>OY855915.1:7329606-8036272 GCA_963693305.1 Meandrina meandrites
TGAACACTTGGATCCTGTGATTAAATATATCACAAACCAAGAGGTTTCCTGTCTTATCAATTGCCAATCCATGTGGCACGTTGAAGCAACCGTGCTCCTTCCCATGTCTTCCAAACTGGTACAGGAATTTCCTTTCTTTGTCAAAGATTTTTATGCAGTGTTCATGCCCATCTGATACTATGAGGTGTCCGCCATGAGGTATACAACACAAAGGCATTTTAGAAGTGATCTCTTGACCAATATTTCCTAGATGAATGCCTGAAGGTGAAAATATCTTAATAAGTCGCGTGACTGGATCAGCAACCATTAAGTTTCCATCGCTGTCGAAAGATAAACACCGTGGACGGGAGATAGTGTCAGTTAGGGTTCCATTTGGGCCTCCTCTGAACTCCCGTATGCAGCTACCCCGTCTTGAGAATGTCTGGATTCTTTGATTAGCACTGTCTGCCACTAGAATGTTTCCGCTTTCATCGAAGACTATTCCACTGGGACATTTAAATTTTCCTGGAGTTTTACCTGCACTACCGAATGAACTCAAAAAGCTTCCATTGCTAGTGAAGATTTGAACTCTCTTGTTTTCATAATCCGTTACTGCTATTTCGTCCGCGTTATTGACGGCTACGCCCCACGGTTGCTTGAATTGTCCAGGAGATGAACCTTCTCCGCCAAACGATAACACTGGCTTGAACTCTCGGTGTTTGACTTCAGTTGTAAAAGGACTGCCAATAACGTGTTCCGCGTTCACCTTAACGACCACTCTACAATAACCTGGCTCACCGACAAAGTACCTTATAGTGTAGGTCCCATCTTTATGATCACTGATTTGTACATCCGTCGCGCAATCATGCCCCTTTTGGTCCCTTATTTCCACTTCCAAAATGTCTGATATACAATAACACTGTCTACCTTGAGTGTTTCTTGTGCTAACAACGAACTCTGCAACTAGTCCAGTCCTTGCTTCAGTGAGACCCTTGCCCACAGCAGAAGATCGTATTGCTTTCGTGTAGCTCATTATTACCGAGCCGATTTCTTCGGCATTAAGACTTTCTACAATATTTTTACTTTTAACAAAACCAAAGTATAGATAAACCTCGTAATGGCTCTCACTTTCATAGTCTTTGTCAACATCTTCGAACATGTCTTCTACTGTATTTTTCAGTTGGATTATTCCAGCGCTTGTATTTAGTTTCAAAAGTGTTTCTGTCTTCTCCACAACTGATTTTGTGGTCGCAATTTGCTCCTGAATCTTATTCCGTTCTTTATCGAGACTTTCAAGTGTATTGGTTGTCTCTTCGTCCACTGCTTTTAATAAATCTTGCTTCTTAGATTCTATAATGGATATCGTGTTGTCAACGAAATCCTGCAGATCTATCTTGACCTTTGCAGCGTATTGTTTAACGCGAATTGAGTCGTCTTTAACACCATCAAGTGCAACCATTTTCTTCTCTAATTTTTGTTTCTGCCTTTCAATTAGAGATTTTATTTCTAGTTTCTGTTCCTCGGCCTGTTCTTCAATATATTGCAACGAGTGACCACTGTGTTCTATAAAAACACAAGTCTGGCAAACTGCCTTGTTACACTCACGACAAAAGAACTTCAGCTCGTTTGTTTCGTGGCGTTGCGTTGAGCAAAACACTGGTTGTTTTAGCAAGTCCTCAAAGTCCTGGTCTTGAATGTCTTTGAGCGCCAGAACGCGGTGACCGTTGTTGCTTCGTAGTGCATTGTGGACATTTATACAGTCAGCACACCAAAACACACTACACTGGAAACAATAGCAACTCTCTGAGCTTGTCCTGTCACAGTTTCCACAGCTTACATTGCTTTTTTTACTTTCTTGAATTGCCGACATATCCATTCAGCCGTTCAGATACAAACTGTAGTCGAAAGGAATTCGAGATTTCAACTTTCGGGAACTCTCTTCACGGCTTAGCAGTTTCAAGTCTTTAGACGATACTGGCGACAGCTCGTTCTACCCAAGTCTTTCAGGCAGTCGAGACAAAGGCTATATTTAAACATGGAAGTATTTGTAGATTTGTTCTCACTTCTACTGTACTGGGAGCACTGAAGATACGTTTTTGTGGAGATTACAAGGCAAGGTTGAATAATCAGATCGTTCTCAGACGGAACAGGACTCGGACACAAGAAGTTTCGTAGCAGTTCCAAGTGTTGTAGAAAATTGCTCAACTATTTTGTTATTTGCACCAATCACAAATCAGTATGTAGTGTTTATTATGTCGATTTGTCGAAATGGTGATCACGCCGTGTCATTATTTTTTGTTCTAAATTGAGCTCTTTACCGGTAATACCTGTTAAACTGGTAACACCTGTCACAGGTGTTGCTAGTATTTGAACCAGTGTGGAATGTTTGTTGATCTTTGATGTCTGAGAGATTCGAACGTTGCTGTTCGTTCTTCCAGCAAAACTTCACACTCGATCGTTGATAAGCAGCTTACAAAAAAACACAGCAAGTATACGCAAACATGCACACGTCGCTAGTGATCGTCAGCAGTCGCGATCGCACGGTCGCTGGGGATAATCCTTTCCTGTCTGGTGGAGGTGGGGTGGGGGGAGGGGCGAAGTATCTGAAGGACGGGTATTGCAAGAGCTACTCCGACTAATGCATTCTGCCAAGCCATGCTAAGGTCATAAATTTCAAATTTGTCAATTAGAGAGGTATCGTTCAATATCAACTTGTTGGTTGTCCACACTTAATGTATCATACAGACGCTATTAATGTTTATCGAATCTATCCCTTCAACCAAATTAAATTAATTTTCGATATATTTATACTACTAAAGAGATGAAAAGACATTGACTTTGGCAAAGACCGCCCCTGATAGCAAAACGGACGCATACACAGCTCTGCGTTCGAATGGGGATCTTTTAAGATATTTTTGACAGCGTGTTTATCCCATATTTCCTGCAGGTGGATATAATTACTTACAAGTCGGCAAACCGGGCCTTAATATCCCACTGGATGCTCATATGGTGCAACCTGAATATGTAAGTACATATTGCAGTCTGTAATGCAGCGTAGAAACACATGGTGCACAAGGCATACAACAGTAATGTGAAATTTTTCATAGCCGTTCACGCGTTTCTAATTGGGTAACGTGTCAGTAAAGGTAAAGTCTGCATACGAGCCTAGTGACCCATCAGGCCGGAGCTTATCCCGGTTTCCATAGCATGAAGCGACTAGGAGTATTTCTTCTCCCACCTGGATGGGATGTTAGTCCATCGCAGGGTTACCCCCAACAGTAAATTCACCGGTATCCGTTTATACGCCTGGGTGGAGAGAGGCAGTGTGAGAGTAAAGTGTCTTTTCTAAGAACACAACGCAGTGCCTCGGCCAGGACTACAACCCGAACCACCCAATCCGGAGTCCAGTGCTCTAACCATTAGGCCAGTTCGCCTCCCACAATACTTTTTTCAGTACTTTCAAATAAAACGTTCCCACCGTTTATTAAGCAGATAAAAAAAAAAAAACCTGAAGGCCTGAATTTTTTTCAGGCTTCCTTTTCTTTCACGTGTTAAATCTTTCTCCCGATGCATGTAAAATGCCATACGAGAAACGAGAACTTACGTTTATTTTTATTTGTTAACGCGGCCAAGCGTTTAGGACAAAGTGAAATTGTAAGCGGTTGTTTAAGACGAAAGTTTATGTGTACTGTAATATTAGCATGTGCTAATAAACGTTAGTCAAGCGAAACGAATGGCTTGCAGAAATCAGAGTTTATTGAGTAACTTAACGATATTTTTTTGTTTTGTCCACAGGGCAGGGAACTTATAACGGGCAGCGTCCTTAACCCAGATCAAGAGCAAGGCTACTTCCGTCTGCACGTGAATCAGCACCATTCCATTGAGACGATCACGTGTTACACTCGCCAGGTACACGTCCGTAGCACGTGATCACACAAAACTCTTATGGCGGGCATTTAAAAGGAAACATGTTCCTCGTAACCCGTTGAGCCTGCCGAAAAATGCATGACATGTTAAACATACACATTTTGTAATACTTAATTTCATTATCACTGGCACGTGTGTGTGTTCAACTGTCTTTTAAATGAGAATGACATGTTTTGATTTTAGTGAATGGTTATAGCATTAAAACACTTCATGACCTTTAATGTTTTTATCGCCATCATCATCGTCATCATCATTATTATTATTGAAGTGTTTTTGCATGTTTTCTTCTGTCCAAAGGTGCTTGACACAAGTAATCTTGTATGCTTGTATGGTCTTCATGAACGATATCTCAACAACCTTCTTCAACGATACGACGAAGGTCTTATAAGTGATTTTTACAGGTAATGTAATAAACAGTTTGTATCTGTTGTGTTTTGGTGTGGATATAGTTCATTCTTACGCTTATGCCAGCGCCGTCATTGATCGGACGATTTAACATAGTTAAGGAAAGCCCATAGTCGCCAGAGTACACCACGAAATTCTTACAATAAACATTAAAAATGTCTAGCAATAAATAGTGAGAAATGAAATTTTCCCTTTTGGTCTAAACTGGTTGAATGTGAATACTTTGCAGCTTTTTCCGCGAGTCCTGGTGTCTTGCCGTGTTCCATGACCGATTCAAAGATTTCAGGGACGAAGTCAGGGAACTCCTTGTAGCAAAACCTGTAAGTAGAAACTTCAATACTTATACGTGTGCAATTGCATTAACCTATGTGTTAGTATCAAGCACTATTCCGTTTTTGCCTGTTCAGGGAAAAAGAAAAAAGACACACAAGGCCAGTGTAATCGTGACCTTAGCTTTTGTAACCATTTTTAGTGCATGTCTTACAAGACAAATTCAACGAGCATACACCTTATTCCAAAATGGCGGAAAATAAATTGTTATTTTACCTATATGTTAATTTGCCCTCGCTGCCTCGTTTTTTAGCCAAAGAAGCTTATGAATTCCGCAGATGCAATCGAGGCAGTGTGGGCCAATTGGTCATGTTCTAAACGAGCAGGGGACTGGGTACGAACATATCTTTTTTCTTGGTGCGAATATTCAATATCGATTGAATTGAAAATGGGGCACTTCATCTGAAAGAGCATCCAAAAATTAGTAAATTCACCAAATTTGATGGTTATTGGTTTAAACACAAAGGCATGGTACACTTTTGAAATAAGAGAGCTTAGTATGGATTGGAGGACGCCTGTCCCTCCAATTGATACTAAGTGTACCATGCCTTTGGGTTTAAACCAAAAACCATCAAATTTGGTGAATTTACTAATTTTTGGATGCTCTTTCAGATGACGTGCCCCATTTTTCAATTCAATCGATATTGAATGTTTGTACCGAAGAGAAAATATGTTCGTACCCAGTCCCCTGCTCGTTTAGAACATGACCAATTAACATGAAGACAAAATAATGAATTTTCCGCCATTATGGAATAAGGTGTGTAGAGTTTGCTTGAAAGGAAGTCTGTTGTGCTGGACGCTAACGTATCCTATCCCTCTACCCCTCAGTCGGCGGATGTACCTTCCCTGGAGGAGAAAGTACGAAAAATGATAGACGAAGACTTAGTGGTGAGTACCCTCGATGCACTACTTGTTGATAAACGCGGTTTTGTTTTTACTTTTTCTTCCTACTTTCGTTCAGTACCAGTACTTGACATTTTATCATTTTAATATACCGTAACCTTTTCTCTCCTAAAAGAGTCATAGTTTTAAATTAAAAAAGTAATTAAAATAATGAAATAAAAGTCATTTCAAATAGCTTTCATTTAAATGGTCACACACTACAGTTACATTTACAAACTTCAAAGTTAGAACCACTTTACAAGCATAAGAAACAGTACAAGATGAACGTACTGTTGAACCACGTTGTACAGCATAATAAACAGTACCATATGAGAGTACTGCTCAATAGCTTTCATTTGAATGGTCACACACTAGGGTTTCATCCACAGACGTAAAAGTTAGAACCACCTTGTACAGCATAATAAACAGTACCACATGAAAGTACTGCTCAATAGCTTTCATTTGAATGTTCACACACTAGGCAAGGCTGCTGCCTAACGGGCGCCCGGTCGCCTGGGGCGCCTAAGTTACGAGTGCGGGCGACTAAATTTTTGTTCAAGGAGCCCGGATGGGCGCCTAAGCATAGATTTTCCATTCCCATCTAATGACTTCAATTTCCTTGTAACTTTGTTCCACTGGCGTAAGATATATCCCGTTTAAAACCATAAGCGCTTCATTTCAAAACGGAAATACTAAAATTGTCCACAATAGAGATAATTTTAGCGTATAAATACGTGCAACTTCGAAAACCAATTATTTTCGACTGTTTAGGACTGGGACTGACTCCCAAATATGGAATGAAGAATGAATAGTATTATGGGCTGCTTCACGTTTTGTTCGCTACGTTGATGTTTTGGAGGATTTTGGAGGAGTTTATAGTGAATGTGAAGTAAACATTTTACGGATACAAAAGTGAAATCAATCTCCTGGCCATTCATGCATCAGGTCTGATCATGACAATTTTAATCTGCAAAAGCTTGATACAAAAACCTTTTCAACAAGCCTAAAATAATGTGTAGAATGTTTTGATGTTACACTTACGAATTACTGTAATTAAGCTTGTTATTTAACTCAAACTTTTATTTTTTCACTTTAGAGAACGCTTAATTTCATAACAACAGAAAATGTGTGCCTTTTCTGTGACATTCTTATCAGCTACCGCTTTTTGTGGATCAAGTTTGTTTGTTTGTTCATTCGAACTGTTTCGTGTTTTAGCTCGGTTATTGAACCATGCAAGGAGAACATTACTCTTGAAAATAATAATGTGCTAGAAACTTTGCTGAAAACAGTTTGAATAACTTGAATTGTTTTTAAAACTACTAAAATCTATTGTATAAGCAACTCATTTGATAAGCCTAGAAACTGTTTTTATTTTCACAACTTAGTTTTTCTGGTCTATTTTTGACAACTGATTATGAAATGTAGATAAGATCAGAATTTAATTAAAGTGTTTACACAGGTGTTTTGACTTTTTATTACCTTTGCCTTAACCTTCAAATAGACCTGCTAAATTGTAATCTTGGTTCTGTTAAACCTTAATTACTAACAATAATTCAAGTTCTTTAGTGAGCTTGTTGTGCAAAAGTGAAATAATAATTTTGCTGCTTCATGCCTCATTGATTTTGCTTCAAAACTTTGGATGTTCAAAACGCCTATTAAACATTGTTTTATTAATTTATTTTGTTCTACACATTTTTAAGTTACTTTATCCAACATTCATCACAGCACAATATACTGGTTGGATTTTCAAACTCATTTAAGCCTACAGAAACTTTCCAATATACACACTCCTGTTCATGTCACCCAATCAGTGTAAAAAGGGTTTTATCGAAGGAGAGGCTCGGTTAAATAAACTTTCAAGTTAAGAAAGCTGGAATTTCTCACACAACTATTTGAGGGAGGTTACCTTCAGAAGCTTTCAGAAAAAAATCTTGTCCGAAGGAGTTTTCTGTTCACGTACAAAGGCTCTACTGACAAAATATAATGTGTGTGCATGTGGAAGGGGACGGTAGGGGGGGTGGGGGGGGGTGCGGCTGCTCCCCAGACCCCTCTCCTAGATTTTTTTTTATTTTACCCTACCCCCCCTCCCCTGAGGATCGACCATGGCAACTTTTAGGCTGGGCTCCTAAAGTAATGGCTTGGGCTCCCAACTTTTGATGTTAGGAGCCCGAAGGGCTCCTAAGAAATTCCCTTAGGCAGCAGCCTTGCTAGGGTTTCATCCACAGACTTAAAAGTTACAACCGCTTAACAAGCATAAGAAACAGTACCTAGAAGGTGGTTCAACAGTACTTTCATCTGGCACTACCAGATGAAAGTACTGTTGAACTACCTTATATTGCATAATAAACACTACCACATGACATGACTGGCTATTAACTTTCATTTGAATGATCAGACAGTTAGACTTCTTTCGCGGATTTTAGTTAGAAACGCATCAGATAGCTGAAGAATTGGCTTTGGGAGTAAGAGTTATGAAGAGATACAAACAACCAGGTCTTCAACGTTGGGTCGGTTTTTAACGCATCTTATCTTGTAATCTTTTTATTTTAGTTATCCAAAGACCAGCGCCGTGTCCTTACGGACTCGTACGTCACCTCAACTGCAAAGAAAGCAATCGAACAAAGATTGCTGGGATTTCTCAATTACAATTCCAATCATTTACCCATGTATGCCAAACCTGGCATGGTGTGACGTCGTACGTGACGTCACATTTGCCTTTGTGTAAATAGATGTCGTGACATTGATAATTGTTGTCACGGTAGTGTTTCTCAGGGGTTGTTGTGAGATAGAGAACGTGGCAGACTTGATAAAATTGCCATGGGTTGTGTAAATATTGATTTTTTTTAATATTCCCCAGTGTAACGAAAACCACTTGAAGAACAGTTCCATCAGGGATTGGTTTTGTAATAATATATTGTTATCCCTAACCTTACTTTAGAGCGTAAAGAATATCATTGTGTCATTGTGAAAACATGTTGTTTGCCTCACGTTCGTTAATTCCTTACGAGTAATACGTTGATTTATGAAGCGACAAAACGATAAGATCACTTTCCCGAGGCTTCAAAAAGAAAAGCCCTCATAAACTTTGTTTAAAACTGCCCACTTACCGCTTCTAATGTCATGTTGCCTTCCGAGGTATTTCAGGAAGAAATCTTATTTCTTCCACTCAGTAAACAATAAAAAGAGATTGAATCAAATCTCCAATAACGTTCCGGTATACAACTGCCTGCCCAGCAGGATTCTGTTGGCTGCTTGTACTTTTGTGGCTTTTGAACAACTATCCCAACCCACCCTCACTCTTACTGTCGCGGAGGTCCCGCGAAAAACTGGAAACTAGATAGCAGGCTTGGTTTCTTAGCCGGCAGGTTTGGTTACCTAGTGACTTGTGAGCTCGGAAAAACGTGTTCTGCGAACGATTTGGAAAAAGCAAGACATTTTGTTGAACCTTTTGTAGTTAAATGAAACATTTAAAGTTTAAAATTGAAATCGTTCTGTACCTCGGCGACACTTACTCTTTCCCCTCGCCCATGCCTCAATGTATATAGTTATTCACAAGCATTGTAGCTAATTGCCAGTTTTTGAGTGTTTAACCAAGAAATTTGAATTTGGGCGACAAATGTTGCTCAAATGCAATACCTGTTATACAAAGAACAATTACTGGCAATACAGTTAATTTTATCTCCTTCAGTAAAAAATTCATACAGCGCCTGGGACGAATCATTAGTTTACGGTATTTATTCAAATACTACCACAGCCCCCTCTCTAACAACCCGCCTCTCCTAGTCTGTAACTTAGTTTTGCAATCAAATTTCTATCTCTTTCATCTTTCACCCGTAGCTAAACTGGTAACTAAAATATATTTTTTAGATTTATTCTAACACATACACGCTCACACAAAGAAAATAATTACAAAAGAAAACAAAATGAAAAAAATAAGTACTAGTTAACATAGTACCAAAAGTTACATAGTTTTAATGATTGTGCACATTAGTTTATGTTTCTGGGAAACTGCCTACCTACCCCTCCCCAAACCTACCATTTTGCCCAAAGCGAGATGTAAGTGTTAATGTTAGATTTGGCGAGGGGTAGGTTGGCAGTTTCCCAGAAACATAAACTGATGCCATTAATTTTAGGAAGGAAAGAATACTTCCATAATGTTTGCCTTTAATCCTGGAAACAAGGAAGAAAATACAATGTTAATTTAATTGGTCGTGATGCTGTAGTTATTAGTTTTGTAAAAAAAAAAAATGTTTTCGTGAATTTTCATGTACAACAAAATGTTAAATAATTTTTGTCCAACACACAACTTTAACAATGTGCACTTCCTGTTACGAGAAAGATTTCACTATACTTTATTTCGCCAAAGTTCTATATATTTCTTTGTTATTGTGCTATCAGGTAATTTAAATGTTTTATGGGAGGAACAGGGAGAAATTTCTTTTAATGTATATCGATGTTCAGCATGGCGATCAAACGTTACATCACATTTACAAGATTAATCATTGTTAAAATCAGCTCTGTTTCCAGGCTGTATCAGCGTAAAATTCCGAAAATAGACCCCATTGCGAAATATAGTTTGAATTTTACGGTAACCCTTATTTTTTGATCATGTCATAATTTAGCCTCCCCTCCCCGTTTCCACGGAGACGGTCCGTATGGCAAAATCCCGACCAAGAAAGAACCAATCACAATTTACCTCAAGACTACCTTGCCATATCATAAAGTTACTTAATTAATTACCGTAGCGGGAACACTTTGCGATAACTTTAGCAAATCGCAGCAGCGATCGGCGTATAAAATCCCTCGTGTGTCGGCCCCTTATGAAAGGGACAACATTAGGAACAATCAAACCTATTTAAAATGTATGTTACAAAGTGTATCCATAAAATGCTAACTGAAAATAAGTGCAGGCAGGCATCAAAGGAGAACGTATGGGGCATCCAATAAAACGTATTACTGTAAGTAAGAATATATACATTGGCAAAAAGACAGTAAATACAATGACGTGTCTCGATACAAGGTAAAATTGCGCGACACGGCAAGTCCGTGCATTCAGCGCGAAATTTGTGGGGATTTCTTTCGCGATTTCTTTCCCCTTATTGGGTATCGCGTGACAATCATGTTGCCTGTGTGAGTGAATTTGGTCCCAATGCTGCTGAGAAACTCGGAGTTTAAAAATGATGTGCATCGATATGAGCAACAACGATTGTGTTTCCATATCCCGCTATGTGGTATTTCTATGAATTTAGTTTGAAATCTGCAACGATTCAACCAGACTATTCTCTAGTAGAACACGCCCTAGTGCTGCCTTGCCCGAGCTCTGGTTTACTGGGCTACTATAAACACATCAAACAATTGAAAACACGTCTTGTGCCGCAGATTAACAAGAACGCAATGGCAAGTACATGGCTTGTAAGGTCATGTGATCTACGCGAAACCCTTATAGGGGGTCGACTGCATTGTGCCAATAACTTCCCTGCCGTTCCCAGGCCCTCTCCGAATTACTCAATACACAAGCAGAGAAAGGACATAAAAACCCTATTTCCGGGGAAATATTTGATTTCTTATTCTATTTTGTGTTAAAACCTTTAAGAAAACGTTTAACGCGTCACTTATTCTTTAGAAAGGTCAAGCGAGAACAGCATTAATTACTGCATTTCACAACTTCCTTTTAACCCTCCACTTATTGATATCTAAAAGTAAATAACTAATTATCCCTTACAATATCAACATGTTGTCAACCAGTCGACAGCTGATGAAAATAAAGGGAATAATCAACCCAGGGATCAGACACTGCATTTATACACAATAAAATTCAAACCACTAAGTTCCACAAGGGAACTTAATGTACCAAGTGTGTACACCTTAATATAATCACAGCATAAGAGTTATTTTGTATCTAACTCCATGTCTTCCTGTTTCACTTTCATCAGATGAAATTTGCTTAAAGTCTGTTTCGCGGCTTCGCGAAGCTCAGCCACTCGCCAGAAGTAAATCAACGGATTCGCTGTAGAGTTTGCAAAAATGATCACAACGGCAAAACAGTGGGCCGCGGATATTCTCATGTCTTCCTTCTCTTGCGAAGCACTTATTGCTGTAGTGATGAAAAAGGGAAAGTAGCTTAGGGCAAAAGCGCTAACAAGAATAATCATTGTAAATGTTGTGCGTCGATATCGGACCATGCTTTGATGGGTTTGTTTTTGCGAGTCCTGAATTTGCTTGTTGTGCCTTTTGACAGTTTTGTAAATTATGAAATAGCACCAAGCGACGAAAGTTGTTATCAATACACAAAGGGCAATAAGTATGTGCGTCAGAAGCTTGCTTTTCGCCCAAAACCACAGAAGCGTTATCCACGTAACCCATATCGACCAGTAAATAATCACCGTAATGAACACGCGGTTGGTTGTTATTAACTCGGCATATCGAAGGTGAAAAAGCAAGGCGAGATATCGCTCAAAGCTAATGGCTGAAAGCGTTAGGAAAGAAACTCCATTGAACATCCAACTAGTGTAAAAATGGACAAACACTGCCAAACAGTACTGCTCCATTTTTCCAAGAAGAAGTGAAATTTCTGCTATTAGGAAGGAAGGCTGTGTTGTTAAACCAACGAAAAAGTCGGAAACTGCCAGGGAGCAGAGTAGAACGTTCCTCGGTTGGTGAAGCAGTGGTGTCTTCCACATTGCCAAAATGACAACTGTATTAAAAAGCAGTGTTGTGAAGCACATTATGAAGTCAACAACACACGCCGTTATTGACGTTGTTACGTAGAATTGCGGCAAATTCTCTCTGGCTGCTATATCCAAAAACGGTTGAAGAGTTTGGCAGGTTGAAGGTTTGGTCGTCGACGTATAGTTTTGCAAAGTGGATGTTATGTTAGCCATGATTATGTAAAGACTGCAACTGAAAGCAACTGTGCGTCCCTTTTACATTGTGTTAATTTGTATTCACAAATTTGTAGACTGAAATAGATAGTTTTAACTTTGAACAGCTTTAAGCAAACAGGTGCCTTTTCAACGATTGGCAGTTTCATATTTAATGCGAAATTGCGTGGGTCTTGTTTTTGTTCATCATTGTCTCAAGTTCCGTTTAACATGCAATTATGGATTTTTATTCTGCTTAGCTACAGTGCATTTAACAAACTTCACTGTAAATTAATTAGCGTACCAACAGGCTCCCCTGTTTGCGTCTTATGGCGTGTGAATGTCTTTGTGGTTAGCTATTTAATGCAAATACTCTTTGAGTATTTATTTTCTTAAGAGCTTGGGATATTCTTTGTGTTCTCGACATGATCGGTCCAAAGGAATAAAGAAAACACAAAAATAAATATTGACATTTGAATCCGAATAATATAATGCGATGAGTCCGGTAACATTTGCGAATCTGGGAAAATATTTTCTAGTGTATAGTAGTCTTATTTTCGATTACTATTTTGTTGTCGAGTTGAAATCAAAATTAAAGAACACCGTATTAAATTTTACCTTTATTTTCCAGCTTTGAGAAGATTAACTAAACATCCAATCATTCGTTGGTCAATGTGTTTTCTGCAGACAAGCGAAGAGAACAAAATATTACATAACTAGGGAACATTGGTGGCTGTTTACCGTTTTATATATAAAAAAAAAATTACGGAAATTTCGGTTTGGACGGAAATTTCGGTTGAGAATTTACGTTCTGAAAGGATGTATTCCTTTTGAAGTTTTTTTGAGAACTCGTCATTTCGCTTAAGGCGCGAAATTTGACATGGCCGTGAAGACCTGGCACTGGTGCAAATGATGGAACACGAATTTGAGTTCGGAACGGAACAAACCAAAAAGTTTTATTCCATTTACATCCGAACCAGCATTTCTGGAAAAATTTTTGTTGGCTTGAATTGGTACCAATGGTCGAAGATAAAGTAAATGACTCGACAAGTAGACTTCAGTGCACATTGCTGTCCATGAAAGTGAAGGATGGCAGCTGCCCTTTCAGACATTCACTTAAATTAAAAATTTGAAGAGGTCAACAAGGCGTTTTTTTTTTACTTTACAAACCTATAATTAACTACGCACTTTCGCTTTCACGCCGACGCAGTACAACTGCTCTGTAAGCGATCTTTCTTTATCAGTACCCAACCGAGTTGTCTCGAAATAAGTCGCGGACAGCTTGATGCCTTTAAATTATTCTTCTGACCTACGTTATAATAAATTGACTTCCAGACGGCTAGAAAGGGAAGAATGTATTTACAACGTTGATTAGAATAGAAAACATTTTCCACTAGAGCTCTATATAGACAACAGTGGAAGCTTGGTTGTTGAATGATTCCACAGCCTTTTCGAGTTCTTCCAGTTTCATGAACTTGATGAAATGATTTTTACTTGATAGAAAATAGGGTGAGAAAATAGAAGAATGACTCGTTTTTTTGCGATTATCAAAATGTAAATCGCAAAACATAAACAGCTCGCGCAGTGTTTTGTGTTTATACAGCTGGGATTGTGGAAACACGTCTTCTAGCACGTATTTTCTGACAGTTTCGGATTCCTTTTAAAACAGCAATAATTTGACTGAAAATTACCAGTAAAGTTTTGAGAGTAAAAGAATTGTCTTAGGACCATTACAGGCCTGAATTAATTAGAAAAAAGTGAATTCGTCTTCTACAGCTGGGATTGTGGAAAACGTCTGCTAACACGCATTTTCGTTTTACTTTATTTTGCAGTCTAAAAACAGCACTAATTTGACCGAAAATGACCAGTAAAGGTTAAAAGGTAAAAGGGTTGTCTTAGGACGATTACAGGCCTGAATTAATTAGGGAAAAAAATCAATTCGTCTTTTGCTTCGTGGCGATTAACATTAGTTTTCTTTTTCCTTGGTGAACCAAAGAACCATAGCAGCAAACACAGTCGGGGGTGGAAGCGTAATCATGAATCATAGCTGTAAAATTGGTAGGAATCATGAATATTCGAGTTTAAGACTTGGGAATCACGAATAACGAGAGATGGCTGAAGGAATCATGAATAAGAAATGAATATACTTCCATCGATAATGGAGGCGTGTGAATATAGAATGCAAACTACGAAACTTCTTAACATTTATATCACAGAAATGGCCGAAAATAGCATTTCCGAGCGTCTAATTTTCAAAATTTTCTGGGGGAGTATGCCCCCAGACCCCCCTACAGGAAAATACTGAAACGTGATTCAAATCTTCATCCCTTACCTTTCAACTTGGCTGTGGTTAGGTATATTACACACAGTGAAGTTATTTTCAAAACTGGATGAAAACAATGACAAATGAATCATGAATATCGAATGAAATTTTTAAATAAATCACGAATCATGGAGGTGAAACAAGACAGGAATCATGAATCATGAAAGTTCAATGATTCCGCTTCCACCCCCGAGAAACACAGTGACAAATATCTCATTCAAAGCTTAAACACGTTTAAAGGCTGTTTAGTTAAACAGGGTTTAAAATTATGTAATGTATATGAAATGATTCATATATGAACTGCGGATATATATGAGGGTGATATGTGATCTTCGCAGTGAATTTCCAAATTAAGCAATTGGAATAAAGAAGCCTGAAAAAAATCAGGGCTTCAACGGGATTCGAACCCGTGACCTCCGCGATACCGGTGCGATGCTCTACCAACTGAGCTACGAAGCCACACATTGGGAGCGAGGTCAATTGTGAGTTTCCCGTGAAAGGAGTGAAATGACCTCGCTCCCAATGTGTGGCTTCATAGCTCAGTTGGTAGAGCATCGCACCGGTATCGCGGAGGTGACGGGTTCGAATCCCGTTGAAGCCCTGATTTTTTTCAGGCTTCTTTATTCCAATTGCTTAAATTGGAAATTCACTGCGAAGATCACATATCACCGTCAGGGTTTAAAATTGTTCTCTTCATGGAAGTTGCTAACTATGTTTGTTTTTAAACACGGTGAAAGCACAAGTTAGAGTTTACTGCTTACCTCTGCAAAATTTAGTCTTTCAGTCTTCTGTTGCTGTGTTTTTTTACTTTTTAAAACCTGGTTTAACTTAACATGTTTTGTTTGTGTGAATAGGGTGTAAGCATTCTTTTTTAAAAAATGGGGTAAAAAATACGACACAGTGAAAGCCTACAAAATAATAGTAACGCAACCATTTTCGCGTATGTCTGTGACTATCAAAAAAATAGTCAGCTATAATGTCGTCCATCGTAAACTCTTCGCTCTTATTTCGAATTTGACTAGTATTCTTTGCTTCTGCAAAGAAAATTGAAATATTCAATATTGCTTTGCGATTTTTAGGTACTCTAGTCAATATACCTTAAAAGCTGGTATTTAATATTCACAATTGCGCTCAAACGCCGAGCGAAGGTAAGTAATCTAAGCGATCTCAACAACAGCATCAGCCAGCACGGTAAAAAAAATTGGTATATTTTTTATCAAAATGCTTTTACGTTTTTTGTTTTTTAAGAAAACCAGTAGTTGGGAAACTGACCTCCCACCCATCGTAGTGCGAAAGCTTGTAACTTCCAAATCATCAACTCACAATGCACACACGTACTTAGTTTTATGGTAATCATGTGTGTGTACTCAAGCTGATTTTTTTTTTATTAATCTACCGTTGAAGATTTTAAACGCCCCCTGTTATGACAACAGCCCATTATTTTGATCCTCTCCGTGTCAGCAGATTCTTTTGTTTCATCGAAGAAAAGAATAGTAAAGATTAAAAAAAGGTCATATGCCCATGCACATTGCGTGAACACTGTAAATAAATATATTCCGAAAAGTTATCAGACCACAGTAAATTATCACCTTTCTAATAATTTGAAAATGTTAAACTTCGAGTCGGTGTACGTTAATATTGTGGCTGTGAAAAGTAAATCGTCTTAAAAATAAATAGATAACTAGAACTGCTGGTGTAATATTGTGCAGTTTTCCGGTATCGAAAGGAAGGCATTTTCAGCTTTTTAAATTGCCTTAGGTCTTAATATTCGCCATATATCCTTAAATCAATACTGCGTTTACGTGGACCAAAAATATATTATGCATTATTCATCAAACACTAAAACATCGGAAAAACACACAGTCGTCAAATTTTCATATTGTATGGATTTTTCTGTGTTCACAACATTCGCTTGAGGTTTAAGAACTATTTACAATATTTCAAAAGGTTTAAAACATTAATAGAGAAAACCCAGCGTTGTCAGCTGAATAGGTAACCTTCGGGAATAAAAACAAAACCTCTCTTTGCTTTATAGTCAATTTTGATGTTTCAGTTGATGCATTTACATAACAACTTTCTTATTGTTTTCACAACTGCTATTCGAAGTTCACGAAGACGCCAGCAGTATAAAAAGGGGTTAATGGCGGAATTTACAAATATCAAAGTTGCTGTAAAATCCCAAGCTGAGTTCGGATTTGCGGCGTAAATATGACCATAAAAAATCCGGAAAATCAGCCATGGAAAATAACAAAGAATTGTACAAATGTAAAACACGAACGTGTTTACTGCAGTTCGGCTTAATGACAGCGGGTTAAACGTATTTCCATCAGTTGACAATTCCAATGTCTGTTGTTGAGCGAGAATCTGCAATTGATGGCGACGAACGATTCGATAGATGCCGATGTAAGAAAAGGTAGAAGCTAAAATGTAAAGCGCAATTAAAACAAGACTAATATAAAAATTTGCCGGTGAAAACCAAAAGTGAACGAAGGACAGTAACAAGATGTGATTAAGCCAAATGACTATCAAGATTAATTTAACACGCCTTGTATTAACTAGCGTGTTGTAAGTCATGTGATATTGAAGTGCCAAAAATCGATCTACGCTTATTGCTGCCATTGTCGCGAAGGAAATCCCACAGAAGGAAAATCCCATCGTTCTCGTTACTCCCAGCAAAAGAACATCCGATGTAAGCTCTTTGGCGATGTAAATCGGCTGAACGACCAAGCCCACGACCAAGTCTGAGACAGCAAGGCCACAAAGGAGAATCACGGACGGCGAACGAAGCGAAGGCGTTGTAGCAACCGCGGCTAAAACCATGGTGTTTCCAAGAATTGAAATTAACATTAGTGGAACATTCAGGACGCAATTAACAATTACGATTGTAGTGATACTAGTTGTAGTTTCTTCGTTGTCAAAATCTCGATCATCTGCTGATTCGTTCCAAGGCGAGAACGGATCGTTAAGCATCACGACCAATTTTACCGAAGTATAACTTAAAATCAAATTGTTAATCAAATGCTGTCGCCGTTTAAATCCAGTATAATGTTTACAGCTGAGTTTGATTGCCGGATTATCAAATTCTAGCTGCTATATAGTTTCAAACTGTTTTCTTTCGATGGCACAGGAAGATGTTTCAAAGTACAAGAACACATGACTCCTGTAATTTAACTGGCTAAAGCTCTAGCTTATCATACTGATGTGACAAGATGTCAGTTTTTCCACCTGCAATTGAATTCAATCGGAAACAATAGTGAAACTTTAAAGTGTCTTAATGATGACGTTAACATCATTAATAAGCTAATTTTCGAAAATTCAAAACCGACCTTATTGCACAATTGAATTGGCCCAGTCATATTTCCCGTTTATGAAATTAAAGACTATATTCACTCAAGCGCGAGTAAGGAGCCACTTCACCGTAGTTTTAAATTTGTAATGGTAAAAAACTGCCTTCAAACTCCTAATATTTACTATCAAACTGAAACCTTTTGGAAAACGTAATTCCACGATTTCTTCAGTTTGAAATTTGCAGGGTAAAAATTCATCTAGAATTTACTAACAACCTGAAAACTAAAAAAACCTTGAAAAATTTCTCTATCAGCTTGGCGTCAGGCCACTATATGCTAAGATTTAAATTTGCGATGGTAAAAAAAATATCTTTCAATCGGTATATATATGTTTACACTATATGTTTAGCTTTAAATTTATCATGGTAAAAAATTATGCGATTTAAACCCCTTCAATTTACCGCCAACCTGAAAAATATGTTTGAAAATCTACCACAAACTTGGCGCCATTCCACTATATGTTTAGATTTTTTTGCTACGGCAAAAAAATACCTTCAAATCAATGTAAACGCCTAAAATGTACCAGCAACCTCAAAAGCTTGAGAACGTTTGGAAATTTATTTCCAACTTAGGCTAACTTTCCAAAGTGGTCCATTCACAACTTAGCTCCTTCAAAACCTTTGATGTCTTCGGTAACGCTTTGCATTGACTATATCATCTATGTTTATCAGTTATGTGACACCAAAGTAAAGATATTAATTATCATCATATATGAGGAGCTCAGAAACAAAGTATGTCACTTCAGAATTGCCTTTTTTATTAACATGCATGATTTTTCAAACACTAATATAACATCGGAAAATACATACAGTCGTGAAATTTTCCTATTGTATGGATTTTCTGTGTTCATAATATTTGTATAAGGTTTAAGGACTGTTTAAAACATTTCAAAAGATTTAAAACTTTAATAGAGAAAACCCAGCGTTGTCGGCTGAATAGGTAACCTTCAGGAATAAAAAAAAACCTCTCTTTGCTTTATTGTCAATTTTGATGTTTCACTGGATTCACTTACATGACAATTTTCTTACTGTTTTCACAACTGCTATTGGAAGTTCACGAAGACGCCAGCAGTAGCGAATAGCGAATTTACAAACATCAAAGTTGCTGCAAAATCCACAGACATGTCACGAGGAATTTTTTATTAATGGTTTCTTTTTTAAGAAGTAAATATTACAAATAATCATTATTAATACAATTTACAACCTTTCTATTACAAACAGCTAACTAGTTATCACTCCATAAAGAGAAACCGTTTCACATAACACGCACACTACGACACACTGCACAGTGGGCAGGCACATATTTAAAAGAAATAAATAGCTAATTACTGCAAGAAATCTACAATGGTTTTGCCAGAATAGGCCAGTTTCGTATTCTCGGTTTTGAACTGGAACTAGCGTGCAATGGAGGCTAATGCGGGGGAATATCATAAAAAACAGCTTCATCTCATTTGCATTAGAAAAGATTTACCCGTATTAGCCTCCATTGTAAGCCATCCCAGTTCGATACCGAGAATACAAAAACGACCTATTGCATCCAATCTTTTTCTGAAATTTTCGTGCCTCCCAAATTGTTTCGCGATATATATTTCTTGGTGTCTAACTCAATTTTAACTTTGTTCAGAAACATAGTAAAATCAGGTTAGATAAAATTTTTTTTACATTTCCAAATGCATAGTTTCCCAAGAATTTATTTTTTAATGTTGCTCTGGTTATGAAACACAAGTGAAAGTATTCTGCATTTACCAGAGTTAATTTGCAATTTTGGGAATAGGCCCAATTCGCTTCTAAGTTTCACATGTTTAATTTCTGAATGTTAAAGAAAAAATATTAGGTAAACCTGCTTTTGACGCATATGATTAGTTCCTTGACCTATATTTTACAAAAAAATCTTTAAAGTGTATATGACAGATTTTTTTTTATTTACTCGATCGAATCTAACACGTAAAATGTCACTTCCGGTTAGGTAAAAAAAAGCGCGAGGAAAGGACCCTGGACTAGAACGTGCTCACAAGAAACAACAAACTGAACAAGGAATTTACTAAGGAATATAGCTACTGTTTTTTTTAAGTTTTCTGGCAACAGCAAGTGAAATTTCACGTTTTTTGACGGCTACAACGCGATATTTTTCGATGTTCAAATGAGCATCCCATGCAGATTTGATCATGAAATGAAAATTATGGTAATCAATTCGGGGAGGTTCCTGTCACATAAAAATATGTAACAGGGCTGCATGCAGTCCAGTTTTTAAAATAATACACGAAAACAATAATTGATTGGACGAAGCTGTTTTTCGAGTTAAATTGGGCAGTATTGGCATTCTTTTTTATTTAATTACTTTCAAACTCGTCAAGCGTGTAGTCCAATGCATGAGATTTATGAGTCAGAAAACATAACAATAGATCAAACACTCAAAATATAAAAACTCAGGCTCACCGTGTTTACATTAGGAGCACCGCACCCACAGTGCATCTAGTCCGGTTGCCAGTAAATAAAATTCGGTTGTCTTAGATTCTAATCAGTTTTCTTACATAACATCTTTCTTGCTGTTTTCACAACTGCCCTTCGAAGCTCCCTTAGACGCCAACAATACAAAAGTGGATTAATGGAAGAGTTCACAAATACTAAAGTGGTAGCAAAGTTCCATTCCTTTTGCCATTTCATATTTGCTATTCCAAAAAGAGCTAAAAAAATAAACATTGGAATGTAACATAAAAGCAGAAAGGTGTAATAAATAAAAACATTTATAGCACTTTTTCTCAATTGGGTTATATTTAAGTTATAACTAGCTTCTGAATTTTGCACTGTCTGTTGTTGAGCTTGAATTTGAATTTGATGTCGTTTAACAATTTGGAAAATTCGAATGTAACAAAATAAGGATATCAACAGACATACTGCAATGAAAACCGAAGACACTGTAAGATATATCAACCTTTTCCATAGGTACAGAGCACTCGAAGCCGAAAACATAAGAAGCCACATTGCAACTAACGCGTACAAAACGCGTGATGTAGTTACTATGGAAATGTATCTCATGTGGTAGTGGAGAGCCGCAAATCTATCCGCGCTTATCGCTGTCATTGTCCAAAGAGAAATTCCGCAAAAACTGTATGTCGTGATATCAAAAATGTACCATGTTAAAGAGTGATCCAGCTTTAGTTCTTTAGTAATGAAAAGCGGTTGTACAACAAGCCCAACGAGAAGATCTGTGAAGGCTAAATTGCAGAGCAGAGTTGTAGACGGCGAAGAAAGCGAAGGAGTTCCCAATATTGCTGCTATGACAAGAGCGTTACCAACAACGGCCATGATCATCAGTGGAGCATTGAGAGCGCAATATATGATGACAATATTTTCAGCATGAGTATTTTCTTGAATGTCAAAGTGACTGCTGTTGTTCAGCATACTTCGTCTTTTAAAAAATCCAGATAAATGAAAGAGATTTTAACTTCGTAGTGGTTACAGAATCGGCTTTCTTTGAATCGATCTGCAGATGTTGTTTAACTTTGATCTGCAAGGCTTTTGACGTGTAGGCCATTGTTATAGGTTATCCGCGTTGATTGTACCATCACTGATTATTTTTATTACAAAGGAACAACTATCAGAACAGTTCTATCCTGCCGCATTTTAAATTGCGTTTCTAAGAATTCTATTTTTCCAAGAGTGACCAACGTATCCCTTAGAGACGATAGCGACAAATCAAAACAGGTATTAGTGCATAAATCTTCTAATTTTTTTAATTTTGGAATTCTCTCGACCGTTTTTATCTTAAAGTGGCTCGACAGACATCAAATAAAAAAGTTTTCATTGGTTACTTTAATTATTTTTTACCATTCAATGTTTTTCTTGGTTGTTACTCTAAAAAACTAATTACGTTCATCCAATTTAGGTTAACAAAAGCCTTCTGATGTCTTCGAAATGAAATAGATGAACGATACAATACAACCCAGGGTACGCGTGATGAAACTTATTACTGCTACAAACTAATCAAACCATATTCGGCATAGCTGGAGGTAAATTTCACGGTTTCTTTTTCAGCTAATAATAAACATTTACATACATTATTACACTTTGTCGGAATTAAAGGATAAAAGAAGAAGGGATTTTTTTCCTACATCATTGATTCTCGAGTCAGGGAATTGAAGAACTTGTCTTACACCATATCGAGTGCCTCTAAGTAGCTGAGACTGGCTGAGTTTACGATAAGTTAAACTGGCCAATGATTATAATACAACAGAAATTGAATTGGATTTACCATGTCGGCATCTACATTTACAGAATAGTAATAAATTTTTTAGGGCCGGAATATTAAAAAGATAGCTTTTACCTCGCGCTCATACCAGAAGAAAACATACTCTATAAGCATTAAAAAGAAATCAAGGAATAAACTAAATATCATTTTCTTTGGAAATGTTCTTCATGTTTAATGAGATTTTTGACACTTCTCAAATGACGCTCAAAGGCAAATGGATAGCACACTATGCGGCTGACAGTGAAGCAAACAAAACATTTAAAGCATAACTTTCAAAAGAAAACAAAAATGCAAGATTTAAAGGAAAGCTCTCTAACCGCCTTTCTGTTGATTAATTCGAATGTGGAGAATTAGAAGACGAAGAATGAATTCAAACGACAATTTAATAAACAACAGTCGCCATCTTACACCAAGCACATGGCAGAACTACGACCACAAAGTATCATGGTTAACTAACATACATGTAGGCCTGCAATGCGACAGTACTTGTAGTCTTGCTAGCATACCAACACTTTTCTAAATTAATCATAGCTTTATCGTTTTCTTTAGTTGGTACCGCTGCAAGATGCCCTGTTAGGTAAAGTATGTTCTAATGTTTTTCTAATGATTTCTGTTTATCTAAACTTTTGCATGACGCGAATGAAACAACTGCTACTCTCCCTTTTTTACAATACTCTCAAGTGCAGTACAGACCTATGCACTTCCCCAACTACAGTATTCCTTGGTACCTTACTTTACATTATCAGATAGAGACATTATGAGGGAGAAGTGTAAACCAAAAGCACAACGCAAGACATTGCCAGGTTAGAGCTTTTTACCGAATTGCAATTCGAAAATGATAAAGCTAGGAGGTACCAATGTATCGCCCAGTTTTCACTTAGGATCTTCTTCAATACCTTGGTATCTGTCACAAACCTTAGAACATGGAGACGCTGCGAGGGAAAATTGTTAACCAAAAGCAACATAAGACATAGCCAGGCTGGAATTTTTTACCCGAACTGCAATTCAAAAGTGATAAAGCTTCCACCACCTCGCCCCTATATCAGCGCGATTCATAAGGGAATAGCTGTTCTTTTGTTCTTTCTAGTTTTGGTGTGCGGTTAGCGATCGAAGCTCGTCAGGAAGCCAAAAAATACAGAAATGGGTTGATGGATATATCATTGCTGTGAATTTTCAATTTAAGCAATTGGAATAAAGAACCCTGAAAAATTGATATATTAGAACACTGAAACTGTTTACAAGCATCTTTGACTGCAGGTGGCTTGAATGGAAATGGATCACAACTTGGCATAAACTTTTAAAGTTTTTTTCCATGCGTCTTGAAAAAAACTCGATATTTATAGTTGTGGTTTCATTTCGCTACGCAAATTAAGGCTAGATATAAGGTTATACATGTGGAGCTCAAAACCAAAGTGTGTCGTTATAAAATTGAATCAAGACTTGCCTGCTTTGCTTAAAACTGCAATAAAGGTTAAACAACTGCCAAAAGGTAGTAAATATATTTAATACATATATTTTTAATGGTCCTCTGGTTTTAAAACACACTTGGCAGTATTTTGCATTTACCAGAGGTAATTTGCAGTCCTGAGGACTGGCCCAATTCGCCTGTAGGTCTCATTTGTTTAAACAGTAAATAATGCTGAGTTGCTGCTTAGTAAATGTTCATATTTACAACAGTAAAATACAACAGTATTAGGAACTAATGATTGATTTCTTTAATATTTAATTTGGTAAACAAAAACCAGATTAGCTTTACCAGCTTTTAACACATATAATAGGTTTCTTTACATTTATTATACGAAATATTCTTTAAATATTCGGTAATTCGGGCAGTTTCACGTCACATAAAAGTTTGTAATAAGACTGCTTGCGGTCCACTTCTAAAACAAATAGATAACACGAGGCTGTTTTCTGAGTCAAATTGGGCAGTCCTGACCTTCATATGATTGAAACTTTCGAAAAAGGCAAGCGTGTAGTCCTATGGAGGAGATTTAAGGACGTTCGCGCGAAAATTTTCTAGTCGATAGATTTTTCTAAAATTTTTACTGAGGACGAATAATGAGTTACTTGTGTCAGAAATACAAAAAAAAGTGGGGGTCACCGACTTCGTTTCAGAGATAAAGTCTGTAGAAAACTACCCTGATTTTGAAAAATTGGCGCACGTAATTTCGCACGGCTTTCAAGGTTTGTAGTTTAAATTATCGATGATGAGAAAACGGAGGCAAACGATCTTGGTGATATTTTGAAGAAGTGCGTCTGTTGCGTAAATAATTTTAAGTGTTGTCATCTTTTATGCAAAACTTAGCCCTGGAAGAGGCATTTGAACCCGTCGTACGGCAAAACGAAAAGATCAAAAAGCGGAATTCGAACGTGCGTGGGGCAAAAAAAATCAACCTTTTAATCGATAGATTTTTTTCATTTTCTCACAAAACGTAGATAATCGTTAACAAAAGTGATCTGTTAAGAAAAAAGTAGGGGTCACCGACCATTTAAGCGAGCAAACTGCAAGCGAAGTTATCGCAACGGCTACTCACCCTATATGTGGTTGGAAAGTTTCCTCAGCGCGCGCGCTCGATGCATGACGTGGCGTAGCGTTGCGACAGGAATTACGTGCGCAGTAAGGATGCGCATACACAATTAGCGCGAACGTCCTTAAAGGACCTTAGTTGTCCTCTGCCATTTTCGATGCCAACTGTACTGTACTGTACTGTACTGTACGATGAAGAGAAATTTTATTGCATCGCCACAGGTTGTGTTACTGGAAGTGAGTTTTAAATTAAAAGTTACCTTAAGCGGTTTCACGGTGATCTCTTTCGTTCAACCAAATATCCCGTATGTCAACAAAATCAAAGGCGTGACTGACTAGGGTCCTCAAAGAGTATCAGACAACACAAAGAGAGATCAAACATTGACATTCAACAAACTCAAGTTTACAGCGTTTACATTTGGAGCACCGCACCCACATCGCATCTACTCTTGCCAGAAGATAATGCTCGGCTGTTTTAGATTCTAATCAGTTTTTTTTACATAAAACCTTTCTTGCTGTTTTCCTAACTGCCTTTCGAAGCTCCCTTATACGCCAACAATACAAAAGTGGATTAATGCACGAGTTCACAAATACTAAAATGGTAGCAAAGTGCCATTCCTCTCGCCACTCCATCTTTGCCATTCCAACAAGAGCTAAAAAAATAAACATTGGAATGTAACATAAAAGCAGAAAGGTGTAATAAATGAAAACGTTTTTTGCACTTTTTTTCAACTCGGTTATGTTTAAGCTGTTACTAGCTTCTGAATTTTGCACGACCTGTTGTTGAGCGTGAATTTGCATTTGATGTCGTTGAACAATTTGGAAAATTCGAATGTAACAAAATGAGGATATCAACAGACATACGACGATAAAAACCGATGATACCACTCGATATATCAACGTGTCCCACAGGAGGAGAGCACTCAATGCCGAAAACATAATAAACCATATTGCAACTAACACGTACAAAACGCGTGATGTAGTTACTATGGTAATGTATCTCATGTGGTAGTGAAGAGCTGCAAATCTATCTACACTTATGGCTGTCATTGTCCAAAGAGAAACCCCGCAAAAACTGTGTGTCGTGATCTCAAAAATGTTAGATGTTAATGGAGGATCGAGCGTAAGTTTTGTAGTAATGAAAAGCGGTTGTGCAACAAGCCCAACGAGAAGATCTGTGAAGGCTAAATTGCAGAGCAGAGTTGTAGACGGCGACGAAAGCGGAGGAGTTCCCAATATTGCTGCTATGACTAGAGCGTTGCCAACAACAGCCATGATCATCAGTGGAGCATTGAGAGCGCAATATATGCCGGATGACAATATTTTTAGGATGAGTATTATCGTGAACGTCAAAGTAACTACTTTCTGATTCGTTCGTGAATAAGGAGGTGCTGTTCAGCATACTTCGTCTTTCAAAAATCGTAACTTAACTTCGTCGTGGTTACAAAAAATCGTCCGCTTTCAAGGATAATCGGCTTCCTCTGAAACGATCGCTAGATGTTTCTTAATTTTAATCTCAAAGGCTTTGAAATGTAGGCCATTGTGATTGATTATCCGCGTTGATTGCCCCGTCAATGATTAATTTTTATTACAATGGAACAACAGTCAGAACATTTCTATCCTGCCGCATTTTAAATTGCATTTCGAAGAAATCTACTTTTCCAAGACTGATCAAAGCATCCCTTAGAGTAAATAGTGACAGATCAAAACATATATTATTGTATAAATTTGCGGTGCTTTTTAATTTTGGTGTTCTCTAGACAGTTTTGGTCTTAAATGGCTCGTTTACAGACATCAAGTAAAAAAGACAGTTTTCATTGGTTCCAACTGTGAAGAAACTAATTACTTTCATACAAATTTCAGCTAACAAAACAAAAGCCTTCTGATGTCTTCAAAATAAAATAGATGAACAATATAACAGAACCTAAGCTATGCATAATGAAACAGCAATACTACAAACTAATTAAATCATATTAGGCATAGCTAGCTGGAGGTAAATTTCATTGTACAACTATGACTTGCGATTTCTTAGTTATTTCTTGTCGTTATTCATATTTCAGATCCTTCGTTTCTAAGCTTCATCCTCGTTGCATCTGCTGCTGAACTTCGTGTTTAGAGTTCTTGTTCCGTACACCCTTCTATTTATCATTTAGGAAGATCAGCTTCGTCTGCTTACATAGATGGATTGTTATATTTTGCTGTGCTCTTTCTACCAAGTAGCATTACAGCTGGAAAGCATTGATTCCCCTTGAGTTTGTAAAGGCTACTAATACTACAAAATAGCTTTCTCTTTTTGTTTTTGATAATTCAATCTGTTGTCGCAGATTAATGCCCCCTTGAAGAAATAAATATTTCAATCGTAAAAGCTATGTTGGTGGTAATTAGTTATGACCAGAGAGAACGAATCTTTTTAAAATTCACTTTAAGGTAGTGGTATTGAAAATATCGATATCTTTTACAACAAAGTAACCCATTTATCTGTATTACAGAACATATGCAATACATCAGTAGAATGAAAGAATTGATTATACTGTTCTACTTTCATGTTAATAGTGTAGCGATGTTTTAATACTGACTATCTAATAAACAAGTGATTTCCAACTGCGTTCAATTTCGATTTTTCCAAAATTGAAACTAGAAACTGCTTGCTTTGCTTAAAACTGTCATAAAAATTAACCAACTGCCAAAACGTTCTAAATATATTTTATATGTTTTTTTTAATGTTCCTCGGGTTTTAAAATACACTTGACAGTATTTTGCATTCGCTTCTAGGTCACACATGTTTAAACTGTTAATGTTCCTAGTTGCTGGTAAGTAAATAAGTAAATTAAAGAAAAAACATATTAGGTTAAACATCTTTTGACGCATATGATAAGTTGCTTAATCACCTATATTATATGTTTTTATTATGTTTTTTAATTGTATGGAAATTATAGTCATCAATTCGGGCAGGCTTATGTTACATCTATTTAAGTATGTGATAAGACTGCATGCAGTCCAGTTTTAAAACTAATAGATAAGAAAAATAATTGATTGGACGAGGCTGTTTTTCGAGTCAAATTCGGCAGTACTGACATTCATATGATTGAATTACTTTCAAAATAGGCAAGCGTGCAGTCCAATGCATGAGAGTTAACTTAAAGGACGTTAGTCAGCCTCCGCCATTTTCAATGCCATTGAAATTATGAAAACTGTACGGTGAAGCGAAATCTTATTGCATCGCCGCAAGTTGTGTTACTTGAAGTGGGTTAAATTACCTGTAGCAGTGTCATGGTCATCTCTCTCGTTTAGTAACGCTCCGCGTCAACGGTGATATGGAAAATATCGTATGTCAACAAAATCAAAGGCGTGGCTGACTAGGGTCCTTAGAGAGTCATATCAGACAACACGAAAAGAGATCAAACACTCACAGTAAAAAAAAACTCAAGTTCACCGCGTTTACATTTAGAGCATCACACCCACAGTGCATCTTGTCTTTTTCTTGTCAATTCTAACCAGTTTTTTTACATAACATCTTTCTTGCTGTTTTCACAACTGCCCTTCGAAGCTCGCTTAGTCGCCAACAATACAAAAGTGGATTAATGGACGAGTTCACAAAAAGTAAAATGGTAGCAAAGTGCCATTCCTCTCGCCAGTCCATTTTTGCGATTCCAACAAGAGCCAAGCAAATAAACATTGGAATGTAACATAAAAGCAGAAAGGTGTAATAAATGAAAACGTTTTTTGCACTTTTTTTCAACTCGGTTATGTTTAAGCTGTTACTAGCTTCTGAACTTTGCACGACCTGTTGTTGAGCGTGAATTTGCATTTTATGTCGTTGAACAAAAACGGTAAACGGTATTATCGAAAACCCATACGTCAACAAAATCAAAGGCGTGGCTTACTAGGGTACTTTAAAAGTCATTTCAGACAACACAAAAAGAGATCAAACATTCACATTCAACAAACTCAAGTTTACGCGTTTACATTTGGAGCACCGCATCCACAGTGCATCTTGTCTTGCTAGTAAATAATGTTCGGCTGTTCTAGACTCTAATTAGTTTTTGTACATAAGATCTTTCTTGCTGTTTTCACAACTGCCCTTCGAATCTCCCTTAGACGCCAACAATACAAAAGTGGATTAATGGACGAGTTCACAAATACTAAAATGGTAGCAAAGTGCCATTCCTCTCGCCAGTCCATTTTTGCGATTCCAACAAGAGCTAAAAAAATAAACATTGGAATGTAACATAAAAGCAGAAAGGTGTAATAAATGAAAACGTTTTTTGCACTTTTTTTCAACTCGGTTATGTTTAATCTGTTACTAGCTTCTGAACTTTGCACTACCTGTTGTTGAGCGTGAATTTGCATTTGATGTCGTCGAACAATTTGGAAAATTCGAATGTAACAAAATAAGAATATCGACAGAAATACTACGATAAAAACCGATGACACCACACGACATATCAACTTGTCCCATAGGTACAGAGCACTTGATACTGAAAACACGAGAAGCCACGTTGCCACTGACGCGTACAAAACACGTGATGTAGTTACTATAGAAACGTACCTCATGTGGTAGTGGAGAGCCGCAAATCTATCCACACTTATGGCTGTCATTGTCCAAAGAGAAACTCCGCAAAAACTGTATGACGTGATCTCAAAAATGGTAAATGTTAGTGGGGGTCGTGCGTAAGTTCTTTAATAATGAAAAGCGGTTGTGCAACAAGCCCAACGAGAAGATCTGTGAAGGCTAAATTGCAGAGCAGAGCTGTAAACGGCGAAGAAAGCGAAGGAGTTCCCAATATCGCTGCTATGACAAGAGCGTTGCCAACAACGGTAATGATCATCAGTGGAGCATTGAGGGTGCAATATATGATGACAATATTTTCAAGAATAGAATTATCTTGAATGTCAAAGGGACTTCTTGTTGATTCGTTCCTGAATAAGGAGCTGTTGTTTAGCATTTTTCGTCATTCAAAAATCCCAACTATAAACAAAAAGAAAAAAAAATCGGTTTCAACTTCGTCGTGGTTACAAAATCGTGCGATTTCAAGGACAATTGGCTTTCTCTGAAACGATCTCTGGATGTTTTTTAATTTTAATCTCCAGGGCTTTTGAAATATAGGCCATTGTGATGGATTATCTGCGTTGATTGCCCCGTCAATAATTAATTTTTATTACAATGGAACAACAGTCAGAACATTTCTATCCTGCCGCATTTTAAATTGCATTTCGAAGAAATCTACTTTCCCCAGAGTGATTAAAGCATGCTTTAGAGTAAATAGTGACAGATTAAATTGTATAAATTTGCTGTGCTTTTTAATTTTGGTATTCTCTAGACAGTTTTGGTCTTAAATTGGCTCGTTTAGAGACATCAAGTAAAAAAGACAGTTTTCATTGGTTACATTTATTGTTTTGACAATACAAACTATTTTTCGGTTCTTACAGTGAAAAAACTAATTACTTTCATACAAATTTCAGATAACAAAAGCCTCCTGATGTCTTCGAAGTGAAATAGATGAACGATATAACACAACATAAGCTATGCATAATGACACTTAGCACTACTACAAACTAATCAAACCATATTAGGCATAGCTGGGGATCAATTTCATCGTACAACTATGACTTGCGATTTCTTAGTTCGTTCTTGAATGAGGTGTCATCATTCATCTTTCGCATCCTTCGTTTTTAGGACCTTCAATGTAAAAGTAAAAAACCGGTTTCAACCTCGTTGAGGCTGCTGCTGAACTTCGTGTTTAGAGTTCTAGTTCCTTAAAACCTTCTATTTATCATTTAGGAAGATGAGCTTCGTCTGCTTACATCAGAGATGGATTGTTATATTTTGCTATGCTCTTTCTAACATGTAGCAATGCAGCTGGAAATCAATGACTTCCCTTGAGTTTGTAAAAGCTACTAATATTACAAACTAGCTTCCCCTTGTTATTTTTAATAATTCAACCTGTTGTCGCAAATTAATGCCCCCTTGAAGAAACTAATATTTTAATCGTAAAAGCTATGTGTGTGGTAATTTGTCATAACTAAGAGGACGATTTTTTTAAAATTCACTTTAAGGCAGCGGTATTGAGAATATCGATATCTTTTACAACAAAGTGACAAATTACCTCCCAAAGAACTGTTTGATTTATCTGTAAAACATAATATATGCAGTACACCAGAGGAAGGAAAGAATTGATTATACTGTTCAACTTTCATGATAATAGTGTAGCGATGTTTGAAAACTGACTATCTAATAAACAAGTGATTTCCAACTGCGTTCACTTTCAATTTTTTCTACCCACAGTGCATCTAGTCTTGCTAGTAAATAATGTTTCGCTGTTCTAGACTCTAATCAGTTTTTTTACATAACATATTTCCTGCTGTTTTCACAACTGCCCTTCGAAGCTCGCTCAGTCGCCAACAATACAAAAGTGGATTAATGGACGAGTTGACAAATACTAAAGTGGTAGCAAAGAACCATTCCTTTTGCCAGTGCATTGTTTCCTTCCCGGCAAAAAGAGCCAAACAAATAATCACTGGAATGTAACATAAAAGCAGAAAGGTGTTATAAATGAAGACGTTCATTGCACTTTTTTTCAACTGGATTATGTTTATGTTGTTACTAGCTTCTGAATTTTGCGCTACCTGTTGTTGAGCGTGAATTTGTATTTGATGTCGTTGAACAATTTGGAAAATTCGAATGTAACAAAATGAGGATATCAACAGACATACGACGATAAAAACGGAAGACACAATAACAAGTATGAAAATGTTCCATAGGTACAGAGCACTCGAAACCGAAAAAATGATAAGCCACATTGCAACTAACGCGTACAAAACTCGTGATGTAGTTACTATAGAAATGTATCTCATGTGGTAGTGGAGAGCCGCAAATCTATCCACACTTATGGCTGTCATTGTCCAAAGAGAAACTCCGCAAAAACTGTGTCGTGATATCAAACATGAACAATGTTAAAGAGTGATCGAGCGTAAGTTCTTTAGTAATTAAATATTTTTAGGATGAGTATTATCGTGAATGTCAAAGTAACTGCTTTCTGATATGTTCCTGAATAAGGAGCTGCTGTTCAGCATGCTTCGTCTTTCAAAAATCGTAACTTAACTTCGTCGTGGTTACAAAATCGTCCGCTTTCAAGGATAGTTGGCTTCCTCTGAAACGATCTCTAGATGTCTCTTTAATTTTAATCTCTAACGCTTTTGGATATAGGCCATTGTAATGGATTATCCGCGTTGATTGCCCCGTCAATGATCAATTATTATTACAATGGGCATCAGTCAGAGCATTTCTATCAGGCCGCATTTTAAATTGCATTTCTAAGAATTCTACTTTTTCCAAGAGTGACCAAAACATCCTTTAGAGTAGATAGTGGCAAATAAAAACAGATGTTATTACATAAATTTGCTGTTTTTTTTTTTTAAATTTCCGAATTGTCTAGACAGTTTTGAGACATCAAATTAAAATCCACGGTTATCATTGCGACGTTTGTTATTTAAACTATACAAACTATTTTTCGGTTCTAACTGTCAAAAAGCTAATTACAAGTTTCAGATAACAAAAGCCTTCGGATGTCTTTGAAATGAAATAGCTGAACGATATAATACAAGCCTAGCTGTGCGTGATGAAACATATCCCTGCTAGTCACTGCTACATATTAATCAAATTATATTCGGCATAGCTGGAGGTACAGTTTATCGTACAGCTGTTACTTACGGTTAAAAATAAACAATTCAGATATTGCTGCACTGCAAAAACTCTACATACCTTACTATGCTTTGACACAATTAAATGTTAAAAGAGGAGGGGTTTTTTTTCTATACCACTGGCTCTCGATTCAGGAAAGAGCTCCATGTCTTACACTATTATATCGAGTGCCTTTAAGTAGCTGAAATTGGCTGAGATTACCATAAGTTAAACTGGTCCGTGATTGTAATACAACAGGAATTGAATTGGATTTATCATTTCGGCATCACATTTACAGAATAGTAATAACTTTATCAAGGAATATAAATAAGATAGCTTTTAGTTCGCGCCTCTAGAAAACATATTCTATAAGCGTTAAAAAGTAATCGAGGGATAAAGTAAGTAACAATTTTTTTAGATATGTTCTTCACGGTTTTTTTGGGATTTTTGACACCTCCCAAATGACGTTCAAAGGCACAGTATGCGGATGCCAGTGAAGCAAACCAAATATCTACAGCATAACTAACAAGAGAAACAAAAGTACAAGTGTTGCCGCAAAACTGTCTTACTCCTTCCAGTGGGACAGAAATTAATCCTAGCGTTATTGTTTTTTAGTTATTTCCAGTGCAGGATGGTCATTAGGTGAAGTCTATTCTAGCGTTTTTCTAATGGTTTCTGTTTTTCTAAACTTTTGCATGACGCGACTAAAACAACTGCTACTCTCCCTTCTTAACAGTACTCTCAAGTGCAGCACAGACTCTGTACTTCCCAGAATTCAATTACATTCTCCAATTACAGTATTACTCGTAGTCTTTTATGTACATTAGTAGATAGAGACGTGTTGACCAAAAATACAACGCAAGATATGGCCAGGTTAGAACTTTTTAACCGAATTACAATTCAAAAGTGATAAAGCTAGCTGGGAGGTACCAATGTACCGCCCAGTATTCACTTAGCATCTCCAACATCCCTTGGTATCTGTTACACACCTTATTAGATGAAGACGAGGCGAGGGAAAGTGTTAGCCAAAAACACAACGCAAGACATGACAAGGTTGGATTTTTTTACCCCAATTGCATGTCAAAAATGAAACGCTTCCACCACTTCGCCTCTATATCAGCGCTATTCATAAGGACGTGTCTGTTTTTTTTTGTCATTTCTAATTTTGGTATGTGGTTTTACATAATAGCTATCTTGCAACTGTTAAAACTGGCGCTCGGAGCTCATTTAGACGCCAGCAATACAAAAATGGATTGATGGACGAGTTCAAATATATTATAGTCACAGCACAGTTCCATACCTTTGGCCACTCCTTACGTGACATTCCAAACAAAATCAACAGAACTAAAATAGGAAAATAACACAAAATTAAAAAGATGAAAAATACGAAACAGTTCATTGAGCTTTTCTTCAATCGCCTCATGTTAAGGTTAAAACCAGCGTCTGAGCTTTGCACTGCTTGCTGTTGAGCATGAGTCTGCATTTGGTGTCGTTGAACAATTCGAAAAATTCGGATTTAAGAAAACGAGGATATTAAAAGACATAAAATGATTACGAGGCTTTCTCTGCTGCCTGTTGCAGAGCAGCTACCAGTGTTCTCAGTTCTCTCGTGGTAAGTCCAAACGGACCACGCATCAAGTTTGCCAGTTCTCGGCTAACATAGCCACGGCAGCCGACAGCAAGGTGGTAATACTCCAGCCAGCCTCAATCAGCCAGCGTCAATCAGTTCCTCATACCGCTTGTCCTCTGCATGGTTCCTCATGATGTCTTTTGAGCTGGATCCAGGACTGGAGCTGCTAGCTGGAAAGGACAAGGGTGTTTCATTACTTCTCACATTTGGAGCACCGCACCCACAGTGCATCTTCTCTTGCCAGTAGATAATGCTCGGCTGTTTTAGATTCTAATCAGTTTTCTTACATAACACCTTTCTTGCTGTTTTCACAACTGCCCTTCGAAGCTCCCTTAGACGCCAACAATACAAAAGTGGATTAATGGACGAGTTCAGAAATAATAAAGTGATAGCAAAGTGCCATTCCTTTTGCCAGTCTATTTTTGCCAGTCCATGAAGAACTAAAAAAATAAACATTGGAATGTAACATAAAAGGAGGAAGGTGTAATAAATAAAAACGTTCATTGCACTTTTTTTCAACTGGATTATGTTTAAGTTGTTACTAGCTTCTGAATTTTGCACTTCCTGTTGTTGAGCGTGAATTTGCATTTGATGTCGTCGAACAATTTGGAACATTCGAATGTAACAAAATGAGGATATCAACAGACATACGACGATAAAAACCGATGACACCACACGACATATCAACTTGTCCCAAAGGTACAGAGCACTCGCTACTGAAAACCAGAGAAGCCACGTTGCCACTGACGAGTACAAAACGCGTGATGTAGTTACTATGGAAACGTATCTCATGTGGTAGTGGAGAGCCGCAAATCTATCCGCGCTTATTGCTGTCATTGTCCAAAGAGAAACCCCGCAAAAACTGTGTGTCGTGATCTCAAACATGATAAATGTTAATGACGGATGGAGCGTTAGTTCTTTAGTAATAAAAAGCGGTTGTGCAACAAGCCCAACGAGAAGATCTGTGAAGGCTAAATTGCAGAGCAGAGTTGTAGACGGCGACCAAAGCGAAGGAGTTCCCAATATTGCTGCTATGACAAGAGCGTTGCCAACAACAGCCATGATCATCAGTGGAGCATTGAGAGCGCAATATATGATGACAATATTTTTAGGATGAGTGTTATCGTGAATGTCAAAGTAACTACTTTCTGATTCGTTCCTGAATAAGGAGCTGCTGTTCAGCATGCTTCGTCTTTCAAAAATCCCAACTTAACTTCGTCGTGTTTACAAAATCGTCCGCTTTCAAGGATAGTTGGCTTCCTCTGAAACGATCTCTAGATGTCTTTTTAATTTAATCTCCAAGGCTTTTGGAATATAGGCCATTGTAATGGATTATCCGCGTTGATTGCCCCGTCAATGATCAATTTTTATTACAATGGAACATCGGTCAGAACATTTCTATCACGCCGCATTTTAAATTGCATTTCTAAGAATTCTACTTTTCCAAGAGTGACCAAAACATCCTTTAGAGTAGATAGTGGCAAATCAAAACAGATGTTATTACATAAATTTGCTGTGTTTTTTAATTTCCGAATTGTCTAGACAGTTTCGAGACATCAAATAAAAATCGACGGTTATCATTGCTACGTTTGTTATTTAAACTATACAAACTATTTTTCGGTTCTAACTGTCAAAAAGCTAATTACAAGTTTCAGATAACAAAAGCCTTCGGATGTCTTTGAAATAAAATAGCTGAACCCTATAATACAACCCAAGCTATGCGCGATGAAACCTATTCCTGCTAGTCACTGCTACATATTAATCAAATTATATTCGGCATGGCTGGAGGGACAGTTTATCGTACAGCTGTGACTTACGGTTAAAAATAAACAATTCAGATATTGCTGCACTGCAAAGACCCTACATACTTTATTATACTTTGACACAATTAAATGTTAAATGAGGAGGGGATTTTCTTCCATACCACTTGTTCTCGATTCAGGAAAGAACTCCATGTCTTACACTATTATATCGAGTGCCTTTAAGTAGCTGAAATTGGCTGAGATTACCATAAGTTAAACTGGCCCGTGATTGTAATACAACAGAATTGAATTGGATTTATCATTTCGGCATCACATTTACAGAATAGTAATAACTTTATCAAGTAATATAAATAGGATAGCTTTTAGTTTGCGCCTCTAGAAAACATACTCTATAGGTATTAAAAAGTATTCAAGGGATAAAGTAAGTATCAACTTTTTTTAGATATGTTCTTCACGGTTTTTGGGATTTTTCACACCTCCCAAATGACGTCATTACGGTGAAGTCTGTTGTAACGTTTTTCTAATGGTTTCTGTTTTTCTAAACTTTTGCATGACGCGACTAAAACAACTTGACGCGACTAAAACACTTGAGCTCTCGATTATTAACGTTCCAATAAATCGAATAACAGAGGAGGAGTCCTCAGTCAAATCGCTTGGTGTGTTGATCGACGAAAACCTAACTTGGCAAACCCATATTGATAAATTGTCTAAAAAGATTGCATCTGGGATTGGTGCCATAAAACGAGTTAGGCCTTTTGTTCCACCAGCTACACTGCTTTATATATACAGTGCTCTAATTCAACCTCATTTTGACTATTGCAATCTTGTCTGGGGTAATTGCGGTAAAACTTTGTCGGACAGGCTACAAAAGCTTCAGAACCGCGCCGCTCGCGTGTTAACTTCCTCTAGTTATGATACTGATGCCAAAGGTCTAATACGACAACTAGGTTGGAAAGATTTGCGTACCCAACGTCAAATTCAGAAAGCCTTAATGGTATATAGATCTTTAAATGGCTTGGTTCCTGAATACCTATCGTCTAAATTTCTAAAACGTAGTGGAATGCGCTATTCTTTAAGGGACTCCGAAAACAAACTGGTTGTACCTCATCCACGAACTAACTATATGAAAAATAGCTTTAGTTACAGTGGTGCAACTCTCTGGAACAGCCTACCCTGCAATCTCAGGATGATAAAATCCTATAATCAATTTAAAAGCAAAGTTAGACACGGCATTCATGGAAAACAGGATTAGTTTAATATTTAAATTAGTATTTACTACATGTACTTCAATTTTTATCAATTAGTATTTAGCATGGATTGTTTATTAGTAGTTTATTAGTATTAATTTTTATTATAACTTTAAATAATAGTATATTACCTGATGATTTTTAACCGTGTATAAAGAAATGTTAAATAAATAAATAAATAAATAAATAAATAAATAAATAAATAAGTAAACTGCTACTCTCCCTTCTTAAAGGGACACTGTCACGGACATTTTTTGGCTTTTTTAGTAAAACAGCAACAAAATTACGACCAAGTGCTTTCAACCATGCAGGAAATGCTCCTAGAACGTAAAGGGAAGGATATCTAGCAAATTGTTTAAAGAAGAGGGTGACCGTAAATAGTTTTTATCAATTTTTCCAAACCACAAGAACAGAACTTGAAAAAGTCAGTTGTGATCAAAAGATTCCGATGGTATCACATTGATATCACTCTATATATAGCTTCAGAACACTGGTATAGTAATTTTAAGAACACGTGACCACTGTTAATAGGTTTCCAATGGTGTAAACATGTTTTTGGGCTGTTGATTTTTTGAAGTTATGCTCGTGACAGTGCCCCTTTAACAGTACTCTCAAGTGCAGCACAGACTCTGTACTTCCCAGAATTCAATTACATTCTCCAATTACAGTATTACTCGTAGTCTTTTATGTACATTAGTAGATAGAGACGTGTTGACCAAAAATACAACGCAAGATATGGCCAGGTTAGAACTTTTTAACCGAATTACAATTCAAAAGTGATAAAGCTAGCTGGGAGGTACCAATGTACCGCCCAGTATTCACTTAGGATCTCTAACAATCCCTTGGTATCTGTTACACACCTTATTAGATGAAGACGGAGCGAAGGAAAGTGTTAGCCAAAAACACAACGCAAGACATGACCAGGTTGGATTTTTTTTACCCCAGTTGCAAGTCAAAAGTGATAAAGCTTCCACCACCTCGCCTCTATATCAGCGCTATTCATAAGAAAGTGTCTGTTTTTTTTTGTCCTTTCTAATTTTGGTATGTGATTTTACATAACATCTTTTTTGCTAATGTTAAAACTGGCGTTCGGAGCTCATTTAGACGCCAACAATACAGAAATGGATTGATGGACGAGTTCAAGAATATTATAGTCACAGCAAAGTTCCATTCCATTGGCCATTCCTTACGTGACATTCCAAACAAAATAAATAAAACTAAAATGGGAAAATAACACAAAATTAAAAAGATGAAAAATATGAAAGAGTTCATTGAGCTTTTCTTCAATCGCCTCATGCTCAGGTTAAAACCAGCGTGTGAACTTCGCACTGCTTGTTGTTGGGTATGAATCTGCATTTGATGTCGTTGAACAGTTTGAAAAATTCGGATGTAAGAAAATGAGGATATTAACAGACATAAAACGATTTCTGCTGATGAAGCTATAACGTACATGGACTTGCTCAAACGGGAAATACCAAAGGAAAGGAGATTGACAAGCCATATAATTATTAACGTGCAAATAACCCGAGTTTTTGTTACCATGGTAACATATCTCATGTGGTAGTGAAGGGCCGCAAATCGGTCCAAGCTTATGGCGGTTACTGTGCAAAGTGAAACTCCACAAAAAACGTAATTAAAAAAGAAATAATAAGAAGCCAATGGCCCTTTTTTTAGTTCCTTAGCAATGAAAAGCGGCTGTACCACGAGCCCAACAAGAAGGTCTGGAACAGCCAAACTGCAGAATAAAATTATGGACGGTGAACGAAGCGAAGGAGTTCTCAATATGGCGGCTAGCACCAGAGTGTTGCCAATAATTGATATGAACATCAAAGGGGCGTTAAGGACGCAGTTTATGATGACGAAGATAGTAAGATGAGTATTTCGTTCAACACTTGAATAATCACTCGTTGATTGGTTCCTGAATAACGTGTCGTTATTCATCTTTCTCATCCTTCGTCTTTAGGAGCTCTAACGTAAAAGTAAAAAACCGGTTTCAACCTCGTTGCTTCTGCTGAACTTCACGTTCAAGAGTGCTAGTTCCTTAGACCCTTCTATTTATCATTTAGGAATTAAGATGAGCTTCGCCAGCTTACATAGCCCTTTACATAGATGGATTGTAATATTTTGCTGTGTTTTTTTAACAAGTAGCAATGCAGCTGGAAATCATCGACTTCCCTTAAGTTTGTAAAAGCAACTAACATTACAAAATAGCTTCCCTTTTTAGTTTAATAATTTAATCTGTTGTCGCAGATTAAAAAAAGAAGAATAGGAAATTGATATTTGAAGAAATTAATATTTCAATCCAAAAGGTGTGTAGGTGGTAAATAGTCGTAATCAGAGAGAAAGAATTTCATTAAAAAAATGGCAAATTACTTCTCAGCGAACTGTTTGATTTATCTGTAACACAGAATATATGCAGTGCAACCAGTACAACTTTTGTTCGTAATTTATTTCCATGGAAATCATTGATTGTAATGTTTCTCTTTCCTCTTAATAGTGGAGCTTTGTTTTTATTAACAAAAAATTTCCAACTGCGTAGAATTTTAATTTTGCCAAAATTGAACAAAACGACCTTTATATTACCATATGATAAAAATTGGCAGTTTTTGAGCAAATGTTGCACAATTTTTAAATGTTTATATAATGAGATTTCTCATCGGAAGTTGCTGCCATCATTCTGTGATCATGAGCTGCGGTACAGTACAGCCAATATCTGGTTAAGGCAGAATTAAAAATATAAGAACGTATAACTAAAGAATCGTAATTACAACATCAGGCAGGGGGGTACCATCATTTATCCTTTCTCTCCATTGAGAATGGAGCTATTGAACTGTCAAAGGGAAGAGCTATTGTTATTATCCAGAATGGCTCGGATCTTTGGCTTTTTTAAGTGTTCGACCCATTTCAAATATATCAAAGGATTCCTGGATTCCAAGTGAATGCGACATGAATGTGATAAGCAGCATGCTGATTTTAATCTTGATCTTGATTTACTCACTGTGATCCTTAGAAAAATGAAATTATTTTAAACTGCAACACTTCTAGACCATATATATGTCACATCGCTTTCGTCTTTTCCTCAATGTTTCCTTAATTTATTTTCTGTACCCTTTCTAAGCTAATATCATAGCAAATCTTATTTTATTGTTTTACATTATTGTAACTTTTTTTATACAACGTCAATACAAGGATACTATGTTACTATTCCGGCATCATTTGCTTCTTTGCCACCCACCTCAGTTGGCAACTGCTTTATTTTCAATTTGAGGGAGGCAAAAATTAGTATTGTTTATTTTATATGAAATAATTAAATTTGAAGTTATAATTCAACTATTGATCTCCTATCGAAAACGCATGAAACAGTGTCTTTTTATTATTTTCTTTTCGCTATTTTAAATTCGTTTCCTTAAATATGGTGGAACAACGAATTTGCTAAAATTTAGTCTTATATGTAATTACACCGTAAAATCGTGTGTTGATAGCGGAATGATTGGGTTGGTCACCTTTTCTAGTTTTTCTGTGTGTTTCTACCTAGTATCTCCCTTGCTGTCTTACGCTCGAAGTTCCCCAAGACACCAACTGTACAATAATGGATTGATGGAAGAGTTCATGAATACTACAGTGACAGCAAAGTTTCATCCCTTCGGCCACTTTTTATTTTGACATTGCAAACAAGATCATTAAAATAAACATTGGAAAGTAATTTAAAATAACTGAAAAAGATAAAGAATGGAAAAGTGTTCATTGAGGTTTTCGTCAGTCGCATTATGTTTAATTCATTAATAGCACCTGAAATTTGTCATGCCTGTTGTTGAGTATGACAACAACAGAATTTGCATGACAACAACATTCTCAGAATGGATCCAAGCAATCATCCCAAGACGGCATTAACGTGGGCCCCGGAGGGAAGGCGAAGTCGTGGCAGACCGAAGGAGACTTTGCGCAGAACTGCCGAGAAAGAAAGAACAGCTTTGGGTTTCAGTCCGTGGAGCGAGGCAACGGTGGCTGCTCGGAACCGTGCGGCATGGCGAAAGAGAGTGTCCGGCCCAATGCCCACCTAGGGTTATGGACATAAGTAAGTTGTTGAGCATGAATCTGAATCTGTTACACATTTCTGTACTCGTGCAAAAACACTGCACTGAACTGCACTGTTTTGACTAGGCTAATCAGCGCATGGCAATTTTTCAACTTATTATTTGGGAAGAAAATTTCAATACATTATTATGACGGAAGACGGTTCCTCCATCGGCCTATAACCATGTGGAGTTCACTGCCCGAAGATGTAAGATAATCTGCAAGCTATTTAATGTTTTAAAACAATACACATGGTTTATGTGCCCCATAATTTTCAGCTTGAATATTTTGTCAATTAATTACACAAAATTTATGTACAGTAGTAATGCAATGCATATTTTTTAAGTCTCTATACATTATGTTTGCACATCATGTTATCATGTATTGTACATGATAAGCCGTGTTTAAAAATTACAAAAGCTCACAACAGTTATGACGCAAAAATGTGCATTTTTCGATTCTACTCTTGACCTGCTTGTGTACAGAACATCTTTCTTGCTGTCTTAACAACTGCCGCTCGAACTTCACTAAGACGCCAACAGTACAAAATTGGATTGATTGACGAGTTCATAAATACTACCGTAGCGGAAATGCGCAATCCTATTTTCCAATATGTTTCTAAGAGCACCTTGACAACCAATATAATAAACACTGGCAAATAACATAAAATCAAAAATATGTAAAATACGAAAGTGTTCATTGAGCTTTTCTTCAATCGCATTATGTTTAAGTTATTACTAGCCTCGGAACTTTGCACTGCTTGTTGTTGAGCGTGTATCTGTATTTGATGTCGTTTAACAATTTGAAAAATTCGAATATAACAAAATGAGGATATCGACAGACAGGTAACAATAAAAACAGATGCACAGATAATATAATTATAAAAATTCCAAAGATAAATACAGAACCCAAGAAAAATTGCAAGCCATATTGATGTTAAGGTGCAGACAACCCGAGTTGAAGTCACCATGGTAACATATCTCATGTGGTAGTGAAGGGCCGCAAATCTGTCCAAGCTTATGGCTGTTACTGTGAAAAGGGACAATCCACAAGAACTAAAACTCATGAAGTGACAAATTTGCAATAATAAAAAATCTTCTAGGTTTAAATCTTTAGCAATGTAAAGTGGTTGTACCACAAGCCCAACAAGAAGGTCTGACACAGCTAAACTGCAGAGTAGAGTTGTTGACGGTGAACGAAGTGCCGGAGTCCTTAATATGGCAGTCAGGACTAACGAGTTGCCAAAAATGGTTATGAGCATCAAAGCAGCGTTAAGTACGCAATTTATGATGGTAAAGATATCAGGATGGGCAGAATAATCACTCGCTGTTTCGTTCTCCAATAAAGTGTCCATGTTCATCGTACTTCTCTTAAAGGAGCTCTGCGTTGAATAAAATGGCTTTATGTTGTGGCAGATCTCGAACCTCGCAAGGTTAGAGTTTTGGTGTCCTTGCAATATTCGGGTGACCACACTTATAAAGAATACTGGTTCTAGCTACTAAGGAGGACCTCATTTTCGAGCTTGGAGGTCTTCTTGATAGAAAGCAATTTAACTGCAAAGCATGGGCTTGCTATGTCATTGTGAAAGCTACTAATTGATATTGTTAAAAACATAATATAACTTGTTGTCAGGGATTGGCATAAACGATTATTCACTTTTTCATAACAGTGGGGCTATTATCATGTCATGTGTTATGAACAAATTGATTTTAAACTTCGTTCAATTTTCATTCAAAAGCAATTAGCGAAGCTCTCCTGGCAATATAAGATTACCATGTAATGTATTTTGGCAAAAATATTCGATTATTGAAAGCTATTAAATTTACCTCAGGATAGTTTTTTCCTGGCCATGTGTTTTGAAAAAGTAAGAAATTATAAAATGTAAGAATTAACGAGAAGAAAATGTAAAGAAGGCCACTTTGTGAGATATATGTTTCCTAAGCCGGTTATAAGGTTATATCAATTCAGTCCTTTGGTCCTGAATTGAAAACCGGCTAATCTCCTTTATAAAGAACACAAAATTAAAATCCATTCAAGAATTAGCTGCCCTTTGGATTGCGCTTACCAATCAGAAAAAGACACAGTTTGGTATAATAAAAATTTTAATCAATCGTGCTGTTTGTATACCTGCATTTCTGCCATATGACACTAAAGTAGACCTCCCAAGCACTCTCAGAATTTGGGAATGAAAAGAACAAAACAATTAAGCAGCAAAGTGATAGACGAAAAGAAGTACAAAAGTAAGTTTCGACACTCCAGAGAGCCATTGTAGGAATCAATTGATACATTAGAATCTTAGGGGCCTATCTTAGTGCTTAACTTTAAACTTTTCAAGTCCCAAGAATAATCTTGGCAAATGTCAAAAACAGGTCAATGATATTAGAACGAAGATATTGTAAGATATTACATCTGCAGGATATAAGAGCCTACAATTGACCTGCTCCTAACGTATCAAGGCTTCATAGCTCAGTTGCTAGAGCAACGCAGCGTTATCACGGAGGTCATGGGTTGAAATCCCGTCATTTAGACTTAACTTTTTTTGTAGGCTTAAAAATACAATTGCTTAAATTGCTTTCACTCTGTGAGGATCATTTCAATCATCTCATCATTTACCCGCAGTTCAAATATGTCTTTCATACAGTATATTTATTACAATAACAATAACAATAACAATGAAAGTGACAATGACAATGACAATAACAATAACAATAATAACAATAACAATAACAATGGCAATGACAATGACAATGATATAATGATAATGATAATGATAATGATAATGATAATAATAATAATAATAATAATAATAATAATAATAATAATAATAATTATGATAATAAGAAATGCTGTACGTGCCATGACATTTCAATTGAATATTTCATCAGTTCATTCCACAACATTTATTCGGCAAAACAATCATGTTTCCTTGTTTCTTATGAAAGTTACTGTGTAATAAATGTTGTAAGCATTGCCAAGCTCGAACTCTTTGCCTGCATTAAGGTAACAAAGTTTATGACGCAAAAATGTGCATTTTTCGTTTCTACTCTTGACCTGCTTGTGTACAGAACATATTTCTTGCTGTCTTTACAACTGCCGTTCGAAGCTCGCTTAGACGCCAACAGTACAAAAATGGATTAATGGACGAGTTCATAAATACTACAGTTGCTGAAAAGCGCAATTCTATTGTCCAGTGTAACCATATGATCACAGAAAGCATTAATAAAATAAACATAGGGATATAACATAAAATCAAAATCACGTAGAATACGAAAGTGTTCATTGAGCTCTTCTTCAATCGCATTATGTTTAAGTTATTACTAGCCTCTGAACTTTGCACTGCTTGTTGTTGAGCGTGTATCTGTATTTGATGTCGTTTAACAATTTGAAAAATTCCGATATAACAAAATGAAGATATCGACAGACAGGTAACAATAAAAAGAGATGTAAAGATGTAATAAACATTAGTATCCCAAAGATAAACACCGAACCCAAGAAAAGTGATAAACCATACTGGTAATAATGTGTAAACTACCCGAGTTGAAGTCACCATGGTAACATATCGCATGTGGTAGTGAAGGGCCGCAAATCTGTCCAAGCTAATGGCTGTTACTGTGAAAAGGGACACTCCACAACAACCATAAGTCATAAAATAACAAATTAGCGTTAGGTATAGATCTTTTCTAAGCTCTTTAGCAATGTAAAGTGGTTGTGCCACAAGCCCAACAAGAAAGTCTGACACAGCTAAACTGCAGAGTAAAGTTATGGACGGTGAACGAATTGCCGGAGTTTTCGATATGGCAGTCAGGACTAACGAGTTGCCAATAATGGCTATGAGCATCAGAGCAGCGTTTAGTACGCAATTTATGATGACAAGGGTATCACTTGCTGATTCGTTCTTCAAGATGCCATCGTTGTTCATGGTGTTCTCTTTAAAAGCTCTAACTCAACTTCTGATGTCTTTACAATCTTTGTTTGATAACTTTAGGCTTCTGCTTCCAATACCAAGAAAGTCACAGTAATAACTCAGTTGAGATCTCGTTGATATGTAATAACTCGGCTGCAAAGCAATGGCTTGCTGAGCTGTCTTTGTCAAAGCTACTAATTATTATTGGACTAAAAGATGATTTTTCTTCAGAACAATTGGCTTTTATTATATCGTGTGCCATAAATATATTGATTTTAAACTTTGATGAATTTTAGCAAAAATCCTTTCTTTAGAAAAAAAGCAATTTTCGAATAAACGTTTTCAATTTAAGGTTATAAGTCAGTGGCTTGCACAAAATTTAAGCTATTAAATAAAGTAAAAATTATGGCACGTAAAATAACGAGTAGAACAGCTAAAAATGCTGCCTTGTTTTGTTACCGTTATCTTTTAAGTTCAGTCCTTTGGTCCTTAAGCTGAAACCGGCTAATCTCCCCCATGATACAACACAAAAGTTATCGTGCTTACCAATTCGAAAAAAAACACATACTTTGGGATAATTTCCATTTTAATTAATCTCCTTTACAAACAGAGGATATTACAAAGATATATGATTCTTGTCAACTAAACTTGTAAGAACTGAAAATATCACTGACTTTGACTTGAATCCGATGTGGCAATGTGTTGACGGTAGATATAGTTTTTAGCTGCTTTTTCTTTCTTCTTTATAACATCTGGCATTTTGTGAAATTGGCCGCTTTTATGCCAGAGATGTTAAAGCCGTCTGAGACGTTAAGCTGTCTCGAGACGACTTTAACGTCTAGTATAAAAACGGTAAAGGCTGGTTCACACTACCGACGAAATTGGAAGCGGAGTCGGAATCGGAAGCGCAAGGAGCGTTCCGATCCAGTGTAAATCAAAAAACGGAATCGGAAGCGGAGTCGGAAGCTCGACGGAATCGGAGTCAGAAGGATCAGAAGAGTTTCTTTTACTTCCGATTCCGCTTCCACTTCCGTCGCTTCCGATCCAGTGAGAACAAGGTGAACGGAATCGGAAGCGGAAGCGGAATCATCAGCCAATCAAAAAATTATGTAAAGGTGTGTGTTATATTTTATTTCATGCATCTGGGACGTTGAACAAGTTTGTAAAACACTCGCAATCACTTTGAGAACCAAAATACAAAACTGACAACATATCGAAAGTAGAGCTCTCTGTCTGACGTACGAAGTTCTCTCACAAGGTTTCCAAATTCGCCTTGACTTTTCCTTTTTAAAAATACTCCACGTATCCACAACCTTCTCCTTCTCTGGTTCCGTTACAGACGTGTTCTTCGTCGTATGAGAAGAAAAAGCAAAAGCAAATCAAAAACAGCAGTCTCTCTTCATCTCCCGGGTCCGCCATCTTGAATGTTTGCAAATGAAAGCGAGGCTTACGCTGAAAGCGAGGCTTACGATTCCGCTTCCGTCGCGCCGATTCACACTAGATCAAAACTTTCTTCCGATTCCGCTTCCGTCGCTTCCGTCGCTTCCGTCGCTTCCGTCGCTAGTGTTAACCAGGCTTAAATAAGACAGACGCCTTTAACGTCTTTTCGTTAGAGCGGCTGAACGACGCTCTTAATTAACAGCTTTAACGTCTCATACGTTGAAGGCGTCTAGTATAAAAACGGGACGCCATTAACTAGCCCTGGCTCGTCCAGAGGCGACTGGAACTAGTCCGCGCTTCGTACTGTTCGTCCTTTTTTATTTTTTTTTCTGCTAGGCCGTCTACTAAATGCGTCCCGTTTTTATACCAGACGCCTTTAACGTCTTAGACGTCAATGGCATCTAGAGGACTTTATCGTCTTTAGCATAAAAACGGCCATTACTTGCGAAGAATTCCCTCTAAAAATCTTGAAATCGTCAAGGTTTCCATTATTGTGTTCTCGTCCAGAAAACTCAGTCTTTTTCGTCGCTTAGTTAAGCAAATTCAACCTGCCTGTCAAACGACACAAGAAACCAAGTTCATTTACCAAAGCAGAAAAGGCGCGAATCGTGACGTCAATGAGCGATATACATAAATATATTCATGAACTTTATTTATACTGGATGATGTGGCGAATGGAATCTATAGCTACGTGTAGTTTAGTTCCCAGTTTAACACTGTCCTCCATATAATAAGGTATCATAATATATCATGGGGAACTGGGGGCATGCTCATCCAGAAAATGTTTAAAAAACTGAAGCATCTTAGACGTGTTTCCTTAATCCTGGGCACAAAAACGATCCTGTTTTGAACCTCAAAATGGGCTGAATAATCGGCACTTTGGCGTCAACTTTCTAACTGTCACAGTAGTCCACAAAGGATGCAAAATTTCTATGTTTTTTTATTGTTCAACTGATTGATATAAATAGAAGACTGCTGTCTTTTTTACCTCCATCCTCTTGAGAAGAAGAAGAAGAAAAAGTTTAGTAGTTCGCATTCTATATTCACACACCTCCAATATTGATGGAAGCATCTATGCATCTGTTTTTCATGATTATTTTAGCCATCTCTGGTTATCCATGATTCCCGAGGCTTAAACACAGAGATTCATGATTCCTACCAATTTCACACCTATTCATGATTCATGATTCCGCTGCCATCCCCAGCCCTTAGAGAATGTACAGGTTAAAGATCTTAGATCATTTGGAATATTCATTTTTCTTAAAAAGAAAATTCACAGCAGAAAAAGTAAATGGAGTCTATATTTTTTTTTTACGTTGAAGAATTCACCAGTTTAATGTACGAAATTTATTCGGTAACATAAAGTTCCGGCTTTAAGTTGTACTTATGTTTCTTCGTTATTATGTGTTGGACGATTTTACAGATCTTGAATGTCTTTTTGTTTTAATTAGAACCAACATGAGCGAAATATATTTATTGATAGTCCAGGACTAATGCAAGCATGTTCAGGCTCAAAGACTAAACCGTAAATATCGCCAGTTCTTGTTTCTACTCTTGATCTGCTTGTGTACAGAACATCTTTCTTGCTGTCTTTGCAACTGCCGTTCGAAGCTCGCGAAGACGCCAACAATACAAAAGTGGATTGATTGACGAGTTCATAAATACTACTGTAACGGAAATGGGCACTTCTTCTGTTAAGTCTGTTCTTAAGATTACACTAAGTATCAAAAAATTAAACATTGGAAAATAACATAAAATCAAAAATATGTAAAATACGAAAGTGTTCATTGAACTCTTCTTTAGTCGCATTATGTTCAAGCTATTACTAGCCTCTAAACTTTGCACTGCTTGTTGTTGAGCGTGTATCTGTATTTGATGTCGTTTAACAATTTGGAAAATTCTGATATAACAAAATGAGGATATCGACAGAGAGATAACAATAACAACACCAGCACATGTAAAATAAATAAAAAAATTCCAAACAAAAATTCCGAACCCAAGAAAAATTACAAGCCATGTTGATGCTAAGGTGCAGACAACCCGAGTTGAAGTCACCATGGTAACATATCTCATGTGGTGGTGAAGGGCGGCGAATCTGTCCAAGCTTATGGTTGTTATTGTGCAAAGGGACACTCCACAAGAACTAAAACTCATGAAATAAGAAATTCTAAATAAGAATAAATCTTCTTTCAGTTCTTTAGCAATGTAAAGTGGTTGTACCACAAACCCAACAAGAAGATCTGACACAGCCAAACTGCAGAGCAAGGTTGTGGACGGTGAACGAAGTGCCGGAGTCCTTAATATGGCAGTCAGGACTAACGAGTTGCCAATAATGGTTATGAGCATCAAAGCAGCGTTAAGTACGCAATTTATGATGGTAAAGATATCAGGATGAGCAGAATAATCACTTGCTGATTCGTTCTTCAAGATGATGTCGTTGTTCATCGTGTTTTTCTTTTAAAAGCACTAGCTTTTAACTTCTGATGGCCTTATAACCTTTGGTTGATCACTCTTATGCTTTCAATATCCAGAAAGTCTGAACAGTAATAACTCGGTTGAGATCTTGTTGATATGTAATAACTCGGCTGCCTTGTAAAAGCTACTTATTATTGTTGTTAAAAACAAGCATAATATAACTTGCTGTCAGGCGATAAAATAAATTTCATCCCAACATGAAAAAACAAAAAAGAAAAAAAATAACAAGAGATTATTTTCTCACAAAAATTAGCTTTTATTATATCATGTGTCATAACAAATTGATTTTTGAACCTTGACAAATTTTAACGCAGATGCAATCGACAAAGCTCCCCTGTTAATACGAGGACGTATTTTACGAAAAAGCATTTATTGAATAAGCGTTTGCAACTTACCTTCTTAAGTCAGTGGTTTACACAAAATTAAGCCATTAAATAGAATTTAGGAATTTTTTTGCCTATGTGTTAAAAAGTAGAAAATAATGACGTGAAATAACGAGTAGAACAGCTTAAAAAAGGCTAGCTTGTTTTATTACCGTTATTTTTACAATTCATTCCGTTGGTCCTAAATTGAAAACCGACTTTTTCCTCATATTACAACACAAAAGTAATCTTAAAATCCTTTCAAAAATCAGCTGCCCTTTGTTTTGTGCTTACCAAAGGCAATCAGTAAACTACATATTAAAATTTCAATTTGAATCAAGTTCCCTTATAATATAATACAAAAGTAATCTTAAAATTCACTCAAAATTCAGATTCCCTTTGGATTGTACTTAACAGTCAGAAAACTACATACTACTTCAGTTTTAATCAATCGTGCTGCTTGTACACCAATACAGTTCTGCCACATGACCCTCAAGTAGACCTCCCAAGCACTCTAATAATTTGGAATGCGAAGAACAACAAGAGATAAGCAATGTAATATAGGACGTCTTTTTAAATCGCAACTTAAAAGTTGCGATTTCCCAGGGTGGTACCATCACCGGAATCAATTGATTTATTACAATCTTAGGGGCTCGTCTTAGTACTTAGAGATATCCTTTTCAAGCTCCAGAAATAGTTTTGGCTTTTAATTAAGGTTGTTGTGTAACAAATATTGTAAGCATGGTCAGGATCAAACTCTTTGCCCACCTTGAGGTTAACAACACTTATGACGCAAATATGTGCAGTTTTTGTTCTACTCTTGATCTGCTTGTGTACAGAACATCTTTCGTGCTGTCTTTACGTCAATTGCCTTTCGAAGCTCAATACAATGCTCTTCCACTATAAATGTAGATCACTAAAAAACAAATATCCCCGCCAGAAACTAAAAAAAGGCACCAATAGCATTTCTTGTTCAAAGTGACAAATTTCAATCATTTTAATTTCAAAAGTCAGAAAGAAAAAGCTGACTAATAAAAAATATTAAGCAAATGAGGGGGACATGTGGTTTTGTGGTGTTGTGATCAATAAAACAGTATCTTCGGGTGTTGTGGTCATCTCAAAAGATTTGTAACCTCCAATGTTCTGTGAAACAAAATTATAAGCGATATAACGGAGCAGATTATTTAGCTTTTAAATCTTTGTTTATCTGTCCATTTTGTATAAAAATGCAATAAAATTCTGTCTACACACTTAAGCTGCTATCCCAAACCATTTTTATGCCGGTTTTAAGTTTGTTACGGAGATGCAGTGTTTGTCTAATTTTCGAGCAATAGTCACAACAACGCATCCGTTCGAACTTTCGACGAACGCCACTGGTTGATGACAATCTCTCGATGTCACATGACCATATCGCACGGTGATCGCTGACCAGTACTTACTTCTTCGCGCGATTGCGTTCGGAATACACTCGGAAATTGTTCGTGTGATTTAAAGAAGACTTGCCAAAACTGGCAATAATTCCACCGTTTGCATTGATACGCGACTTCAGAGATGAAAACGCCCGCGGAAAAGTTTCAAAATTTCTGTCAAATATAGTTTGAACGTACGTTTCATACAAGCCATTATGGTCATTATGAACAAAAACACTTTAAATTCTAGTCAAAATCAAATCAATGGGGAGCTCCGCTTTTAGGCCTGCCTAAATCTATTTAATATAAATACTCTCAACCCATGAAAAGAAACGAGACAACAACAAGTTCTGGGGAAAAGGGAGAGAAGATGAAGAAGATGAAGTGCTCGAGTGCCACTAGGTCAGGCCAGTGTGAGGTGGGTAATCATCGGTCGCTGATTCGTTCTTAAAGAAGAAGTTGTTGTTCATCTTACTTCATCTTTAACGAGCTTTAATGCCAATAAAAGAATTAAACGGTAACTCTGTTACAGATTCAGAACCTTGCTCGTTAAAGAGTTCTGGTGTCCTCGACCCTCTTCGGCTTATCACTTATTTTAAGCATCTGGTTCCGTCTGCCAAAGAGGACTGCAATAATTACTTTCCTTCATGCTGATCAGGGCAATTGTTATTTAAACCCACCGTGGCTTCAATTGTAAATATTAATGGCAGGCGAATTAAGAAGTGATTAAGAACCTGTTTCATCTAGACTCCCATTACCTTTACATAAAACCTATTTCAGCCTCTAATTTGAACAAGGTTCCTTTTTTTATAAAATCCAGTTAACACTTAAGGATTAGTTTTGGGCTTATTAGCAAGAAATAAAATAATCTAGAATAAGGTTTGAATTCCTTCAGGATTTAGTCTTTAGACATGATTATATGCATATTGTATATGAAGAGTAGACTTCGCCAATCTTCTAGGTAGCATCAAGAAGCAGAGACTAAATAACCTAATTTTGGAGTAAAATTTATAATGCATCGTTCCTGAAGGCTGGTTTTCACTGTAACCTGCGAAAAATTATTAACATAATCGGACCAACAGTATATCGGCCCAGTTTCAACACAGAGCACCAAAAAATGTTCTAAAAACAACTCAAAACAGTTATAAACCCATTAAAAGTATATTTATTTATTGAGGGTAAGACATCATCACAACAAGCTGATAAACCAGTGGCCTCTTCAAAAGCTGGATAAAATAAGAAATACTTAAAATAACATGGCGCGAGTAGATGATAGGTGATGATGATGATGATGACGATGGTGATGATACTTTAATTGTTTCACTCATTTGAGAGAGGATCCTTTCACTCCGAATTTCTACATAGAAGCTGTCTAGCTGTCTTTTCAACTGCCGTTCGAAGATCACGAAGACGCCAACAAAACAAAATTGGATTAATGGACGAGTTTATGAAAATTGCAGTGTTTGCAAATTTCCACGAAATAGTCCAGTTCTTAAAAGAGAGGTTATAAATAGCCAAGGAAATAACTTTAGGGAAATAACACACAACTATAACTATGAAAAATACGAAAGTATTTACAACACTTTTTTTCAACTGGGTCATGTTCTTGCGTGTTGCAGCATCGGAGCTTTGAACTGCCTGTTGTAAAGTGTGAATTTGAATTTGATGACGGCGAACGATTTGGTAAATTTTAATATAAAAAGCTACTGATATTACCAGACAAACACATATGCCAGTGGCCATAATGTATAAATATATCTTTCGATTCCAAAAATAAATAAACGATACGAGGAAATTAATTAAAAACACGACTGATATTAAATATATGGCGCGCGTAGTTGTGACTATAGAAGGATATCTCATGTGATAGTGAAGAGCCACAAATCGATCCAAGCAAATTGCTGTTGTTATAAAAAGTGAAACCCCACATGCAGCATATGCTGATGTCTCCAGTAGGTACTTTACGAGATCCAAGATTGTAAACTCTCTAGCGATGAACAGCGGTTGAACAATGAGACCAACAACAAGGTCTGATACAGCAAGGCTGAAGATGAAGATTATAGACGGTGAACGAAGCGAAGGAGTTCTTTTGATGGCAGCTAGCACCAAAGAGTTGCCAGTGATGGATATAAAAATAAGTGGTGTAATTATAGAAATGTTGATGATAACGGTAGTTTCCACATTAGAAGCATGGCTTCCTTCAGTTCTTGCATTTCCGTTGGTGTAGTTATCCATCTTGAAAAGTTCATACGCAATTTTCCGTTTTGATGTCGCACGCCGAAAACTTGAAACCAAGAGTACTAAAAATACAGAGACACAAATTTAAGCGTCTAAACATGTATGGCTCTACGGGATAACAGTTTCGAGTTGGCTAAATAAGCATTTTGTTAAGTAAAAACATTGCTGGAGTTTTTCCAAAACCACCATACTTCAAGATTTGACGATTAATTATTTAATTACGAATGAACCTACCACAATTTGTGAAGTAGTGGTGTGCTGCGCTATATCATAAGCTTAAGAGCTATAATGATGACATCTTGTTTATTCATATGCAAATTAACAGGAAAGTAGAAGCTTGCTAATTGAAGCGTCTCAACTTTGACATAAGCAATATCCTGTTTCACAAGAACAAAAGAAGAACGCTTCATTCTTCAGATATTTCTTGCCTTCTATTTTACCTGTGTTTGTAGCGAGGAAAAGCCCTTGATTCATGTACAATAGGTGAGGTGATTATGAAAGAGCTTAATCGATGCTTAACGTTTTCAAATTCCGTAAAAGAAGAAAATCCATTGTGAGAAGAACCTCTATTGTGATATCAGAAACGTGTTCTACTTTTTTAAGTTAAGAACTTTCATAATAATCGTATTACCAAACATTGGATTCAAATTTCTACAAAGCAATTACTCGTCTTTATATTCTTCCATGGTGAGCAAATATAATTTCTGCTGGTAATTTAAATACATGATTGTTTAGGAGGCAGGTGGCGTTATTGAGAACATTCATAAACAAGACGAAATTGTATCTGCCAAGTCCTAGGAAATCATAAGCATATATTAACTTCAAATTTGAGGATAAAGTTGCTGTGGTTTTCCCCCTCCCTAATCCTAATTAAAACTTTCGCCAAAAAAACGTTTTTGATTTACTGTTAGGTGTTCCGGATTGAAGCTAAAGCAATTCAAATCTCTCAAAGTGATTTTGTCCCATTTTTATTTTTCAATTTGTTATAGTAATGTTTTCCAAGAAGCGGTCGAAGTAATAAACAGCTTTTGGTACTTACATGTTCTTACGAATTTGCATTTCAAACAATTTTCTTATGATTTGCCTTAAAAGTCGGCCTTAAGTGTTTGCATTATTTTACTAATCCGTGACTCTAACAGACTGTTATTTGCGCAGCAATGTTTAATTTGTTGTTGCTGCGAACGGCGACAAAACCATATACCAATGCAATCCTTTGTAACTTGAAAGTTTAATCCACAAAACACGAGAAGCCATGTAGAACTCACAGAACTATAATGACATCACGATAGGGTAATAGGCTCCCGAAAAAATTAATACTGAAAACTGAACTTGCATTACCATATAAACTTGAACACTGAGGTAAACTGAACTCGGTGGCCCTCGTGGTCACCGCTCGAAGACTGCCAGCGACACGCATGCGCAAGCTTAAGATCTTCTCTGCAGGGAACCTATGCTGGGTCACCGAAAGCCCAGCAGTAACATCTGTACTCAAACTTATGGTCCGTATTGTAGATGATAAATTTTATCATCTGTGCTTTGTAACTTTTTTATTGCTCCCGTTGCTTTGTTTAGGCTGGACAATGTGGGAACGATGGTTAAATTATTTTTGTTGGTGAGAATTGTTTTGTCCCTTGGTTTCAGTACCCAGTCGAAGGAAACCATACTAATCACTCTTGTGGACAAGCATACTCTCGCTCAGGCTTACGTGGGTGTTAATTTGACATTTGATTGACAGTTCCAACTACCCATTATGCCAGCCGCAAGTTGCATGATACCATTTGTAATTTGTGAGTTTATTAAGTAGTGAAATGGCAACAATCTCCTGTCTTTCTGTTACCTCAAACCAAGAGATAATATTTGTACTCGATAAGTGACCAAGCCAAGCTAGGCCTCTATTTCAGTCTTGATTTGTTTGTAAACACGACATCTGCCTTGCTATCTTAACAACTACTTTTCGAAGTTCCTGAAGACGCCAACAATACAAAAATGGGTTGATGGACGAGTTCATAAATACCACCGTGACAGCAAAGTCCCATTCTCTTTGCCAGTCCTTGTATGAGATTCCATAAAGAGTCATTAAAATATTCGTTGGCAAATAACATAAAATCAAAAATATATAAAACAGGAAAGCGTTCATTGCACTTTTTTTCAAATGTCTCATGTCTAAGTTCTCTTCAGCATTGAATCTCTGCACTGCTTGTTGTTGCGAGTGAATCTGGCACTGATGCTTACGAACAATTCGATAAATTCGAATGTAAGAAAAGGTAGAAATAGCAAGACAAATGATAGTAATAAGTGCGGCTATCAGGTGATATACACGTTCATTCCAAAGGTAGAAGATAGGCAAAACGAAGATTGTTACCCAAATCATCACAACAGTACACTTGACGCGGAATTCAGTCACAAGAGTAACATATCTCATGTGAAAATGAAGAGCCATAAGTTGATCCACAGTGATGGCTGTTATTGTCAAGAGAGAAACTTCGCATAAAGAAACCCCTATCATCTTCGATGCCAGAAATACTACACCGTTATGCGTAAGTTCTCTTGCAATAAAAAGTGGTTGGGCAAAGACACTCACAAAAAGGTCTGAAACAGCGAGACTAGAGAGCATAATCATGGAAACCGATCGAAGAGAAGGAGTTCTTATTATGGCGGCCAACACCAAAGCGTTGCCGACGATGGATACGAGAATCAATGGGGCATTAAGAACAGAGTTTACGATGGCAAAAGTTTCATGACCGATGTCATTTTCGATGCTTGAATGCTCACCTGCGGACTCGTTCTTTTCTTCTGTGGTGTAGTTCAACATGTTCATCTTTAACGTGACTCTTGGTGCGCCAGATTCTAAAACAAGTTATAATTTAAAATACTTGGTCAAATAATGCTGGAGATCCCAATTAAGTTTATTGCCTAAGATCACAAGAGCTTGCTTTTCACCTGTTATTTTTGATTAAGTTCTATCTAACGTACTCAACTAACATTTTGATCAAAAAGTAATGTGTCACTTGGTTCTTGATGCATGCAAAAGTAGTTTCGCATTCATACTTGTAGCATCAGGGCCATCGTTTAGAGAGTTTTACAGCAGATTTATGCTAAAAAAGTTGTTTATGTAGTTCTTTGAATTTTGATCAGCATTTATGGATACTAGGAAAAAAGTGTGAGGACTAGAAAAGGAATCTAGCGTATGTTAACGAGAGGGCTTAAGGGTCCACAAATCAGCATATATTTCCAACTCGAACTAAGAGAAATACATGGCCAGTAAGATAAATATGAATATCGATATGACGAAATTCAGCAATTGGGTAATTAGTTTTTTCCTTCTTTGACAACGTAGTGATATTATCTCAGTCTTAGCACGGATAATGAAAACCGACAATTTTCATTACCCAAACGGAAGTTCGCAACTTGCTTCAATAAAGTTTGAACTAAATTTGCAAGTTGCTTGAGGAAACTGTCAATCAATATTGAAACACTGCTCTGCACCACTGCAAAAGTACGCGGGAAAGACATCAAGTTTTACTGTTATTCCTGCTTAATCGTCTAAGAAAAAAGAAACACATGTTATTTGAGGCCCCGTCCACGCTAATCCGGATAAATTTGAAAATGGAGTTTTCGCCCCGAAAACGGATGAAATGTTTTCCGTCCACACTATCGTTTTCATATCGTTTTCAATATTTTCACCGTCCACCCTAATCCGGATAAATTTGAAAACGAAACGCGGCATCCGTCCTAGATGAATGGTAGGGCACGCGTACATGTTACTACAGGAATTCAAATTAGTCGACGCCGAGCATAACGTCGATCAAAAAACTACTAATTTATATTTTACGCTAAAACTTTGCGACAATCCGTAGATTTCACAGCTATTCTCAACTGGATATTCAAAGACAGTGATCAATTCCAAAAAGAAAGTAAAAAATTCACAGAATGCCGAATTTAATTACTTCACGTTGCTCAGAGAACGCCGGGTGTAGGGTATTGTACTGAATTAATGGTCGACAGAGGACTGTGAAAGAGATCACATGACCATTTGACGTCAACGTTTTCCAAAAGTTCCGTTTTCGGCCGTCCACACTACACTACCTAGCCGGCGTTTTTAAATTTCTCCGCTCTGAAGGCCGTTTTTGAAAAGCTCCGTTTTCGGTGACCGAAAACGTCGTTTCAGAGTGGACAGTTGGGCAAACCGGAGGAATAAAGATGCATTTTCAAATTTATCCGGATTAGTGTGGACGGGGCCTCACACATGAGCATCGTGCTGAGTGTGAAATATTACTTGCTTACTTACATCGTAATCGTTGTTCGAACAACTGAGCTATAATCATTATTTTAGTGTGCCAGATTAACGAGACAATTTCTTTCTACAATGTTGCACACGGAAATAACAGTTATTGTCTCGCGATATTAATTTCTTTCACTCCGGCTAGCTTTCCTAAGTGTGTTTACAAAACATCTGCTTTGCTGTCTTTACAACTGCCGTTCGAAGCTCTCGAAGACGCCAGAAATACAGAAATGGGTTAATGGACGAGTTCATAAATACAACAGTACTAGCAATGGCCCAATGGATAGACGTCCCGTCCAGGCTTGAGATTCCATGAAATCCATAAATAGTCAACATAATATACATTGGAAAATAACAAATAATCAAAAAGAAATAAAACACGAAAGTGTTCATTGAACTTTTTATCAATGTCATCAGACTTGCATTATTTTCGGTGTTGGAACTTTGCATTGGTTGTTGATGAGCGTGAATCTGTGATTGATGATGGCGAACAATTCGATAAATTGTAATGTAAGAAAATGTGGAAATTATAAGGCAAAAGACGGTAACAGCTGCAGCTATCACGTAAAGAGCAATCTCATGCCAAAGCTCAGAACTTGACAAACCGAAGCCAGTCAACCAAATCATCATTATGATATACCTGACTCGGGATTCAGTTACTAAAGTAACATATCGCATGTGATAAAAAAGAGCCAGAAATCGATCCACACTTATGGTTGTTATTGTCAGGAGCGAAACTCCACATAAAGAAAACCCGATCGTATGCGCTACATGGTGAACGAAATGGTCTTCCGTTAGATATGTAGCCATATAAAGCGGTTGTGCAATGAGTCCAACAAGAAGATCTGAAACAGCGAGGCTGCAGAGCATAATCATTGCAGTTGAGCGAATGGAAGGAGTTCTTATTATGGCGGCCAATACTAAAGAGTTACCTAGCACGGCCACAACCATAAGGGGAGGATTAAGAACACAGTTTATGATGACAACAGTTTTGGAGTATGATGGTCTCGGTTATTTAACTGAAGGTCTGCCGATCCGTCCATGGTTCTTTCGGTGTCGTTCATTATCAGCATTCAAAGAAAACACGTAACCTTGTCAAACCGTTTCTCATCAACCCTGGAGAGACTTCCTCCCTTCTTCAGTTCGTTCTAGCAAAGGTTATAGAAATAAGGAGACGCCAACACGAAACCGCTCGGTTTAGACTTGTTTGGAGGTCTTCTTGACACGTAAAAATTTAACTACAAGTGGCTTGCCTTTAGTAGTCTTTGTAAAAGCTACTGAAACAGTATATATTTACTCTTAAAAACAGGCATAATATTACTGGTTGTCACGGATTTGTATTAATTACCCCCAACATTGAGAAGAGCCTTTCATTCCTTTACAACAATGGCGCAATCACAGTATCCTGTGTCGTAAACAAATTGATTTTTTACTTTTGAGAAGTACCCATGCTAATTAGACCACCACGTTGTTGTACGTATTGGCAGAAAATACTAGTTATTTCTCAATCTTATAGACAAAAGTAGGCCGGTTTTTGTTCTTGCCTCTGTTTCAAAAAGCAAGAAATTATAACTTGTCAACTAAGGCCTAACGGGTTGTAAACTTAAAAACTTATAACCATCACATTCACAACTGAGTGGATCCTTCGGCCTTTAAGTGAAAGCGGTCAATAAATCAGTTATCCGTAATAAAATAAACCAAAACAAATTTAATTGAAACTGTTTCTACACGTACATTCTATAGCAATAATTGTCCTTGGGATCATGCAAGCCAATCAAAACAACCTATACACATGGGGAGGTAAATTTACAACCTCACGGCTTAACACACAGTTCACTTTGATGTAAGTATGATGTCGACTTTCATTTGCATTCTTAAGTCATTAATTCATATGTTTCTATTGTAAAGCCTTCTTAATTTAATAAGGAACAGAAAATTTTACACTTTACTTGCTTCGTTTTTATGTTATTAAATGAAATAAATAAATTCCGGGATAGTCAAGATAGTGTATCCAAGATGGCGTACAACAAAAAGGCAAATATATTTGGAATAAGTTAATTGTATGTATTTGTCAGCGGATTTTTATTGTTTTCAATTTGAAAAGAGATGCTCTGAACAGATCGCATCAAACACGAAGCTGTTAAACTTGGTGGTTATTTATCCAAACTTGATGGAAATATCGCTGATTAAATGACATAAATGACCTCATAACGAATAAAATTGCATCATAATGTGTTTGAATCCCTCCTCTCCACTGGAAACTCCAGTTTGGTCTCATATACTTGCCTTTAAAAATTTTGGCCCTAAAGACCGCCCCCCCCCCCCCCCCCCCTCCACCTCGGAATTCCCAACGATCCACCACGGGGAGGGTATAGACATTCTCTGGAACCACACAGTGTCACAATGTCATGAAGTGGCTGCACAATGAATCCAACAAAACAAAACAGCGAGACTGCAGAGCATATTCATTGAAGGTGAGCAAATGGAAAGAGTTCTGACCATGGCGGCCAATATCAAAGCATTGGCCAGAATGGATACCGGCATCAGTAACCATCAGTGGAGCATAAAGTTGCTAACACTTGTTCTGAAGACTGGTCTGTTGTCTTTGCAAATAGATTGACGATGAAATGTCATTGTCGTTTCATACGTTGTTTCCTTCGATAACTACTAACAACAGGAGAGACCGCATGAATTCACCTAAAATGATGGATTAATAAATACAGGAAATTGAAGTCTTGTTTGTTCTGATTACAAATAAAATGCAATTACGTGCGTCTTCGAAGCCAAAAAAGTCATTTATATTTTGCTGTACGAGAAGGATTTGATTCATGCAAAAGTTAAATTTCGGTTTAGTGTAAGGTAGAACTGCAGGGAGTAGGGACAGCTGGTGTTTTATTTTATTTATTTTTTGTCTGAAGTTGTCCTTTTATCAAGAATTATATCTGACCCTACTTCTTATAAACCACCTACGATCTTTCTTACCGTTGTCTCTGTCCTTTACCGAAAACTTCGTTTAATTCTTCGACGGAACATTCATAAAATATTGCTAGGTTTTTTTCAGCGTGAAATTTGAAAATCTTGCTCGGTTTAAGCTAGTTTTACTTTAGCATTTAAATTGGAAATTAAATTAACCGGCGTCTCTACTCCCTGCATATACTGAATCAAGCGTTAATTTGACATATTCAAATTAATTCATTGAAAGCTTCAATCGCCTATTTGAACAGAAAACAAATAGATTATCATATTTTCTGAATATTGAATGTTTACTCATCTATTCCAAAAAAAAATCAGAAATCATTTATAAAAACAATTCAAAGAATGGAGATAAAAATACTAGCTTGTCTGCCATTTTGTCAGTTTCCTTAACTTTAGGGGAGCAGGGATGGCGCAGTGGTGAGAGCGCTCGCTTCCCACCAATGTGGCCCGGGTTCGATTCCCGGCCCCGGCGTCATATGTGGGTTGAGTTTGTTGTTGGTTCTCGTCCTTGCTCCGAGGGTTTTTCTCCGGGTTCTCCGGTTTTCCTCCCTCCACAAAAACCAACACTTCCAAATTCCAATTCGATCGGGAATTCGAGGGCCACAGGTTTGTCAGTCGCGAGACTGTTATGTGCTACCCTCGTTAAACATAGTTGATTTATTTATTTATTTATTTAACTGCTTTTCAGCTTCTCGACTTATTTTCGACGTTTATGACGTACGTGAGAACGATCATAAGTACCACGTCCTAAGACAAACATCAAAAGTTGTCTTGCCTTGAAGCTGTTGATTCCGTTTAATCATATTGCTTTCTTTAACTATCAGTTAAATAAATCCATCATTCAAATTGACAAAACTTCTCACGTTCACAACAAACACTCGCTTCCACCGCGGATATCTGCAAACGCCAGAGCACAAATTAAAATATATTTTGACGATCGTGGGAAAGTGTACTGCTTCAACTTTTACAGAAAGCAAATATTATTTACTAGGCTGTTCAATATCAAACGTAAACGAAGAAAATTAAAGTAAACAGGAAGTCAAACACCTTCACTACTTCTCAGCGAATTAGCTGGCACATCTCATTGTCCGCTGTTCGTTTACAAAACATTCTCCTGCATAATATTCCAATTCTCGCGAATCACCCCCGCCAGTTTCTCTCGATATATGATTGTATATTCGTTTATAATTAACACCACATATTCAATTTGGCGCCCATCTTCGGTGTCATTGCATTGATTCTTTAGATCGACTTCTCAGATTTATTGTCATAGGGCTGGAATGATCGACCGTTTTTTATATATTAATGAATTTTCTGAGTACTATTTAGTTTAACAGGTGCATTTAAAGTTGCCTTTGTTTTCAGTCTTGATCGTTTTGAATACAAATAATCTTTCTTGCCGTCGTTAGAACTGCTATTCGAAGTTCTCGGAGACGCCAGCAGTACAAAATTGGATTGATGGACGAGTTCATGAATACTACAGTGGTTGACATAGTCCATTCTGTTGCCCACTCCTTGTAACCCAATCCATGAAGCGTAAATATGACATAGGATGGAAAATAACATGAAACCATAAACATATAGAATACAAAAGTGTTCACAGAGCTTCTTTTCAAACGCACCATGCAGAACGTGACTAAGGGCAGTTTTCAGTATTGACGTATTAGAAATGACAAAAAACAATGTGTCGATTTTTACGTAAACATTTCATCAAAAGTACCTGACAAAAAACTGTAGAGGCAAAAGACACAGTTTTATAGTTAATTAATGCTCCCAACCCATGAAAGCAAAACAACAGGACACAAGTTCAATGGGAGAAAAGGGGTAGGGGATGAAGTGCTCGAGTTGCCAATAAGCATCATGCAGGATAACACACAGGTAGTTGGTTGGCAACGAGAGGTTTAAGTCCTCTCCCTAGGGGCCCTTGGGAACAAACACAACAACATGCCCTATACTGGGGTCCTAATGCCCAGGGCCTTTGGGAACAAACAAAACAACATCCCTTGGTTCCGAGGCTATGCTGGGGTCCTAATCCCCAGGGCCTTTGGGAACAAACAAAACAACATCCCTTGGTTCCGAGGCTATGCTGGGGTCCTAATCCCCAGGGCCTTTGGGAACAAACAAAACAACATCCCTTGGTTCCGAGGCTATGCTGGGGTCCTAATACCCAGGGCCTTTGGGAACAAACACAACAATGTGCCCTGGTTCCCAGGCTATTCTGGCCTTTGGGAACAATCACAACAACAACTACAACACTGGGGGTCCCACTCTCCCAGGAAAGCTGACCATGTGAGTCTATGGGGCAAAAGGGCGACCTGTACGGAGCACTTCATCCCCTCCCGTTGTTTATTTAGTTCTGGAAAATGTGACTTAGAAGAGATACAGTAACAAATACTTGAGTTAGCATAATGCTAGCTTTGCACTAAGGGATACAATTATGACAATGTCTCATGATCAATAAGCAGACAGGCTGCTTAAGTCCATCAGCTCTTGGCTGGGCAGCTACATGTTCGACATATGGAAGAGAAACTCTTTACATGTACATAACAGTGGAACTGTGTGAAGAACTATAACCTAAATGATTCTTATTTTCTCTACCTAAATGTTTACAAGTACATGTACTATGCTTAAAGAAAAAACAAACAAAGGGGTTGGGAGGGTGGGAATTTTTGTGACAACCATTTTGAGAGTTCACAGAACTTTGATGTGAAACCACTGATGTATAGATAAGACCGCATGGTCTTGATTGACATAAAGAAAAGCAGATATGTGATTGGCCGGACCCGAATAACACGTCATGCCTGTACGAGAAGTAACTTGACCTTTGAATGTAATGCAAGAGTGTTATTCTTGCCAGAGTATTGCGTGACAAATCTGTTTTGAAGTAAAAGGCTAGTATAGGTTATGGATCTCCCTTTCATGGTTGTCACATTAACTTTAATTTATATTGCATATAAATTTGGCTTGAATTATTGCGTATTTGCATAAATAGTAAATAAACAAATAGTTTTTAAATCCTGCGACATTTGATGAAGAAGTGCATTTTCCGCTGAAATTTTTGTTTAACAATTTAAGTGCGCCTTTCTACAATTTTCGACCGAACAGCGGCACAAGTCGAAAAATCGATTTTGCTCATATTTTGCACAAAGATAGGTCCTAGTGAGAAACTAAACGGACTACAGTTAGTTTGTCCTGATACAGCTTCCTTTCGTAGAAATATGTAAAAAACGATTTCGCCCCGTTTGGGCTCAAAATCCACTTCCGGTTAGACTGAATTTTGTGGAAATTTGATCGTCTCGTGCATTATACTACAGCTGTTCATGAATCTTTCAATGATATTTATAATCTTTTCAGGTCTTCATTGTATGACTGAGCGAAAAATAAAACAAATGGAGATTAGTTTTGAGCCCGAAACGAGCCAAAACTGACAGACTAAATTTGCAAATGTGTCGCAAGCGAAATTATGCAGTAAAACATTGCCATTTTTTTCTATGGGCGATAACTTTAAATATCGTAAAAATACTTTCTATGGGTAAACTATACACCCATCTGCTATAATATCAAAAAAAATCTCTGGGGAGATGGTTTTCAGTGGCCCGCTTTGGGCTGTGTTTATCACTAATTTTGCCGAAAATCTGTTGTTTGAAGTGTAAACAACAGCGTGACACGGCTGGTAAACCACGAATAAAATTATTCTTTTTTAAAAGTACGTTTGACGCTCTTGTAAGAATTCAGCCAAAAAAATCCTGCAAATAAATGGGCCAGTTGGTGAACTCCTTGAAGAAGTAGGAGCAATGTGAGATTTTCTCCGTTCACCCGTTTTGGAAACGTTGCGTGATCTTTATAAACTTTGATCACAAAATGTTAGACGGTAATTAATTCAGCTAAATTTATTGAAGTTCTCACTATCCTGAAGTTCTCACCATCATTCACAAAACCAGGTCTTATAAAGGAAAGGTTAAGCATTCTCAGATTCACTGATAAACGTGATCACGGGTCGATATTGTTTGGTTCCTTACGTGATCTAAAGGGAACTCGGGTAATAATTAAAGTATGTTTTTGCCGATTTCGTCGGATCTGATACCTGTGTTTTTATGCAAATTTTTTATCACTCGTTTTATTCTAGTCCTATACAGCAGGAAAATCTAACACTAAAATATGTTGGTTTAATTCATTTTCAATTAGACATGAACAGTGTAACTGAAAATTTAAAGAATTTTATGGTTGACGGATCAATAGAAAGCAGAACATTACTTTTCCAAGTTATGGACAAAGATCTATTTTCAGCACGATTAGTACTTTTAAAACAACTGAAATTTTGAATATGATTCATGCCAGAATTTATTGTAAAAGTTGTACCAGCCTTGAATCTAACTTCTTTGGCGACTTTTTTAATTGCTAGTTAAATTATCTTTATTTTGAGAACGAGAATAAATTGAATTCCGTAAATTCGACTCTTCGCTGTTGTGGATAAAACAAAATGGATGTTTGCTGTTCTTTTAAGTCATTAGTTGGTGGTCAGTGCTTGGCCTTTGATCGCAGGGACAGAAAGCAGTCTATGGACATAGCCCCACTGCTATCATGCACTAAAACTATAACACAGCACAAGTCACTCGATCTGGTCAAGTCACACCGTGTCACACTGTGTCACACTACTGTGTCACACTGTGTCACGGCCTAGAAAAGATTTATGGCATGTTGATTCTTCATTCGCGCCCGCTTCTTTCGCTCGCCCCCAACTACCGAGACAGTCTCCCCCCTTTTTTCCTCGCTTGCCTGCTTTTTTTAATCGCCCCCAACTACCGAGACAGTCTCCCAATTTTTTTCCTCTCTCGCCCGCCTTTTTTCGCTCGCTCCCAACTACCGAGAGAGTCCCCCCTTTTTTTCCTCGCTCGTCCGCCTTTTTCGCTCGCTCCCAACTACCGAGAGAGTCTCCCCTTTTTTTCCTCGCTCACCCGCTTTACCGAGAGAGTCCCCCAACTTTTTTTCCTCGCTCACCCGCATTTTTTCGTCCGCCCCCAACTACCGAGAGAGTCGCCCCCTTTTTTTCCTCGCTCGCCCGCTTTTTTCGTCCGCCCCCAACTACCGAGAGCCTGGAACAGGCTAAGTGAAAACCTGCAAAGAAGTTGTCTGTTCTCCACCCAGTGTTTGAGAATTGAGAAATCCGTTATATTAGAATTTGATCGAGATCAGTATTACGTATTACCCAAGTAGGATTCGTAGGTGCTTATTTCTACATACATGTTCGTTGTTGAAATGTTTTGAAACTCCACCCCGCAAGTCACCCCACGCCCCATCCCTCTCGACCTCTGACATTCTACAGACCTGTTGGCTTCATCCCACCCCGTCCCACCCATTTTAAGTACAACAGTTCTCCATCCTCCGAAAATTGGCTGATAATTTTCAGGACTCGCATAGAGAAAATTACCCTTATGCAACTGAAACCGCTATCGGTGGACAGCCGGATCAAAAGGACCAGAGAAAAGGAGCGGCGAAGAAAAGGGGCTTTTCCTTTCCTTAAAAGGGGGGTGAAGGTGGAATGTACTTGGCACCGATTTCATGACAAGAAAATTCCGATGTTTTTAAACAAAAGGGAAGAACTGGTCTTCTTCCTCTCCACTAGATTCACTAGTGATTGCAGTTTATGTCCACAAATGTAATGTGTTTATCTAGCGAACGTGCAGGGGTGCTTACCATTTGTCGGAAGGAACCGGTTGGGATGAACATTGAATAATGGTAAGGGATTTTCCAAAATCAGCAAACCAACCGAACGAGATGGCGCTTACCATTTGAAATTCGGTTTCCTGTTATTGTTTTCCGTTGATGAGAGACTGGAACTTGGAAATCGTGCAAATGGTAAGGAAATTTCCGACGTTCCGTTCCGAACGGAAAAAGAGGACTACCTCTGGACGTAGTCCACAATTTCCGAACGGATTTTCCGGAAAACTGCTGTTCCATTTGACTTTCAACCGAAATTTCCGGATTTTTTGGCTAAATGGTAAGCGCACCATTACTAGAACAGAAATGACACTAGAACAAAAAATATCCCTAGAATGATCATGCAACGAATGAAGTGAAAGTGGGGATTTTTTTACATGTGTACCAAGTATGACTGAAGCGCAAACAATTTTTTGATGTCATAATATTTTTATTAAACGTGTGCTGGACTATCCGACCTTTCGTCATTGTTTTTTGTTGTTGTTGTTGTTGTTTTTTGCCGACGCTGAACGCTATGAATTCTGTAAACAGATCATTACTATTTCATATCGTTATTACAGACAGTGAAATCCACCCTAAAACAATTTGTTACTAATTTTAGTGTGAGAAACCACTGAGAATGGGTTAGTTGTCAATCGGCCATTTGTATAAGTCAGGATGAGTAGGTTATCGTCGTATGAAAAATTGTATAAAACAAGCTCATCAAGCAGAGCACCCCAGTATCACCCCAGTACTTAATTATCAAAGGTAAATACACTAGTATGGACAAAACATCGTACATGTTTATCTAATTTAAATTTCAGCTGAAGAAAAGTAAACAGCACTTAGCTATCCGCGGGAAAAGAACCACTTAAAAAATAGATCCAAATTCGTTATAAATAATTAAAGAAGTAAAATTATCTCTTTAAGTTCCTATCTACAATAAGCGGGTGATATCTATTCGTTTTCCAATATTATTACACTCTTTTTTTTATAAGAATATATTTTATAAGAATATCGAGGCTGAAATTTTGAAAATTTAAGAATATTTTAAGAATAAAGCCGAGGCTGAGATTTTGAAAACGACAGATATAATTTTGTTTGTTGAAAAATCTTTAAATACAATACAATTATAACAATATATATTATAACAATTATTACAATTAACCACGCTATCTCTGTGCGAAATGCTTTTTTTAAAGCCAAAACGGCCAATTGTCGTTTGACGTGACATCTTGACCTCGCTGGCTGCAACGAAAAGCGATGGAGCACGTGCACAATGTAACGCGATACAGATCTTGGTACCAAAAACTGGTAATTGATACCGCAATTAATTCTAAAACGGAAATGTCATAAGCTTTAATTTAAGAATAATACAAGAATATTTTCAGCCTAAAATCTGCAGAAAAATAAGAATATTCAGCCTGGGTCGGAAAAACAACATTCTTATAAAAAAAAAGAGTGTACCGACTCTCACTCAAAACTTGAAAACCCTCGGGAATTGTGACCAGCCGTGTCACGCAATTGTTTACACTTCAAACAACAGATTTTCGGCAAAATTAGTGATAAACACAGCCCAAAGCGGGCCACTGAAAACCATCTCCCCAGAGATTTTTTTGATATTATAGCAGATGGGTGTATAGTTTACCCATAGAAAGTATTTTTACGATATTTAAAGTTATCGCCCATAGAAAAAAATGGCAATGTTTTACTGCATAATTTCGCTTGCGACACATTTGCAAATTTAGTCTGTCAGTTTTGGCTCGTTTCGGGCTCAAAACTAATCTCCATTTGTTTTATTTTTCGCTCAGTCATACAATGAAGACCTGAAAAGATTATAAATATCATTGAAAGATTCATGAACAGCTGTAGTATAATGCGCGAGACGATCAAATTTCCACAAAATTCAGTCTAACCGGAAGTGGATTTTGAGCCCAAACGGGGCGAAATCTTTTTTTACATATTTCTACGAAAGGATGATGTATCAGGACAAACTAACTGTAGTCCGTTTAGTTTCTCACTAGGACCTATCTTTGTGCAAAATATGAGCAAAACCGATTTTTCGACTTGTGCCGCCGAAAGTCGATTTTAGCAGACTTTTGTAGAAAACGGCACTTAAAATGAAACATTTTTATGAATTATGCTTTTAGGATTTTAAAGTGAGAAAAACGCCAGCTGTCAGTTACCTTCTCTCGTCAAAACCTAGAGAGAAATTTAATTTTTGCATGAATTTTAATCAAATCCTGCTCGGAAAGCAAAATATAAATGTCTTTTTGTTTCGAAGAAGTACGTAATTGCATTTTATTTGTAATCAAAACAACAAGACTTCAATTTCCTGTATTTATCAATCCAACATTTAAGATGAATTCGTGCGATCTCTCCTGTTGTTAGTTGATAGCGATGGAACAAAGTAAGAAACGACAATCATATTCCATCGTCAACCTATTTGCAAATATAGCAGACATGTCTGCAGAGCGAGTGCTAGCAACTTTTATAGTAAATTTAATTTTATTATTTAATTTTTATCTTTCTCTTTCTCTATGGTCTCTTATCAAAAATTAAAATACATTTTCAGTCAATTTAGCAGTCCATACAAATATTATTCATTGACTATATTCACCCCATCAATCAGCTTAATTTTTACTAAGACTTAACGATTTTCCATATTCAAAACAAACTTGCTATCTTAATTGTGTTTGACACCACTTCTTAGTAAACCACCTGCAATCTTTCTTACCGTTATCTCTGTTCTTTTCAGAAATTTCCTTTAAATCGTCGTCGGAACGACGTTTGCTGAAAATCCAACACGGTTTAAGCTAATTTTACTTTTGCATTTAAATTGGAAATAAAAAAACCGGCGTCGCTATTTCCGGCAAAAGTCTGAATAATCACGGGTCATGTGATGAATGTTTGGGTTTCCAGACGTTTTCACATTACTTCATTAAATGCTTCTTTTATAGTAATTTTATTTATTATTTTATTTTTATCCTACGATGCTCTTTTATCAAAAATTAAAATACATTTTCAGTCAATTTAGCAGTCCATACAAATATTATTCATTGACTATTCACCCGATCGATCAGCTTAATTTTCCATATTCAAAACAAAGTTTTCTTTCTTAATTGTGTTTGACACCACTTCTTAGTAAACCACCTGCAATCTTTCTTACCGTTATCTCTGTTCTTTTCCGAAATTGCGTTTCAATCGTCGTTGGAACGACGTCTGTACAACTTAGCTTTTTTTTCAGCGTGAAATTTGAATGTTACTGTTCTTTTTTTTTTCACTTTTTTTGCTGAAAATCCAACACGGTTTAAGCAAAAAAAAAAAAAAAACCGGCGTCGCTATTTCCGGCAAAAGTCTGAATAATCACGCGTCATGTGATGAATGTTGGGGTTTTCAGACGTTTTCACATTACTTCATTAAATGCTTCTGTCGCCTATTTGAACAAATGGCTTTTCTGAAGGAAAGACAGAAAACAAATAGATTATACTATCTTCGACTTATCATATTTTCCGAATATTTAAATGCTCACTCATCTATTCCAAAAATAACTTAAATAATTCTTATCTATTCTTTAAATGGTTAACAGTCGGTGTCAGCTTGTCTGCCATTTTGCCAGTTTTCCTAGTTGCTTTTTAGCTTCTCGACTTCTTATTTTCAACGTTTTTGGCGTACGTGATAAAGATCACATTCACAACTTTCTTAAACAAACATGAAGCGTTGTCTTGCCTTGATGCTGTTGATTTTGTTTAATCGTGTTGTCTCGTTGAACTATCAGTTAAATATATCTATCATTCAATTTGACATACTTCTCACCTTCACAACAAACATTCGCCTTCACCATGAAACTCTAGAAACGAAAGAGTGCAAATTTAAAGTTATTTTTTACGATAGTGGGAAAATATACTTCTTGTACTTTTACTGAAAACAAATATTATTTTATTAGCTGTACGATATCAAATGCAAAAGAAGAAAATATAGATAAACAGGATGTCAATAACCTTCAGTACTTCTCAGCAAATTAGCTGGTGCATCTCATTAGATGCACTGTAGACTCTTAGCTAGGTTTAGAGCACATTTAAAATATTATGTGTTATGGCCACTGTTCGTTCACTGTTTACAAAACATTTCTGAACAATATTCTAATACTCGTGACTAATTCCCATGAGTTATTATCGATATGTGGCTGTGTATTCGTGTATAATAAACACCATATATTTAATTTCGGGTCCACTGAGTCTCTAGATGATCAACTTTCTAGATCTGTTCTCATAGGTCTCGAATGATCGACCATTTATTTTTATAAATGAATTTTCTGAGCTCTATTCAGTTTAGCAGGTACATTCCGAATTGCCTATGTTTTCAGTCTAGATCGGTTTTAGTACACAGAATTTTTCTTGCTGTCTTTACAACTGCGATTCGTAGTTCTCGGAGACGCCAGCAATACAAAATTGGATTGATGGACGAGTTCATGAATACTACAGTGGTTGACATAGTCCATTCTGTTGCCCACTCCTTGTACCCCAATCCAAAAAGCGTTAATAAAACATACGATGGAAAATAACATGTAAGCATACAGATAAAAAACACGAAAGTGTTCACAGCGCTTCTTTTAATCCGCATCATGCTTGTGTGATTTCCAGCAAAGCAACATTGCACTGCCTGTTGTTGAGCATGAATCTGGAACTGGTGCTGACGAACTATAAGATAAATACTGATATAACAAAACGCGGAGATTATAAGGCAAATACCAGTAGCTATTGCCGACATAAGGTGATATGCCATTTTATCCCAGATGTGGAATCCTGAACAAATGAAGTTTATAAACCAGATCAATACTATAATGTAAATCACTCGGGATTTAGTCACTAATGTGGCATATCTCATATGATAGCGGAGGGCCAGAAGTCGATCCGTGCTTACCACTGTCATTGTAGCGAGGGAAACTCCACATACAGCAAAGCCAATCATCGCCGATACACGGTATAATACAGGATTTACCTTAATAAGTTCATCTGCAATAAAGAGCGGTTGAGCAATAAAACCAACAAGAAGGTCCGAGACAGCGAGACTACAAAGCATTATCATTGAAGTTGAGCGAACACAAGAAGTTCGTATTATAGCGACCAATACCAAAGCGTTGCCAAGAATCGATATGATTATCAGTGGAACATTAAGAATACAGTTTATGATAACGAAAGTTTCAGGACGAGAACGATCGCCGTTCTTTGTTAAGTCGTCACTTTCTGTTTCGTTATTCATAAAGGAAGTGTAATTTTCCATATTCAAACCCTCTCTCCTTTAGCCCTTCAGCTCTGTCGGGAGTCGATGACGACGGAGATTTTATAGGACTTCATCAGCAGTTAGGCTTTCGCACAGTAATATATGTATTAAGCTTCCGCTATGTTACTCCTCTGGTTATGCAAATAGACAAGGGTGGCGTCGACTGAAGAAGATTAAGACGCATTGCGAATGACAAACATGAAAGGATTGGTCAATTTTTCCAAGTTGCCCGGTGGGTGCCGTTGTGTAACTTCTTTAAATTTCATTTCAGCATGCAGTTTATAGTTGCAGTTCTCGCAAGGTCAAGTTTAATTATTTTCCCTAGCGTTTGGGAAGTGAACCCTCCTGGGTAATTAATGTATGAGAAAAGCATTGCTCACCACAGGACACGCGGCGTTAAGTCCATTGGTATCATTTGTTATATTCTGCCAAATCGTCTGCTATTGTTATTTTTTCCTCCAAATTTTTATTTCATTTCCAGATCATTTCTTCAAAGCAAAATTGGTCAATTTGAGAAATGTTTATTGCCCGATTGGCGGAAAGCAAACCTGCTAAATGGAAAAGATGAACTAGAAAGTAAAATGTCTTCTTCATTAGCTGAATATTTAAATTTAGGGCGCGTGCGTTTGGGATCAATCCGGAATAAGAATAATTGGAATAATGCAAGTTAGCGTTCGTTTGGCTGCTCTTCCTATTCCGGAACACTTGGATTTCCATTCCAGCTATTCTGCTCCCAGGAGCAGAATAGTTGAATATATTCCAGAATATATTCTTATTCCAGAATATTCCCAAACGAACGCGCCCTTATTAACAGATCTCCACGTTTGAAAATTCCACAGCAGTATGGTAAGGTATTGATTCAAAGTGGTAGACGTAGCGAGTGGTTGCCCAATCTCCCTAGCCTGCAGGAGCTCATGTTAAAAACGCATCACTATTTACAATAAAAGCACAACTTTACAAAATACATAATTTTACAAAGCAGTCTGAGCTGGCCACTAAGAGGTTTTATGGTCGATTCGCTCAACGAAGCTTACGATAACAAAGAGAAGTCTTCGTCACAAAAGCAAGCAATTGCCACTGTCACTGAGAAAAAAGGGAAAGATAGGAAGTATTTAGAAAATTGGAGACCAAATTATCCTTAACTAATGTGGACGCAAAGATCGCGTCGAAAGTCATTGCAGCTAGAAGTATCCCGGCTTTGCCTACCATAATCGACTCCACTCAAACAGGATATGTCAAAGGTAAATTTATAGGGGAGGCAGCAAGATCGATCATAGACGTAATGGATTATACAAAAATACAAAATATACAAGTCATATTACTGTTCATTGATTTTTCATTGATCTACAAGCGTTAACTACCATTATACGTAGGTTGTTAATTAATAGCCGAGATTATTCAAGAGAGAGGAGACTCCATTAACTAAACTACGGTCGACTACTACGTGACAACCAAATCCATTGCTAGAAAGCAAATAAATATGATTTCAAAGAACAACAATTACTCACGTGTTGTTCACTGAGGGAACAAGAGGAAGCGCGCTCTAGATTTGAACTGCTCTCATACTATGAAAGATATATATGGATCGGCGAAGTCGTGATTCGAGCGAGAAAGTGAAAGTTTCTCCTTCAACTTTCTCGCTGCTATTTTCAGCCCTCAAATGTTCTTTTTTCTGTCTGCTTGGAAAATCATGATCGAACAAAGTAAAGAGGGACTGCTTGTACTTTATGACTGCATGGCGAACTCCTCGCTTCCTTGGCTAAACGCGTGCTCCCCAACCGGAAGCTGGGAGAAGAATACAGCAGAAGCATAATAAAATCATTTATTTCTAGATCAGTAAATATAATTTAACTGCTAATCCTCTACCAAAATCTAAGAGAAATGTCATAAACCATACACTGCGATGTCGAAAAGTCTTGCTTCTTTTTCGCATTTCGTTTCAATTTACAATTCTTCTAATTATGGCTTTAACAACAGTGATGTTTGATCATAATTCGAACTGATAACATAAACTTATTTTGACAAAGAAACAAATTGAACTCGAAAATTGCTGTCCAGGCATTCTTGAATGCTTGTTTTACTTTTATTAATAAGTAACAGGTGTTTGTTTTTACATAAGATCTGCTTTGCTGTCTTTACAACTGCTGCTCGAAGCCGGCAATACAAAAATGGATTAGTGGAAGAACTCATAAATACTAAAATAGTAGCGAAATAGGTCCATTCTATTGGGACGACCTTGCGTAGAGACAACAACAAACGCAAAAAAGTAACATATATCCTCTCCTTTGCATTAGTAACGTTATCTGAAGGGGTTAAAACGGGAAATAGGATTTGTCTCTTTTTTTTTACTGGGAAAACGAGATTTGGTTCACTGGGACTTTGGGAATCACAAACAAAAATTATTAATGGGAATAGGATTTAAGTTAATGATTAAGCTAGGAAATACGATTTGGGCAAAATTTAGGCAGGGAAATGTACTTCATATACCTCCTTTCAGGAGTCCCAAAATTTTGCAGCAGCCCGAATTAAAGCTCTTTGCTGTTGTAGGTAAATGTACCAATAGCCAAAAGTGGTGAAGGTCTTTTGCGCTGAATAAATGATTTTGAAAGGAAAAGGCAATACAGTAAGCTTACGTTTTTACTGATTAAACGATTTTCTAATTTTTCAGCCCATGTAAACTCACTTGCAAGTTATAAAACAAATTTAATCAAACAAATCGCATTTTTGCATCCAGATCAAACACTAGGTATCGAGAACGTGACTAAGGGCAGTTATCAGTATTCATGTATTAGAAATGACAAATAGAAATGTGTCGATTTAACACAAACATTTCATCAAAAGACCTGACAAAAAACTGTAGAGGCAAAATACCTAGTTTAAGAGTTAATAAATTATTGCGTATTTGCATAAATTACGCCACGATCAGGCATGGAGAGAAAATTACGAGATAAACAAATAGTTTTTAAATCCTGCCACTTTTGATGAACAAGTGCATTTTCCGCTGAAATTTTCATGTTTAACAATTTAAAATGAAACATTTTTATGAATTATGCTTTTAGGATTTTAAAGTGAGAAAAACGCCAGCTGTCAGTTACCTTGTCTCGTCAAAACCAAGAGAGAAATTTAATTTTTGCATGAATTTTAATCAAATCCTGCTCGGAAAGCAAATATAAATGTCTTTTTGTTTCGAAGAAGTACGTAATTGCATTTTATTTGTAATCAAAACAACAAGACTTCAATTTCCTGTATTTATCAATCCAACATTTAAGATGAATTCGTGCGATCTCTCCTGTTGTTAGTTGATAGCGATGGAAACAAAGTAAGAAACGACAATCATATTCCATCGTCAACCTATTTGCAAATATAGCAGACATGTCTGCAGAGCGAGTGCTAGCAACTTTTATAGTAATTTTATTTTATTATTTTATTTTTATCTTATGATGCTCTCTTATCAAAAATTAAAATACATTTTCAGTCAATTTAGCAGTCCATACAAATATTATTCATTGACTATATTCACCCCATCAATCAGCTTAATTTTTACTAAGACTTAACGATTTTCCATATTCAAAACAAACTTGCTATCTTAATTGTGTTTGACACCACTTCTTAGTAAACCACCTGCAATCTTTCTTACCGTTATCTCTGTTCTTTTCAGAAATTTCCTTTAAATCGTCGTCGGAACGACGTTTGCTGAAAATCCAACACGGTTTAAGCTAATTTTACTTTTGCATTTAAATTGGAAATAAAAAAACCGGCGTCGCTATTTCCGGCAAAAGTCTGAATAATCACGGGTCATGTGATGAATGTTTGGGTTTCCAGACGTTTTCACATTACTTCATTAAATGCTTCTTTTATAGTAATTTTATTTATTATTTTATTTTCATCCTACGATGCTCTTTTATCAAAAATTAAAATACATTTTCAGTCAATTTAGCAGTCCATACAAATATTATTCATTGACTATTCACCCGATCGATCAGCTTAATTTTCCATATTCAAAACAAAGTTTTCTTTCTTAATTGTGTTTGACACCACTTCTTAGTAAACCACCTGCAATCTTTCTTACCGTTATCTCTGTTCTTTTCCGAAATTGCGTTTCAATCGTCGTTGGAACGACGTCTGTACAACTTAGCTTTTTTTTCAACGTGAAATTTGAATGTTACTGTTCTTTTTTTTTTTCACTTTTTTTGCTGAAAATCCAACACGGTTTAAGCAAAAAAAAAAAAAAACCGGCGTCGCTATTTCCGGCAAAAGTCTGAATAATCACGCGTCATGTGATGAATGTTGGGGTTTTCAGACGTTTTCACATTACTTCATTAAATGCTTCTGTCGCCTATTTGAACAAATGGCTTTTCTGAAGGAAAGACAGAAAACAAATAGATTATACTATCTTCGACTTATCATATTTTCCGAATATTTAAATGCTCACTCATCTATTCCAAAAATAACTTAAATAATTCTTATCTATTCTTTAAATGGTTAACAGTCGGTGTCAGCTTGTCTGCCATTTTGCCAGTTTTCCTAGTTGCTTTTTAGCTTCTCGACTTCTTATTTTCAACGTTTTTGGCGTACGTGATAAAGATCACATTCACAACTTTCTTAAACAAACAGGAAGCGTTGTCTTGCCTTGATGCTGTTGATTTTGTTTAATCGTGTTGTCTCGTTGAACTATCAGTTAAATATATCTATCATTCAATTTGACATACTTCTCACCTTCACAACAAACATTCGCCTTCACCATGAAACTCTAGAAACAAAAGAGTGCAAATTTAAAGTTATTTTTTACGATAGTGGGAAAATATACTTCTTGTACTTTTACTGAAAACAAATATTATTTTATTAGCTGTACGATATCAAATGCAAAAGAAGAAAATATAGATAAACAGGATGTCAATAACCTTCAGTACTTCTCAGCAAATTAGCTGGTGCATCTCATTAGATGCACTGTAGACTCTTAGCTAGGTTTAGAGCACATTTAAAATATTATGTGTTATGGCCGCTGTTCGTTCACTGTTTACAAAACATTTCTGAACAATATTCTAATACTCGTGACTAATTCCCATGAGTTATTATCGATATGTGGCTGTGTATTCGTGTATAATAAACACCATATATTTAATTTCGGGTCCACTGAGTCTCTAGATGATCAACTTTCTAGATCTGTTCTCATAGGTCTCGAATGATCGACCATTTATTTTTATAAATGAATTTTCTGAGCTCTATTCAGTTTAGCAGGTACATTCCGAATTGCCTATGTTTTCAGTCTAGATCGGTTTTAGTACACAGAATTTTTCTTGCTGTCTTTACAACTGCGATTCGTAGTTCTCGGAGACGCCAGCAATACAAAATTGGATTGATGGACGAGTTCATGAATACTACAGTGGTTGACATAGTCCATTCTGTTGCCCACTCCTTGTTTCCCAATCCAAAAAGCGTTAATAAAACATACGATGGAAAATAACATGTAAGCATGCAGATAAAAAACACGAAAGTGTTCACAGCGCTTCTTTTAATCCGCATCATGCTTGTGTGATTTCCAGCAAAGCAACATTGCACTGCCTGTTGTTGAGCATGAATCTGGAACTGGTGCTGACGAACTATAAGATAAATACTGATATAACAAAACGCGGAGATTATAAGGCAAATACCAGTAGCTATTGCCGAAATAAGGTGATACGCAACTTTATCCCAGATGTGGAATCCTGTAGATATGAAGTTTATGAACCAGATCGATACAATAATGTAAATCGCTCGGGATTTAGTCACTAAAGTGGCATATCGCATGTGGTAATGAAGAGCCAAAAATCGGTCCACGCTAAACACTGTTATTGTAGTGAGGGAAACTCTACATACAGCAAAGCCAACCATCGCCGATACACGATATAATACAGGATTTACCTTAATAAGTTCATCCGCAATATAGAGCGGTTGAGCAATAAAACCAACAAGAAGGTCCGAGACAGCAAGACTGCAGAGCATAATCATTGAAGTTGACCAAATGCAAGGAGTTCGTATTATGGCGACCACTACCAAAGCGTTACCAAGAATCGATATGAGCATCAGTGGAACGTTAAGAATACAGTTTATGATGACAAAGGTTTCAGGACGAAAGCGATCGTCGTTCGTTGCTAAGTCGTCGCTTTCTGATTCGTTATTCATGACAGTGTAGTTCTCCATATTTAAACCCTCTCTCATTTAGCCCTTCAGCTCTGTCAGGAGTCGATGACGACGGAGATTTATAGGTCTTCAAACAGGAATTGTTCACAGTCAATATGTATATTAAAATTCTGCTCTGTCACTCCTCTGTTTACGTATTTTTTGGTAAATAAGTAATTAAATAATTCTTTGCCTGTCATTTCTTAAATTCGCTAAAAGAAAAAATTAAAACGAAATGATGAAGACTCTAGGGAATGAATTAATATTTGTTTGGTATAAAAAAATGGTAAAATGCAAATTTATATTTATTGTAGTCATGTTTTTTTTGTTTTAACGAAAGCAACTTACGGCAGCTGTGTTTTATGAGGGCGCAGGTTAGGTATATTTGACGTGTAAGTGGGTCTGAACGTTAGCAATTTATTTAGTGTTTTAAGTTGCCTATCGTGCAGTATCTTTTTCAGAATATATTAATGGCAAATCCCTTTTTACGGCTTAATTACACCTTTAAAAATACATTTTCTGGAAATAAAGGGTGGTTTTTAAAAACCCCGTAAAATGCCTCGGAAGTTAGGATCTGGGAAAGCCGGAAGTCGTTGAAGAACCACGTTGCTAATACGTACGCCAGTAAAACAGCGATCTTATCCTTCTGCCTACCACATGTACAAAGATAAAAATATTGTCATTTTTTAATTATTCAAACAGAGTATCGTCATAAGAGTGGAACATTAAGGCACCAAAAGTAACGTGGCATCTCACAATCCTGTTGGACGATAATCTATACCTTTAGAAGTTCAGGTTATCCCCCTTGAAATGATGGCATTTCCGTTTGGCACGAAACAGTCAAAACATCGAAAAAATTAAAGCAACAAAACAATGCACTACTGAGTGGAAAGTAAGCATACAAACCAAGGGATTGAATACGAAGATGGCTTTTCCATTGTTAACACTCAGCTGCAAATGAGGGTCGCCCACTACCTCTCGGAACGAGTGACTTCATTGGTTCCTAAAACAATGCCCCTAGCCCTGAATAAGAATAGAGGTAGTGTTTACAGCGGGCGAATGAAAATAGAGGTTCCAGAGAGGTAGTGCCTTACTGGCAAATGAACACATTTAGTGCAGCGCACTTTGATACCTACTTCGAGCTCGGCGAGAGTCATGACTGTTTTGAATTACACGAAGGTTCAAACTACTCAATATATATATATATTTTTAATTTTACATTTTTGTCGTTTCGCCTCCATAATTAATCACCTCACGACTTCAGTTTCTGGTTTTGTCTACAAACTCCACTCTCACCCCCAAGGATTTGAAACTCTAGTTTCCTTTTAAAGGAAGAGCTATGACACGATCATTTTAAGTCATTTTTTCTGATGTTCATGTTTCTAAACACCACATAAGTAATTTAAAACCCAAACTAAACAAGTAATCGACTAAACAAGATTAAAACGCATTGCGAATGTCAAAAATGAAAAAGTTGACAATTTTTCAAGTTGCCCAGCCAGTGGTGAAGCTCCTTAAAAATTCGCTTATTCTTTAAAAATTTCAACATACATTCAGTTTATAGTTGCTTTTCTCGCAGGTCAAATTTAATTATTTTTCCTAGCGTTTGGAGATTGAACCCTCCAGTCGAAGTGTCGCCAATGCATTGCACAGGTAAACAAGCCACTATTTACGAAACCTCTGATCGGTCCAAACGAAAATTTTCCTGCGAATCTTGAAATATCTTTCTTTCTGCCATCCGAAATGATTTCCCGACTTTTATCGGCTCTCTGATGTAAATTAAAATGAAAATATGGCCGATACAACAACCACCGTGTAACAAGACATGAAAAGGCCCCCGGACCTGTTTCCCAGCCCCTCAACACAGCATTCGACAGACATAACTATGATTGTAGAACAGTTTTTCCATAAATATTGGGGGCGTTAGGAAATTTTTTAACATTATTTTTCTAAGTACCTGCGAGCGCCAATTTTCAACAGTAAAGCAACACGTAAGATAATAATTAACATGTTATTTGCATACGTCTTTTATTCATTAAGAAGGAAAGAAAATTAGTCTTCTTTTTGTTTGCTCACATAACATCTGCCTTGCTGTCCTGGAAGCTCTTGAAGACGGGAGCAACAAAACATGGAACATGGATTGACCACGAGGAACAACTTTTTTTTTATATAAATACTGCATTAGAAGCAAAGGCCTATTTTATAGTCCAGTCTATTTATGTTTTTTTTTATGGAGACTGTGAATAATATATGCAAAAGAAAATATCATATAATATGAAGAGATGTGATATACAAGCGCTTAACTACAACATTGGAACTTTGACTGCAGACTGATGTTAAGCGCGCATTTGTGACTGATGCGGGGCGATCAATGCGATGAATCATGATATATTCTAGCTCTGATTTAGGACATAAAGAGATCACAAGGTCAGTAACAATTATAACTGAGGTCCTAACAAAGGTTGTAGGCGTTCACATTCAACTTCGCGTCAAAACGTGTCCAACGGAAGATAAATATGTGGTGCATTTGACACCGGATCTAGCACGCATATTCTAAGTAGTCAGCCGATATGTCATTTGATAGTGAAAGAACCATAAATTAACCAACATGCCAACATGTACGGCTGTTATTGACAAAACACACTCTACATATAAAGTTCGCAATCGTTTTAATTTCGTTGTGTGGTATAACTGGTTCAGTTATATAAAGGGGCTGAGTAATAATTAATTATAAGTGGAAAAAATCGAAGGAGTTCTTTTCGAGGCGGCCAATTCAAAGCTTTGCCCAAAATGGACATACTGTTAATTAAGCATTTACCAAATAAATAACACACGAATAAAATGCTCTTGTTGACGCTGTTGACATACTTTATATTTAATATGAACCCTTCACGTTCTAAAATGTACTCTTTTTACCTTTTTCTACATCAAAAAGAAACAAAAAAATAATAATTCCTACTCGTTTTAGACGCAAGTAAGTGATGAAGCTTTTATCGAATAATGGTGATACAAAAAAGGGAAAAACCTTACATGCCTGGTGTTCTATTGGTCAAATCTTTTATGTCAGGCAACCCCATCATCTTTTCTTATTTTCTCCAAAACGACATTTTTGACTGGCTGAAAACAATTATTTAATTACCAACTTGGAGATGGTAACTGAATTAAAATTTAGGCTCAAGAACTACTGGACTGAACTCTTTTTTTTTGGAAGACCGGAAATCTTTAAACCTAGACACAGCTGTATTGACTGTACATCGAAAAACGCCGCGTCACAGCATTACCTTTTCCCCCTTTTCCCCCTCAGAATGAAGACCGCTTTAGTTTTCCTCCGTTTGTTTACATAACATCTGCCTCGCTGTCTTTACAACTGCCGTCCGAAGCTCGCGAAGACGCCAGCAATATAAAACTGGATTAATGCTTGAGTTCATAAACACTAGAATGATAATAAAGTTCCATTCTATTGTCCACTCCATGTAAGAGATGCCATAGAGAGTTAATAAAATGTACATTGGAATATAACATGTAATCAAAAATATGTAAAATATGAAAGTGTTCAATGCGCTTTTTTTAAGTCGCCCGATCTGTACCCCGTCAGTGACACTTTGCACTGTCTGTTGAACATAAATTTGCGACTGATGCCGACGAACAATGCGATAGATTAAAATGTAGGAAAATGTGGAAACTACAAGACATATAATAGTCATAATCGCCATCGTGAATTTATATTCACGCTCTTTGCAAAGGTAAAACCCTGAAAAAGGTATGTTGATCAACCATATGGTCAGTACAGTGTACAAGACGCGGGACTCAGTCACTAAAGTAGCATATCTCATGTGATAGTGAAGAGCCAGAAACCGATCCACACTTATGGCAGTTGTAGTCCAGAGGGTTACTCCACATACAGAGAACCCTACCATGATCGTTAAATTATCTACAAAATTTTCTTCCGTAAGAAGATCTGCGAGATAAAGCGGTTGAGCAGTGAGACCCACAAGAAGATCTGAAACAGCCAGACTGCAGAGCATAATCGTCGTGGTTGAGCGAATGGAAGGAGTTCTTATTATGGCGGCCAATACCAAAGCGTTGCCAAGAATGGATATGAGCATCAGTGGAGCATTCAAAACACAGTTAATGATGACAAACGTTTGACGCATACTGTAGTCTTCGATGTTTGATCCATTCTTGTCTTTGTTGGTGTAGTTGATCATATTCACTTTAAGCCACTTTCGTAACTAAAAAGACAAAGTACTAGTCTTACAAATCTCCCTTTGTTGGACCGAACGTAAATGCTGAAGTTGTGATGGGACGGTGGAAACTCCTTTACTTAATAACCGACTGTTGTATGCAAATGTATTTTGTAAAACAGCTGTTGATGTATGTAATGAAAAGCTTTTCCCTGTTCCTTTATTTCCGCATCACGAACTGACATTTTATTCAACAACTTGGCATAATAAGAATTTTGATATAACTCGACGAGAATTATATATATTCCTGTGACTCAGTTTTAGGAGGAAAATATTTTTAGGAGGAAAACATCCACTTCCAGATGACGCAGCTGTTAACTGTTCGGCTCATTTCATAAGTACCTTTTTAGGAGATCGGGACTATAAAAGCTTCTTCCAGACAATATTAGTTAAACTTAAAACGAAACCGGCTGTAGACATATTGAAGTTCAATTTGATGTTTCCGCTTTACACAGTACAATGCATCAATACGCAGTATTACCGAGGGCTCTTAGAGACCGGAGACCGGTAAAGCGTGAATATAGTAACATCACGAAACGTATAACACAGCTAACTTAAAAGTAACTAAATTAGAAGCTGTTCATCTTTGAACGGTATATATAAGAACAGCAAAATATGGCCAAAAGAGAAAATTATATTCAAGACTTAAAGTGTGATTAACTTCCTCCAACTAGCATCATTGGAAATATATAATGACTTGTGGAAAGAATTTGGATTTTGACTTACCTTTGGAAAGTTAGTTGTTCCTCTTATGAACTTACGTAGCTTTGGTAAAAGATCCGAAATTATTAACATCTTATTGGGTACTGGCATTTTTAACTCCATAAGAAGTAAAATCAAAGATCAAAGAGTAATTTTCTAGCAGCGTACATCGCTTGCAAATTATGTTTGCTACTGAATAGGAAATTTGTTTTCATTCCAAATTCGACATACGTCAAACAAAACACAGGAACATTAAAAAAATACTCTGTCTTGATATGAATTGCGGACTTTTTTTCAGCGTGACCGAGTGGTTTAGGGCGCTGGTCTTGCAATCCGGAGGTCCCGGGTTCAAGCCCTCCACCCTGCCACTAGCTGGATTTGTTTCACGGTCGTCCCAAGTTCAAATCCTTTGTCACGCTTTGTATATAGCCAACTGGTCTGCCTCCTGCCAGTTGGGATTTTTAATCATGTTATGTTCATTTAACATTATCTGTTTCCTATGTTTCTGTGGCATGCCTGCAAACTAGCTATCTCGAAGCTAAGTGCATGACCACTATAAACAACAACAACAACAACAACTCCGATAATCATGACTCAAATCAAACACCTTCTGCCGACCAACAGACCAACTGGAAAATTACGCCAGCAAGCTAATGTCGACTTGTGAATCGTAGCAGTTTTGTTTCATTACAATTTGCCATTACTATGCATCCAAAAAAATAAGTAAAAAATATCTTATCATTCTATTATCCTAATGTGTTTAAAAGCCATCATTCGTGAGAACAGTTAGCTTTCTTCTTTATGCTTACAGTGTTTTATATCTGCTTCGCAACTGTCCTCTTGCAAGTGCTAAGACGTCAGCGCGCAATGCAAAAGGGGATCGATGGACGAAATCATAAATGTTAATAGGAAAGCACAAATTTCCATTTTGTTTCTATCTTTGAACGAGGTTCCTTATATGGAACAGAAGATTAAATGAAACATTAGCGCATTCAATTAAAACGATACGTAGTTTCAGATATTTGCACGTACTTAAATCCTGCTCAATACTCTTGGGATACTTACCCAATCACTAGCCAAAACTGACGCATCGTCCCTCCCCCGTCCCCCCTGGTGCAATGCTGACATCAGAATACTCAAATCGGGTAGTGAAATAGCCTATTGTAGCAACATTTCCAACCTTTCTGTCAGAACTAAGTTAGTGAATTTAGCGAATTGTATTTTTGCAACCAGGTACAACAAGTGTCAATCAATCAATCAATCAATCAATCAATCAATCAATCAATCAATCAATCAATCAATCAATCAATCAATCAATCAATCAATCAATCAATCAATCAATCAATCAATCAAATTTATTTTACCTCGGAGCTGAAGGGGACTGACTAAGCCCCTAGCAAAGATATGCTAATATGCCGGGAAAAAAAAAATTTCAAATATATATACAGAACAGAAAATTAATTAGATAATTAAGAATTACACGGCGGCGTTGTGACCAGGGTTGTAGGTGTCATGCATTCTTTGAATTATCTCTCTTTGCGTTGATGAAAATACAAGAAAGGCAGTTCAAGCTAGCGATAAGAATCACAGTACTCAAAATATAAGGGTTTATATTGAGACGAAACGATTTTGTTTTAGGAGAGGGACATGGTGATAGTTTCATCGACGCTAGATAACACTACAGGGCCCGCATTGATGACAATATCGCATGCCCCTCTCCGCCTCGGGGAATTTTGTCATCATGACGTCATTTTGTGTGCGGTTCAACCGGCCACGCATGCCAACAAGAGTAATATGCACTTTGGAGGATTTTTCTGCACTCAAAACAGCACTCGGAACCCGCGAAACAACGAAAAGAAATAGATATTACCTAAAATTTCTGTGGCGATTTGATTATCTTTATGAAAGACATTGGGGTTCTTGTGAGGTGAAGTTGATAACTGTTTCCAGCACTATTTATTAAAGTACATGTATTCGAAATCTTCAAACACTTACCGAAATCGGTTCAAAACGACCAGAGGAACTGGAAAAAAACAAAGAACAGAGCAACAGCGTAAATGTAGGTCGTAAGTCGTAAGAAAATCGTTTCGTTTCCATACAAGGCCTTAGGTGAGTCTTCTTAACCCTATTCATACCGAGCTTTTTTTGGATCTTTTCAGACCGGGGGGGGGGGAGCGGATTCCGCCCCCCCCCCCCCCCCCCTCCGTAACTTCCAGAATATTTAAGCAATCGCAATAAAACTTACAGGATATATAGTATGTCCAAAAATCTATCTTTTTATATACGTCACGTGCGGTGATGACGTCACATCACGTGACAATTACATCATGATGTCAAAACAGCCGCCATCTTGGATCCGCCATCTTGGATTTCAAAATTTTTCCAAAACATCAGAAAACCGCCCAAAATAACTGAAAAATACTCAAAATCTATAAAACAGTGCAAAAAACCTAAAAGAGGTGAAAATAGTTGAATTAAAGTTAATTTTTATTAATGGAAACACAAAAATTACAAATTTGGAAAAACATGTCTGTCAAAATGACGTTGCCATGGTAACGTCAAGTTCCAGACACAACAACCTATCCTACCAATTTATTCCCAGATAAATTTTAGAAAAACTCGTAAAGTTTGGCAGCGTTTAGTTGAATCTTGAAAAAGTTATAAACGTTCAAAGTCAGCGCGGGCACTTTCCGCCCCCCCCCCCCCGGTCTGGATAGGGTTAATGTACTGTGGCTCTCATTTCCCAGACCACCCTGCCCTAAAGATTTCTTTTAGTGCCAGTTGAGATATTGTTCCGAGGATATTTGCGTGTTAATTCGCGTTTTCCTGCCTTTAGTCTCTTGGCTGGCACCATAGCCTAACTTGATATCTTGGGACTCCATCCTGCTGAAAGACCACCATGGGAGCAGGGGTGGCGCAGTGGTGAGAGCGCTCGCCTCCCACCAATGTGGCCCGGGTTCGATTCCGGCCAGGTGCCATATGTGGGTTGAGTTTGTTGTTGGTTCTCGTCCTTGCTCTGAGGGTTTTTCTCCGGGTTCTCCGGTTTTCCTCCCTCCGCAAAAACCTGACACTCTAAGTTCCAATTCGATCTTAATGCACGTACACGTCTAAACGAGCTCTATGAGCTCTTCTGTGTAACGTGGGTAAATAAATTACAAATAAATTACAATTACATGTTTTTCGGGGTCGCCCACTATCTCTCGGAACGAGTTATTTCATTGGTTCCTAAAACAATACATAACAGGCTATAACAATACCCCTATCCCTGAATAACAATAGAGGTAGTATTTACAGCGGGCGAATGAAAATAGTAGTTTCAGAGAAATAGTGTCTTACTGGTTTTTCGGGGAGGTGTGGCTCTGGCTGTCTCCCTCATTGTGTGTCTGACGTCGCTGGGGTGCAACTGAATGTGGCCAATGGGCTCTTGTGCTCCTGCCAGTAGGCATGCAGTCTCGATGTACCAAATACCTGCATGACCTGGAATGTACGTTGTTTGGTAATTCGCTTTTATGTTTCTTATGGTTTCTGCCCATGGCCACCTTTGAATCTGGAGACGAGGCTCAGTGAGTCAGTGCGTATGATTACTGCGTCATTCTTTGTGGTGATCTTTTCCACCCACATCGTCTTCATATGCTTCAGACTCCACTGGAACACTTTTCCTGTCATTCTGTCACACAGCGCCAGCTCACGCTGTAATATTATCAAGGACTGAGCCATTTGTGGCGGTTATGGTGCTCTGCCGCTTCAGCATTATGATGGCCACTTCTCGCGCACGCCAAGTCCTATCGGCTATTTCGTCGATCAACAGGGGCCTGTCTGTGATAACACGCGAACTCGGCTCAATCAATCTTGCCTTTTTCGCTGCCGTCAATTATCTAAGCGGACCTGTCAGATAACAGAAGCTCACATCTTGCCGTTCAAACATTCGTTTCTGTCGGTAGAGATTGGTTACTCAATCCATTTTGTTTGTTTCTGTTTCTCAAGGTTGGTTGGCTGTCGCCATAATTATGATTGACGGCAGTGAACAACGCGATCGTTAAGCGAGTTTCGAATTTCAGAGTTAGCGTGTCATTAAAAGGCGCAGAAAAACGAGGGTAACTAGCAATAGAGTTATTCAAGTAGAGTTAACATATGAATTCAGGATTTTGGCTTTTCCAAAATCCTGAATTCAAAATTTTTGCTTCCAAAATCTTAAACTCAGGATTTTGGCTTCCAAAATCTTGAATCCAGGATTTTGAAGTCACTGCAGTCTACTTGAATAACACTTTTGCCAAAAACACCTGCAGCTAGTTTGTTCCATTAACAAATACTAAGCACTTCGAGTTCTGACACTAGCTAAACTCCCCAGCCCACAACTATCAATCATACGTATAAATTGATAATTATATAGCGTGCCCTCTGATTGGTCAAGTAGCCGTTTCGCAGGACAGGGCATGTAAACATGGTAATGACTCTACATACATGCGTATTTAATTATTATCATCAGTCCTGACCGATTTTCATATTTTATTTTTACCTCGAGAGCATACGATAATTTTCTCGGTTAAAAAATTATCTTCTTTTTATTAACTTTCTGTTATTAGCGTATTGTTTTTATAAAGAGATATTAAGACTTGTCGTTTCGTATCAATTAATTAACAGCAACAAATATTTTTTATTATTCCGTGTCAAATTATCAAAGCTTGAAAGCCCCCTCATTATTTCCCAACAATGCGTTCGCACACGAAAGGGCATTTCCATCAGATGGGGACGATGAAAAGATAACTAATTAAACTGCATCTAGGAAACTTTCTCCATTTTGTCCAAAGAAAGAAAATAAATGAGCTTGGGAAATATTACCCTCAATCATTAAGATGTAAACTATGTAAAATAAGGAGGGTAATGACAATTTATTTCAGTCACACTCTGCACCGTAAGTTTGTTTTTTATTCTAACGCCATTTTTGATAAGTTGAAAACACATTCAAAAGTTGCTTTCAATTTATTCCTTTGCAATTTGTGGTGGCAAACCTGGCGAAAATATGCCTCGTTAATCGTCCTTAAATTAAGCAAATAAATTGACAGGTGGTTCAAGGAAGGGGTAAAATAAATATGAATATGAGCAAAAAGTTTGATGCTTTAAATTATATCATAGTGATTTTAATATCAGGCTTCGTGGTTTGAAATGTTTGACTTTTAATGGCAAATTATGGGCTGTTACTGGTCATATGTGCTTCAGTTTTCATTGCTGTAACAGAAAACGAGAAAAATTGTTCTTCCCGTTGGCTCAATTCATCTCAGATAATCGTTGAGTCTCGGTCTCCCCGGTTTGGTAATTAGCAACAATAGGCGCGGTGAGACTTCTCAAATTTCTCATATATTATTTTACTCTTTGCCTAAATTAAGAGTTTAGTCAGGTTACAGGGACTGCCTATTTTAAAAGGATGGATCTTACTAACGGAACGAAGAACGAATCAAATCAAGCCAGACATGAAGTTATGTTAATCATAAACGGTGTACTGAATGCACCATTGATGCTCATATCCATTATTGGCAACACTCTGGTGCTAGCCGCCATATTGAGGACTCCTTCGCTTCGTTCACCGTCGTTTACTTTGCTCTGCAGTTTGGCTGTTTCGGATCTTCTTGTTGGGCTCGTCGTACAACCTCTGTATATTGTCAAGGATCTGACAGACGGACTCTATGTATGTAGTATCTGTGAAATTATGGCATTCATTTTGTGTGGAGTTTCTCTTGTTACCTTGACGGCCATCAGTGTGGATCGATTTGCTGCTCTACATTATCACATGAGATACGTTACCCTAGTAACCATCCCTCGTGTAGTCTGTACCGTGGTATTTATTTGGCTTATGAATTCCCTGACGTTGGGTCTTTACCTCTGGAATAGGATTAACTATTTTATTGTCTCATTTGCTGGTATTGGAATATGTTTCCTGGTATCGTCGTTTTCGTACTTTCGAATCTTTCGGATTGTTCATCAACATCAGCTCCAAATTCACATTCAACAACAGGCTGTGCAAAGTGCTGCTGATGGAAATGTATTACACATTGTGCGATTGAAGAAAAGTGCTATTAACACATTCATATTTTATATATTTATTATTATGTGTTATTTTCCAAAGCTTATTTCGTTGTGCCTGTACATAACTTCAAACAAGAATTGGACAAACGTTTGGAACTTTGCAGACACTGTTGTGTTTATGAACTCATCTGTCAATCCAATTTTGTACTGTTGGCGTCTTAGAGAACTTCGAATGCCAGTAGTTCAGACAATTAGGAAAATGTTTTGTAGAAATACACAGGATAACTAATTAATTGAGCCAAATTTCAGTGGTTGCGGAAAAATGTAAAAAAACTTCTTTGGGAATCGAGCGGCTAACTTTTAATGAATAGCCTAATAGTTTCTACACTTTGCGTAATGGCGGACTTCGTTGATAATCAGCATCGACCCGGGCGCAATTTTTACTGTTAAAACTTTCTGGTAGCTGTGTATAGATTGTGGAATTCTGTAAATATATCATAGTTTTGTTGACTTAAACCGTTGTATGTTCCTCAGTTTGTCACAATGAATTTTTTCATATTTATGCAAAACACTAAATGTGACATTAAGTGTAAATATTGTAGGAACAGCAGCTGTAGCGTTTTCTAGATCACATTAACGCTTGAGTGACTAAATAAAGTTTCGAAGATGGTGAGCTTCACTTAATGCATGAAAAATGGATCAAAATAGACCGATGGCTTAGCCAACAAATTGAAGGCAACAGTTTTCGTGCCGAAATTTACCCTCATAAATTATGCTCCACTGATGGTTATATCCATTCTGCGCAACGCTTTCAAAGGTAATGGCTGCCATAATAAAAACTCCCTGCATATTCTTGGCTTCAATGACTACGCTCTTTACTCCCGCTGTTTTAGACCTTCTTCTTGGTTTACATTCTCAACCATTTTATATTGCTGGCGAACTTACGGATAACCTTGCATTATTTCACTGATCGAAAGTGGTAGGGTTTGCTGTGTGTGGTGTTTCTCTTTGGGCAATAACTGTTAGTGTGCATTAATTTATGGCTCTCCACTTCAGACATGAAATATCATTTTTTACTGACCAAATCTCGCGTCACTTATGCCGTGGCACTAACCACTAACTTGCTTTCGGTAAGCTCATACTAGCCTTCATCCTCACTAGCTGCCATTACTGCAAATTGTATTGCGGTGTCCACATTTTCTTATATACGAATAAAGAGCGGATTTCAAATGAGTGTCGTAAAACCATAACCAAAGTAATTACTCTGTGCAATCACAAAGGACACAGACAATCAAGAAAACCAATCAAAACTCAAAGTAAATTCATGTAGCCGGCGCAAGGCGCGGGAAAACGCGCGAGAGCCACTCACGATTGATTTTGGTTTTACTTCTGATTGGTTGAGGTGGCGCGAGACTATTAAGCCAATCAATAAGCGTAGTCATACAAAACCAAAGCAAACGCAAATTACTGTCGATATTCATGTAAAAACTGCTCTATATAGTTGCTTTTCGGCATCGAAATTAGATTCGCTCTCAGCAACAGGCAGCTTCAATAAAGCACCAATGCGGAAAATATCACAAATGAAGCGCAAGTGATAAGCGGTGCTGTGAGCAATTCCGTATTTAGTACATCTCTCTTATTTTGTGTTATTTTCCATATGCGTTTTACTGACTATCTTTGGAATATCATTCAAGGAATGGTAAGAGGTGTGAGCTTTGCTGTCATTGTAGAACTCTTTCATTGATCAATATCTGCATCGTCACACGTTTTAGTAAATTGTGATTTGAATCGTGACATTTCGACGGCATACCGCTGCTAATCTTAGGCGATAACGTCGACTAATTACGCGTAACCTTATAGGGCACGATACTCCGCTGTGATTAACTGGGAGTAGTAGAAATAGTGATTCCCAGCGCGAAAGATGCGTGTTTACGGCAGTACTCCCGAGGCGCCATATTCCTTCCGAGGCGAAGTAGATGGCGTAATTGAATTTTCTTGAGACCTGAAACGTGACCATCTTCTCGAACACCACTTATCAATGGCACAATGGAGTTGACGGGTCCAGGGTTTCATTCAATGTACATATTTATTGTCAAGTCCAAAGCTCAAGGTTGTGCTAAAAGGTAGCCATGTTTCTGCCATGTGAAAATTATAAGCGCCAACCTGTTGCGACGATTTTTAATCCTTGTCTCGTTAAGAGAGCTTTGAAAACTCAAATACATGTAGAACAATTCGTTCCTGGTTTAAAAGCGAAATAACTAAAATTGTGCCAAAAGAGGGCAAAAAACTAACGAGCAAACTTTAAATAAGTCTCAGATATTATGAGGCACAGCCATTATGAGGCTTCCACCACAAGGGAGGAAGCTATAAGCCATATCTATTTTAACTCTAAATAAGTCTCAGCCATTAAATAGGTTTCAGGCATTATGAGTCCAACCATTATGAGGCTTCCATCACAAGGGAAAAAGCTCTTCTTTGGCCCAAATATGCCAAGCAAGTAATCATCCTTAATCGTTTTTTTTTACCAGACACCTGCTACTTACTGACACACAAAAGGACATGTTGCAAGGGGGCGTCGAAGTGACATGTAGCAGTCACGTAATCCCTTTGTGTTACAATGGGACGTGTCGCTGCAACATGTCCTAGCTACATAGTCGTGTATGTGTCAACGGTGTGACTTAGTCCAGTTCTGGCCTTCTTTCTGTCATGCAACACTACACTCTCTTCATCCTTGCGTGACAATGGGAAGGCCAGAACTGGACAAGGTGCAACTTTGGCCTGCTAAATTTTGCTGTGACATGTCTCTTCGTCGACAGTGTGTCAGTGCTTTTAAGCGAAGCCTTTCTTCTCTTTATTTGCCAGCATCTGTTTTCGCACATTATAGTTTTAAACTCAACACAAATAACGTTTAGTTTAACTAATTTTAGAACTCTTCTTCTTTCGCCAAAGAAAGCGCCGATTATAGCTTTGTTTTGAACTGCCTATTTAATTAGGTATTATATTGTTTTTAACATAATGTTCGCTAGAAAGATTAAATATTTAAAAAAGTTCAAAGGCTATATATACAAAGTTAAAAGATAAATTAAAACCGAACGCTTTCGACTTGAAAGTCATCATCATCATCATCATCATCATCATCATGACTGTCAAGTCGAAAACGTTCGGTTTTAATTGATCTTTTAACTTTGTACATATAGCCCTTGGACATTTCTATACGCCAATTCCAAAATGGCGGAAAATGCATTATTCTTTTGTCTTCAGGTTTTCGAATTAAGGTGTATATTGTTTTATAAGGTTTTAACGAGATGTTGTCCTGGGGGACGAAGGCACCAGAGCTCAATTGTCAGTCAACAGCTGAAAGTAAGTGAAAAATAAAATTCACTGTTTTTTCTAATTTTCTAAGCGCAACAGAATAACATTTGTCAATATTTTCTGAACTATTCTGGTTTCACAAAATACATCTAAATAGCAAAACAAATAGTAACTTTGACACAATATTATCGAGCGTGCGTGACTAGGCTCACGAATCCAAAATAAGTCAAGCTATGTTAAAATTTTTAATTATGTTGCCAACCATCAATTCTAAAAAACTTTTGATGACAAACGTGGAAATTTATTAAGAAATTACACCATTTTGCGTTTACGGTGGATTTGAAATTTACGAGCGAAAACAATTATTTACAAAGCCCTATATAGCCTTTTAAATGTAAAACTAAAATCCAACCTAGATACCGTGTGGATGGAAGGAGGAAAAAAGGCCCTTATACAGTGCGCTTTTTTATTTAAAACTTTTGCTTGTTTGGTAAAAAGTGTTAAAATAAACGTTTAACTGCGACCGATGTCGAACCGCCATGCATAGATTAACATTATTTACCTGAAACTAAATGCTTGTTTTCCATCATTTGTTTGAAAAGTTAACTTTTCAATAAAGTAATGTGGGCTGACATGTTGATCTTGACAAAAATCCATTAACTCGATGGTTTGCGTGCTTTATGTTCCTGCGTTTCCGTTAATTGCTTTAGTCTTTGATCACGTTCAAATAACGCTTCAATATCTCTTCAGTAAAACAATGATTCTTAGTCATTAGAATGACCAAAGTGGGTTTATTTTGGTTAAAAATTTGTAGAAAACATTAAGTTGCCCCCGATCTCGAACTCCTTTTGTTTCCGTGAAATTAGGATCTGCTTATTTTCCGAATTAATTAAAAATGTTAACTTCTACAGTAGATTAATGCAAACTGGCATCATTATCTTGACAGGAAAATCCATTTACAGTGGATTGTGTGCTTTATCTCTTGCGTTTGAACTTTCCGTTAATTGGGTTTGTTTTCGGTTATGCTTAAAACAAAGTTTCAATAGACAGGTTAAGCATGACGTTTACGGCAAACGGCAAACGGCAAAAATCGAACTTTTGGTGTCTGATTTTAGCCGTTTGTACAATTTAGGGAAATTGTTTGCATTTACTGTGATTAAGGGATTTTTTCCCTATTTTTCGACTGTCTTTATTTAAGTGCTAAAGAAAAAGTGAGCAAAATCAGAATTATTTTTTCCGTTTGCCGTTTGCCGTAAACGTCATGCTTAACCTCTCTAATTTCTTCAGTAAAACAATGGTTTTTAGACACTAAAATTATGAAGGCTCTTTTTTTTAATAAAATTCGAGTGCAATGACAGCATGGGAGTATAAACACAAAAAATGGCATAAGGAAATTATTCAAAAAAGTTAAGAACTGTACATTTTCGTACGAAATCTTTCATTTTAACCCGATATCTGTAAGCTGTGTTATGTAAATTGGTAAGATAGGGTTTCAAAAAATCGATCGTCAGTTTAATTAATATATATTTGACTGACATGTGCACCTGCATTCGCACGAAAAGAAAAACAAAACTTCATCTTTTAACCCCCAAATTCCTAAATAATGTTTTTAACCATTGGCTTGAACTACTTTTAGGTTTGTTCTGCGTGTAGTCGTTTGTATTATGACTGCTAAGTTTTAATAACCGTGGTGTGTAAAATGTCATGTTAATTTACATAAAACTGCAAACATTCTGGAAACCAGCTGCGTAGGAAAATAGATATTGCGCAGTTAATATATTTTTGTGGAATTTGTCTTGGCACCTTCACCGATCTTACTATCACTGCAGAAACACAGAGAATCTCTTGCTTCTGACTATATAGTCAGCGGAAACTGTTTGATAATAACACTGGTGGTTCAGGAGCGAATTGAGTAACATGGACACACTTAAGAGCGATAACCATTCAAACGCTGAAGACCTTGCTAGCAATCGAAGTATTGTCATCATAAACTGTGTCCTCAATGCTCCATTGATACTCATAGCCATTCTTGGCAACGCTTTGGTTTTGGCCGCCATTATACGAACTCCTTCCATTCGCTCAACTTCAATGATTATGATCTGCAGTCTCGCTGTTTCAGACTTTTTTGTTGGTCTTGTTACTCAGCCGCTTTATATTGCTAAGGAACTGACTGAAAATCGTCTTTTAGATATTGTATGGGATACAGTGGCCTATTCGTTTTGCGGAGTTTCACTGTTGATAATAACAGCCATAAGTGTGGATCGATTTTTGGCTCTTCACTATCACATGAGATATGGTACTATAGTTACTAAATCACGTGTTAAATATACGATGGTTATGATTTGGTGCATTAACTTTTTCTCATCGGTTTTTTATTTTTCGAGTGATTTTGTATATCACTTTGTCATAGCTGTTATAACTGGAATTTGTCTTATGATTTCCACATTTTCTTACATGTTAATTTATCGCATTGCTCGTCGACACCATTTCCAAATTCACGCTCAACAACAAGCAGTGCAAAGTTCCAATGCTGAAAATGATGTACATATATCGCGAATGAAAAAAAGCGCGATAAACACTTTCATATTTTATATAATTTTGGTTATGTGCTTTCTTCCAATGTACATTTTGCTGACCCTTCATGGAATCTCACACAAGGCCTGGACAAGTGAGTGGAACTTTGCTACAACCTTGGTATTCACAAACTCTTCCATCAATCCATTCTTGTACTGCTGGCGTTTACGTGAACTTCGAAGGGCAGCTATGAAGACAGCGAGAAAAATGTTATGCAAACAAAGACAAGAAGAATAAAAACTAAGCTATTTAGGTTGGATTATACTCATAAAAGAATGGTATATTTTGCTTGGTGAAGTAAATGGTACAATCCAAGAGTCAACCAAGAGCATGTATGAGGTCAACAACAGAAAGTTGTTAAGTGTCACAAGAACAACCCCTCTCGAAGCAAAATTTAGGGAGAACATCACGAGTAAAACCAAGAAGCTACAGCGAGGAATCAAACATTACTCTGATAAACGCTTAAAGCATAATTTCGTCATAGAACCTGCTTTACAGAGAGCACAGTCTCTACCAGTTATGGAGCATTCATTAGACAACGTGGAACTCAGCTATATGCCATCGACTTTGACTTGAAAAGATCATGAAATGTGAGGAGTGAGCCGGGGCATGCTTCATCCTAACGTGCAGAAGTGCAACGAAAACTTTTGTTTTATACCGTTTGGAAATATATGGCAGAGGACCGCGCTCTCATGCTGAAAAAACTGAGTCCGGGTGTGTAAAACCACCTGACGTTGCGTCAAAAAAGATTAGTGGCCACTGACTTCAAAAAGAAGAACTTTTCATTATTAATATACTGCTGGATAAATATATTGACAGCGAATATACTTTTGCATTTTCGTTTTCTTTTATTTTCTTACCCTCTTTCTGATGTTAATTTTCTCGAGAAGAAATGCAGAGGCGTTTGTTTGGCTTATAAATGGGCATATATGGCATAATACTTAAAATTAAAAAGTATATTGTCATTTTATTTTAATTAATCGAGATTCTTCAAAGACATGAGTGACAGGTCTTTATTTTAAGGTTTTAGAAATGAAAACGCATTTGCGTTAGGCTGGCTTTCCAATTAATAACGTCATTTTATTTTAATTAATCGAGATTCTTCAAAGAAATGAGTGACAGGTCTTTATTTTAAGGTTTTAGAAAACGAAACGCATTTGCGTTTGGCAGGCTTTCCAATTAAAATTATTTTTTAAGGGTGCCATAGTGTTATTACAATGACGCAGATAATGTTAGAAAAGAGCGAAACTTATTAAGAATACTCAGTAGATAATGTAAACATCAGCGGTGTAAGGCAATACAACGTTATTAAGCCTAGCAAAGTGGGATGATATAAATTACAAACCGTCGTCTCCACTTTCCCAAACAAACTTATAATTACGTCTTAGTTGCTTTCTAGCAGATACAATGATGAACCACACCAACAAAAGCAAGAACGAATTAGAACATGGCTCAAGTTTCGAAGACCACGCTGGTAGTGATGCACCTGTCATCATAAACTGTGCCCTGAATGCTCCACTGATGCTTCTATCCATTCTCGGCAACGCTTTGGTATTGGCCGCCATAATAAGAACTCCTTCCATCCGCTCTGCTTCAATGATCATGCTCGGCAGTCTTGCCGTTTCAGATCTTCTTGTCGGTGGCATAGCTCAACCGCTCTTCATTGCTAAAGAACTTACCGGAAAAAACAATGTTTTCGTATTCAATCTTTCGCAGATAACAGTGATCTCGCTTTGTGGAGTCTCTCTAAGTACAATAACAGCCATCACTTTGGATCGATATGTGGCCCTTCACTATCACATGCGATATGCTAGCTTAGTGACTAAATGCCGGGTCAGAGTTACTGTAGCGATGATCTGGTTGGTAATTTTTGCTTTGTCAAGTTTACGAATCTGGAAAGAGCGTTCACTTCAACTGTTAACCGCGGCTGTTATTATCATTTGTATAATAACTTGCACATTTTCTTACATCAGAATTTATCTAATAGTTCGTCAGCATCACTTACAGATTCGCACACACCACCAGGCAGTGCAATGTTCTAATCGGGACAATAAATTAAACATAGCTCATTTGAGTAGAAGTGCGATAAACACTTTTGTGTTTTATATCGTTTTAACTGTATGCTATTTTCCAATCTATGTTATATTGACTTTCTACGGAGCTTCTTTCAGGAACTGGAAAACAGAATGGAACTTTGCCACCACAACCGTGTTTATGAACTCCTCTATTAATCCATTTTTGTATTGCTGGCGTCTTGGCGAACTTCGAACGGCAGTAAAAAAGATAGTAAAGCAGATGTTTTGTAAATAAACAGTTCAGAACTTAAATAAAAGCAACCAAATATTTTACCTTACCGTGCAAACGAAGACGTTGGATCCCAATTTAATGAAGTAATTTTAATTATGCCTGTTTATATCACGATAATAAACAAAATTTATGGATTGTAGTGAAGCTCGATCAGGTCTGGTGTAAAAAGAGACAAATGGTTTGAGAAAATCAGAGTAAAAGTGTCCTAAAAAATCCTACATTGAAAGATGAGAAAAAATCTCGAGTTTTTGATGAGTGTAGAATATCCCCGTCCTTATAATTAGTACACGTTTTTTCGGATTTTTTTAATGTCAAAATGCTTAAGAAAGATTGTCAAAACATACTAATGTAAAAAACTGTAAGGAACCACAGAAACCACCGAAAACTGAAAAAAAAAATGGGGATGATTTACAAAGATCATCCGCGGCCTGCCCTGCACAGTGGTCGATTTTGACATACCCTTTTTGCAGCTTAGAGAGATGTCATTTACCTACCCTAATTTTAAATTTTTGACGAAGAATTTAAAATTCAAGAATGTAGGTAGAGAGCTTTATGCAATAAATGTGGGACCGATGAATGAGTTGAATAAGTTAAATGTATTGTATAATCGATTTTATATAATACTTTTTTACCGTAGTCGCTAAGATAGATTTAAATGTTTTTTTTAAAGACTAGACTATTGGGTCTTCTTTTATAAAGTCAGTTTGAATGTGGTTAAAAAGCACTGTTTCAAATTGCACCAGTTATAATTATTGTAGGCATTGATCTTAGACAACGCACATTTAATAGAAAATCAGAATGGAAAATCTTATATAAATTTAAACCACATTGGAAGACCTGAGTCCCGTAAACCACGGCACTATATATATAACGTAAGCAACAAAGGACGAGCAGATTCTCATTGTTTATAAAAAAAAAATCTTGGTAAATATGTATTCAGGGCGTAGGTTTGTGTTTGTGTTTCCCCCTTTTGATGTTAATTTTTGTCGGCAATAGCTGAAACGAACTTGTCTAAATCATACATGGACTTAATGTGGGAAACAAAAGATATAAGCTCTAATTCATTGATCGTATCACTAAATAATAAAATAGCACTTCTCCTGTTTAATTAATCTTAGGCTACCAATACCAATTATTTTACTGAGGCGCTGGCATGAAATTTGGCATTTTATTAAGACTCATTTATAATGCATTATGTGACATATATGTTCTATTCTCTATTTTCGAATTTACACTTCACTTTGTACACTTTGTTTGCCTCCCAAATTGTTCATAAACTATTGTTTTCAAATTCTCTTGGGAGTACTACATTTTCCCAAAACAATAGTTTATGCAAAATTTGGGGGGCAGACAAAGTGTATTACAGACAATTGGAAAATAGAGAATGGCGTTTTGATGCTCTGCTATAATTATTTCAGTACACATTTAACACTCTATCTATGGAGTATCACACAAAAACTGGAAAACAGAATGGAACTTTGCTATCATGGCAGTTTTTATGAAATCTTTTAACAATCCAATATAAATTGTATGGTCTTTAAAACACTGTTTATTTCATATACTCATCATCTGATAAAAGATAACAGTTGCATGGAAAAGCGGAAAACGCCGGATCATAGATCATTGAACATTCTTCAAAGTGAGGTAGGGCGAACGTGGGTTTGAGAATCTGAGACTATTTCGTGTTCGTAATTAGAATATCACGTTAATTTTTTGTTTCTGTTCTGTATAAAAAGACAGTTTTTTAGGAAAACAAACAATATTTCTCAACCATAAATGTCCAAAATAAACCAGGAACCGCAGCAGCAGGCTATGACTGCATCGAAATGGGAAAGGCAAGAATTGAAGAAAAATTGGTAAACTGGTCCCACTAGCATTATGTTTGTGTTACTTTTCGTATGAGCGCATTCAGCTGTATTCAATTAAAACGTGTTCTTTCTGTCGGTTAACCTTTAGAATAGTTAATTGATTTTCTTAGAAACTTTCAGGGCATTCAGTGGCATTGCAAACTAACACTGAATTGTTTTATATACTTTCAATAATCCGTACAAAGCATTGCATGTTCTGCGGAAAACAACGAAATTACTTTCCAGTTTATTTAAAATAACTTATTGACATTGTCCAAATTTGAATGACAATTGGATTTGCAGCCGGAACATCAGACGTGGCCTGTGAATCTGAATCAAAATGCTTAATGTACTCGACTGTCTGAGACCTGTACAGGCCCCAATATCTCCTGAAATTACTCTGGAAACAGAATTAACCTCCATTAATGACTGTCAGATTAAAATTATTGCTTTGCATTATTAATAAACTGATATAGAAATATGTTTTCACGATGGGCGTGCTGTTCGTATTTTCAATGTATTTAGTTTTAATACAGCTTTATTTTTTCTCCTTTATTGATGTTTACTTTAGTAAGAACGCATGTTAAAAAGTCATTGTTAGATTTGCGCAATACTAATGGAGTGCGGACATCGCCTGTGATTCTGGGTCGAAATACTTAATATATTAGATTTGCGCGATACGAATGGAGTGCTAGGTACAACAAAAGAGTTGTACCTTAAAATTACAAAATAATACTACTTGCTTTAATCAAAACTCTTCTTTCATCAGAGTAATGACCGCTTTCTTCTTCTTATGAAGGCTAGGTAACTGATGATTATCGAAGAACGCTCGCATTCAATTCGAAATCCTTCATATTTCAGTACCAATTATTTCAAAGGATGTCAAAAAGGTTCTGTTTACTGGCATATATAATGTGAAAAAAGAGCAAGATTTAATGAAAAAAAAAACTTAGTAGGTAATACAAAAGCGAACATCACTGAAGCTAAGCATCAAACGCACCTGTCACTCGGGGTGTAAAGAAGTGTAATGATATAAACTGACAACCGCAATTTGCACTTTTCGAGAAAATCCTACAATGTCTGATTTGCTTTCTACTAGACATAATGACGGCAACACGACAAACCAAACCAATGTTAGCAAAAACGAAGCGTGTTATGATTATTGTTATTTTCAAGTTTACACTGGCATTGATGTAACTCTCACAATAATCTGCGCTTTGAATGTGCCATCGATGGTCATATCAACTCTTGGCAACGCTTTGGTGCTGGCCGCCATAATAAGAACTTCTTCTGTTCGTTCAAATTCAATAGTTATGCTCAGCAGTCTTGCCGTTTCAGATCTTCTGATTGGAGTCATAGCTCAACCGCTTTTCATTGCAAGGGAACTAACCGTAAACAGCGTTTTCGTATAGCGTCTTTCACATATGACAATGGTCTCGCTTTGCGTAGTCTCTCTAAGTACAATAACAGCCATTACTTTGGATCGATATCTGGCCCTTCACTACCACATGCGATATGCTAGTTTAGTGATTAAATTCCGTGTAACTTGTGCCTTATTGATGGTTTGGTTGGGAAACGTCTTTTCGTCAGGTTTACATATGTGGAATGATGCTGCCTATATACTCTTAACCGTAGTTTTAACTTGCAGTTGTCTTATAATTTCAACTTTTTGTTACATCAGAATTTATCGCATTGTTCGTCACCATCAGCTCCAGATTAATGCTCAACAAGAAGCAGTACAAGGTTCCAACCTTAACAATAACTTTAACATAACGCGATTGAGTAGAAGCGCCAAAAACACGTTCGTGTTTTATATCGTTTTAATATTATGTTATTGTCCAATTTTTGTTTTGATGGTGTCCTACGGAGGTTTAAACATGGGCTGGAAAACAGAATGGCACTTTGCTACTACAATAATGTTTATGAATTCCTCTATAAACCCAGTATTGTATTGTTGGCGTCTTCGAGAGCTTCGAACGGCAGTCAGAAAGACAGCAAGGCAGATGCTATGTATACAAACAGATCAAGAATAACATTTAATAGTCAGCCAAACATGAACGCCACGCTGACTGCGCTGACTATAACTATCTCATACTCAACATCGCGAGTGGAATAATTGTTTTATTAAAATATGGCCAAAGAATTTCAACATTTGAGCTCCCCGGCTGTTCTCACGGACGAGTACACCTACCACTTTTGTGGTCTATGGTATATGAGCCCAATCAGGTGTCAATCTAAATTAAATGTTTCTATTGCTATGTTGGAAAACTACGTGTGGAAAAGGAGAGTGTAGAACATGTATGGGCTGAAAACTGATGTACAAATGCAGCTTTTGTACTCTAGCTATAACATGCAATGTTTTCTGTAAAATACATATTTTAGGAACATTTAAACTTTCCGCAAATTAACTTTTAGTAAGTAAAACATCGCTGCCCTGTTGCCCACAAAAGAAAAGCAATTAATAATAAAGTAAAAGATTACAGGAAAGAGTCAGAATAGTATAATAGATCTCTTTTCTTTTCTATTGCAATTCACAGATATGAAGTATTTGTCATCTGATAAAAGATTTCAGTTAAAAGTCAACATGGAAAACGTCTGATATCAGAGTCTTTCTTGTTGTTAAAATAACACGGCAACTGTTTTGTTCGTTTGTTGTAAAATACACATTTTAGGAACATTCCCAAAATATAAATGTTTAACAATGTGTAATACAAGGGGACTACAGTAACAAGCTATGACCGGTAAGACTAGATAAGTGTTAAGTTTGGGTTCCTATACATATGTGAACATTCAGCTGTAATCAATTAAAACTAGTTGTTTCTCTCCGGGTAAGCTTCAGAATAGATTTTTATTTTCTTAGGTCGTTTTATGTAGATAAATATAGAAACAACGACGTTTTCTTTCAAGCATATTAAACACTATTGAACATTGACCAAAGTTGATTTTGATTCATCTGCAGAACGTCAGAGACCTCCAATTATTCTCAAAATGATAAATACATTCAACTGTCTGAGACGATTAAAACGTCGTGACAGTTTGCTTTAAATCGAAGCAATTTCCATAAATAACTGTTATCAATAACTAAGGCTTCGCATTATCGATGAACTGCTATATAAATATGTTTTTACAGCCTGCAATGTGTTTGTATTTTGAATTTTCTTAGTTTTGTAGCCCCTTTTTTGATGATGATTTCTTGGGAACTGATTTTAAAAGGCCATTGTTTGATTTGCACATACGTATGTAGTGCTATGTAGAAGAAAAAGGTCTATATGGTATACCATAAAATTAGAAAATAATGCTATTTTCCTTTATCAAAACTCAAAAGTAATTATTTTAAGAACCTTAATGAGTGCGAATTCGGCTCGAAGAACCCTCACATTCATTTCGAATTTATGTAGATTGTACTACCAATAATTTCAAAGGATGTCAAGAAATAAAGGGTATGTTGACTGGCTTTCATAATGAGAAACATTTTATTGAGAAAACTCAGTAGGTTATCAGCTGAAATCGGCTGTGAAGGCAACAAACTTCTCTGTCAGTTCTTGGCCTGAGTCTCGTAAACCACGGCAGCATATAACGTAAGCAACAAAAGATGAGAGCTCAACAACTGATACGAGAACAGATTCTCATTACTAAACGGTAACGAGGAATACTTTAGTTGGAAAAGCTAAGTGAATGCTGTCAAGGAAATAAGTTTGTGTGCACTTGAGAGTATTGTAAAGAAGGGAGTGTAGCAATTTTCTTCTTCGCGTCAATGTTACAGTGGAACCCCGTTAATACGGCCACCAACGGGCCATGGAAATTTGGCCGTATTAACGGGGTAGTGTCAAATTTAATGACTGGTCTACTTCAAGGGCAGTGACGCCTTGACAGATAAATATCATAATTGCACTTCTAAACAGAGCCACATCAAAATGCTAACCAGCGCTGACGAATCTATTGGACCTTGAGAACAATCTTTCTGTGAGAGATGTTCACAAAGACGAGAAAAGCTCAAAGAGATCCACAGAACAAGTAGGAAGCCGCAAGAAAAAAAAGCATGCCGCGGTAAAAAGTTTGGTATTTGTTCTCTTTTTACTACACGCTTTGTAATTTCGCTAAGCAATCGTTTTGAATAAAATAGTATCATTCAATATTGTTTCTCAAATACTGTATTTGTTTCCTTTGGTCAATTATTAATGGGTATTTGGTTCGAGTGGCCGTATTAGCGGGGTAAAATTGTAAAGGATTGTATCGTTTGGGAATTCACAATGTGGCCGTTGGCCGCATTAACGGGGTTTTATTATAAGAAAATATATGGGTGTTTCGCCGGGACAAAAAAAAGTGGCCGTAATAACGAGGTGGCCGTATTAACGAGGTGGCCGTAAGGCGGGGTTCCACTGTACTTAATTCATATCTTGATGACTTTTTAATACTTATAGAGTATTTTCTTTTCCAGGCGCGAGTTAAAAGCTATCTTATTAATATTCCCTGATTAAGTTATTACTATTCTGTAAATGTAGATGCCAACATGGTAAATCCAATTCAATTCCTGTTGTATTACAATCATTGGCCAGCTTAACTTATGGTTTACTGAGCCAATTTCTGCTACTAAAAGCACTCCATATGGTGTAAGACATGGAGTCCTTCCCTATATCGAGAACCAATCTTCTGTCCTTTAATTCTGACAAAGTGTAATAGTGTATGTAGGGTCTTTTGAGTGAGGAAATATCTGAATTTTTTTATTTTTAACTGAAATAGAAACCGTAAGCAACAGCTGTATGATGAACTGTACCTCCAGCTATGCCAATTATGATCTGATTAATTTGTAGTGGTGAAAAGTTTCACCACCCATAGCTTGGGTTGTATAACATCGTTCAATTATTTCATTTCAAAGACATCAGAAGACTTTTGTTACCTGAAATTTGTATAAAACTAATTAGCTTTTTGACAGTTGGAATTGAAAATAGATTCTTAGAAATGCAATTTGAAATGCAGCAGGATAGAACTGTTCTGGTAGTTGTTCCTTTGTAATAATATAATCAATGATCGGACAATCAACACGGATCACAATGGCCTACATTTGAAAAGCCTTGGAGATAAAAAATTAAGGGGGGTCCTTCTTAACCACCAATTTGTTGCTATGGAAGGTATCTAACCATCGTATTTTGGAAACCAGACTTCCTATTGATATGCTTTTTGCACAACTTTGTTCAATTAAAGAGTCCTTCAAGAGTTTCAAATCACGGCCATTTTTGACAAGCCACGTGACCAGAATAGAAAAAACCCTAAAACTCAAAGGGCATCAAGATCTGAAAATTAAAATCAGTGCCAATAGATAAAGAATGTCCACATGTTGAATGCTTCGTATGGGTTTTATGGAATTCGCATTTTTATAAAAGTTATCACGTAATAAACATCCTTATTTCTAGACTTTCTTCAGTAGCGTTCCTTTTTTATGTGTTAATGGTTATTCCTTACGTAGGATTGTAAAGAAGGCTCTGTTATCTCTGATTCTTAAAAAGATATGGAACTCTACCTTCTTTCCCCCAAGTTTTAGGGATTTTAATTACCAACGCGCGGTTTGGGACTGGCACTAGTTACGCGCCAGGTTTTCCCCTCTAAAAGACTCACCATTTAGCAATACAAAACCCTGCAAAATGGCTTGCCACCAAAAATCGTCTTAAGCAATCCCTTATCAACTGCTCTAGATCTGTAGTTAAGAAGGACCCCCCTTAAACAACATCTAGAGATCATTTCAGTGGAAGCCGATTATCCTTGAAAGCGGACGATTTTGTAATCACGACGAGGTTAAGTTGGGATTTTTGAAAGACGAAGCATGCTGAACAGCAGCTCCTTACTTAGGAACGAATCACAAAGTAGTTACTTTGACATTCGCGATGATACTCATTCTGAAAATATTGTCATCATATATTGCGCTCTCAATGCTCCACTGATGATCATGACCGTTGTTGGCAACGCTCTTGTCATAGCAGCAGTATTGGGAACTCCTTCGCTTTCGTCGCCGTCTACAACTCTGCTTTGCAATTTAGCCTTCACAGATCTTCTCGTTGGGCTTGTTGTACAACCGCTTTTCATTACTAAAGAACTTACACCTGATCACTCTTTAACTTGGTACATTTTTCATATCACGTCACACAGTTTGTGCGGAGTTTCTGTTTGGACAATGACAGCCATAAGTATGGATAGATTTGCGGCTCTCCACTACCACATGAAATACGTTTCCATAGTAACTACATCACGCGTTTTGTACGCGTTAGTTGCAATGTGGCTTCTTATGTTTTCGGCTTCGAGTGCTCTTTACCTATGGGAAAGGTCGATATATCAGATAGTGTCTTCGGCTTTTATCGCAGTGTGTATGTTGATATCCTTATTTTGTTACATTCGAATTTTCCAAATTGTTAAACGACATCAAATACAAATTCAAGCGCAACAACAAGCAGTGCAAAATTCAGAAGCTAGTTATAACTTACATATAACCCAGTTGAGAAAAAGTGCTATAAACATTTTTATTTATTACACTTTTCTGCTTTTATGTTACATTCCAATGTTTATTTTCTTAGCCCTTTTTGGAATGGCAAAAATAGACTGGCAAAAGGAATGGAACTTTGCTACCACTTTAGTATTTGTGAACTCTTCCATTAATCCACTTTTGTATTGCTGGCGTCTAAGGGAGCTTCGAAGGGCAGTTGTGAAAACAGCAAGAAAGATGTTATGTAAGAAAATTGATTAGAATCTAAAACAGCTGAATTTTATTTACTGGCAAGACTAGGTGCACTGTGGGTGCGGTGCTCCTAATGTAAACTCGGTGAGCCTGAGTTGTTTCAAGAAAAAGTTGGTGAAAAGGTCCCACTATCATTGCATGTGTTTGTGTTTCTGTACGTATGAGCTCATTCAGCTGTATTCAATTTAACCTTGTTCTTTCTATCCAGTTAAGCTTCAGAATAGTTTATTTATTTTCTTTGAAACTTTAAATATATATATGTATAAAGCATTCAGTGGCATTGCATAGTCAACACTGAATTACTTTATATGCTTTCAATAATCCGTACGCCGCCATTCATGCTTTTCAGAAAACAACGAAATTACTGTCCGGTTTATTAAAATAATTTACTGACATTGACCAACTTTGAATGAAAATTGGAATTGCAACCGGAACATCAGACGCCGCCTGTGACTCTGGATCGAAATACTTAATAGATTCGACTGCCTGAGACCCCAAAACCTAGTGACATTTCTCTTGAAGCAGGATTAACCTCCATAAATAACTGTCATATTAGAATTAATGCTTTGCATTATTTATAAAGTGGTATAGAAATAGGTTTTCACGGTGGGCGTGCTTTTCGTATTTTTAATTTATTTAGTTTTAACTCTGTTTTTCTTTTTCCTTCTTTATTGATGGTTATGTTATCGGGAACGGATGTTAAAAGGTCATTGTTTGATTTGCGCGATACGAATGGAGTACTAAGTAAAGGAAAAAAAAATGTGCCTTAAAATTATAAAATAATACTACTTGCTTTAATCAAAACTCTTCTTTAATCAGAGTAATGATTGCTTTCTTCTTCTAGGTAACTGATGATTATCGAAGAACGCGTATTCAATGCGAAATGATTTATATTCCAGTACCAATTATTTCAAAGGATGTCACAAAGGCTCTGTTTACTGGCATACGTAATGTGAAAAAAGAGCAAAATTTAATGAAAAAAAACTCAGTAGGTAAAACAAGAGCAAACATCATTGATGCTTAGCTCCAAACGCACCTGTTACTCGGGGTGGGAAGAAGTGTAATGATATAAACTGGCTACCGCCATCTGCACTTTTCGAGAAAATCCTACAATGTCTGATTTGCTTTCTACTAGACATGATGACGGCAACACGACAAACCAAACCGATGTTAGCAAAAATGAATCGTGTTATGGTTATTGTTATTTTCAAGTTTACACTGGCATCGATGTAACTGTCATCACAAACTGCGTTTTGAATGTGCCATCGATGGTCATATCAACTCTTGGCAACGCTTTGGTATTGGCCGCCATAATAAGAACTCCTTCCATTCGCTCAAATTCGATAATTATACTCAGCAGTCTTGCCGTTTCAGATTTTCTTGTTAGTATCGTAGCTCAACCGCTTTACATTGCAAGGGGGCTCACCAAAAACAACGTTTTCTTATTCCATCTTTCACAGATGTCAATGGTCTCGCTTTGTGGAGTCTCTCTAAGTACAATAACAGCCATCACTTTGGATCGATTCCTTGCTCTTAACTTCCACATGCGATATGCTGGTTTAGTGACTAAATTCCGTGTTACTTGTGTTCTATTGATGATTTGGTTGTTTAACGTCTTTTTGTCATGTGTCCAGATCTGGAGCGATCGAGCCTATTTACTCGTAACCGCAGTTTTTACTTGCAGTTGTCTTATAATTTCAACTTTTTGTTACATCAGAATTTTTCGCATTGTTCGTCACCATCAGCTTCAGATTAATGCTCAACAACAAGCAGTGCAAAGTTCCAACCTTAACAATAACTTAAACATAACGCGATTGAGTAGAAGCGCCAAAAACACGTTCGTGTTTTATATCGTTTTAATATTATGTTATTGTCCAATTTTTGTTTTAATGGTGTTCTATGGAAGTTTATTCATGAGCTGGAAAACAGAATGGCACTTTGCTGCTACGGTGATGTTTATGAATTCCTCTATAAATCCAGCATTATATTGTTGGCGTCTTCGAGAGCTTCGAACGGCAGTCAGAAAGACAGCAAGGCAGATGCTATGTACACAAACAGTTCAAGAATAGAATTTAATAGATTCCGCCAAACATTGTGTGAACGAAGCTATGTATTACTGTACAAATGTACATATTATTTCGTTTCAAAATGTATACATGCTCGAGTTTGGACGGACATCTTCAAAATCAAGAATGATTTGCAATGTCCGGAGCATAACATAACTTGAATTAAACTTTGGACGGATGTGAATGAAATCATCATTGTTCGATGAATTAAACTCGTATTTCTATTCATATTAAAACAAGTACATTACCTTAGTCAGTCTTTTGTTTTCATGCCGTCCTTATAATTCCAAAAACATGCGAACCTCGCCAAACTTGTCGTTTTCTCTGAATGTTGTTCTCAAACGAATCAAACTTCATTCTGTTCATTCCGCGCTCGATGTTGAGCGCTTCAGGCCAAAATGCACTTGCTCTCTTAATGCCTGTCTTCATCTTGAGAGTACCATTAATCTTTAGTGTCTTCGCATTTTGAATTTGACTCGGAATTAGTCTATCTTGCCCGCTGCCATTTCGTATTCTGACTCCAAAACACTGAGGTCCTCTCGCTTATTTGGATGCTCCGAATTTTTACAACTTCGATGCTATCGTCATCGATGAAAGATGGCCTGATGATTCTTGTCCGGACGATTTAATCCTCACAAAACGGAAATTACGATGACCAACAAACAGAAATTTCGTAATGCCGTTCGCTCGAGTTCACTCGTCCTCTGCAGTTCTGCTTTTCTTCAAAAATTTGTTCAACCAATCAAAGGCGCGAATTAAAAAATACTTCAATGTGATTGGCTACTTGTTCGCGGCAAAGCTGTTCTAAAAATAGCCTACACGCGAGGAGCGCGAGGTACACGCGAAAGACATATCTCAAAGCCTATTACCAGAGATGTAGACTTCTAGCTATGGACTTCTGATGTTAATAGGAAAGCACAAATTTCCATTTTGTTTCTATCTTTGAACGAGGTTCCTTATATGGAACAGAAGATTAAATGAAACATTAGCGCATTCAATTAAAACGATACGTAGTTTCAGATATTTGCACGTACTTAAATCCTGCTCAATACTCTTGGGATACTTACCCAATCACTAGCCAAAACGGACGCATCGTCCCTCCCCCGTCCCCCCTGGTGCAATGCTGACATCAGAGTACTCAAATCGGGTAGTGAAATAGCCTATTGTAGCAACATTTCCAACCTTTCTGTCAGAACTAAGTTAGTGAATTTAGCGAATTGTGTTTTTGCAACCAGGTACAACAAGTGTCAATCAATCAATCAATCAATCAATCAATCAATCAATCAATCAATCAATCAAATTTATTTTACCTCGGAGCTGAAGGGGACTGACTAAGCCCCTAGCAAAGATATGCTAATATGCCGGGAAAAAAAAATTTCAAATATATATACAGAACAGAAAATTAATTAGATAATTAAGAATTACACGGCGGCGTTGTGACCAGGGTTGTAGGTGTCATGCATTCTTTGAATTATCTCTCTTTGCGTTGATGAAAATACAAGAAAGGCAGCTCAATCTAGCGATAAGAATCACAGTACTCAAAATATAAGGGTTTATATTGAGACGAAACGATTTTGTTTTAGGAGAGGGACATGGTGATAGTTTCATCGACGCTAGATAACAGGGCCCGCATTGATGACAATATCGCATGCCCCTCTCCGCCTCGGGGAATTTTGTCATCATGACGTCATTTTGTATGCGGTTCAACCGGCCACGCATGCCAACAAGAGTAATATGCACTTTGGAGGATTTTTCTGCACTCAAAACAGCACTCGGAACCCGCGAAACAACGAAAAGAAATAGATATTACCTAAAATTTCTGTGGCGATTTGATTATCTTTATGAAAGACATTGGGGTTCTTGTGAGGTGAAGTTGATAACTGTTTCCAGCCCTATTTATTAAAGTACACGTATTCGAAATCTTCAAACACTTACCGAAATCGGTTCAAAACGACCCGAGGAACTGGAAAAAAACAAAGAACAGAGCAACCGCGTAAATGTAGGTCGTAAGTCGTAAGAAAATCGTTTCGTTTCCATACAAGGCCTTAGGTGAGTCTTCTTAACCCTATTCATACCGAGCTTTTTTTGGATCTTTTCAGACCGGGGGGGGGGGAGCGGATTCCGCCCCCCCCCCCTCCGTAACTTCCAGAATATTTAAGCAATCGCAATAAAACTTACAGGATATATAGTATGTCCAAAAATCTATCTTTTTATATACGTCACGTGCGGTGATGACGTCACATCACGTGACAATTACATCATGATGTCAAAACAGCCGCCATCTTGGATCCGCCATCTTGGATTTCAAAATTTTTCCAAAACATCAGAAAACCGCCCAAAATAACTGAAAAATACTCAAAATCTATAAAACAGTGCAAAAAACCTAAAAGAGGTGAAAATAGTTGAATTAAAGTTAATTTTTATTAATGGAAACACAAAAATTACAAATTTGGAAAAACATGTCTGTCAAAATGACGTTGCCATGGTAACATCAAGTTCCAGACACAACAACCTATCCTACCAATTTATTCCCAGATAAATTTTAGAAAAACTCGTAAAGTTTGGCAGCGTTTAGTTGAATCTTGAAAAAGTTATAAACGTTCAAAGTCAGCGCGGGCACTTTCCGCCCCCCCCGGTCTGGATAGGGTTAATGTACTGTGGCTCTCATTTCCCAGACCACCCTGCCCTAAAGATTTCTTTTAGTGCCAGTTGAGATATTGTTCCGAGGATATTTGCGTGTTAATTCGCGTTTTCCTGCCTTTAGTCTCTTGGCTGGCACCATAGCCTAACTTGATATCTTGGGACTCCATCCTGCTGAAAGACCACCATGGGAGCAGGGGTGGCGCAGTGGTGAGAGCGCTCGCCTCCCACCAATGTGGCCCGGGTTCGATTCCGGCCAGGTGCCATATGTGGGTTGAGTTTGTTGTTGGTTCTCGTCCTTGCTCTGAGGGTTTTTCTCCGGGTTCGATCTTAATGCACGTACACGTCTAAACGAGCTCTATGAGCTCTTCTGTGTAACGTGGGTAAATAAATTACAAATAAATTACAATTACATGTTTTTCGGGGTCGCCCACTATCTCTCGGAACGAGTTATTTCATTGGCTCCTAAAACAATACATAACAGGCTATAACAATGCCCCTATCCCTGAATAACAATAGAGGTAGTATTTACAGCGGGCGAATGAAAATAGTAGTTTCAGAGAAATAGTGTCTTACTGCTTTTTCGCGGAGGTGTGGCGCTGGCTGTCTCCCTCATTGTGTGTCTGACGTCGCTGGGGTGCAACTGAATGTGGCCAATGGGCTCTTGTGCTCCTGCCAGTAGGCATGCAGTCTCGATGTACCAAATACCTGCATGACCTGGAATGTACGTTGTTTGGTAATTCGCTTTTATGTTTCTTATGGTTTCTGCCCATGGCCACCTTTCAATCTGGAGACGAGGCTCACTGAGTCAGTGCGTATGATTACTGCGTCATTCTTTGTGGTGATCTTTTCCATCCACATCGTCTTCATATGCTTCAGACTCCACTGGAACACTTTTCCTGTCATTCTGTCACACAGCGCCAGCTCACGCTGTAATATTATCAAGGACTGAGCCATTTGTGGCGGTTATGGTGCTCTGCCGCTTCAGCATTATGATGGCCACTTCTCGCGCACGCCAAGTCCTATCGGCTATTTCGTCGATCAACAGGGGCCTGTCTGTGATAACACGCGAACTCGGCTCAATCAATGATTGCCTTTTTCGCTGCCGTCAATTATCTAAGCGGACCTGTCAGATAACAGAAGCTCACATCCTGCCGTTCAAACATTCGTTTCTGTCGGTAGAGATTGGTTACTCAATCCATTTTGTTTGTTTCTGTTTCTCAAGGTTGGTTGGCTGTCGCCATAATTATGATTGACGGCAGTGAACAACGCGATCGTTAAGCGAGTTTCGAATTTCAGAGTTAGCGTGTCATTAAAAGGCGCAGAAAAACGAGGGTAACTAGCAATAGAGTTATTCAAGTAGAGTTAACATATGAATTCAGGATTTTGGCTTTTCCAAAATCCTGAATTCAAAATTTTTGCTTCCAAAATCTTAAACTCAGGATTTTGGCTTCCAAAATCTTGAATCCAGGATTTTGAAGTCACTGCAGTCTACTTGAATAACACTTTTGCCAAAAACACCTGCAGCTAGTTTGTTCCATTAACAAATACTAAGCACTTCGAGTTCTGACACTAGCTAAACTCCCCAGCCCACAACTATCAATCATACGTATAAATTGATAATTATATAGCGTGCCCTCTGATTGGTCAAGTAGCCGTTTCGCAGGACAGGGCATGTAAACATGGTAATGACTCTACATACATGCGTATTTAATTATTATCATCAGTCCTGACCGATTTTCATATTTTATTTTTACCTCGAGAGCATACGATAATTTTCTCGGTTAAAAAATTATCTTCTTCTTATTAACTTTCTGTTATTAGCGTATTGTTTTTATAAAGAGATATTAAGACTTGTCGTTTCGTATCAATTAATTAACAGCAACAAATATTTTTTATTATTCCGTGTCAAATTATCAAAGCTTGAAAGCCCCCTCATTATTTCCCAACAATGCGTTCGCACACGAAAGGGCATTTCCATCAGATGGGGACGATGAAAAGATAACTAATTAAACTGCATCTAGGAAACTTTCTCCATTTTGTCCAAAGAAAGAAAATAAATGAGCTTGGGAAATATTACCCTCAATCATTAAGATGTAAACTATGTAAAATAAGGAGGGTAATGACAATTTATTTCAGTCACACTCTGCACCGTAAGTTTGTTTTTTATTCTAACGCCATTTTTGATAAGTTGAAAACACATTCAAAAGTTGCTTTCAATTTATTCCTTTGCAATTTGTGGTGGCAAACCTGGCGAAAATATGCCTCGTTAATCGTCCTTAAATTAAGCAAATAAATTGACAGGTGGTTCAAGGAAGGGGTAAAATAAATATGAATATGAGCAAAAAGTTTGATGCTTTAAATTATATCATAGTGATTTTAATATCAGGCTTCGTGGTTTGAAATGTTTGACTTTTAATGGCAAATTATGGGCTGTTACTGGTCATATGTGCTTCAGTTTTCATTGCTGTAACAGAAAACGAGAAAAATTGTTCTTCCCGTTGGCTCAATTCATCTCAGATAATCGTTGAGTCTCGGTCTCCCCGGTTTGGTAATTAGCAACAATAGGCGCGGTGAGACTTCTCAAATTTCTCATATATTATTTTACTCTTTGCCTAAATTAAGAGTTAAGTCAGGTTACAGGGACTGCCTATTTTAAAAGGATGGATCTTACTAACGGAACGAAGAACGAATCAAATCAAGCCAGACATGAAGTTATGTTAATCATAAACGGTGTACTGAATGCACCATTGATGCTCATATCCATTATTGGCAACACTCTGGTGCTAGCCGCCATATTGAGGACTCCTTCGCTTCGTTCACCGTCGTTTACTTTGCTCTGCAGTTTGGCTGTTTCGGATCTTCTTGTTGGGCTCGTCGTACAACCTCTGTATATTGTCAAGGATCTGACAGACGGACTCTATGTATGTAGTATCTGTGAAATTATGGCATTCATTTTGTGTGGAGTTTCTCTTGTTACCTTGACGGCCATCAGTGTGGATCGATTTGCTGCTCTACATTATCACATGAGATACGTTACCCTAGTAACCATCCCTCGTGTAGTCTGTACCGTGGTATTTATTTGGCTTATGAATTCCCTGACGTTGGGTCTTTACCTCTGGAATAGGATTAACTATTTTATTGTCTCATTTGCTGGTATTGGAATATGTTTCCAGGTATCTTCGTTTTCGTACTTTCGAATCTTTCGGATTGTTCATCAACATCAGTTCCAAATTCACATTCAACAACAGGCTGTGCAAAGTGCTGCTGATGGAAATGTATTACACATTGTGCGATTGAAGAAAAGTGCTATTAACACATTCATATTTTATATATTTATTATTATGTGTTATTTTCCAAAGCTTATTTCGTTGTGCCTGTACATAACTTCAAACAAGAATTGGACAAACGTTTGGAACTTTGCAGACACTGTTGTGTTTATGAACTCATCTGTCAATCCAATTTTGTACTGTTGGCGTCTTAGAGAACTTCGAATGCCAGTAGTTCAGACAATTAGGAAAATGTTTTGTAGAAATACACAGGATAACTAATTAATTGAGCCAAATTTCAGTGGTTGCGGAAAAATGTAAAAAAACTTCTTTGGGAATCGAGCGGCTAACTTTTAATGAATAGCCTAATAGTTTCTACACTTTGCGTAATGGCGGACTTCGTTGACAATCAGCATCGACCTGGGCGCAATTTTTACTGTTAAAACTTTCTGGTAGCTGTGTATAGATTGTGGAATTCTGTAAATATATCATAGTTTTGTTGACTTAAACCGTTGTATGTTCCTCAGTTTGTCACAATGAAATTTTTCATATTTATGCAAAACACTAAATGTGACATTAAGTGTAAATATTGTAGGAACAGCAGCTGTAGCGTTTTCTAGATCACATTAACGCTTTAGTGACTAAATAAAGTTTCGAAGATGGTGAGCTTCACTTAATGCATGAAAAATGGATCAAAATAGACCGATGGCTTAGCCAACAAATTGAAGGCAACAGTTTTCGTGCCGAAATTTACCGTCATAAATTATGCTCCACTGATGGTTATATCCATTCTGCGCAACGCTTTCAAAGGTAATGGCTGCCATAATAAAAACTCCCTGCATATTCTTGGCTTCAATGACTACGCTCTTTACTCCCGCTGTTTTAGACCTTCTTCTTGGTTTACATTCTCAACCATTTTATATTGCTGGCGAACTTACGGATAACCTTGCATTATTTCAATGATCGAAAGTGGTAGGGTTTGCTGTGTCTGGTGTTTCTCTTTGGGCAATAACTGTTAGTGTGCATTAATTTATGGCTCTCCACTTCAGACATGAAATATCCTTTTTTACTGACCAAATCTCGCGTCACTTATGCCGTGGCACTAACCACTAACTTGCTTTCGGTAAGCTCATACTAGCCTTCACCCTCACTAGCTGCCATTACTGCAAATTGTATTGCGGTGTCCACATTTTCTTATATACGAATAAAGAGCGGATTTCAAATGAGTGTCGTAAAACCATAACCAAAGTAATTACTCTGTGCAATCACAAAGGACACAGACAATCAAGAAAACCAATCAAAACTCAAAGTAAATTCATGTAGCCGGCGCAAGGCGCGGGAAAACGCGCGAGAGCAACTCACGATTGATTTTGGTTTTACTTCTGATTGGTTGAGGTGGCGCGAGACTTTTAAGCCAATCAATAAGCGTAGTCATACAAAACCAAAGCAAACGCAAATTACTGTCGATATTCATGTAAAAACTGCTCTATATAGTTGCTTTTCGGCATCGAAATTAGATTCGCTCTCAGCAACAGGCAGCTTCAATAAAGCACCAACGCGGAAAATATCACAAATGAAGCGCAAGTGATAAGCGGTGCTATGAGCAATTCCGTATTTAGTACATCTTTCTTATTTTGTGTTATTTTCCCATATGCGTTTTACTGACTATCTTTGGAATATCATTCAAGGAATAGTAAGAGGTGTGAGCTTTGCTGTCATTGTAGAGCTCTTTCATTAATCAATATCTGCATTTCTCACGTTTTAGTAAATTGCGATGTGAATCGTGACATTTCAACGGCATACTGCTAGTCTTAGGCGATAAGGTCGGCTAATTACGCGTAACCTTATAGGGCACGATACTCCGCTGTGATTAACTGGGAGTAGTAGAAGTAGTGATTCCCAGCGCGAAAGATGCGTGTTTACGGCAGTAACCCCGAGGCGCCATATTCCTTCCGAGGCGAAGTAGATGTCGTAATTGAATTGTCTTGAGACCTGAAACGTGACCATCTTCTCGAACACCACTTATCAATGGCACAATGGAGTTGACGGGTCCAGGGTTTCATTCAATGTACATATTTATTGTCAAGTCCAAAGCTCAAGGTTGTGCTAAAAGGTAGCCATGTTTCTGCCATGTGAAAATTATAAGCGCCAACCTGTTGCGACGATTTTTAATCCTTGTCGCGTTAAGAGAGCTTTGAAAACTCAAATACATGTAGAACAATTCGTTCCTGGTTTAAAAGCGAAATAACTAAAATTGTGCCAAAAGAGGGCAAAAAACTAACGAGCAAACTTTAAATAAGTCTCAGATATTATGAGGCGCAGCCATTATGAGGCTTCCACCACAAGGGAGGAAGCTATAAGCCATATCTATTTTAACTCTAAATAAGTCTCAGCCATTAAATAGGTTTCAGCCATTATGAGTCGAACCATTATGAGGCTTCCATCACAAGGGAAAAAGCTCTTCTTTGGCCCAAATATGCCAAGCAAGTAATCATCCTTAATCGTTTTTTTTACTAGACACCTGCTACTTACTGACACACAAAAGGACATGTTGCAAGGGGGCGTCGAAGTGACATGTAGCAGTCACGTAATCCCTTTGTGTTACAATGGGACGTGTCGCTGCAACATGTCCCAGCTACATAGTCGTGTATGTGTCAACGGTGTGACTTAGTCCAGTTCTGGCCTTCTTTCTGTCATGCAACACTACACTCTCTTCATCCTTGCGTGACAATGGGAAGGCCAGAACTGGACAAGGTGCAACTTTGGCCTGCTAAATTTTGCTGTGACATGTCTCTTCGTCGACAGTGTGTCAGTGCTTTTAAGCGAAGCCTTTCGTCTCTTTATTTGCCAGCATCTGTTTTCGCACATTATAGTTTTAAACTCAACACAAATAACGTTTAGTTTAACTAATTTTAGAACTCTTCTTCTTTCGCCAAAGAAAGCGCCGATTATAGCTTTGTTTTGAACTGCCTATTTGATTAGGTATTATATTGTTTTTAACATAATGTTCGCTAGAAAGATTAAATATTTAAAAAAGTTCAAAGGCTATATATAGAAAGTTAAAAGATAAATTAAAACCGAACGCTTTCGACTTGAAAGTCATCATCATCATCATCATCATCATCATCATGACTGTCAAGTCGAAAAAGTTCGGTTTTAATTGATCTTTTAACTTTGTATATATAGCCCTTGGACATTTCTATACGCCAATTCCAAAATGGCGGAAAATGCATTATTCTTTTGTCTTCAGGTTTTCGAATTAAGGTGTATATTGTTTTATAAGGTTTTAACGAGATGTTGTCCTGGGGGACGAAGGCACCAGAGCTCAATTGTCAGTCAACAGCTGAAAGTAAGTGAAAAATAAAATTCACTGTTTTTTCTAATTTTCTAAGCGCAACAGAATAACATTTGTCAATATTTTCTGAACTATTCTGGTTTCACGAAATACATCTAAATAGCAAAACAAATAGTAACTTTGACACAATATTATCGAGCGTGCGTGACTAGGCTCACGAATCCAAAATAAGTCAAGCTATGTTAAAATTTTTAATTATGTTGCCAACCATCAATTCTAAAAAACTTTTGATGACAAACGTGGAAATTTATTAAGAAATTACACCATTTTGCGTTTACGGTGGATTTGAAATTTACGAGCGAAAACAATTATTTACAAAGCCCTATATAGCCTTTTAAATGTAAAACTAAAATCCAACCTAGATACCGTGTGGATGGAAGGAGGAAAAAAGGCCCTTATACAGTGCGCTTTTTTATTTAAAACTTTTGCTTGTTTGGTAAAAAGTGTTAAAATAAACGTTTAACTGCGACCGATGTCGAACCGCCATGCATAGATTAACATTATTTACCTGAAACTAAATGCTTGTTTTCCATCATTTGTTTGAAAAGTTAACTTTTCAATAAAGTAATGTGGGCTGACATGTTGATCTTGACAAAAAATCCATTAACTCGATGGTTTGCGTGCATTGTGTTCCTGGGTTTCCGTTAATTGCTTTAGTCTTTGATCACGTTCAAAATAACGCTTCAATATCTTCAGTAAAACAATGATTCTTAGTCATAAGAATGGCCAAAGTGGGTTTATTTTGGTTAAAAATTTGTAGAAAACATTAAGTTGCCCCCGATCTCGAACTCCTTTTGTTTCCGTGAAATTAGGATCTGCTTATTTTCCGAATTAATTAAAAATGTTAACTTCTACAATAGATTAATGCAAACTGGCATCATTATCTTGACAGGAAAATCCATTTACAGTGGATTGTGTGCTTTATCTCTTGCGTTTGAACTTTCCGTTAATTGGGTTTGTTTTCGGTTATGCTTAAAACAAAGTTTCAATAGAGAGGTTAAGCATGACGTTTACGGCAAACGGCAAACGGCAAAAATCGAACTTTTGGTGTACATTTTCGTACGAAATCTTTCATTTTAACCCGATATCTGTAAGCTGTGTTATGTAAATTGGTAAGATAGGGTTTCAAAAAATCGATCGTCAGTTTAATTAATATATATTTGACTGACATGTGCACCTGCATTCGCACGAAAAGAAAAACAAAACTTCATCTTTTAACCCCCAAATTCCTAAATAATGTTTTTAACCATTGGCTTGAACTACTTTTAGGTTTGTTCTGCGTGTAGTCGTTTGTATTATGACTGCTAAGTTTTAATAACCGTGGTGTGTAAAATGTCATGTTAATTTACATAAATACTTACTGCAAACATTCTGGAAACCAGCTGCGTAGGAAAATAGATATTGCGCAGTTAATATATTTTTGTAGAATTTGTCTTGGCACCTTCACCGATCTTACTATCACTGCAGAAACACAGAGAATCTCTTGCTTCTGACTATATAGTCAGCGGAAACTGTTTGATAATAACACTGGTGGTTCAGGAGCGAATTGAGTAACATGGACACACTTAAGAGCGATAACCATTCAAACGCTGAAGACCTTGCTAGCAATCGAAGTATTGTCATCATAAACTGTGTCCTCAATGCTCCATTGATACTCATAGCCATTCTTGGCAACGCTTTGGTTTTGGCCGCCATTATACGAACTCCTTCCATTCGCTCAACTTCAATGATTATGATCTGCAGTCTCGCTGTTTCAGACTTTTTTGTTGGTCTTGTTACTCAGCCGCTTTATATTGCTAAGGAACTGACTGAAAATCGTCTTTTAGATATTGTATGGGATACAGTGGCCTATTCGTTTTGCGGAGTTTCACTGTTGATAATAACAGCCATAAGTGTGGATCGATTTTTGGCTCTTCACTATCACATGAGATATGGTACTATAGTTACTAAATCACGTGTTAAATATACGATGGTTATGATTTGGTGCATTAACTTTTTCTCATCGGTTTTTTATTTTTCGAGTGATTTTGTATATCACTTTGTCATAGCTGTTATAACTGGAATTTGTCTTATGATTTCCACATTCTCTTACATGTTAATTTATCGCATTGCTCGTCGACACCATTTCCAAATTCACGCTCAACAACAAGCAGTGCAAAGTTCCAATGCTGAAAATGATGTACATATAACGCGAATGAAAAAAAGCGCGATAAACACTTTCATATTTTATATAATTTTGGTTATGTGCTTTCTTCCAATGTACATTTTGCTGACCCTTCATGGAATCTCACACAAGGCCTGGACAAGTGAGTGGAACTTTGCTACAACCTTGGTATTCACAAACTCTTCCATCAATCCATTCTTGTACTGCTGGCGTTTACGTGAACTTCGAAGGGCAGCTATGAAGACAGCGAGAAAAATGTTATGCAAACAAAGACAAGAAGAATAAAAACTAAGCTATTTAGGTTGGATTATACTCATAAAAGAATGGTATATTTTGCTTGGTGAAGTAAATGGTACAATCCAAGAGTCAACCAAGAGCATGTATGAGGTCAACAACAGAAAGTTGTTAAGTGTCACAAGAACAACCCCTCTCGAAGCAAAATTTAGGGAGAACATCACGAGCAAAACCAAGAAGTTACAGCGAGGAATCAAACATTACTCTGATAAACGCTTAAAGCATAATTTCGTCATAGAACCTGCTTAACACAGAGCACAGTCTCTACCAGTTATGGAGCATTCATTAGACAACGTGGAACTCAGCTATATGCCATCGACTTTGACTTGAAAAGATCATGAAATGTGAGGAGTGAGCCGGGGCATGCTTCATCCTAACGTACAGAAGTGCAACGAAAACTTTTGTTTTATACCGTTTGGAAATATATGGCAGAGGACCGCGCTCTCATGCTGAAAAAACTGAGTCCGAGTGTGTAAAACCACCTGACGTTGCGTCAAAAAAGATTAGTGGCCACTGACTTCAAAAAGAAGAACTTTTCATTATTAATATACTGCTAGATAAATATATTGACAGCGAATATACTTTTGCATTTTCGTTTTCTTTTATTTTCTTACCCTCTTTCTGATGTTAATTTTCTCGAGAAGAAATGCAGAGGCGTTTGTTTGGCTTATAAATGGGCATATATGGCATAATACTTAAAATTAAAAAGTATATTGTCATTTTATTTTAATTAATCGAGATTCTTCAAAGACATGAGTGACAGGTCTTTATTTTAAGGTTTTAGAAATGAAAACGCATTTGCGTTAGGCTGGCTTTCCAATTAATAACGTCATTTTATTTTAATTAATCGAGATTCTTCAAAGAAATGAGTGACAGGTCTTTATTTTAAGGTTTTAGAAAACGAAACGCATTTGCGTTTGGCTGGCTTTCCAATTAAAATTATTTTTTAAGGGTGCCATAAGTGTTATTACAATGACGCAGATAATGTTAGAAAAGAGCGAAACTTATTAAGAATACTCAGTAGATAATGTAAACATCAGCGGTGTAAGGCAATACAACGTTATTAAGCCTAGCAAAGTGGGATGATATAAAGTACAAACCGTCGTCTCCACTTTCCCAAACAAACTTATAATTACGTCTTAGTTGCTTTCTAGCAGATACAATGATGAACCACACCAACAAAAGCAAGAACGAATTAGAACATGGCTCAAGTTTCGAAGACCACGCTGGTAGTGATGCACCTGTCATCATAAACTGTGCCCTGAATGCTCCACTGATGCTTCTATCCATTCTCGGCAACGCTTTGGTATTGGCCGCCATAATAAGAACTCCTTCCATCCGCTCTGCTTCAATGATCATGCTCGGCAGTCTTGCCGTTTCAGATCTTCTTGTCGGTGGCATAGCTCAACCGCTCTTCATTGCTAAAGAACTTACCGGAAAAAACAATGTTTTCGTATTCAATCTTTCGCAGATAACAGTGATCTCGCTTTGTGGAGTCTCTCTAAGTACAATAACAGCCATCACTTTGGATCGATATGTGGCCCTTCACTATCACATGCGATATGCTAGCTTAGTGACTAAATGCCGGGTCAGAGTTACTGTAGCGATGATCTGGTTGGTAATTTTTGCTTTGTCAAGTTTACGAATCTGGAAAGAGCGTTCACTTCAACTGTTAACCGCGGCTGTTATTATCATTTGTATAATAACTTGCACATTTTCTTACATCAGAATTTATCTAATAGTTCGTCAGCATCACTTACAGATTCGCACACACCACCAGGCAGTGCAATGTTCTAATCGGGACAATAACTTAAACATAGCTCATTTGAGTAGAAGTGCGATAAACACTTTTGTGTTTTATATCGTTTTAACTGTATGCTATTTTCCAATCTATGTTATATTGACTTTCTACGGAGCTTCTTTCAGGAACTGGAAAACAGAATGGAACTTTGCCACCACAACCGTGTTTATGAACTCCTCTATTAATCCATTTTTGTATTGCTGGCGTCTTGGCGAACTTCGAACGGCAGTAAAAAAGATAGTAAAGCAGATGTTTTGTAAATAAACAGTTCAGAACTTAAATAAAAGCAACCAAATATTTTACCTTACCGTGCAAACGAAGACGTTGGATCCCAATTTAATGAAGTAATTTTAATTATGCCTGTTTATATCACGATAATAAACAAAATTTATGGATTGTAGTGAAGCTCGATCAGGTCTGGTGTAAAAAGAGACAAATGGTTTGAGATGAAAATCAGAGTAAAAGTGTCCTAAAAAATCCTACATTGAAAGATGAGAAAAAATCTCGAGTTTATAATTAGTACACGTTTTTCGGATTTTTTTAATGTCAAAATGCTTAAGAAAGATTGTCAAAACATACTAATGTAAAAAAATGTAAGGAACCACAGAAACCACCGAAAACTGAAAAAAAAATGAGGATGATTTACAAAGATCATCCGCGGCCTGCCCTGCACAGTGGTCGATTTTGACATACCCTTTTTGCAGCTTATTGAAATGTCATTTACCTACCCTAATTTTAAATTTTTGACGAAGAATTTAAAATTCAAGAATGTAGGTAGAGAGCTTTATGCAATAAATGTGGGACCGATGAATGAGTTGAATAAGTTAAATGTATTGTATAATCAATTTTATATAATATTTTTTTACCGTAGTCGCTAAGATAGATTTAAATGTTTTTTTTAAAGACTAGACTATTGGGTCTTCTTTTATAAAGTCAGTTTGAATGTGGTTAAAAAGCACCGTTTCAAATTGCACCAGTTATAATTATTGTGGGCATTGATCTTAGACAACGCACATTTAATAGAAAATCAGAATGGAAAATCTTATATAAATTTAAACCACATTGGAAGAACTGAGTCCCGTAAACCACGGCATTATATATATAACGTAAGCAACAAAGGACGAGAGCTCAATAGCTGATATGAGAGCAGATTCTCATTGTTTATAAAAAAAATCTTGGTAAATATATGTTCAGGGCGTAGTTTTGTGTTTTCCATTTTTTTTATTTGTTTCCCCCTTTTGATGTTAATTTTTGTCGGCAATAGATGAAAAGACCTTGTCTAAATCATACATGCACTTGATGTGGAAACAAAAGATATAAGCTCTAATTCATCGACCGTATCACTAAATAATAAAATAACACTTCTCCTGTTTAATTAATCTTAGGCTACCAATACCAATTACTTTACTGAGGCGCTGGCATAAAATTTGGCATTTTATTAAGACTCCATTTCAAATGCATTATGTGACATATATGTTCTATTCTTTATTGCAATTGCAATCTATTGCAATCTTAATTGCACTTCACTTTGTACACTTTGTTTGCCTCCCAAATTGTGCATAAACTATTGTTTTCAAATTCTCTAAGGAGGACTATATTTTTCCAAAACAATAGTTTATGCAAAATTTGGGGGGCAGACAAAGTGTATTACAGACAATTGGAAAATAGAGAATGGCGTTTTGATGCTCTGCTATAATTATTTCAGTAGACATTTAACACTGTATCTATGGAGTATCACACAAAAACTGGAAAACAGAATGGAACTTTGCCATCATGGCAGTTCTTATGAAATCTTTTAACAATCCAATAAAATGTAAGTGGAATAAATTGTATGGTCTTTAAAACATTGTTTATTTCATATACTCATCATCTGATAAAAGATAACAGTTACATGGAAAAGTAAAAAGTGAAAAAAAAAAAAAGGAAAAAGTCAAAAAGTCAAAAGTCAAAGTGAAGCAGGGCGACCGTGGGTCTGACAGTCTGGATCTGAGACTAATTCGTGTTCTTAATTAGAATATCACGTTAACTTATTGTTTCTGTTCTGTATAAAAAGACAGTTTTTTTGAAACAAAATATTCCTCAACCATAAATGTCTAAAATAAACCAGAACCAAACCAATTTTAGCAAAAACGAATCGTGTTATGGTTATTGTTATTTTCAAGGTTACACTGGCATTGATGTAACTGTCATGATTTTTGAAAGCAAATTTATGCAATAACATCTGTGTTGAGTTGTCACTATGTACTCCACTATCTACTCTAAAGAGTGATTTAGTCATTCTTGGAAAAATAGAATTCTTAGAAATGCAATTTAAAATGCGGCAGGATAGAACTGTTCTGATAGTTGTTCCTTTGTAATAATATAATCAATGATCGGACAATCAACACGGATCACAATGGCTTACATTTGAAAAGCCTTGGAGATAAAAATTAAACAACATCTAGAGATCGTTTCAGAGGAAGCCGATTATCCTTGAAAGAGGACGATTTTGTAACCACGATGAGGTTAAGTTGGGATTTTTGAAAGACGAAGCATGCTGAACAGCAGCTCCTTATTCAGGAACGAATCACAAAGTAGTTACTTTGACATTCGCGATGATACTCATCCTAAAAATATTGTCATCATATATTGCGCTCTCAATGCTCCACTGATGAGCATGACCGTTGTTGGCAACGCTCTTGTCATAGCAGCAATATTGGGAACTCCTTCGCTTTCGTCGCCGTCTACAACTCTGCTCTGCAATTTAGCCTTCACAGATCTTCTCGTTGGGCTTGTTGTACAACCGCTTTTCATTACTAAAGAACTTACACCTGATCACTCTTTAACTTGGTAAATTTTTCATATCACGTCACACAGTTTGTGCGGAGTTTCTCTTTGGACAATGACAGCCATAAGTATGGATAGATTTGCGGCTCTCCACTACCACATGAAATACGTTTCCATAGTAACTACATCAAGCGTTTTGTACGCGTTAGTTGCAATGTGGCTTCTTATGTTTTCGGCTTCGAGTGCTCTGTACCTATGGGAAAGGTCGATATATCAGATAGTGTCTTCGGTTTTTATCGCAGTGTGTATGTTGATATCCTTATTTTGTTACATTCGAATTTTCCAAATTGTTAAACGACATCAAATACAAATTCAAGCGCAACAACAAGCAGTGCAAAATTCAGAAGCTAGTTATAACTTACATATAACCCAGTTGAGAAAAAGTGCTATAAACATTTTTATTTATTACACTTTTCTGCTTTTATGTTACATTCCAATGTTTATTTTCTTAGCCCTTTTTGGAATGGCAAAAATAGACTGGCAAAAGGAATGGAACTTTGCTACCACTTTAGTATTTGTGAACTCTTCCATTAATCCACTTTTGTATTGCTGGCGTCTAAGGGAGCTTCGAAGGGCAGTTGTGAAAACAGCAAGAAAGATGTTATGTAAGAAAATTGATTAGAATCTAAAACAGCTGAATTTTATTTACTGGCAAGACTAGGTGCACTGTGGGTGCGGTGCTCCTAATGTAAACTCGGTGAGCCTGAGTTGTTTCAAGAAAAAGTTGGTGAAAAGGTCCCACTATCATTGTGTTTGTGTTTCTGTACGTATGAGCTCATTCAGCTGTATTCAATTAAACCTTGTTCTTTCTATCCAGTTAAGCTTCAGAATAGTTTATTTATTTTCTTTGAAGCTTTAAATATATATGTATAAAGCATTCAGTGGCATTGCATAGTCAACACTGAATTACTTTATATGCTTTCAATAATCCGTACGCCGCCATTCATGCTCTTCAGAAAACAACGAAATTACTTTCCGGTTTATTAAAATAATTTACTGACATTGACCAACTTTGAATGAAAATTGGAATCCACCGTACGCAAAAAGATGGCGACTGGTACATTTACCTATAATGCATAGCGCGAAAACTGCAAAAACGCTAATAAAAGCGCACAGAAAAGCTCTAAAACCTTGAAACCCAGCATGAACAATGTTGTTAGTACGGGGATAAATTTTGCAAAAACGTAGCATTCTGTGTGCCATATGGACTGTGTTAGGTTCGCAAGGTATTGTGGTCAAATGTACCGTCGCCACCTTTTTTCTTACAGAGGATTGCAACCGGAACATCAGACGCCGCCTGTGACTCTGGATCGAAATACTTAATAGATTCGACTGCCTGAGTCCCCAAAACCTAGTGACATTTCTCCTGAAGCAGGATTAACCTCCATAAATAACTGTCATATTAGAATTAATGCTTTGCATTATTTATAAAGTGGTATAGAAATAGGTTTTCACGGTGGGCGTGCTGTTCGTATTTTTAATTTATTTAGTTCTAACTCTGTTTTTCTTTTTCCTTCTTTATTGATGATTATTTTATCGGGAACGGATGTTAAAAGGTCATTGTTTGATTTGCACGATACGAATGGAGTACTAATATAAGTAAAGGAAAAAAATGTGCCTTAAAATTATATAAAATAATACTTCTTGCTTTAATCAAAACTCTTCTTTCAACAGAGTAATGATTGCTTTCTTCTTCTTATGAAGGATAGGTAACTGATGATTATCGAAGAACGCGTATTCAATTCGAAATCATTTATATTCCAGTACCAATTATTTCAAAAGATGCCACAAAGGTTCTGTTTACTGGCATACATAATGTGAAAAAGAGCAAAATTTAATGAAAAAAACTCAGTAGGTAAAACAAAAGCAAACATCATTGATGCTTAGCACCAAACGCACCTGTTACTCGGGGTGGGAAGAAGTGTAATGATATAAACTGGCTACCGCCATCTGCACTTTTCGAGAAAATCCTACAATGTCTGATTTGTTTTCTACTAGACATAATGACTGCAACACGACAAACCAAACCAATTTTAGCAAAAACGAATCGTGTTATGGATATTGTTATTTTCAAGATTACACTGGCATTGATGTAACTGTCATCATAAACTGCGTTTTGAATGTGCCATCGATGGTCATATCAACTCTTGGCAACGCTTTGGTATTGGCCGCCATAATAAGAACTCCTTCCATTCGCTCAAATTCGATAATTATACTCAGCAGTCTTGCCGTTTCTGATCTTCTTGTTAGTATCGTAGCTCAACCGCTTTACATTGCAAGGGGGCTTACCAAAAACAACGTTTTCTTATTCCATCTTTCACAGATGTCAATGGTCTCGCTTTGTGGAGTCTCTCTTAGTACAATAACAGCCATCACTTTGGATCGATTCCTTGCTCTTCACTTCCACATGCGATATGCTGGTTTAGTGACTAAATTCCGTGTTACTTGTGTTCTATTGATGATTTGGTTGTTTAACGTCTTTTTGTCATGTGTCCAGATCTGGAGCGATCGTGCCTATTTACTCGTAACCGCAGTTTTTACTTGCAGTTGTCTTATAATTTCAACTTTTTGTTACATCAGAATTTTTCGCATTGTTCGTCACCATCAGCTTCAGATTAATGCTCAACAACAAGCAGTGCAAAGTTCCAACGTTGACAATAACTTAAACATAACGCGATTGAGTAGAAGCGCCAAAAACACGTTCGTGTTTTATATCGTTTTAATATTATGTTATTGTCCAATTTTTGTTTTGATGGTGTCCTACGGAGGTTTAAACATGGGCTGGAAAACAGAATGGCACTTTGCTGCTACGGTGATGTTTATGAATTCCTCTATAAATCCAGCATTATATTGTTGGCGTCTTCGAGAGCTTCGAACGGCAGTCAGAAAGACAGCAAGGCAGATGCTATGTATACAAACAGATCAAGAATAACATTTAATAGTCAGCCAAACATGAACGCCACGCTGACTGCGCTGACTATAACTATCTCATACTCAACAATCGCGAGTGGAATAATTGTTTTATTAAAATATGGCCAAAGAATTTCAACATTTGAGCTCCCCGGCTGTTCTCACGGACGAGTACACCTACCACTTTTGTGGTCTATGGTATATGAGCCCAATCAGGTGTCAATCTAAATTAAATGTTTCTATTGCTATGTTGGAAAACTACGTGTGGAAAAGGAGAGTGTAGAACATGTATGGGCTGAAAACTGATGTACAAATGCAGCTTTTGTACTCTAGCTATAACATGCAATGTTTTCTGTAAAATACATATTTTAGGAACATTTAAACTTTCCGCAAATTAACTTTTAGTAAGTAAAACATCGCTGCCCTGTTGCCCACAAAAGAAAAGCAATTAATAATAAAGTAAAAGATTACAGGAAAGAGTCAGAATAGTATAATAGATCTCTTTTCTTTTCTAGTGCAATTCACAGATATGAAGTATTTGTCATCTGATAAAAGATTTCAGTTAAAAGTCAACATGGAAAACGTCTGATATCAGAGTCTTTCTTGTTGTTAAAATAACACGGCAACTTTTTTGTTCGTTTGTTGTAAAATACACATTTTAGGAACATTCCCAAAATATAAATGTTTAACAATGTGTAATACAAGGGGACTACAGTAACAAGCTATGACCGGTAAGACTAGATAAGTGTTAAGTTTGGGTTCCTATACATATGTGAACATTCAGCTGTAATCAATTAAAACTAGTTGTTTCTCTCCGGGTAAGCTTCAGAATAGATTTTTATTTTCTTAGGTCGTTTTATGTAGATAAATATAGAAACAACGACGTTTTCTTTCAAGCATATTAAACACTATTGAACATTGACCAAAGTTGATTTTGATTCATCTGCAGAACGTCAGAGACCTCCAATTATTCTCAAAATGATAAATACATTCAACTGTCTGAGACGATTAAAACGTCGTGACAGTTTGCTTTAAATCGAAGCAATTTCCATAAATAACTGTTATCAATAACTAAGGCTTCGCATTATCGATGAACTGCTATATAAATATGTTTTTACAGCCTGCAATGTGTTTGTATTTTGAATTTTCTTAGTTTTGTAGCCCCTTTTTTGATGATGATTTCTTGGGAACTGATTTTAAAAGGCCATTGTTTGATTTGCACATACGTATGTAGTGCTATGTAGAAGAAAAAGGTCTATATGGTATACCATAAAATTAGAAAATAATGCTATTTTCCTTTATCAAAACTCAAAAGTAATTATTTTAAGAACCTTAATGAGTGCGAATTCGGCTCGAAGAACCCTCACATTCATTTCGAATTTATGTAGATTGTACTACCAATAATTTCAAAGGATGTCAAGAAATAAAGGGTATGTTGACTGGCATACATAATGAGAAACATTTTATTGAGAAAACTCAGTAGGTTATCAGCTGAAATCGGCTGTGAAGGCAACAAACTTCTCTGTCAGTTCTTGGCCTGAGTCTCGTAAACCACGGCAGCATATAACGTAAGCAACAAAAGATGAGAGCTCAACAACTGATACGAGAACAGATTCTCATTACTAAACGGTAACGAGGAATACTTTAGTTGGAAAAGCTAAGTGAATGCTGTCAAGGAAATAAGTCTGTGTGCACTTGAGAGTATTGTAAAGAAGGGAGTGTAGCAATTTTCTTCTTCGCGTCAATGTTACAGTGGAACCCCGTTAATACGGCCACCAACGGGCCATGGAAATTTGGCCGTATTAACGGGGTAGTGTCAAATTTAATGACTGGTCTACTTCAAGGGCAGTGACGCCTTGACAGATAAATATCAAAATTGCACTTCTAAACAGAGCCACATCAAAATGCTAACCAGCGCTGACGAATCTATTGGACCTTGAGAACAATCTTTCTGTGAGAGATGTTCACAAAGACGAGAAAAGCTCAAAGAGATCCACAGAGCAAGTAGGAAGCCGCAAGAAAAAAAAGCATGCCGCGGTAAAAAGTTTGGTATTTGTTCTCTTTTTACTACACGCTTTGTAATTTCGCTAAGCAATCGTTTTGAATAAAATAGTATCATTCAATATTGTTTCTCAAATACTGTATTTGTTTCCTTTGGTCAATTATTAATGGGTATTTGGTTCGAGTGGCCGTATTAGCGGGGTAAAATTGTAAAGGATTGTATCGTTTGGGAATTCACAATGTGGCCGTTGGCCGCATTAACGGGGTTTTATTATAAGAAAATATATGGGTGTTTCGCCGGGACAAAAAAAAGTGGCCGTAATAACGAGGTGGCCGTATTAACGAGGTGGCCGTAAGGCGGGGTTCCACTGTACTTAATTCATATCTTGATGACTTTTTAATACTTATAGAGTATTTTCTTTTCCAGGCGCGAGTTAAAAGCTATCTTATTAATATTCCCTGATTAAGTTATTACTATTCTGTAAATGTAGATGCCAACATGGTAAATCCAATTCAATTCCTGTTGTATTACAATCATTGGCCAGCTTAACTTATGGTTTACTGAGCCAATTTCTGCTACTAAAAGCACTCCATATGGTGTAAGACATGGAGTCCTTCCCTATATCGAGAACCAATCTTCTGTCCTTTAATTCTGACAAAGTGTAATAGTGTATGTAGGGTCTTTTGAGTGAGGAAATATCTGAATTTTTTTATTTTTAACTGAAATAGAAACCGTAAGCAACAGCTGTATGATGAACTGTACCTCCAGCTATGCCAATTATGATCTGATTAATTTGTAGTGGTGAAAAGTTTCACCACCCATAGCTTGGGTTGTATAACATCGTTCAATTATTTCATTTCAAAGACATCAGAAGACTTTTGTTACCTGAAATTTGTATAAAACTAATTAGCTTTTTGACAGTTGGAATTGAAAATAGATTCTTAGAAATGCAATTTGAAATGCAGCAGGATAGAACTGTTCTGGTAGTTGTTCCTTTGTAATAATATAATCAATGATCGGACAATCAACACGGATCACAATGGCCTACATTTGAAAAGCCTTGGAGATAAAAAATTAAGGGGGGTCCTTCTTAACCACCAATTTGTTGCTATGGAAGGTATCTAACCATCGTATTTTGGAAACCAGACTTCCTATTGATATGCTTTTTGCACAACTTTGTTCAATTAAAGAGTCCTTGAAGAGTTTCAAATCACGGCCATTTTTGACAAGCCACGTGACCAGAATAGAAAAAACCCTAAAACTCAAAGGGCATCAAGATCTGAAAATTAAAATCAGTGCCAATAGATAAAGAATGTCCACATGTTGAATGCTTCGTATGGGTTTTATGGAATTCGCATTTTTATAAAAGTTATCACGTAATAAACATCCTTATTTCTAGACTTTCTTCAGTAGCGTTCCTTTTTTATGTGTTAATGGTTATTCCTTACGTAGGATTGTAAAGAAGGCTCTGTTATCTCTGATTCTTAAAAAGATATGGAACTCTACCTTCTTTCCCCCAAGTTTTAGGGATTTTAATTACCAACGCGCGGTTTGGGACTGGCACTAGTTACGCGCCAGGTTTTCCCCTCTAAAAGACTCACCATTTAGCAATACAAAACCCTGCAAAATGGCTTGCCACCAAAAATCGTCTTAAGCAATCCCTTATCAACTGCTCTAGATCTGTAGTTAAGAAGGACCCCCCTTAAACAACATCTAGAGATCATTTCAGTGGAAGCCGATTATCCTTGAAAGCGGACGATTTTGTAATCACGACGAGGTTAAGTTGGGATTTTTGAAAGACGAAGCATGCTGAACAGCAGCTCCTTACTTAGGAACGAATCACAAAGTAGTTACTTTGACATTCGCGATGATACTCATTCTGAAAATATTGTCATCATATATTGCGCTCTCAATGCTCCACTGATGATCATGACCGTTGTTGGCAACGCTCTTGTCATAGCAGCAGTATTGGGAACTCCTTCGCTTTCGTCGCCGTCTACAACTCTGCTTTGCAATTTAGCCTTCACAGATCTTCTCGTTGGGCTTGTTGTACAACCGCTTTTCATTACTAAAGAACTTACACCTGATCACTCTTTAACTTGGTAAATTTTTCATATCACGTCACACAGTTTGTGCGGAGTTTCTCTTTGGACAATGACAGCCATAAGTATGGATAGATTTGCGGCTCTCCACTACCACATGAAATACGTTTCCATAGTAACTACATCAAGCGTTTTGTACGCGTTAGTTGCAATGTGGCTTCTTATGTTTTCGGCTTCGAGTGCTCTTTACCTATGGGAAAGGTCGATATATCAGATAGTGTCTTCGGCTTTTATCGCAGTGTGTATGTTGATATCCTTATTTTGTTACATTCGAATTTTCCAAATTGTTAAACGACATCAAATACAAATTCAAGCGCAACAACAAGCAGTGCAAAATTCAGAAGCTAGTTATAACTTACATATAACCCAGTTGAGAAAAAGTGCTATAAACATTTTTATTTATTACACTTTTCTGCTTTTATGTTACATTCCAATGTTTATTTTCTTAGCCCTTTTTGGAATGGCAAAAATAGACTGGCAAAAGGAATGGAACTTTGCTACCACTTTAGTATTTGTGAACTCTTCCATTAATCCACTTTTGTATTGCTGGCGTCTAAGGGAGCTTCGAAGGGCAGTTGTGAAAACAGCAAGAAAGATGTTATGTAAGAAAATTGATTAGAATCTAAAACAGCTGAATTTTATTTACTGGCAAGACTAGGTGCACTGTGGGTGCGGTGCTCCTAATGTAAACTCGGTGAGCCTGAGTTGTTTCAAGAAAAAGTTGGTGAAAAGGTCCCACTATCATTGCATGTGTTTGTGTTTCTGTACGTATGAGCTCATTCAGCTGTATTCAATTTAACCTTGTTCTTTCTATCCAGTTAAGCTTCAGAATAGTTTATTTATTTTCTTTGAAACTTTAAATATATATATGTATAAAGCATTCAGTGGCATTGCATAGTCAACACTGAATTACTTTATATGCTTTCAATAATCCGTACGCCGCCATTCATGCTTTTCAGAAAACAACGAAATTACTGTCCGGTTTATTAAAATAATTTACTGACATTGACCAACTTTGAATGAAAATTGGAATTGCAACCGGAACATCAGACGCCGCCTGTGACTCTGGATCGAAATACTTAATAGATTCGACTGCCTGAGACCCCAAAACCTAGTGACATTTCTCTTGAAGCAGGATTAACCTCCATAAATAACTGTCATATTAGAATTAATGCTTTGCATTATTTATAAAGTGGTATAGAAATAGGTTTTCACGGTGGGCGTGCTGTTCGTATTTTTAATTTATTTAGTTTTAACTCTGTTTTTCTTTTTCCTTCTTTATTGATGGTTATGTTATCGGGAACGGATGTTAAAAGGTCATTGTTTGATTTGCGCGATACGAATGGAGTACTAAGTAAAGGAAAAAAAAATGTGCCTTAAAATTATAAAATAATACTACTTGCTTTAATCAAAACTCTTCTTTAATCAGAGTAATGATTGCTTTCTTCTTCTAGGTAACTGATGATTATCGAAGAACGCGTATTCAATGCGAAATGATTTATATTCCAGTACCAATTATTTCAAAGGATGTCACAAAGGCTCTGTTTACTGGCATACGTAATGTGAAAAAAGAGCAAAATTTAATGAAAAAAAACTCAGTAGGTAAAACAAGAGCAAACATCATTGATGCTTAGCTCCAAACGCACCTGTTACTCGGGGTGGGAAGAAGTGTAATGATATAAACTGGCTACCGCCATCTGCCCTTTTCGAGAAAATCCTACAATGTCTGATTTGCTTTCTACTAGACATGATGACGGCAACACGACAAACCAAACCGATGTTAGCAAAAATGAATCGTGTTATGGTTATTGTTATTTTCAAGTTTACACTGGCATCGATGTAACTGTCATCACAAACTGCGTTTTGAATGTGCCATCGATGGTCATATCAACTCTTGGCAACGCTTTGGTATTGGCCGCCATAATAAGAACTCCTTCCATTCGCTCAAATTCGATAATTATGCTCAGCAGTCTTGCCGTTTCAGATCTTCTTGTTAGTATCGTAGCTCAACCGCTTTACATTGCAAGGGGGCTTACCAAAAACAACGTTTTCTTATTCCATCTTTCACAGATGTCAATGGTCTCGCTTTGTGGAGTCTCTCTTAGTACAATAACAGCCATCACTTTGGATCGATTCCTTGCTCTTCACTTCCACATGCGATATGCTAGTTTAGTGACTAAATTCCGTGTTACTTGTGTTCTATTGATGATTTGGTTGTTTAACGTCTTTTTGTCATGTGTCCAGATCTGGAGCGATCGAGCCTATTTACTCGTAACCGCAGTTTTTACTTGCAGTTGTCTTATAATTTCAACTTTTTGTTACATCAGAATTTTTCGCATTGTTCGTCACCATCAGCTTCAGATTAATGCTCAACAACAAGCAGTGCAAAGTTCCAACGTTGACAATAACTTAAACATAACGCGATTGAGTAGAAGCGCCAAAAACACGTTCGTGTTTTATATCGTTTTAATATTATGTTATTGTCCAATTTTTGTTTTAATGGTGTCCTACGGAGGTTTAAACATGGGCTGGAAAACAGAATGGCACTTTGCTGCTACGGTGATGTTTATGAATTCCTCTATAAATCCAGCATTATATTGTTGGCGTCTTCGAGAGCTTCGAACGGCAGTCAGAAAGACAGCAAGGCAGATGCTATGTACACAAACAGTTCAAGAATAGAATTTAATAGATTCCGCCAAACATTGTGTGAACGAAGCTATGTATTACTGTACAAATGTACATATTATTTCGTTTCAAAATGTATACATGCTCGAGTTTGGACGGACATCTTCAAAATCAAGAATGATTTGCAATGTCCGGAGCCTTCTCTGATATTCCATGCGCGCGCGTTGAATATGTAAGAGATAAATACCGAGAATGGAGGTATTCATCCATACACATCCCGAGGGCCTACGGCACTCGGGATGGTCCGGGTTCGAGCTCTTGTCGGGTCACTGCGTTGTGTTTTTGGGCAAGAAACTTTATTCTCATAGTGCCTCTCTCCTCCCAGCTGTATAAATGGGTACCAGTAAATTTACTGCTGGGGGTAACTCTGCGATGGACTAGCTTCCCAACTAGAGGCGAGTAGAAATACTTCTAGTCGTTTCATGCTACAGGAACCGAGATAATGGACCACTAGGCTCTTATACAGACTTTACCATTTCCAGCTATGTTGGAAATCGTGGTGTGTAAAAAGGGAGTTTAGAACGTACATGGGCTGAAAACTGATGTACAAACGTACAATTTGTCGTATTATAGGTACAGCATGTAATGTCTTTTGCTGTAAAATACATATTATTTTAAAGAACATTCAAACTTTCTGCAAAAATAACATTTAGTAAGTAGAACATTCCCACCCTGGGAAATTAATCGGTAATAAGCTAAAAGATAACAGGAAAGAGAATAATATAATACATGTATTTTCGTTTCTAGTGCAATTCACAGATATGAAGTATTCATCATTTGATAAAAGATTACAGTTATGATTACAGGGAAAACGTCATATCAGAGTCTTTCATGTGCTTAAAATAAAACGTTAACTTTTTGTTCCTTTGTTGTAAAATACACATTTTTGGAATATTCCTCAAATATAAACGTTTAACAATTTTAAATGCAAAGGGACAACAACAATAAGCTATGACTGGTATTAGACTAGTGTTACGTCTGTGTTGCTATACATATGTGAACATTCAGCTGTAATCAATTAAAACTCGCTGTTTCTCTCCGGGTAAGTTTCAGAATAGTTTCATTGATTTTGTTAGGCCCTTTATGTATATAAAAAACAATCAATCGCACTGCAAAGACTGCTTTATATTATTGACAATTCGCTCACCGCAAGGTATGTACTGTCCTATACAAACAACCAGATTTCTTTCAAGCTTATTAATCATGAGCTGAACATTGACCAAAATTGAAAGACCAATGGATTTTGATTCATCTGCAGAACATCAGAGTCCGGACGTTATTCTCAAAATGATAAATACATTCAACTGTCTGAGACGCCAAAAACTTCGTGACATTCCGCTTTAAACCGGAGTAATTTCCATGAATAACTGTTATTAATAACTAAGGCTTCGCATAATTAACGAGCTGCTATATAAATTTAATTTTACGGCCTGTCATGTGTTTTTATTTATAATTCATAGGTTTGTAGCCCGTTTTCTGATGCTAATTTCTTGGGAGCTGATTTTAAAAGGCCATTGTTTGACTTGCAGATACAAATGGTGTGCTAGGCAGAAGATAAAAGGTCTACCTTAAAATTAGAAAATAATGCTATTTGTCTTAATCAAAACTCAAAATTAATTATTTTAAGAACCTTAACGAATGCGAATTCGGCTCGAAAAACGCTAACATTCAATTCAAATTCATGTAGATTATACTACCAATTAGGATGTCAAAAATTAAAGGATTTGTTGACTGGCATACAAAATGAGCGACATTTTTTGAGAAACCTCAGTGAAGTCGGCTGTGTAGGCAAGAAACTTCCGTTTCAGTTGGTAACTGTGGAAAGGGATAAGCTCTTAAACGCCATCGGTACTATTTGAGATATCTTACAATGCCTGATATGCTTTTTACCACACATGATGATTACAAAACCAGAAACGACAGCGATGAAGGAAAAAACGAATCATGTTATGGTTCCAGCTTTCAAGACTACGCTGACATTGATACAACGGTCATCGTAAACTGTGCTTTGAATGTGCCATTGATGCTCCTATCCATTCTTGGCAACGGTTTAGTATTGGTTGCCATAACAAGAACTCCTTCCATTCGCTCAAATTCGATGATTTTGCTCGGCAGTCTTGCCGTTTCAGATCTTCTTGTTGGAGTTATAGCTCAACCGCTTTTCATTGCAAGCGAACTAACCAAAAACAACGCGCTCGTATTACAACTTTCACAGATGACAGTGATCTCGCTTTGTGGAGTTTCATTAAGTATAATAACAGCCATCACTTTGGATCGATTCCTTGCCCTTCACTATCACTTGAAATATGCTGGTTTGGTGACTAAACCCCGTGTGCAGTGTACTCTTGTGATGATTTGGTTGACAATTATCTTCGTTATGCCAAGTTTCCGCCTCTGGACTACGGAGCGTACATTTTTTCTATTAGCTGCAGTTGTGACTGTCGTTTGCCTTACAACTTCAACATTTTGTTATGTCAGAATTTATCTAATTGTTGTTCACCATCAGCTACAGATTGATGTTCAACAACAAGCAGTGCAAAGGTCCAATCTTGGCAATAACTTTAACATAGTTCGATTGGCAAGAAGTGCAAAAAACACGTTCGTGTTTTATACCGTTTTAATATTGTTATTGTCCAATTTTTGTTTTAATGGTGTTCTATGGAGCTTCATACAAAAACTGGATAAAAGAATGGAACTTTGCTACCACGGTGATGTTTTTGAACTCCTCTTTCAATCCATTTTTGTATTGCTGGCGTATTGGCGAGCTTCGAACGGCAGTTATCAAGACAGCAAGGCAGATGATATGTACACAAACAGGTCAGAATTAAAATGAAAGCAACCAAATGTTGGACGTTTTCAAACGAGCTTAGATATGGGTTCCAAATTGGGTGAGATGGTTGTGGCTCGTAAACTACCGAATTTATGGAATTTATTTACTAAAATCGATATTAAATAGCCTGCTCCAGGCGTTCGGTTAATGGTTGGGGAGCAGCGCGAAATTCAGGATTAGCGCCACGAACGTTGAGTGTAAAAAAATGGCTCTCTCGCGTTCTACTCACACCCCTCTCCTTATTTTTCGCACTGCACCCCAACTAACCAGATGCCTGGAACAGGCTAATATTAAAAATCTATACCGGCATCTAGATCGATCTAGCTCTTGCCTTTTCGGTGACAAAGTTACAAAAAAAAAATGCCAAATGGACGTGACAAAAAGAATATGCAATCACCACATCAGCTTGTGGCAAAATTGCGAAGTATTTGCAAGTCAGAAGTTGAAAGTACTCAACTAAAAATTAATAAAAAGCGACTTAAACACCTGTGAGAATACTATTTTTGTCTATAAACTCTTGTTTTCAGTCATTTTTATATTTTCAAAATGTATACGAAACATCAGGTTCTTTTACAACATGCGTTGTTTGTAATGCCTATCACTGCTGTTTGTGTTTTGTTTTTATATATTTTGCCAGCAAGCACAAGAGGCTAGAGAAAATGGAAACATACCAGTTAGTGATCTTGATCTTCTTTTGTCCAAATGTCAGCGAGTACGAACCGGCTAAATTTAGTGAATTTCGGTTAAAGGGGCTAAATATTAAATGTTTAAAATATAGAAGGCACCACAGAAACAAGTATCGACTGAGAAACAACGGCAGTGTTCTAACAAAAATCAATCGAGGCATGTTTTACTTCGTGGTAAATTTTGATGTACCCTTTCACGGATATTTTACTCTTTTCAGCTAAGAGAATTATACCGTTATCTACATAACTTAAGATTTAAATTCTTGACCAAAAATTATAATGCAAGACTGTAGCTTAGGTAGAAACTTTTAGAAAGCACTTTAGTGACCAGCACTGTACGCAGGGGACAATTTCTAATTTGGGAGAAGTTGAATTTACTTAGCTAGTAATCGGGTATCAAAATGCGACACCATCTCTCGAATGCGATATAAGGTGCACTGTATAGTCAAATTTTTACCGAAATCGCTAAGATAGATCTTAACGTGTATTGCGTTTAAAGAAAAAATTTTTCGGCTTAAAGATAAATTGCTATTACAATGAAGCATGTCGCTTGAGCTGATATATTTTGACAGGAGCATCCATTAACGGTAGACTATATAATTAACTTTACTAAGTCCGCATTTTATTAAATCCGTGTAGTTTTCGTTTCCAAGTTAAGGGGAAACAAACAAAAATAACCGTTCATGGTTTTACCGTTTATCAATATTTTGTCTTAGATCTAGAAGGCGAATAATTATTCTAAATGGACTATATTCCTGCATTAAAGTTCCAACAACATTACAAGGGCAGCTCCACATTATTAATAAAATCTAGGTAAATATATCCAGGGCGTAGGATTGAATTTTCGATTTATTTAATTTTGTTTCTCCTTTATGATGTTAATTTTCTCGGTAATAGATGAAAAAAGCTTGACTAAATTTTTGATTGTATAGGAGCATGGAGCGATGAACAACACACGAAAATAAACTGTAATTATTAAGGCTGTCAGGAAATGTCTTTTTACAGGCATACATTATGTGACAAAAGGGAAAACTTTATTAATAACAGAGCACGAGCGGTGTATGGCAATAAACCCGCTTGTCAGTTCGTTAAATGTAATGATCACCTTTTCCACTGTTCGAGACAGGTTTTAAACGTCCGATTTAATTACTTGCTACCAGAAATCTAACCACACAATATGACAGACGACGCCGATAATGAAAAAAACAAATCAGCCTATCATTCTAACTTTGAAGGCAGCACAAGCATCGATGTGATTGTTATAATGTACTGTGTTCTGAACACTCCACTGATGCTCATATCCATTCTTGGCAACACTTTGGTATTGGCTGCCATAATAAGAACTCCTTCTATTCACTCAACGTCGATGATTATGCTCTGCAGCCTCGCTGTTTCCGACCTTTTTGTTGGTGTTCTAGCTCAACCACTTTTTATCACACAGGAGGTTACCAAAGATGAGAAGGTCATATACCGTCTTTCGAAGATAATTGGATCTTCGTTATGTGGAATTTCTCTGTGCACAATAACAGCTATCACTGTTGATCGATATCTAGCTCTTCACTATCACTTGAGATATGCTACTTTAGTGACCAAATCCCGTGTACAGTTTGCTGTGATAGTTGTTTGGTTGACAATCGTCGTTTTGGCAAATTTTCACTTTGCGAATGAGCCTGCCTTTAACCGAATAGCCGCAAGTTTTATTGTCGTTTGTGTTGTAATTTCCGCATTTTCGTACATCAGAATTTTTCTAATAGTTCGTCAGCATCATTCTCAGATTCACATTCAACAACAAGCAGTGCAAAGTTTCAATGCTGGCAATAATTTAAACACATTGCGATTGAAAAGAAGTGCAGTGAACACTTTCGTTTTTTACATCGCTTTAATTGTTTGTTACATGCCGATGTATATTTTATTGAGTTTCTATGATATACCTTACAAGAACCTGAAAACAGAATGGGGCTTTGCTACCACGGTGGTGTTTATGAACTCCGCTATGAATCCCTTTTTGTATTGCTGGCGTCTTGGGGAGCTTCGAAAGGCAGTTGTAAAAATAGCAAGGCACTTTCTATGTACTAAAAGAGATCAAGAATAAAGAGAACCCATGAGCACGGCCGACTTGCCCGAAGGGGTCCACTTTGAAGTCTTTCGTAATTTGGTATTACCTTTATATACAAGTGTGTAGTTTCTAGACTAATGTTTTGGTACCAAAAGAGGTAAGGAGTAACAAGAATAAAAGAACAGTTTAATTTCTGTAAATAATACATTGAACGTAAAAAGGCATATAATGACAAAAAGGCAAGATCTGCAAATGATGCAGGTCTTTTTATGTAATATTGTCTCTTGGAATCGGCATGAAAGGACAACACCATCCACCTATGAGAGCGGAAACAAACTGCAAAGTCAAGGATGGGAATGACATTGGAAAAATTCGTAGTGAAATGGTAAATGGCATGGTATATCTATTATAAGACGCACATGTCCTTACTTAGCAAATGCTTTTTTTTGTTTTTTTTTTTTTTCTGTTTTTGCTTCATGATGCATCAATGCAAATGACTGCAGTTTTCCATAAAATATTATACCTATAATTGACATGTATTTTCTAAAGCATGATTTGTTTCTTATCCCAAGAAAATAACGAGGTCTCTTTTTGTTTATTAAACCTACTGAACAGCAATCAATGGGTAGAAAGAGAGAATTGAATTTTGGCAAAATGGCACCGAAAAAGGGCTTAATAACTGATGGCCACCTGGCAAAGCTAACAATAAGTTATGCGCCTTAAAGGCACAATTTCATTTCGTAATCACAATCCAGATAATTCCAGTATAATTGGGACACTGTGATTGTGAATAGAACCTGAAACGGTTGTCCCAGTATGTTAAAAGCCTGTTAGCTCTACATAAATACCGAATACGACTGAATATGTCGAAATTACAGCAGAAGATGATCACTGAGGTTATCGCTAGCCATTCATATAGCCCCTTGGAGTTCGATGCCTTTCTTCACCTTTTGTTGCCGTAAATAACATAAAATAGGCATCCAAAAAATAGACAGTAATACATTGCCATCCTCTGTAATACAGCAAGACAAGTATATTTTTTTGCAATTCGAGTTAGTGTTTTCAGTCAGAAAGCCGGACAGCAACAAAAAAGGGGGATTTTAAACGAAAGCAAATCAGACATTGTAGGATTTTCCCTAATAGTGGAGATTGGGGTTGCCAGTTTATATCATTACAGCCTTAGTGAATTTCTTGTTTGGGGCTAACGACCGAGGTCAAGATTCTCCTATGCAGACCTCCTGTTCGGTTAATAAGAGTGTATTGCTTTTAAAGAAAATAATTTGTCTGCTTAAAGATAAATTGTGATCACAATAAAGCATGTCGCTTGAGCTGACATAATGGTATATTTTTTTTGCAATTCGAGTTCTCTTTTAATTGGAAGGTTGGCAACTATCGCTTTGTTGACGGTGTTAATAGTACGTGCGAGGCTCTAGAGCTAAAAGAGTCTTAGAAGTATAGAATGAAGTTTTGACAAACGAAATAGAAAATCTAAATTTGCAGAACAAGAAATATTATTCTTGTTCTGTGATCATTATCGTATATATATTGTTAACGCAAGTGCCTCATAATTCATAACTCTCTGTAGTCTTAATTACTTTCTTGAACCTTGTTGTTGGTTTGGTTGGGGCCTTTATGGTCCTCTCATTTCGAATTTTCCTCAAATAAAATACTAATAAATCCGCTGTCGATCAGTTTTTACGAAGTAATAGTAGTTAAGGCTGGTTTCAGAAGTCCGAATTTTAAGAAGCTTGCTTATACTACGGTGGCTATGCCAGAGAAATGTTGGAAAAAATAGAAATCATTTGATGTGTTCAAACAATGATGTGACAGCTGGTGACATCGTATCCAGCTATGAAGTTTTATGATTACTTTCACAAGAACAGCTCGTTGAACTTTTTGATTAATAAGTTTCATCTCAGATTGAACGCTTTTGTCCAGAGTTATTGATTGTCCTCCAAATATTGAAGTCTATTTGTACCATTATGATTTCTTTCGTAGATGTTTGTCTTTGCTAAGTTATTTTAATTTCAAATGAAAATAAAGATCAATATTGTATTTGTACGCTACAAAACATGTTGTCACCCTTTTTGTTCAAGCGATTGTTGGACTTTCAAATCAACCTCCGTTCACGTTCCAATGCAAAAACAAATAGCCAAGCTTCTTTTTATTTGGTATTAAAGTTTACTTTTGCTTTTTTGTTATTTCTAAATTTTAACGTGGACAAAAACGGCAGGCTTGGCGACTACGTGCCAGACTAATTTCTAAATCGAAATTAGATTGAATTTAATGACGGGAGCTTTAATTGCAGAATCATTTGTTCCAATATACGATTCAGTTCCGACCCGCTGATATGAAACAATTAGTTCTCGTCGTTAATCTTTTCTTGATGTGCTTATAGTGACAACCTATAAATATAATCTACGCTATATTTCTTTAGATATCAGCAGTTTCTACTGGGCAACGCTGATTAATTTCCGGAAACTGAACTTTCACCCATAAACACAAGGCTTTTTTTGCATTACCAAAACCGTTTTCAAAAAATGTGGCCTTTTATTTGCAGAGGGAGTTACACTTGAGGAATATACTGAACGCTACTGACAGCTTTCTAAAAAAATAGAAATAGTCAGAAACGTTCAGCTACGAAAACAGCACTTATTGGAAAACGTTATTCTGAAGTTAGTGATTTTTGAAATTTCTAATCCTCGCGATGAACAGCAACACATCAGCAAAGAATGACTCATCAAGTAACTTCTCAAATGCGAAAGGAAATACTCATCTTAACCTAATTGCTTTCATAAACTGTGTCCTCAATGCTCCATTGATGCTCACAGCCATTACTGGCAACGCTTTGGTGCTAGCCGCCATATTGAGAACTCCCTCGCTTCGTTCGCCGTCCATAACTTTGCTCTGCAGCTTGGCTGTTTCGGACTTTCTCGTTGGAATTATCGTACAACCGCTTTACATTGCTACGGAAGTTACAAGGATACGCGTAAACACCGCATTGCGAATTACCGAAATACTACAATTTTCGTTATGTGGAGTCTCTCTTTGCACAATAACAGCCATAAGCTTGGATCGATTTGCAGCTCTTCACTACCACATGAGATATGCTTCCATAGTAACCATACCTCGCATCACCTATATGTTAATAACAACGTGGATTGTCGTGTTTATTCTGTCCAGCTTTTACTTTTGGAACAAAATTATCTTTTTTGCAGGCATATGTGTTGCCATTTGTGTCTGTCTCTTAATCTCCACATATTCCTACACTCGTATTTTTCAAATTGTTCAACAACATCAATTGCAGATTCACGTTCAGCAGCAAGCAATACAAAGCTTGGATAAAAATACCTTAAACATAGTGCGATTAAAGAGAAGTGCCATAAACTCGTTTATATTCTACATTTTTATTATTCTGTGCTATCTTCCAGTGCTGGTTTCCTTGTCTCTGTTTACCATTTCAAGGGAGGATTGGACTAGCGTTTGGAACTTTGCGGACACCGTTGTATTTATGAACTCATCCATTAATCCATTATTGTACTGTTGGCGCCTTGGAGAACTTCGAAAGGCAGTTGTAAAGACAGGAAGGCAAGTGCTTTGTAGAAGAAGGCAAGAAAGCTGAATAGTGGCAGAATTTTCAGAATTTGAAGAAATTGATTTACATGTAGACACACACTAGATAAATTAATAATGGTCATCTAAAAAACACTGGTTTACACAAAAGTGGGAGTATATCTATTAGCGAAGGCACGTATTTTACGAAATGGAATGTAAAATAGCGCGAACAGAAACTCTGACAGTTTAAATGTTGTTCATAATGTATTTCAATGAGCCATTATGGAGTTTAATTGCGGAACGTTCGAGAACTAGCTAAAATGGTTTAGCTCAGTGAAGACCACTTGCCATGTTGTTTTAATTGATGTACATGTAGTCAAAACAGAATATTTAATATCGAAAACAAAGAAAAACTATTTACTTGTGAGGAAGATAATTATATACAAATATAAATCATTTGGGGTTTTGAATTTAACGCTGCAGCTGATTTTTCTTTAATAAACGGTCGATGTCATCATTGGTAACCATGCAAGCTTTTCATAATGGACGAAGCCATATCTGCTCTACTTTAGGTCGTGACTGGGCCAAATTGTACTCTGTGCCAATTATTATACCTAAGTTAGCTAAGGATAGTGTCAGCTATAATAGATGTTTAGAAAAGGCACCTTATGCAGTTAAAGCTTTCAGGGATTTGAAGGATCAGCGTGGTGGTGTAGTGGCGAGAGAGTGATGTTAGCATACCAGAAGTTCTGGGTTCAATCCTGGGTGATTTTTCTAAGTGTGGCTAAAATTGCATCAACTGTTTTCAGTAAGACACTACCTCTCTGGAACCACTATTTTCATTCGCCCGCTGTAAACACTACCTCTATTGTTATTCAGGGATAGGGGCATTGTTACGACCTGTTATCTATTGTTTTAAGAACCAATTAAGTAACTCGTTCCGAGAGGTAGTGGGCGACCCACTGTTTTGGAAAGGGTTACGTGGTTCCGCTATCATATTATCATATACTTTATAACGTCAAACCGCCGGTTGCCCTTTACTACGCACCAAGCGCGCTTTCGTTTTATAATACTGCGACAGTCGTGCCATGCATGATTGACATTTGTGTCTAGATAGACTCACGTGCAAAACCAAATATGATTTATTAAAGGAGCCATGTCGTGGCCGGAGCCCCGAGCATCGTTAAAAAATTGGCCATTTTTTTCAAGTTCATCGTTTGTGACCCGTGTCAATCTTGCCCAATCTTACCATCTTTGTTCCTTTTTGGTTTATTATTACTTCTTTGGTATTTTTCTTCCTTATTGAACTATTATTTTGAGGTTTCTTTCCTTTGTTCACATAATAAACATCGTAGATGAGTTTGCTTTCATTCAACGAATCGATCCAGAAGGTTTACTTTGGTTTCCTGTTGAACCTTTTCTATAAAGTGAGACAAAATGCTTCATGTTTATGTAGAAAGTCGCACCTAGTCACTACCCGCAAGCTCGAAAGTCGCTTGGTCGGGCTCTATGATGAAACTTCTGGGCTCTGTTAAACAGGAAAAGTGAGTGATTATTGCACTAATAAATTTAATTGTTATTATACGGGGATTCAGTTTTCCTCGGTTTGATTGCAGAACATTTTCTTAGGACTTTCATGACAGTAGCTCGAAGGTCGCTAGGTTTCACGTGAATCTCACGAGTGTCATTCTGCTGATAAATATTAATTTGGATTCCAGACTGTTTCGTTTCCTTTGTTATTAAGAACTGGGAGGTGAATATCGCTGGCTATCTTGAAATCAGCTGAAGATCAAGACGTTTTACGTAAGTTATAATAAGTAGCAGATATTTCTAGAACGTGTTGATGATCAGGTAAACGCTTCACTCAGTCAATTTTTACTCGGTTAACAATGAAAACTCTTAGTTGATATTGAGGCAAGGTCAAAACAAACAAAGAAAGTTACCTACCCATAAGTAATCATCCTCTATGTGTTCCTAATTGTCCGATACGATTATTTATTTTGTTCAAACAATATGATGCTCACGTCGCATCGATTTGACTCAGCAAACTTTCAAGATAAGACAATTTTGTGCCACTAAAATGCATAGAGATAGAAATTGACTTGAACGAGTGATTATCTGCTTTGCGTGAGAAACATCATTTTGCCAGACACGCTGAGCGCCCACGCCCGTAGAAAATTAAAAGACGTCTTCGGTTTCTAATACTGCAAGATACAGGTGAAGATAACTTGTTTTACAAGGTCATTAATACTAGAAGCTCGAATGGAAAGACTCCTTTACCCATGCGGTTGGATAGCGTGTGAGGTTTTTGGGAACCTCAGTACTTGTTGTTTAAGAGCCAGCTAGTGCATGACTGGATGATTATTTGGTTGTGCTATTTTAAAAATAAAAGAATTAAAAGAAATATTTTCAAAGTAAAATTTTGTGGGGCTTGGTGGCTTGATTCAGTCATCCCTTTAGACCAAAAAATCAATTGAAATGCAGTAAATATCACGAGAGGGTCACGAGAGCCTCTCAAAACGTATGATCTAAACTTACACAAATGCCATTGTTACTGCACCGATCATATCACCTCGTCTAAAATTAAATTGGTATTGTTTTCTTAAAGGGCATTTTGTTGTACTCTTTGTTTTATATTTCAGCTTTGTGATTCAAACGAACTCGCGACGCAGACTATTTTGGATTATGGAAAAATGCTACATCTATGCAAAGCGTTAAACTCGGGTATTTATAACATTCATCGCATACTCTCTAAAAGAAAATAATTGATCAATCGTAGTTTTCGAAAAATTGCTGAAGAATTTCGTAAAAAAAAACTTGTAGCTGAAAATACCAGAGAATAAGGTATTGCTTCTTTACATCCTCTGGCCTCAATATTTTCAGCTATAGATAACTCGATAAGATCAAATATGCTAGCTGAATATAATCGTCTTAAAACGATCCAGAAACAGTGAATATAACGTTGATTTTTTTTCCATTTATTTTCTGGAAGTTAAGCAGCTGCATCAATCGCTAGGTTTCAGTATCCGGATATTCACTCAGAAAATGTCAATTTATTTTAAAGCGTTAATTTGAAATAGTAGATCGCTGTCAGGGTATTTCCGTCCTTTTTGCTCAAGTCTGGCATATTGTAACAAGCACTCTTGCGGTCGTAATGGATAAAAATAAGGGCCAAATGTCCCAATTTACTGAGCGTTCGGTTAGTTATCAGAAATCAATCTCCGATTCAATGTAAGGGTGCATTTTTTAACCGCGCTGGCTATGGGCCAAGCGCGGTTCTTGCTCTACCGACCCTTGGTTTAATTTTTGTGGTTTTGTCGGTCACCAGACCCATACTTCCACTCAACCAAATCGTCAGTGGCACTTCGAGTCACGCAAACGACAACGAGAGATGTTTATTCGCCAAAAGCTGTTTAAACATCAACCTACTGAAAATTGAGCGACAAGCAGTTCATTAGTGATTTTTAAAACAAAAAGGCAGTTAAATTTTAACAGCCCGGTTTTAAGTCGGTAGAAGAACTTCTTGTTACAATAGAATGAGCTAGACATTTTTTCACTTTCTATTCGATATTGTGGATAGAGGATAGAAGATCGAACTTCAAATAGAATTAAAATGTCTTACATTACACATCCTAACAAACGTTTCCATGGCAACCATTTGTTACGTTTATAGACGCTGGGATAAATACCAATTTTAAGCTATATGATGTTTAATTTAATCCATGTTTATTTGTAAGAGCAAAGAAAATCTCTGAAGATTTGAAATTCACGGAAACAAAGCTCTTTCTAGTAAACCAACAATGTGTAGTCTATGAATTTGAATGTGCGATGCGAATTATATAGGCTACACGAGACGCCACCTCCACCTACGCACTGATGAGCAAAGATACCCCATTAAGGGTTTGACACCTGAGAGAAGAACACAATCAAAAGCTGAACAATCTTCACAAGCAATTTACCATCCTAAAGAAATGCCGTGGAAAGTTAAGTGCCTTATTTATGGGATGCTCCTTATTAGGAAAAAGAGACCGGCCTTACGACTCCACTGCAGCGAAACTGTTTACTTAGTTATTGACACTTTGCTGTTTTCAACGCCTCATTTATTACAATGTAGACGTCTAATGTAGTTTCACACGTTGTTTTCTATATGTTACGTTACGAACCTGGTAAAATTTGCATTTGATAATGGTGACATGTCGTGAAACGCCATGTTCGTATAGCGCTACTATTTATTCTAAAATGTTATTTCTTTTTCATAGCTAAATTAATTCCCTAAGCTTGAAGCTGGCGTAATATAATTATTTTATCAGAAATTTACTATTTATGGGTGAAGTGCATTTTACAAATACTTTTAAGGCTGAAAAATAAATACCAAATATTCATATATTAAATATTCAAGAACTTTGTGAATTAGAAAGGAACTACGTGTTTTGAATGTAAATGTTTTTGTTACTGAAGCACGGTACCGAAATATATTGCGGAAAGACCAAGTTGTCCGATTGAAGCAAGCATTTTCAAAATGGCCCGTAATTGAGGGAAAAAGGAAGTAAGGAAGTTTCTTATTTTACATTTCTAAATATAATTTCATTTCTTATTAGAAAAAAAAACAACCAGATGATGTTAGGCATTCGTTTAAAGCAAAGCGTCTGTATACTGTCACATATATATCATATCTGCTAGCTCTTTGCCATTGATTTCATTTTATTTATGTTTATCAATTTTATCATTCAGTGAGTGCTTCGATCTCTTCCATATTTTTTATATTTATACATGTGGGTTCAGTTGTAAAGCTATCTGTTCGTTCGCAAGAAAGACGTTGGCAACTTCAAAAATAAGCGACCTTAGGTAGTTTTATTTAACATATTTACTGTAGTGGACGGTATACCAAGTGAGGACGGCTATGTTATGTTTTTTTGAGGGTTGCAAATATGAACAGTGGCCCCAAATACTAATTTGTCTTGGACAGATTTTTTAGCCCTAGGACTTTCGAATGGTTTCCGCGGTCCGTGATAGTGGCACCCCCAATTCGATGAGTTATCCTTGTTGAGTTACAGCAGTAAGGCATGTTAAATTTTCAAAACCTTGCCGGCAAGATCTTGCAACAACCAGTATAGCCTTTGATAATTTGCCAACGGCGTAGTCAGTGAAAGGATTGGCCTGGGTTAATGTTTAGCTAGAATGAAAAAGGTCAATATTTAGAGATTTGTATAGAATGTTGGTGTAACAAAAATTGACAAAATTTGATAGCTTAGTTGGGGTGAACCAACGTTGGTGTATGATCATGCATTCTGATCAGTGTTATGTCAAACGTTGGAGAAGCAGTGAAGACAAATCATTTAAATATCAGTGTTTCTCAACGAAAAGAATGCTGTCGGTTATAAAACGTTTCTGTTTCTCAGAGAGCCCCGTTTCAAATGACGTCACGACGACAAATTGGTAAACGAAAACCTCCTTTGGCAAAAACGACTTCTATTTTTATGCAAATGCTTCCTGTTGCACCAATATGAGCTCTGTGAAAACCTCCTACAAACGTTAATGGACAGGTTTAAAGTAAAATTATTATATTGATCTTTTGAGTGTACGATGTTTTATTTTTAAAGAGCAGCAATTTTCAGACATCCCGTTTTGCATTCATGTGAACGTTTTAACATCAGCAAGTTAGCATATAATATTTTGGATATGAAAAAGGTAATTCAAATGTTATTATTCCTGTGTTGAAATGTTCCACGCATTTCGTAGACAGGTGAAGTGACACTTTAGGCCGGAAATTGTTGGTGAATAATATATTGCCAACTCACCTTACGTCCTGAATGTTCAATCTTTATTTAAATTAAGTTTTGTATGTTTACTGTTGGACAAATTGTCATCCTGTGCTTCCTGATGTTAGATTAAAATGAATAAGGACATTTGATAAAACGTGAAGCACAAAGAAATAATCATTTCTGTTATTGATGTCATTAAAATATAGTTTCTCAGTTTTCTTTGTAGTATCATTAACCTGCTTAATGCAAGATCTCGTCCATGTAAGACAAAATTAAGTGTATCTTCCGTTTCTTATGGTTGTTTAGACAACATTTTCTTCACTGTCTTTAAAACTGCTTTTCGTAGCTTACCAAGCCGCCAGCAATACAACAATGGATTAATGGACGAGTTCATGAACACCGCCGTTGTTGCAAAGCTCCAAGCTTGTTCCCAGTCTTTTGTGATGAGATAAAGCGACATGGCAACAGACATTGGAGCATAAAATATAACCATCACTATGAAAAACACGAAAGAGTTTAGTGCACTCCTCTTTAACTGCTTTAGGCTGGAGACTTCTTCAGTCGCCGCCTGTACTGCTTGTTGCTGAGTATGAATCTGTAATTGTTGATGCCGAACGATTCGGAAAATTCCAATGTACGCGACGATTGAGATTAAGAGACATACGCCAACTCCAAGAGCTATTACAAGAAAATAGACATTCCGATTTAAGTAGTAAATTCCCGACAGAAGAAGAATCAAAATCCACATTATTGCTAGTGTCAAAATGGTGCGGGATTTAGTCACCAAGGAAGGGTAGCGCATATGGTAATGAAGAGCCAAAAATCGGTCGACACTGATGGCTGTTATGGAACAAAGAGAAATCCCACATGTAGCAAATGATACCGTGAACCACAAATTGTCTAGGTGATGAATTCTCGTAAGTCCACTGGCAATATAAAGCGGTTGAACAAAGAACCCAACGAGAAGGTCTGAAACAGCCAGACTGCAGAGGAACATTATGGACGGTGAACGAAGCGAAGGAGTTCTCAATATGGCGGCTAGCACCAAAGAGTTGCCCACAATGGATATGAGCATCAATGCGGCATTCAGTGCACAGTTTATGATGACAACAGTCGCAGGCATTGAATAATTCTTGAACATTTGTGAACCATTCCTGGCTGTGGATTCGGTTCCAGTTACGTTGGAATAGTTTGGCATTACTGAAGACGTTTCAAACTGCTGTACAACTGTTTCACCTTTAAGTTCAGTGTCAAGCCAACACAAACTAGCGCTTTCTTTTCTCCCTTTAAATGAGAATTATATTAAATTTCAATACACCTTGAAGTGGAATTTTATGTCAATCACTTCCATGATATTTGATATCTATTTTTGGAGAAAGAAAACTTAAGCTCAATATGGATGGTCATATTTGATATGTGATATTTTTAATTTATTTTGGAACAATGACACAAACATCTGTTGTTTTCCAACTTGTTTTTCTAAACCTTTCTTTAACAGGAATATAAAGCTAAATCGTTTATAAGCTTTGAAATTATGCCCGTTTTTCTTTCGCAACTTCACTGAAACACAATACAGGACATTGACCTTTTCATTTCCATCTTTGAGAAAGAAGCAACCGACATTTACACGACAGAAACATGATTTGACTGATCAGAAATGTAATTTGCACCGGGAAGACCGCTTGTGCTGGTTCAATACTTCTTAAAAACGTAACATTTGTTTGGACTTTTCTCTGAAGTTCAAATTAATATATAAAAAAACTTTGCCCGTTAGCCTCGTCGTAAACATTACTAAAAAAAATCATCAAGTTGTCACCTTAGACGTCATCCATTGGATATTACGTCGTATTATCTGCATCAAATTACTGTCGCCTGTCAAATTTCTTTAGTACGTCAAGAGAAAGGTTAATAGATATTGAACATGTCACTGTAGTATGGATACGCTTGTCCATAATACAGTTCTATTGTAAACGTCGAAGTATCGGTGACATGCATGGCAGGGGTCGAAGGTAGAATTCGAATTTTAGTTCGAACCGGTAAATCAATCACACCACCTACGAACTTAAAAAATTCCTGAATTTTAAACTGAAAGCTCTATTTACCTTTATTAGCTTTGTACCTGACAAATGGAGTGCCGATATTGTAACTGACGGTTCTTCCAGGGGGGTTATACTGACTCTTTTTGGTCATGAAATAGAGGAAGCGGAAGCTCTACATTTGCCTGTTGATCAGTTTGCTGTTTCATGCAAACATTATTTTTACAAGAACGTATGAAATAAGCGTATAAAACTTCAGCCCCTCTAAAGTAACAGAATCTTCTGATTCGTCCGGAGGGGAATTTGATCATGTGGTCAAATGCTAGGAAGACGAGACAACACGAGGACGTTACTAAACACAGGAATGGAATGAGATGGGACGGAATGACAGCGTAATGAGTCGAAATGGGTCGGAGTTAATCAGTGAAACCGGAATGAACCGGAACGGCACCGGAATGACCGGGAATTGACCGTCACAAATATGTCCATTATACCAAAATGGACCATAACGTGACCGGGATGACCAGAATTGGCCCAGAATAATATTTGATTACACTACGTGATGAAGGAAAGAATCATCTTTAATCTGATTGTTACGAATTTAAAACTGTCTGTTAACTATAGTCAGGGTCGTAACCAGGTATATGGGATCAGGGATCACAGCCTCGGGATCGGGATCATGCCTTGGCGGGGATCAAGGATCAATCGCTTTTTAGATACCTTAATCTTTATTAGAAGCAAGAATATTCCGTTTTGCAAAGAAAAAGCAATGAAAAAGGCCTCTTTTCAGGACTATTGAAAAAGCTTTTAACCTTTATACCTCAATTACTGTACGTTTCCGTCACGCAACCAGCTGTTTAAAGCTTGTATTTCATATTGCATAATTTTGCGGTTCCCGATGTGTCGGACTCTCTGAGAAATCGGATACTCGCTTATCGGTACCATGCGTTCATGACATGTTCATGATGCGAGATTGACTATGGGCAAAACAAGGAAAAGAAGTGGAGAACGACGGTATGACAATTGAACTTCTATTTTGCAATTAATACCATACTCTTATGTACCGTATTGATCTGCTGTTATCATGGTTGTAAAATGCTGCGAGCAAATTGAAGGCCACTGTTCTTCATATTTCTAGATCACGTTCCTATTCCTGGTCGCCAGCTAGAGAACGGTCACGGCGATCAGAAAGCCGAAGACGATCATCAAGTCGGTCAGTTAACTGTTCTTTTGTGTTTTATCCAGCACTAATTCCTTTATAAAGCTTGATAGGTGTATGTTGCTTTATCTAATAACTACCGATGTATTGCAATGCGCAACAGTATCAAAGGATTAAAAAGTAAATAATTTCAGTGATAATAGAGAACAATGCACCAGAATTGGTCAGATACATTGTCCTTGACACTTCCTAAGATCCCGTTTTCGTTACTTAGATCTCAGTAATCTCAGTCGAAAAGATCCAGGTCTCGTTCGCCGAATCGTCATCACAGATATGAATTGCAAGAACGACAAAGGTAAAGCTTTAGTGTATTGTAGACCTGACACCCTGTTGTGTTATGGCTACTGTGACAACAAGTCACGCTGGCCATTAATACCACTTGTACTATCACAGCGAGCGAACAAGCGAAAATATTGCGGGCAGAGAGAGAAATGCACATCCTCGGAAATTCCACCGAGAAGTGCAATATTTGTAAGACACGGAGCAACAGAAAAATAATGAAAAATTATGGCGCAGGTGCGGGAATTCGATAACTTTTTTGTTGATTTCTTGCATGAATATTTTTTCAAACGTTTGGAAAGGCAATGCATGATTTTATTATTAATCAGTGGAAAAGAACAGAGTTGTTTTTTCAAAAGGAGAAGTTGTCGCTCTTAAGCATAGCTAGATTAAATGTCTTTAATCTTGTCAGTTTTATCAAATTGTTTTATGGCGCGTTTTCTAGTTTTCATACGAATCTTAAATTTCTCAACCAAGAAAGATTTTCTTCAAAAGTACGCTAATCAAGTAATGTGCAATGGACTGGGCATTTTTCAGAAGCAAGCAACAGAATTCCAGTTATTCCTCAGTACATCATGGAAGAGAAGATTTTTTTTTTTTTTTTTTTAATGAACATTTATTTCAATTATATACTACAGTTGAAGCCTAAAATTTACAGTACAACACTTAACAGTCACATACATTACAATCATCCCTAATAAATATAGTAATCTAAGAAGAGGACGAGGAGGAGCATTCATAATGAATATTAAATTATCTTTTCGATTTTATACTTATACTTTATTTTGCTGATAAAATCGGAAAGTAATAGAGGTGGTGAGTCATTCTGGAGCTTTCTTTTATATCATGGAAGAGAAGATGACAACTTGACTCATAATGAGAAAATGAAGATCTACTTGTTATTAATGAATGATAAATCGACGTTGGGGGAACTTAACTTGATCAAATCTCTCTACGGGATCATAAAATTCTTGTGGGATCAGGGATCAAATATTGCCACATTTTGGGGATCAGGGATCCAAATTTAGGGCTAAAATTTGGGATCAGCGATGAAAAAATATACCTGGTTACGACCCTGCTATAGTCTTAGCTTAATATAATTTTAAACATGTATTGAATGACAGTACCTTCATATTCTCAAAAAATCGTAATTCTGTTTCTCTTTCTTCTCAAAAGGTATAAAAAAGCACTGCGAGATTGTCTTTTTAAATAATAGTTGATAATATAAGTGACTTTTAATTTGTAACACCTGATTGATTCTTTAAGTTCGTTCACCCTGTGATTTAGTCAAGTATCGCTCTAGGACATTTTGTTGTATTTTTGGCATCGTGCTTCATTCTGGTCTTATTCGGCAACATTCCGGTTGATTCCGAACCATTCCCGTCACATTCCGGCTGATTCCGATCCATTCCGGTCACATTCTGGCTGATTCCGATCCATTCCGGTCACATTCCGGCTGATTCCGATCCATTCCGGTCACATTCCGGCTGATTCCGATCCATTCCGGTCACATTCCGGCTGATCCGAACCATTCCGGTCACATTCCGGCTGATTCCGATCCATTCCGGTCACATTCCGGTTGATTCCGATCCATTCCAGTCACATTCCGGCTCATTCCTTCTCATTCCGGTCTCATTTCAGTTCATTCAGATCCCTTTCTAGCCCATTCAAGGTCATTCCAGTGCGTTCCCGTCCATTCCAGTTTTATTTCGGCTCAACCCGGTTCCTTCCAGTCGATTCCGGTATTTTCCGGCTCGACCCGGTCCATTCAATATGCTATGTTATTCCGGTATCATTCCAGCCATTCCGAACAATCCGCTCCATTCGCCGATTCCAGTCCGATTGCGTGTGTTTGACAGAACAGAAATGACGCTACAATACACAACATGATGGTAGTCAAAAAGGTGGTGTATCCCTTCAGATAACTGATAATGTTTGTTTGAAAACGAAAACAATTACCTGGAGCTTAAAAGTGCTAACTCATCGTCTTTCCATCAGATCTCTGCAAACTCACCGTAGCTTCTGGTACATGATGACTTTGTTGAGGTTTCAAGTCCAAACTCCAGACATAAACTATTAACAATGTCATGGCTACCGCGAAGAAAATGTGGTCGTTGGCTTCTCTGGTTTTCCACAATTTCCTTCATCCTCATGACTATAATAAACTACAATGTATTGGAAGAGTTGCCTACGGATTTAAAGTACTGGAACAGAGCAAAAATACAAGGTCTGTGAAGTGTAAATTTGTTTGTGTGTAACTGCGGTTGAAAACTGCGTTTACGTAGAGAAAAATATGTGTGTTTTCATGCTGCGATTGTCATTTACAGGATCGTTAGCGAAGTATTCGGACTGGATCTAGCTATGCAGCTAAGCCTAAATCTTACATATTTAAATGGGAATTTTTTGGACCAATAGACTTTGGCTTTATTTCGCACGGTACTTCAAGTTCCGCAGTCTGCATTTGTCAGATAGAGCTTCAAGCTGCAAACAAAGGAGTTATAGTTCAGCTTTCATGTAAACAAATTCCCTCTATTTACTTTGCAACTGAAGATCAGTTTGCCGGCTGTCTTATTTGTGCATGTATTTTACGGTGAACTTAGCGGCCTCGATCTGTCAGAGCGGGTAAAAAACTCAACGGATTAAATCCTTTGCTATATAGTTGGAAATGTTTTCATGGCCGATTTAGCGGAAGTTCTTAAGCAGAACTAGACTACTCGAATCACATTGGATTTCGAAAAATCTAGATTCGTTTACTCGTTTAATTTGACTGAGTCAAGTTAGTACGTCCTTTTCGATTTCCTTTTTCCCCTGAGAAAAATTAATGAAACAACATCTAACAATTAGTACGTAATAGTCCAAACTTAACAAAAGAAAACAATGGAATCGTTTTTTTTCTGAAAATTTAGTATTTCACAGGCTAAGTATTACCACTCTATGATAATAAATGCACTGAGTACATCGCGGTATGCAAATTAGACTTAAAAAGTCTTGAACAATATCGATGTCAAGAGTCTAAAAAATTCTTTGCACCTAATGCTAAGTAATTTAGTAAAAACCTTTTACATCACAAAAGAAGCGAAAGAAAGGGTCGATATCGGCTCCACCGCTTCGCGCAACGGTGAACGTTTTTGTGGATGCCAACGTCATTATCAGTACATCATCAACCTGGCTCCCGGACTCCATACTGCGGACACAATTAAATATAGTAATAATAAAAAACACTGGACACAATTAAGAGCGTTTTTAAATAGGCCATTTCCGAGTCACCTTTTGCCTCTGTGTCTTCGTGCGAAACCATTCATATGAAAATGAGTTTCATCTGCACGCCATTTTCATGCAAATCAAACTCATTTTCGTTTGAATAATTTCGCACGAGGTTGAATAGTTTCGAACTTAAACAAAGGAATTATAGTTCAGCTTTCATGTAAACCTCTATTTACTTTGCAACTGAAGATCAGTTTGCCATTTCCGAGTTACCTTTTGCCTCTGTGTCTTCGTGCGAAACCATTCATATGAAAATGAGTTTCATCTGCACGCCATTTTCATGCAAATCAAACTCATTTTCGTTTGAATAGTTTCGCACGAGGACTCGTTTTGAAAATGAGGCAAAGGGCAACTCGGAAATGGCCTACTATTCGGATCGGGTAGCTTGCGTGCAGACGTCTCCTATGGATCGGACGACACCGCTGAAGACCACTGTCTGCCGGTTCGTGCCAAGGCTGTGAGACCTCCAAAGGGGTGAGTCACCAAGTGGGACTGGCTAGGTATGGTACCAAAATTAAGAAACAGCGTGATGGAACTTGAAGAAACGTTGTATTAAACTAGGTGACTGGCGAAATACAATGAAGCGATTAGCATATATGCGTGGGGCAAATCGAAGCAGAGGAAGGCAATAAAGCAGAAGTTGAAGAGGACGAAATCTAAGAGACCATAGTACAGGAAACAAATTTAGATCAGGATAAGGAACATACAAAAGAGCAAGTCATCATTCTGCGTGATATTCTGGAGCGAGTAAGCAAGCGGCGGTCATTCCTTTAGAAAACGTTCGTGTATGGGGACAATATATTTGTCATCATGCATAAAATAAAGTAGTGTGGAATCACAGAAGATTAAAGTTTCCTTAAATTGCGTGCTTTGAATGCGCCGTTGTTGACGAAGAGGGACATATCAGATTGTATGTTTCAAAATTCAGACGTGCGTCAAACAAGATTGTAGACAGTAACTTTTTACTCAGCAAACTGCAACAATAGGTAGCTTTATTTGTATGACCATAAATTAATATCGTTTACAAAAGAAATAACGATAACGTTATAATTAACGAAGTAATTTAGTACTAGAATTCGTTAATTCTTTTGTGGCATTTATTGGACGTAATGGTTTGATATTCGGTGAGTAATACTGTGCTTCCCTGTAAAGCCCGTGGCTATTAAGAAAATGGAATTTCTGGCGATTGAGTGGCTACGAATAGACCTTTTTCGCTTGGGCGTTTTGTTGCCCCATTACAGACCATGTGATGATACTCTTGAGAATTCTTGCTTTCAAATTTTCAAATAGTCGCATGTATATGCATGAATAAATTTTATGTGGATAAAAGAAAATTTCTCTTGAGAATATCACTTGGTCTGAAATGGGGAAAACAAACCGCCCAAGCGAAAAAGGTCTATCATTCTCAAAACGAGTCATCGTGCAAAACTATTCAAATGTAAATGAGTTTTAGTTTGCATGAAAATGGTCGTGCAGCTGGTGAAACACATTTTCATATTAATGGTTTTGCACGAAGACTCCTTTTGAAGCAATGAACAAGCTACAATTACGTGCGAGATGTCATGTGTGTTTTTGGCCTTTTCTGATCTAGCTAATTTATCAAAGTACCGACATCCGTGTATGTCGCCGACAGACCTGCATGCATACAGCCACTAAAGCTCGCTGTTTGGACTTCAGGACTATGGTTGGCCATTCGTTTCAAAATTATGACATCGTGTACGTGGATTTTTCTGCCGAGTATACTTATTTATATCTGTTACGTACGGGTTTTTATCCCATATATACAACCATTTCTATCGCGTATATACGCGTATTTAAAGACGCGTATATATGCCTAACCAACACCGCGTATACTTGCGTAATAAAAACCCGTATATATGCGTACCTGCAAAGGCCCACGTATACGCGTGTTTACATGCCCGTATATCCGGGGTTCGGATCGTGTTGGTATAATCTGGCACGAAAAGTACCTTAAGGTGGCTCATAACAGTTTAGTCAGAATTAGACATGTCCGTTTTAGGTGTTCCATCAAAGCTATAACAATAATTTTTAGGAAAATCTTTTAGTACAAACTTGTACAAGGTTTACCAATGAACAAATTGACGTCATTTTGACGTCAAAAATCGTCGCCATGGCAACTTCATATGAGGTCAAAGATACCCTATTTTGGACCTTTTGAGGCTAATAACTCAAAAACTACTCGGTGAAAGTTCTTGTTTTCGATATATTCTTATCCAACTGACAAAAGAAAAATTTTTGCAAATTTTTAAAAAAATCTGTAGGTAGGATTCGAAGCTACGTCATTTTTTCACTAATTTAAGGTGGCTCTGAACCCTACCTACAGAATTTTTTTAAACATTGTTAGATTGTTTGTTTTGCCCAGTAGGCAAACATATATGAAAAACAAAAACTTTCACCGTCTAGTTTTTAATTTATTAGCCTCAAACGGTATAAAATAAGGTATCTTTGACCTCATACGACGTTGCCATGGCAACAAATTTTGACGTCATAGCAACTGAAATTTGTCCATTGGTAAAACCTTTACAAAGTTGTATTAAAAGTTTAACCTCAACGTTATTAATGTAGCCGCAATAGAATACCAAAGACGGGAATATCTAAACCCCTTCGAGCCACCTTAACCGGAATAGGCTCCATGTATGATGGTATCGAAAAGTACTTTGGCAGTGATGTAAACATGGCGGCGATTGTAAGATCTCTTGTGGTGACCTGTGTTATCTTCAGTGTTTGTACCTGCTCTCTAACAACGGAGCTTTTGGAGACTGTTTCTCGCCTTTTGATTGACTGTTCAAGATTTTATCCACATGCTGATCTCAACATGGCTGAAAACTTGATAGTCCGCCTGCAGGTTGCTGTGGATTCCGTTCGTGGTTTGGTCGAGTCGTTGGACAGAGATGATGAAGCAAATGCTGACAGAATATCACAACTTGAATCCGTGGTGAGATAACTTTTAAATAGATGGGAAATGCTTGCAATAAGAGCAAGTTCTTGCACTGCAGTGCGCCCCATTAGGTCTTTACCAGGTGTTTCAGCTAATAATCGACTGGGTCGTCCGGCCTACGAAATTTTATACATCAGTTAGAATTTCTAGGAAACAGAATGAGATTTAATTGGCCCCAGATATCAGGAATGTTATTAGTTTCCAGAACTACTCTTTGGCGTAGAATTAGAAACGTGGAGTCCTTTTCCGGTCGATGTCATTTTACCACAATCTCAAATTCTGATTTAGATGAATTAATTCGACGTATAAGACAAGGGTTTCCAAATTGTGGAATCAGCATGATGATGGGGCATTTAAGAAGCAGAAATATTTTTCTCCAGCGTCATACGTCGAATTCATTCATCTAAATCACAATCGACACAATCGGAGATGGTGGCAAAATGACATCGACTGGAAAAGGACTCCACGTTTCTAATTCTACGCCAAAGAGGGTTGTTAGTAATCCGAGGAACGACGGAACACGGAACGGCGGAACGACGGAACGAGAAACAACGGAACGGGATTTTTTTTTCTGTTTTTTTTTTTTTTAACAAAAAAGAAACAACAAAGAAAAAGTAAATATATCTCACAAAATAAAGGGCATGCATATATTTGTCGAGTTCATTTCGAGTGAGGATTTCAAGGAGAAGCGTGACTGCCCTTCGGACTTGCTCGCCCCAATCGAGACAATGAAACGTACAAAGTTGAAGCAAGTCAAAAAAGCCGTTGACAGAAAAAAACAATAGAAAGGCCTCAAAAGTTACTATTTCGTAAGAAAAAAACAAAGAACAGAAATGAAAAGCCCACAACAAGGGGTATTTTCAGTTGGTCACCCATCCAAGTACTAACCCCGCCCAACAGGGCTTAACTTCAGCGATCGGACAAGAACCGTTGCTTTCCATGTGGTATCAGAAAGCGCGTAAATCAGCTAACGAAAGTCCAGTTTCGGCAACGAAAGTGCCTAAAAGGCGCCTCATCTTCAGGAATTGTAAATTTCTGCGATTTTTTTTGTTTGATCTTTAGCACTCCATTTTGAAAAATAAGAACTTCCTTATCCTTGGAGGACATCTTGCGCAACAATTTTGACCGGCTAATGAGAACGCTAGACACCAACAGGACCGGAAATTTGTCTTGCGGCAGTATAGAATGGACCCGGGTTAACGGCCGGCGTGTTCCGTTTGTATAAAGTTGAATTTGTAAGTATAAAGTCGCTAACCCCTAGGAGGGTTGCAAAACTGTTTTAACCAGTAAAAATTGTTTTACTTGACATGTACAATCTTCAGTGATCTTCATCTTCAATCTTTGAGTGTCTGCAGCGTGTGCCTGCATCTGCAACTATCCCGAAATTTGTAAACCATTAAAGGAAGGTTGTTACCAGAGTCATGCAAATAGAGAACAAGAAATACCGGTAGATCTTTTGAACAATTTGGCACTTTCGTTGCCGAAACTGGACTTTCGTTAGCTGATTTACGCGCTATCTGATACCACATGGAAAGCAACGGTTCTTGTCCGATCGCTGAAGTTAAGCCCTGTTGGGCGGGGTTAGTATTTGGATGGGTGACCAACTGAAAATAACCCTTGTTGTTGGCTTTTCATTTCTGTTCTTTGTTTTTTTCTTACGAAATAAGTAACTTTTCAGGCCCTTCTATTTTTTTTGTCAACGGCCTTTTTGACTTGCTTCGACTTTGTACGTTTCATTGTCTCGATTGGGGCGAGCAAGTCCGAAGGGCAGTCACGCTTCTCCTTGAAATCCTCACTCGAAATGAACTTGACAACCTGGCTCTAGATCGACTTCGAAGGATAAAGAATATATGCATGCCCTTTATTTTGTGAGATATATTTACTTTTTCTTTGTTGTTTCTTTTTTGTTAAAAAAAAAAAAAAAAAAAAAAAAAACAGAAAAAAAATCCCGTTCCGCTGTTTCTCGTTCCGTCGTTCCGCCGTTCCGTGTTCCGTCGTTCCACGGATTACTAACAACCGCCAAAGAGTAGTTCTGGAAACTAATAACATTCCTGATATCTGGGGCCAATTAAATCTCATTCTGTTTCCTAGAAATTCTAACTGATGTATAAAATTTCGTAGGCCGGACGACCCAGTCGATTATTAGCTGAAACACCTGGTAAAGACCTAATGGGGCGCACTGCAGTGCAAGAACTTGCTCTTATTGCAAGCATTTCCCATCTATTTAAAAGTTATCTCACCACGGATTCAAGTTGTGATATTCTGTCAGCATTTGCTTCATCATCTCTGTCCAACGACTCGACCAAACCACGAACGGAATCCACAGCAACCTGCAGGCGGACTATCAAGTTTTCAGCCATGTTGAGATCAGCATGTGGATAAAATCTTGAACAGTCAATCAAAAGGCGAGAAACAGTCTCCAAAAGCTCCGTTGTTAGAGAGCAGGTACAAACACTGAAGATAACACAGGTCACCACAAGAGATCTTACAATCGCCGCCATGTTTACATCACTGCCAAAGTACTTTTCGATACCATCATACATGGAGCCTATTCCGTTTAAGGTACTTTTCGTGCCAGATTATACCAACACGATCCGAACCCCGGATATACGGGCATGTAAACACGCGTATACGTGGGCCTTTGCAGGTACGCATATATTATATACGGGTTTTTATTACGCAAGTATACGCGGTGTTGGTTAGGCATATATACGCGTCTTTAAATACGCGTATATACGCGATAGAAATGGTTGTATATATGGGATAAAAACCCGTACGTAACAGATATAAATAAGTATACTCGGCAGAAAAACCCACGTACACGATGTCATAATTTTGAAACGAATGGCCAACCATACAGGACATCCCTCCTCCCACCCCTGCCCCGCCCCAAAAAAAACCAAACAAAAAAAAAACAGCAACAACAAAACAAGCTACAGTGAATCGATACGTTTAGTGACGGGCGTTTTCAACTATAATTAAAATGTTAAATTAAACTGAATTATCTATCATTGCTTTTCACCATTTTGGACATGAAAGCTGCGATAGTGCCAAAAAATATTGGTTCGAAACCGTAATTAAGCTAATTAGATTACCTTGTTATTTGTCCTGTTGCTACGAAATTTCAGCAGTAACTTTGCTATCACTCGCGTTAGTTGCGTTATTTAAGTACGAATTCCCCAAGATTCTATCTAATGGTCAAAAACAACTGCAGTTAGTCAAAACAAAGCATCAAAAGGCTTAATATAATTTCTTTTGAATTAATGGCAATTTTCTTGTAACTGATCGTCAAATTACGGCAGCATGATATATCAACTAAATAAATATTTTCGATGCGTAGGGAAGTCTAATGTTAATCCTCGTCAATTGTTTGTACACCATTTCACATCCAACAATAAGATGTGCAACCGTAACAGGCGTAAAAACGTATGTTTTGAAATCTTTTTTGTAGCAAGACGTAGTGCTATATTATTTTTTATCATTTTAACGACCTTTAGAATTATAGAATTTGAAGCGAAATACAATCTGGCAGTCGTTTTTTAATTGTATGCTGTTTTCTGTACACCTGCCTTTCCAGCTAGCTGCTTACATAATTCTCTACATTTTCAATTTCCGGCTTTGTTTAGAACTATAGGTTTTACTTATCGAATGAACTACGAACCAGAAAAACAACCCGGAATTCAAGTTGCGTTCAGTAAAGAACGAATAAAATTGTTTTAAGGCGTTTTTGCAATTTCAGGGGCTTTTACAGCGCAGTTTTTGTAGTGTCTTGACAGCAGCCGCTCTTAGCTCGGCAAGGCGCCAAGAGTACAAAATTGGATTAATGGATGAATTCAGGAACACTGCTGTTGTACCGAAGCTTTGAGTATTTTCTTGATCGCGATCTTGAGCCAGTGAAATGGACATTTCAATAAACACGGGCATGTAACAGAAGATCATGAAGATGTAGAATACAAAAGTGCTCATTGCACTTCTCTTCAAACGCATTACGTTCAACAAATCTCCAATTTCCTGATTAGGTTGCACAGCCAGTTGTTGAGCATAAATACGCGCCTGGTGATGGCGAACAATTCGATAAATTCTTATGTAAGAAAACGTTGAAATCGAGAGATAAAGGCATAAAGCCAGAGTGACGATTTCATAGTATATTTTTGGGCTCCAAGTGTAAATAAACGGCAAAAGAATACTGTAGATCCATATAACTATCAAGATATTTCTGGCTCGAGACACGGTCATGAAAACAGCGTATTTAATGTGATAATGAAGAGCCAGAAAGCGGTCTAAACTTATTGCGGTGATCGTACAAAGCGAAACACCACAACAAACAAATCCAACTTTAAGCCACAGTCTCCCAAGATAGTGGTCCTGTGCAAGTCCACTGATGATGAATAGCGGTTGCACAACAAAGCCAACAAGAAGATCTGAAACAGCGAGACTGCTCAAGAAAACTATCGAAGGTGAATGCCGTAGCGAAGGAGTTGTCAATATGGCGGCCAACACTAAAGAATTCCCTGCTATGGATACGAGCATCAATGGCATATTTATGACACAGTTTATGATAACAGCAACATCAGGCGGAGAGCCTTTATCCATAAATTCAGTTCCATTGCTTTGGTTGGTGTTGTGTAACATACTTATTTCGTCTTTTTAGCACGTTGGAAATCAAACAAAGGCGATGCGACACGACTGTTTTTTGTTGGCTTGAAACTGAGTAAGTGAGCAAAATTTTCAATTAAACTCAAGTGCAATTTGATATATTGTCAGTTCCCGCCAGGTATTTCCTGTCAAAGATAAATGAAATCCAAGAGAATACACTCTTTGTAGCGTTGAAAGCGTGTCGCTCACACGGGTGTTATTTTCAGATTCAGATTAAACTAGTTACTTCACAGCACGAGATTAAATGAGTGCCTAACTTGTCGCAAACCTGTTTTAAGCCGTATTCATATATAAAGAACCTGGTAATATATGTGAATACCGAAGTTCAGTTCCGATCCAAACACGAGACATAATAAGCAAACTAGCCTCGTCCACAGGAAACTCCCTTTGCTAGGGAAGAGAGACTGGGACCGAGCAGAAGAGAGACTGGGACCGTCTCCTCGTCCCTAGTCTTCCTCTCTACTTGTCCCAGTTTTCTCTCTTCCCCTCTGCTACCACAGAAATCCCAATATTAAGGATTAAAAGGAGTAGCCTGTGGAGGAGGCTATAAGCAAACAAAGATAGATTATCATGGGAAATATTGCTCGCACTCTTAAGGCGGGGGTACCTGAAGCCCGTTTTTCCACCGCTTAACTTGCAGGGTTTAATGCGAATATCTCGTTCCCGTTTCAAACATTCCCAAAACTCTTAGCTCATCTCACAAAGCTATGTTTAGCGGTGTTTTGTAAATAATTTTGGGGTGATTTTTGGGGATGTTTTAGAAGAGATAGTTTTTCTCAAAGGATTAGTAAAATTTGGAGAAATTAAATAAGAAATGTTAAAGATTTAATGTGATTTAAAAATAGAATTTGAAGGTAAAAATTGGTAGATGGACACTGTTGGTGTTCAAAAATAATTTTCTTTCTTTTATCCCTTCCTTAAACCTTTTAAAATTTATAATTAATAATTTATAATTAATGGCTTAAAATGGTTTTATTTATTTGGAACAATCTTAATTAGCTGAAAACTGCATTACTGGTTTTAGCTACCCGATCACAGCGTCATGGTCAGATCTTATAGGAAAGTGAATAGCGTCAGGAGATAGGCTCAGTGATAAATCCAAAGTAACAAAGGACATTTCTTTCGTAACCGTACGGTACTAGTGTAAATCAGTAAATCACAATTTTCTATAGATTAATTTACAGTTGTTAATTATATTTTCCCCAATGTTTGTCATCTTCTGAGAGTGCCGATAACAAAAGAATATATATATTTTCGACTTGAAAATTTTTCATTAGAAGTGGTTTTAGCACTTAGGTGCTAAGTGTGAACTTAAATAGAAATCTCGTCAATCAAAAGAAAAATACTGACTCTAGTCAATTGGGAAACAACTCGTTATTAAAACGTGGCACTGTGAAGTCTTGGTAGGCTTGGTAGGGCCAACAAACAAAGCCGATCTACATGAATCTTAACGTAAGTAAGCGGCAATTCCGGAATGAACGAAGACAAAGGTGAACTCTACTAATGAGAGTATCAGATACGTTACACATTCAAAGATAAATCATTATTCGGAAGTATATATATATTACGGTAATAAAACCTTTTTGCAAGAAGTAGAGTGTATTGCAATCAGTGATGCTTGCAAATGGATTTGTCTAATTGTAGGATTTTACTAACAAAAAACTAAAAAAAAAAAACCAACAAAACAACAAAAACAACAAATCAAAAAAAAAACAATCCAAGATGGAACGTTTAAATTAAAAGGGAAATTGAAAAAACCAAAGCGTCTTATTTTTTTCAATGATATCAACAAACCTTAGACGTGTAGACAAATTAAAAAAATATACATCTTTATTCCCGTTGAGTAAGCGGCCAAATATATACTAATTAAATTACTCTGAGTTAGCCAAAGAATATTTACGGATTGTACCCGACTAACGAGTGAGCTGCATGAATATTAGTTTGTAAAAAAGGAAATGTTGAAACCAGGTTTAAAACTGACATGCTAAGGGAAGGATACCAAAATATCTTCATTATTGAAAGATTCAAGTTTAATTTTTATTAATAGTGCTTCATGCTTTTCCGTTCCCTCAGTTCATTTTGTCCTCTACCTTAAATAAAAATGAAAAACCACTTTCGTTGTTTTATTTCAAACTAAAAAATCATCGTATGCAGTTTCTTGTTACAAATATTGTTGAACACGATTTAATTTTTTTCTATATTTAGTAAAACCCAGTGACCGCCTATCAGGCAAATTCGCAAATTGATTGGCTACGTAAAGACGGTCTAATTTTCAATAGACTGTCGATCTTGGGGGCGCGCCAAAATCACAAAACAATTATAAATAAAGCACTTTTACTGAGCTTTTTGTTGAATAGATTGGTCTCTGGGTTATGCTAAAACAGTCGTGGCTCGCTCTCGGTTTGTATCGGCTTTTGATAGTGGCCTTTGGGCTTCGCCCTTCGCCAACTATCGACTGATAGAAACGTCTAATTGTTAAAGAAAATAGAGCCTGTGGTCTTATACCTCGTTCTACTGAAGCACTGAGTGAGTTAAATGCAGAAATGGATCACATAAAGCAACATACACTCGTTTTCACTTAGGTCATTATATACGCAACAAAAAGATTTAAAACCCTCATCTGCCTTCAATCAGCTTACTGTTTGATATTAGTATAACATGTTCGTGGAAACTTTGAAATAAACGTATGAATTTAGCTTTATATAAGTTTATGGAAAATTTCTGATTAAAATTAAAAGTGGTTATAATCACACGAAATAACTGCAGTAATTTAGAACTCAAGCCGAACGGTTTAGACTTTTAAAAAATGAAACGGGAGAAATTCTTATATTGATTAGTGCCTTTATAAACTCGTAGTCGCATATCCCAATCTTCGCATTTTATCTGAAGAAAATATCTGGAAGTCGACAGACAAATAAGATGTTGGCTTTACGGTGGGAATGCATAAAACCGTGGACACTTTTAGTATACTGAGAAGAGAAAGTGGTGAATGAACAGTTAACAAATTATTCGCAGAAAATAACCTATCATTACCGCCATCACTGGCCATATGTTTATATTTCCTGCAGTTTGCTCAGTATTGTGGGACTGATAACGTCTTATTAAGGCCAACTCGGCCTACGGCCTCGTCAACAAAGTATCAGGCTATATTCCGCGCGATTTCGCATATCAAGATAAGTGTTGGCAAAACCAACTAAGCTATCCACTGGATAGTGATTTATCAGTTGGATCGTGTAATGCATCCTTTGAATAAACGGGCACTTAAGTCAATTCAAAGAAAGTTGACACTAACGAAAATAACGAAATTTTGAAAAATTAAAACTCTACTTCATTCAAATTTAATGTCTCTAGAAATCTCACCGATCATTATATCCGAAAGACTATCCGAGATAATTTTACGTATGGATTATGCAATGGAAGGCAAGCTTAGACTACGAGCAGTCCCTATTTTTTTTCGCAGTTCGTCGATCGTGAAACGAAAAAAAAATACCCGCCCGAAAATTGGGGACCAATTTTTTCGGCGAAGTTGGCTGACGAAGACATCTTTCTCGTTGCATGTTTTGAGCTGTTTTGGTTTCGCATTCCCGTGATTTAAATTGCGCGACTTGAGACATCTCCCGGGGTATCAACGACAAAAGAAACTCGACAGGAAATATTCATTCATCTAGGCGACCATCCGCTGACCGTGGAGCCCGTGGACTCTGGGAACGAGATTGGATTGCTTCCGGAGTGCTCATGAGCTCGCGCGCTAGATTTTGATTGAATGAAATAATTCGGAAACTCTTTCGAATGCTTCAAAGAAGATTTGCCAATGTAGTGCAAGCTTAGTACGTATTGCGGACCGAAAGGGAACAAACCTGACAACAGCGTCTGGGGTCCAATCCCTCCGCAAAATAATAATGTCATGGCTGCCGCGAAGAAGATGTGGAAATTTGTTCCTCGTGTTTTCAACGATTGCATGCATCTTTATAACGATAGTAAACTACAATGTCCTGAAGGAGTTGCCTACGGATTCAGCGTACTGGAGCAGAACTATTGTGCAAGGTCTGTGAATAGTTAAATTTATTGATTTGTTTTATTGAATCGTTCTTTTTTCTTCGTGCATTCAAAGATTTGCTAAATGCAAATTACAATGTAGCGAAATAACACTCCGGAATGGACCCTTGCTTTATTAAAACCTACGCAAATAGATCTACACTTAAGGCAAAATTTTCGTCAAGATATTGACTCCCAAATGTTTTACCAAGCCTGCTGTTAATATGAACATGAACTTAATTATTGAAAAGATTTAGTCTGTCTGAAATTGCGAACATGCAGCTTCAATTCTTCTTTCGTGCGATTTCCAATAAAAACTACTTGTTTCTTCGACTGAGTGAGTCAAAATCTAAAATACGTGCTTTTTTTATTTAGAGTTTCGTGGCCGATTCAAAGACAAGATGGCTATTACATTCCATTGTATAATATTTAGCTGTGTATTTAAAACCTCATTAAAAATGCAGATTTAGGTTTGTTTACGAACAACTGAGTGCTTTCGTCCGCGCCTAGTTCGCGCTCTTTTAATATAATATTGATATTTTTCCGTCTCAGTATATGGCAAGCTGCAGAAGTTAATCAGAGACGGAAATACAGAGATTAAAATTAAAACAGTAATCTTAGTGTCTTGGTAATTTAAAACTCCACAAAGAATGTGGCGGGATTATTATTACAACTCCTCGTGTCAGTAATAATAGAAGAAGACATTATTAACATCTCAGAATTATAAAAATAAAAATCCCTTCCTACTAGTGGTCAAGAAACAGATTCAAGTGTTTTTTTTGGCCTCAATTGTTTTTAAGGGGAAATAACTGTGTAGGTAACGAGGAAACGTATTCATCACCTATTCAGTAAAGAAACATACAAGTATTCTTTAGTTTAAAGGTTTAAAAATACATGCAACCGTTTTCAGTTGATAAAGAATAGCACAAATACAGAAATATCTAATGATGAATGGGGTGAAATGCAGGAGAACAATTCAAAATGAACAGGAAAGATTATTTTTTCAGAGGAGTTGTTACAAAAGATTCAAATACTGTAAAAGCTCTATATTTATCTCCTGGGGGGGCTTACATGTATATCTTTCAAAGACCTTTTCACAGGGTGCTAATAGAGAGGAGGGGGCATTATTTCAGACCATGCATTATTATCAGTCGATCATAAGAAAAAAAAAAACTTGAGAAATAAAGTGGATTTTACTGTTGTTTAGTAACACATTATTTTTCACAAAATAGTAGTAAATTACAAAAGCGAAAATTTAATGTGGTGAATAAATAACTTTAAAAGTGTATATTCATCTTTTCATCTTGTTACTAAATTGTCACAATCTACTTTGTATGGTGTGAGGGTGGGGGTGGGGGTGGCCAATAGGCAGAGAGGGTCTGTAAACTTACAGCATGGTGTGAGGTCAGTGATGAGGGGTCCAAAGCAAAAATCTTCCATGGGAGGGGTACTTGGAAATAATATTATTTTTCTGGAACAATACATTTTTACATTTTGGGTGGTGCGTTATATTTTCATCGACATACTATTCTTTAATGTTATGCCTTTATTTTTCTAGATGACTGGAAAAACAGAGATATTGAGCAGAGATTGCTTAGGCTTGAGAAACATATATTTGGGAAAGGTAAGAATTTATTGACCTTGCATGCATATTTAGACATTTGCCAAGTACTAACTGTTTGCAAGTATCTGTTGACAAACATGCATTTTGTGCAATAAATGTCTGGGTAAATATGTAGAGCTCTGATCTACAGCTGTACAGTAGTATGTGTTTTTGGTTGAATGGTTGCTTGACGTTCGTAAATGTTCTGGTTAATGATGTTGATGTTGTTTGTGCACAGTATCCAACCCAAGCCAACAGAATATAGATGTCGCTCAAAGATTAGAAAACTTGGAGCAGCATATCAAGAAGACAGGTACGCAAACTTACATTTTTGCATAAGTTGTAAGATGGCTTTAAGATTGTAATTGCTTACCTTAGCCAGTGGGTTGGTTGGTCATGGTCATGCAGTCCTTTAAAATAGATATCTTGATAGATGAACTATGGGATATTTCATTTGGACAGATGATATCATGTTTGTTTGCAGAAGAATCATCGTGCAGTTCCAGAAAATATTCATACCCACCCCATGGATGGTCAATGGAAATTCCAAAGGGGTGGGGGTTCCTCCAATTAAAATTGGAATTTCCAGAGGTGGGCGAGGGGGATCTTCAAACCAATACACCTTTCATGGGAGGGGTATGCCTATTAACTGAAACAACACATTAGATGAAGTAAATCTGTTTGTGCAAGTTCATTCCAGATGGAGAGACTGACAAGCAGTCTGCTTTAATTTAATATCATTCTTAGAAAATTTTTTGTTTTCCAATTTTAGAAAAGCCAAAAGAAGAGAAATGCAATATTCCAGATGACTGGTTGTTTCCATTTTGCAAAGCTAAAGTTTCGGTTAGTAAACGTAATTACTTGTACAGTGTACACATCTGCATTGTATATGGTACATGTACAACTGTATAATAAATTATTATGCATTCAGTTGTTTTTTAATTACTATTAGGGAGGGGGAGGGCAAGAAATTGATAATATTAAAAGTACATGTACATGTACCTGCTGTCGTCGGACTGTAATGAGTACCCAAGTCTTTGCTGTAATAAGAATAAGAAAAGTCTTGTCTGGCTTTTAAAATGATAAAAGTGTACTTAGCAGTCAGGACTTTTGCAGTTTTGCAGCAATGCCCAATCAAGGACATTAGCAAGTTAGATTAGTAGTTCTCTTAGATTAGTTCTCTGAGATGCTATTTCCTGCATATTCTTTGTATCACGTAAACTATATCATGTTTATTCCTGGCATTATTTATTCTAAATTATGGGATTTATTATGACGCTGGGCCTGTCTGTTGATACATGTATTATGTTACGGAGCTGTAACTCAAACATGTGGTCATGTAGCTGAGAACAGGAGACATCCTGTGGAATAGAATTAAGCCAAAAGACCAAAATAGAAGATAACGATTTCCTGGGGTGTACAGTGTGTCATCTAAGCCTGTGGCCTCTACTGACTGCAGCTATTTGCCAACACCATGCGTCAATCATTTCAAGAAGGCAGAATGACATAAAGTTTAATAGTGGTGCATCTACATGTACAGGAAGTTTACTTTTTCATTGCTCCTAAAGTTGTCCTAATGGTTGTTGATTTTGAACTGTTTTAATTTTTCAGTGGATGCAGCAGCTATGGGAAACAAATAAAGATTGTTATGTTGGAAGGCACCATCTCAAACCAGACAGTTTATGCTCCATCCTTATTTACCTTAGTGAGGTAAATAAGTATAAATATATTTTATCAGTGTAAATAAATAATATTATCTTGGATGGTGTAACATTACATACATGATCCACATGTCCTGAACGTGGGACAAAGAAAAAATCCAAGTCTCCATGCAACAGGAATTGAACACACCACCTCCCAAACACTGGGTGTGCGCTCTATCTACTAAGCTATGAGAACTCATGGTGAGCAAGGCCATTTAATTACTAGGTTCACTACTAGGACAATTAAAGGCCAATAGGTTTTTTCGTTGTCCCACTCTCGCAACATGTTGAATATTTCATCTTTCACACTGAGCTTAAAATTTACCATCTTTCTTTATGTATCACGTGACCATACAGGACGCTATCGACACTGCTGATCCTAGCAGTATGCAGGATGCGCATCACATATGAACCTAGTATTTGCTCACCACGAGTTCTCAGAGCTCAGCTAGGGGATAGAGTGCCCGCTCGGTGTTTGGGAGGTCATGGGTTTGATTCCTGTCGGGGACTCAGATTTTTTCTTTGCCCACGCTTGCGACATCTTGAATATTTCATCTTTCACATTTCATTGCCAAGGTTAAAATTTTCCATAAAATTTACCATCTTTCTCTGAGCGTGAGATGATTTACAATTTGTCTGGTCTTGATTACTGTCAGTTGTTGGTTTATTTCATTCGAAAAATATAATTTATATGCTAGATTTTGTCAGCCCCTGTACAGTGTAACAGATTCTTTTTTTTTTTAAATGGCCAATTGTTTTTTTAAATGTGTACTCATTTTATTATTCATCCAAATCTAGCATTGATACATGTTTACCTGTTTTCCCACCTCAAAAAAGAAAAAAAGAAAAAGGATTTAAAGGATTAATAAAAAGAAGGCGATTGGTAACCAAACCAAGCTTATAGAACAGAGTGTATACTTGTACATGGTGGTTGTTTTTAATTATTATTAAGTATTAATTACCAGTAAATTGATTTAGTAAATTCCTTGATAGGTGGAACGCTTTTGTCCATTGTTACCATGGAGACAGAAAAATACTACAAGAGACAATAAGGTTTGAAATGAGTTCACAGTCAGTTCCAGTGGCTCTCTCTACCCAGGTGTATTTTGTAAATGGGTATCGGCAAATTTAATGCTGGGGATAACCCTGTGAATGGACTAGCAAGCATCGCATCTGGGAGGGAGTAGAAATTTTCCTAGTTGCTTAATATGCTTAAATTGAAACCAGGAGAAGCACTGGCCTCATGAGCCTCTTAGCCTGAATATACAAAACAGCATAAAGATTCCAGAGGTTTACATACATTGTACTTCATATTTGATCAACTACAATTAGTCCTATCATTATTATTAGTCTGCATGTACCCAATGCAGTGGCAGATATGCAAATGGTTAGATATTCTTGTCTTCTCGGATAAGGACGATAAACTGTAGGCCCCGTCTCCTGCATCTTTACTGTTATGGTCAGCATGTGCAGGGGGTGTTAAAGAATCCACACACTCATCGTAAATAGTAGGGCATGAAGTTCCTGGTGTTGTGGTCTGGTCTTGTGGCGTTGAAAGACTTGGAGATATTAGCTGTTAATACTTTTCAATCTGAGGGTAAATAAAGTATTCACTTCACTTCACTTCACCCATGCATTGACCAAGGTGTGACTTAAGCTATAATTAAGCTACACATTGTGAGCATACATTTTTTTCTTCGTCTTTATTAACATAATTTATCATTCCTTTGTTTTGTACCTCCTCTCAGCTCGCAACAATGAGATTTGAATTAGATAGCACATTTATTAACACATTAAACAAGCTGAATCTGCGCTGGATGCGTGATCGCATCACTAGGATGTGGCCTCAGTGGGTAGTGGCAGCTAAAAAGTTTGCAGCTGAAGGATCTCTTCGAAGGCCACACCAAGTCAAAAAGGTAGAAAAATGCATGTGGACACTGTTCTAATTTATAACAATTTCTACAGTTTCTTTCTAGTAATTACAGTCCTAGAACCTAGTGGTAGCTTAGGAGGCTGTCCTGTTGATGGTTTGCAACACCATCATCATCAATAATTTATTACAGTAACTGCTCATGCTAAATATCTCCTTGGCAGTTTATCGTATTCATGATATTCTAGATCTGTCACACATTGGGATTATAAAAGCACGCCTTGACTTAATTATGCTTTTCTAGCGATCGAGCTAGTATTTGATTTTGCTTTCTTATCTACACTGGACTGCGCTGCAGTATTATAATTTGCACAACTTTATTGCAGTTTTCTTTTTAATTTTTCAAAACAAACAAAAAGAAAATGAGATAACAAAGAAAAATTAATATACATGTACATATATGTACATGTAAATGGGTAAGATACCTTTAGTTAGGTCTTTCTTAGGGAAAGTGAAGATAGATCTTTTCTTGGTCAATAAAAGTTGGGCAAAGACAATCAAAGATTGGCTCTCTTACTCAAATAAGTCAGGGGTGGGGGTGGGGATCAAAATTGTTGGGCATATGTAGCAGAAAAGGGATGGGGGCCCCTCATAACATTCCTGTACATGTAGATCTGCCTCTGTACATTTGCAGCAGGCGACCTAGCTACCCTTAAAGCAAAAAAGGGAGGGAATGACCTCTCAGACCTCTCAGATCTGCAGTACTATCTGTACATTTAAAAAATTGTAGTTGTAAATCATTTTCATGTACATGTACAAGAAGACAGTAATTATTAACCGTGCAGCCATGGGCCGAGCGCGGTTCTTGCTTTACACGGGATTTATTATTTTTTTTAGTTTTTTTTTTCTTGTCGGTAACTAGAACCAAACCTCCACTCGGCTAAATCGTGATCGGGACTGAATCACGCAACCTGTGATGTTTATTTGCCAAAAGCTGTTGAAACATTAATGCATGGAAAAAGTTACGGATATTGTTTTCTTTTTTGTGCATAAAGTATATTTTCTTTTGGTCTTATCGAAGCGTTCGATTCAAAGCGAATGTTGAATACACTGAAAAAGGTATTATGTCAGCCATGGAATGCGCTGATGTTGCAGGTTTCACTTTCGTTACGTGACAAATAACATTGTGTTTCATTTGCATGTTTATGTCGGCAGAAGCGACGGTCATTAATTTAATTTGTTTCCTCTTCTGCGAGTATTTCTTGTGGGTTTAGGCAATCGAAGTGAATTCTTTGGCTATTTCCTTGAAGTGAGTTCAAATATTTGAAAGGAAATGAAATATTTGCTTAAGTAAACAATTGAGCGTGCCCGAACGTGCAGGGGTTACGTCATTAGAAGGGAAAAACCCCCAAGCTAAAGATAGCCGGGTACAACGTAAACCTCGGATTGTGTGACTAACGTGACTACTTTGCTAGTCCTTTACTCATAATGCAAACATGACTTTTGAGAAAGAAAGCTGTTAATTAGCCAAAAATATAAGCGCGGTTTTAAGTTGCTATAGCAACTTCTTGTTCTTGCTAATTTGTTATTGGCTTCAATTTCTTTCGTCAGATTTTTATTTTCTTTGGTACTTATGGCTATCGACCTACTTGGCTCGATTTAGCTTATAAAGGTGCACCCCTGGGTGAGATGGTGCAGTGGAGTGACCTGTTGGCTTCTTTGTACATCCTTGGACACAATTTGACACTTGCTGTCAATGTTACCACATATAAACAGTAAGAGCTAGCCACTTATAATTCTTTACTTCCAGTTCCCTATGTGAGCTGTATACATGACTGTACATACAAGTTGTTTACACATGGATTATTGACCAAGCTCATGGTCATGGTGGCTGGCTGAATATTGGCCAAGTTATTTTTGCCCTTTTACAGTGCTACCACTCCAACCAAGGCCACCAATTAAGCAAATTCTTTGCAAATTGATGAATGAAAATTTCGGATGTTTACAATAAATTTTTGACAAATAAGCGATTTAAGCAATCTGTACACCACAGAATCAATACATTTGTGACAATTTTTATTGTTTCAACATGTAAGGTGGTCTTGGTTGGAGTAGTCGCACTGTAAGCTTATGGACTGAGACACAGTCAAGAATTTAGCATTAGTTCCAAAATCACCCCCAAAAAGAATCAAAGGATTTTTTTTATAGCATAAGAGCACCTTTTCTTGTGGGATATGCAGTTAGTGGGCAATCCCAAATGGGCATGAGTGAGCAAGTAACTTAGTTTTTTTTTAACTTAAGTCTTGCTCCTGTTCCTCCCCTCCAGCCTACTCTTGTTCCTCCTCCTGCTCCTGCTCTTGTTCCTGTTCCTGTTGCTGTTCCTCTTCCTCCTTTTGCTTCTGACCTCCTCTTTCTTCTTCCCCCCGTCCCCCTCTGCTCCTGTTCCCCCTTCTTCCTGCTCTCCCCCCTCCATTTACTCCTGCAAGTTCTCCTAACTCTAATCGTCCTTACCCTCATTCTTCTTCTCCTGGCCCTTCTCCTCCTACTCTTTCCCCTGCTATTGTCCTCCTGATTCTTCCCCTTCTACCTCCTATTTCCCCCTCCATACTTCACTTAATCCCTCCTTCCTCCCTCTTTGTTTCACCTCCTGCTCCACCTTCTCTCGAACCTCATCCTACTCATTCTCAACCTCCCTCCCCTCTTTCTTCTCCTCTTTCTTTTTCCCCTCCTCATGTTACAACCCTCCAAGTTTATTTTTTTCCTTAGTGGCCATTTGGCCACTGACTGCTCAAGTTTGGTCGCCAGTGACAAATTTTAGTCGCTTGTGCTTGTGCTTTCAATCCTTCTTCTCAATTTTAGTCACCAGGCTGGTGACTTCTGTTCCAATTTAGTCGCCAGCTCGTTTTAGTTAGTGGTTAAAGTATGTATTCTAAACTTTTTTTTTTTTCAGTCAACTGTCAGTTCCAAAGGTCCCATCTTGTGCTGATGTGTTCAAACCAGAGTTTGATATCATCTACACAGACTACAATGGATTGATGTATCTGCAGATGGACATTTCAACAAATATGTCCCCATACAGGTACTTGCACAATTGTGTAGTTCCAGAAAATATCCATACCCCCCCCCCACGGAAGTCTTTTTGTTTTGCACCCCCCTCCCCCCCAGGAATTTCCGTTCCAGAGGGTCTGTGGGGACCCCCCACCTCCCAGGAATTTCCAATATTTTTAAACACCCCTTTGAAAATTCGAAATTGCTTCGTACTTTAAAACGTAGGGCGATTGTAACAATCTAGTTGTATTCTTAGCATTTGGACACTAAATAAAGTCGGCAGAAACGTTTAATACGTGCGTGATCTTCACTTGTAAATCAGAAATCAGTAAGTAAACATGTAGCTTCAAAACTTCATTCAACGCCGCAAGAATAATTTTTTAATTTGTTACAAGCCTGAACCTTTTTATTTCTTTTACTGTTAGTCATTAATTTTACGTACTAGAAGATATGTTACAATTTCTGCGAAGTGTTGTTTCAGAATTTCAAGTCTCACGCACGCAACGACACTGTAAATAAAAATTGCAACTTACAACATTCCTTGCTGGCCCGGTTATTTATCTAAAATTCTGTCTTACAATCTACTAAAGCTTTGTTTTTAGGATTCCAGCAACTTCATAAACGGCCGCCTTCAATATCGCATCGTAAATATTTTTCACGTTCGTCCAAAGTAATTTCACTAGCTTAGCAGCCAGGCCTTCTGAGACAAGACACCAGTGGGAGTCTGGGACGAGTTTCTGCTGTCACGTCCGCCATTTTGACTCGGTCACGAAGAAAGAAGCATCTTTGTATGCGCTAGCAAGCGCTAGGAAACTCGAATGAAAAACAGAAACATTAAAGCTTATGATGTAAACCTCATCTCAATGGAAAGGAGCTTTATTTTTTGTTTTAAAACAACGTATGTAAGTATTTCTTCGTGCTTCGGATCGATCGTGTGTTGTTAATTTTTTTCATGTTTCTTCACCCTCTGGAAAAGGAGCTGCCCGTGAACCCCCTCCACCCCTCGGAAATTTCTGGGTTTAAACCCCCCTCCCCCTTGGAATTTCCAGTGACCTTCCGTGGGGGGGGGGGGGGGGTATGGATATTTTCTGGAACCACACATTTTATGCTAGGTTTATCAATGCGTTTTTAAATCGTTTGGACAGTAAGAACAAAATGTTTTTGGTTCATTTCTTAGATAATTTCAAATCAACGATAATTATTGATTTGATCATTTCCTCATTGGTAATGGTTATTATAGTTCCAGGAAATATGATCCATTTAAAGATGTTTTATTCTTCTTGGGTGGGGTGGGGGTGGTGGATAGGCTAAACACTGGTCCCCTGACCTCTGGGTTGCCTGTGTACTGTGGTAATTTATTCCAATTTTGATGCCACTGTCAAAGAAAACAGTTCTGTTTGTACAGCCACCCTCGGGAAATGGCCAATTTGGTGCAAAATTATTTATGAATGGCCAATTTGGTGTGGATTAAGATGCTAAATGTGATCACATAATGTCCGTTAGTTGGTAACAGCAGAAGTAATGCAAACAGTCAGTTTAGTAAATTTGCATGTTCAAGGTCATGCCTGGCTATATCAGATTTTACAGCGTTGTTTGTAAGGGAAACATATTTGTTGTAAACTACAATTTGCCACCACATTACACACTGTACCGTGCATCATCAGCCAATTAGAGTGCTAGAATTGACTCTTAGCTGATGAAATTTTGCTGTGATAAGAACAAGTTCAGGCTGAATTCACTGGTGTTGTTTGTAATTTTCACTCTCAGGGTTTTTGTGCTGCATGCTCTGCATCACTAAACTGTCTGTTTTGCAGCCTGTGATTATCATATCATACCTTGTCTTTAGATGCCATTTGAGAATTCTGGATTCATTTGGAACTGAAGCAGAGTTTAACTATGGTGCTTATCAAGGCGTGGTGCCTGGTGGCAAGTCAGTTTGGGCAAAAGCTGACTTGCAATTAAGGCAGATATTCACAATGTTTCGTAAGTACTCCCCAGCAATACTTTCATACACTATTTTGTTGTAAATAGACTTGGTGTCCTCAATTAGTAGAGGGTTCCATTGTCAGCTAATATTGTAAGACGAATTAATTAAATCGTTATCATGCTGCTTTCAATAATTATTTTAATAATTATTAAAATTACAATTTGTCTAATTGTGCGGTTCAAGAAAATATCCATACTCCCCCCACAGAAGGGATTGGAAATTCTGGGGAGGAGGGGGGGTCTTGAAGAGCTAAAAATTTAAAGCAATGTATGAAGCTAAATTGAAATTTCTGGAGGGGTGGTGGTGGTGGGGGGGGGGTCATATGGCAAATCCCTTCTGTGGGGGGAGGGGGGGTGGGGGTATGGATATTTTCTGGAACGACACATTATTAGATAATTTGTACTATTTACTTTACTTTTAAATTATTTTATATTTGTCATCAAACTTTCATAAAATGAGTGGCCATTTTTTTCTTGGCCGGACCGTGGTCGGCGTTGACCAGAAAACTCATACGTACATACTGGTACATACATGCACAGTACAGGGCCAAATGCTTCAATTTTATAAGTCAGATTCTTTTTGTTGTAGCCAAAAAAAAGTCCAAAGACAAAAAAAAAAAAAAGAAGTTTGAAGTTGCTAACTCTGGCCCCTTTCTTTGTTCTCATCACGCAGCTCACAGTCCAGATAACTCATTCCTGGGGTTTGTTGTCAGCGGTCCTGTTCCAGCAAATGCTAAACCTCTGAAGAAGAAACCAATTGGATTAGTTTATGGAAAAGATGTTGAATTTTGGAAGGTAATTAATGATTTCTCGTAGCACTGTATGGTCTTAGAGCAATTCACTTAATGAGTAATCATGATCAGTCGGTTGGTTGGTCGGTCGGTCGGTCGGTCGGTTGGTCGGTCACAAAAAGAAAAACTTTGAATTCAAATTTGTATTTGTGATGCATCTTCCTGCTGTTCTTGTAGTTTGTCATTGGGCCTGTAATAACATTTTGTTAATAAAAGCTTTTAGGCGTACAGTGTATTTATTTGCTGTTTTATATTTATTATATATAGGGCAAAAGGAAATACCTGGACACATTGCATAAATATTTGGAGATACATGGAACATTTTTTGGACTGACGGTATGTTCACTGACTTATAGCAGATGCAACAAGGGAACAAAGTAACAAATAAGAAAATACAACTGAGTTATCGGCTGGTGTCAAGTATATGTGACAGACATAAAATACTTTTTAATGTAAATCTATTATCTACCCTTACAACTAGTGTGGAATTATGTTGTCCAAATGAGGTTCAGTTAGGTTTGATGCCCACCACTCCCTCAAGCCCTGTTTAAATTCCTTTTCCTTCTGTATTTGGTGGTTGAGGGGTGTGTGTGTGTGTGTGGGGAGGGGGGGGATGGAGAAGGAGAGCTTGAAGGGTGGGGAGGGGCAGGCTGATTTTGTACATGCAAGAGCAGACATAGCATTTTTTTCTCTTTATTTCCTAAGGAGGAAGATATAAAAAAGAATGTTCCTGATTATGTGGTAGCACATGGCATCCTCAGTAAACCTGACTTGGAAAAACTCTTGCAAGAAACCAAGGTATGATAATGATGTACTGATGATTGACCATATAAAATCTAATACCAAAATCTTCTTTCCACTCTTTGAAAAATAACTGGGTGCAAGACTAGGTACTATGTAATGTCTGTTATTCACTATTTTCATGATCCCACTTTGTTTACCCCCCAAAATTTTTGCATAAGCATTGTTTTCAATTTCTCTAGGGACTATTGTACGTCATTGTAAATCCCAAGAGAAGTAGAAAACAATGCTTATGCAAAAATTTGGGTGGGGGAGGGGGGGGGGGGGGGGTAAACAAGGTGTATTATGGGAATGGTGAAAACAGCGAATTATTTTACAATGCAATGAACGCATAGTTTGTGCCATAAGGAAACATCCACTTGAAACCGTGGAACAGGACTCATACAGTCTCGGAAAGTCCTTGAATTTTAGGGGAAGTCTCACTTTTCCTTAAAAAGTCCTTGAATGCCTGTGTAAGTCCTTCTTGAATTTTCTTGAACTTTGAATGTGGTTACTAGTAGGGTCGAAAGCAAATTGCTTTGCATAGGATTTGGTATTCTTCATATGTAAATCAACTTCAAACACTGTAAAACCCGAGTGCAAATCAGCTAATAAAGAGAAAAGACAAGTGAATTAACTGAAAAATGTAGAGAAGGAGATGGAACAAACACTTGAGGCCTTAAAAACCTGTTGGCTCTGACTGGGAATGTGTATCTATATAACATTTGTGAAATTACATTCCTAGTAGGTGGTCCTTGAAAATTTAATTTGGCCGTTGAAAAGTTCTTAAAAAATGGTTGCATTTTGTTGTATGAACACTGTGGAATGCCAGTGCAGATTGTAAACAACTGTGTTCATATTTGTCAGAATATAAACTGTAAGAAGTAATGTTTGCGTTGCACTGTTATTCATTTTAGGTATTTATAGGCCTTGGGTTCCCGTATGAAGGACCGGCACCCCTTGAGGCCATAGCGCAAGGGTGTGTTTTTCTGAATGGAAAGGTAACTTGGTAGCTAAAATAAAATAGTTTTAATGTTAATCTTATTATCAACTCTTACAACTAGGAAGGTAGCTAAAGGGAAAACTGTTGTGAGGGGTACACTAGTGAAGGACAGCACAAAATCCAAGAAGGCGTCCATTTTATATTATCCAAGGATTTGTGTCACTCAACAACTCGATCATGTTCTCTTTAGTGACCCTTTTCCTCCGGTGGCGTAATAGCTGTCTAAGACTTTCGTAAATCATCATTTCTGCCTCCGATTCAGTTATTACTTACGTAGGAAATATATGTGTTTATTTTTCCTTGCAGTTTGACCCTCCTCACAATCGCCTCAACACGGATTTCTTCAAGATAAAGCCAACACTGAGAGGGGTAAGCTGTAATTTTGCTGTGTGGTGTTTAGAAATCTCGTCTTTAAGTGTTTGACCTATCATGACTGCAGTTTCTGTTTTTGTCTTATTGAATGTTTGATTCTTCTTGGAAAGGAAATTACAGAATTCTATAGACAGCAAAGAAAAGTCGTCACTGAGAAGTGTTAAAATTAATCGTGTAGCAGACTAAACCGGCAGTTTGGCATAAAATTATGTCTGAACTGAGTGAGTTTTCGGCGTTCGCTCGACGAAGACAAACTTACATTCACATTGCCGCCTTGATTCTTCTTCATCTAGCTGAGAAGACTGAGAATTTACTTGGCTGATTGGCTGGCTTCGTTATTTTCTTGTTTCTGATTGGTCCACGACAGCGGGCTATAATACACCGGTGAATTCGCCATTTTAGCCCGCAAAATTCGCCGCAATGCCCGATGAAATGATTATAATGTATGTGGAACTTGAAAAGGGGTCTGGAAATTGTTTTGAGACCTCGCTAGGCGCGCGAGTTTTTCTCGGCGCCGGTATAAATACATGTACTTCGTGTTCCCTTCCTGCCAAGATTTCGTTAAGAAAATGTAGATTCTGCTTTAATGTGAAGTCTGTTGACAAACTCTTTTGCGGGGAAGCAGCAGGAATTTAATATACCTGAAAACGAGTCAAATGCACAACGATTTGAAATCAAATAGACGTGGGAGGCGCGGTGGACTAATGGCGGATGGACTACGGATTGTTCGGTCCGGGTTCGAGCCCAGGCCGGGGTCACTGTGTTGTGATCTTGGCTAAGACACTTTACTCTCGCAGTTCTTTTCTCAACCTTGTATAGTGTGGTAAACCGTTGAGGTAGCTAGCATCCCACCTAGGCGGCGCCGCAAAATGCCTAGTCGCTGCATGCTGCAGAAACCGGATAAGCTTCGAGGGTATAATAATAATAATAATAATAATAATAATAATAATAATAATAATAATAATAATAATAATAATAATAATAATAATAATAATAATAATAATAATAATGGGAATTTGCAGTGGCACTTCCACAGAGTGGCTCTTCGTCCACTGTTCCCGATCGTACTTGTGCTATAGGGCAGACGTCACCCTTAACTGAGAACGAATTGCCCCTCCTGACTGTAGTTATTGTTACATGTACAGTCATATCCTACAGTTGTGCATATATGCCGTAGCCGCTGATAGCTTTGTTGATGTCGATAGTTAACATCACAACATCCTTACGCAGAGGTGTTTATTGGAAAGCCGCACGTGTTTACTATTGACATTAATAACCTTACTCTTGTGGAAGAGACGATTAAACAGATTCTGGATACTGAGGTATGTAGACGTATTGAAGAGTGTGGTATAATTTGAACGTCCTCAAGTTTTTCATGAAAGTAATTGAAAGTTTTCTCTCGTTTGTAGTCACTCTTGACGGACTCTCGACGACTCTCGTTCTCGTTTGGCCCGAGTTAATGATAGTCGATGAGAGTTGACGGAAACTCTCATGAGAGTCAACTCTTATCAAGTTGAACTCTCATCCTCGTTTGCCCCGGGCTTAAGGACATGGTCTGTCCATCTTAATTCGTATTTAGCTATTGTTCGTGTGTTGTAGGTGAAACCTTACCTTCCGCACGAATGGACACCCAAAGGAATGCTGGAACGTGTGAATGCGTTTAGCGAGTACTATGTAAGTATTGTTAGTGCTATGATAATTTTTCTAAGAATTATTTTGTCTTATTTTTAAATCGAAAATTGAAACTTGACCATTTTGCTTTTTTGTTTGGTGCAATCGGTGATGATCACTCGAACCAACTGTGTTGCTACTTTGCAAAAGTTGTAGCGATTTTTCATTGAGTGTCGTACAACCAAAACCAAAGTAATTGCCTTGGCCAATCACAAAGCACGCAGTCAACTCAGGGAACCAATCAAAACTCGAAGCAAACACAGGCATGTGCAGCCGGTGCTAAGCGCGGGAAAACGTGTGCGAGAGAGTCACGATTGGTTTCGGTTTCCTTCTGATTGGTCGAGAAAATGGCGCGAGTTTTTTAAACCAATCACTAAGGGAATTAACCGAAAACCAAAGCAAGTGACGCTCAAGTGAAAATCCTTCTCAATATGCCAAGATTTCTATCCTGATATTGTTTGGGAGGGGCACAGCCCCGAGTTAACTGTTGGAGCGAGTTGTTGGTGCTGTTTTTTACAATGTAACGTTTGAAGAATATAGTGAAAACTCGTCGCTAACTATAGCGTCGTGCTCTTATATTTAGATTTAACACTTGGACAGTTATACAATTTCTTTTAAATGTTTTAACCTTTGTATACTGTGCGTGCCATTTTTAGACGCCTTCTAGTTAAGACCGTTAAATAATTTGTCTTTTTTCCAGAACTTTTGCGAACACACCGAGCGGTGGCCGCCATTGTCAGAAATGAAGCTACTCATGGGTGAAGCTGGCAAGTCCTGCGTGGAAGCTTGTAAAGTGTCTGGTACGTTGTGTAATTAATAAATAAATTATAGACATTTTAGTGTGTAGTATCGCTGTGTATTTTTACGAGTCATGCAGTATTTTGGCGAGCCCGAAGGGCGAGTCGAAATACAAATGATGAGTAACAATTTTACAGCGATACTATACACTAAAATATCTAATAAGAGTTATTATCCAACGTTTTGTTTTCTTCAAAATTCTGACTTGCCAAGGTTTTTAAGACGGAATCCACCAGGACGTCGAGTAATATTTATTTAAGTTGGACAAAAATCGAGTACCAGAATAATTTAAATCCTATTGCGTTATTTTCTACCCTAAATAAAAGGTAAAGATGTAAGTAATAATCCCTGATAACATCAACAACAACTTCTTATCAGAGTCTTAGAAAATGAATTTCAAAGTTCACAAGCTACAGGCAAATTCTCACGTGCAGCCATTTTGTAAAATCGTCTTTAAGCGATTCAGTGGAATTCAGTGGGAAATTCGAAATTTGTTTTCGGTGTTTGGTGTTGTTAGAAAAGATTTTTTTTGATAAGATATTTGATGCAGTAACACAAAAGTTTGCAATAAGGTGTAAATAATTTTGGTACAACAATTTCTTATCAGAGCATGAGAAAATGAAATTCAAAGTTTACAAGCTTTTTTTAAGCGATTTAGTGGAATTCAGCGGAACTTCGAAATCGGTTTTCGATGTTTGGTGTTGTTAGAAAAGATTTCTTTTGATAAGATATTTGAAGCAGTAACACAAAAGCTTGCAATAAGGTGTAAATAATTTTGGTACATAATTTTGTCCAATAACTACTCGAAGTCCTGGCGGATTCCGTCTTAATCTTTCGCGCGGTCGGGGAAATGAGGCGAGTACAAATATCGTGTAATATTTGTACTCGTTTCGCGCGTTATTTGTACTCTACGAAGCAGTGTTGGACAATAATAAATAATAAATTATTAAACGGTTTAATGCCATGATAATTAATTTTGTTTTATTTATACTTTATTAAAGGTCTCCTGTGCGAACCTACCTATTTTGTTGACATCAACAGTGCGAAGGATTTGGAAAAGTAAGTTTTGAAAAAAATCCTGCTGGCAATATTAGAGCGAAAATTCACGGTAAAAAATTTTTTGCATTTTTTACAGTAAGTTTATGACACGAATTGTGTTGTGTAAATCAAGCCTACAACTTTCTTACATTTGTACATGTCACGTTGGACACAAACATGGCACGATTTTGCAACATGTAACGTAGCGTCAGACGGTGAAAGTTGTACTCGATTTTTTTTTGCATGATGATAGCAGCGCGCGCTTCAAACATGTCAAAATTCGCATGCGACAAACTTGTACCCTTCAAATCGGCCCCAACATTGACTTGGTCAAAGCGGTAATGGTATAAACGTCACCTTAATTGTGGTCATTACCTTCAATGAAGGTAACGAAAGCTATTTCCCGATTAATTTACCAAATTCTCCTAACCAGTAGTCAAAATATGTGAGGCGACCAGTATTGAGAATCTGTATGTTGGCTCTAAAGATTATATAAAGGCGATTGAGCGCGCGTTTTTGAATCAATTATCTTGAAACCTATTATTACGTGCACTTACGTCATGATCAGAGAGCATTGTGAAAAAGAGAAAAAGACGATTGCAAAAATGCCAGAAGGCTTTTGCGGGATATCTCTTCTTGTGCTCCTTCCCTTGTGCTTAATAAGCTTTGGGATTGAGAGAACAACTAACAGTCGATTCGGAGTCCGAATTGTTCGCAAAACTAAAGTGAAGAAAATTAAAGCAGTCAATGAAGATGAATTTTACGATGTCATGAGCGCGCAGGATGGAATGAGCGACGAAGTGGATTATAACGGCAAACGAGGAACAAATACTGTTAGAAGGAAACGTGGAAAGAAATTGTTTGGAAGAAATAAAGTCGCGCCCGCACCGGAATCACCAGAGGCTTGGATAAAAACAAGCGGAAAGGCGCCGCGTGCGGCCAACAAGTATATCAGCCAAGAGACTTGCTATACATCAAAGACGGTCATTGTGGAGGAAGACGGCGAAATGAAAGTGAAACGTTCAACTCAGAAATGGGATACCAAAACTGGTAAAGAAATAAAACTGGATAAAAATGACACTGATGAATCTTCGTCTTCTGTTGCTACTGATCCGTCGTCCTTTCTGAACGTTCTGACTCCATTCACAACGGATAATTTCAACATGTGTAATCCTGACGGATCACCACGCGACCAGTCTCGTCATGTGGATGAGGATGTTCCTGGTCCCAGTGGTGTCCGCGTTGCGAATGAAATGGTCTTGGATTTGACGGACGGCAACGCCTGGGAAGAAACCGAGAAACGCACCGAGGAGAAATCAATGTGGTCGAGCTTTCTGTCACTATTCACGCGGAGTGGACCAAAAACCACTAAGGTCCACAAAATCCGGCATTAAAAGACTTTCTTTTCAAAGAACCCCTTTCACCCCTCCCCTTTCAAAGTACCCTTTTCAATATCCCCTTTCAGAACTCTGTTAAAAAAAACCCTTGTTATGCCCCCTTGAAATTTCCCCATATTTACAACTCCTTGTTAACAGCACTCTTTTTAAAGTTCCCTTTTGAAATTTTCTTTGTCTAAACCCCTTTGCAAACTCTCCGCTTGAAACGTTGATCAAAATTTGTGATGTTATCTAAAGAAATAAAATACATCGTGATGAAGTTAAAATGTTTCTTTGTTGTCTTAAAAGGGGTCTGCGTCACAGGGATTTCGTAGATTTTTGGTCAGAACTTTTCTGAAATTAGTGGTAGGCAACTTAACCAATGAAAAGCATTATCTTTGAACATCTAAAGGAAGACATGACCTTAATTTGCGGATAGCAATCAAACTGAAGCTATAAGTATTGATTTTTTGACGACGCTCGGAAAACAACTTGAAAAGTTAACCTTAATTTTTCAAGTTGTAATCCATTTCCATCCAAGCCATCCGCAGCCAGAGATGCTTGTTAACAGTTTCAGTGCTCTAATATAGCAATTGTTAATAAAAAATGGCCCATTACGTTTAGGTTTCCTACGCCACAAATATAAATTTTAGCTGTTCGCAAATTTGTTAAAATCTGCTACAAAGCCTTTTAAAACCCCTCAACTTGTGTGCTGCTTTCTTGAAACTAATTCGATGACTATTCAGTTTGTATTCGTTGGTCTTTTTTCTCGTCACGTTAGAGCAGAGATTCACGGTGAAACATTTAACCTAACGATGGGGTAGCATATACACACCCCGATATAGTCAAGGGACTGGGTAAATGTGTTCGTTATACCAGGATTCTGTTTCCATACACTTCACTGTTAGTAACTTTGACCGGGCTGAAGAATATTGCTCGTTGTAGCAGGGTCGTCGTTTTTAAGAGTAGGTAAAGTCTGCATAGGAGCCTAGTGGCCCATCAGGGCGGAGCTTATCCCGGTTTCCGTAGCATGAAGCGACTAGGAGTATTGCTACTCCCCCCTGGATGGGATGCTAGTCCATCGCAGGGTTACCTCCCAACAGTAAATTCGTGGGTTGAGCGAGGCACTATGAGAGTAAAGTGTTTAGCCCATGAACACAACGCAGTGCCCAGACCAGGGCTCGAACCCGGACCGTTCAAGGTTCCGCTGCACTCCTAGTTGCCCCATACCACAGATGCCGGGATAAACCCAAGCAGTGTAGGCCATTGGTTTGCATGCGACTTTACCTTCCTTACATTATATATGCCTACTTTTCCAGGAAAGGAGTGAGGTGCCAGTCTGTGCAAACAGAAGAATCCCTCTTGGCTCCAGGCTACAATACGTCAACCCAGTTGTGCACATTACAGAAACAGCCTATTCTTTTCAGCTGCGTCGCCAAGGGACCACAGCTCAGTCGTTTGTGTCCTTGCAGGGATTTCCAAGCACAGCAGGTCGCGTTTTGCAAAAAGTGTCATTAGAAAAGAAAATGAACAGACGCAAAGGCACACACACTGAACGGGCACTGGGCAAGTTGCAGCAAGGGTTGGTACGATCTCATTCCGTGTTTGGACCTGGGATCGGGTCGCCATGCAGCTCTCGTAAGGTCTCACATTAGTGGCTGAGAGAACAATAGAACAAACAACAAGAACAATGCCCCTAGCCCCCAAAACAATAGCAGCTGCTACACTAGAGGACCAGTAGAATTACAAGCTTACGAGAGAGTGTAACTATTCCTGGGATCCCTGTGAATTTAGGCCCCTGGAGATTTGAATCTCATATCCCCCGTATTCTTGTAATTTGAGCCTGTTTCCTCAAATTCGGGATGTGCGACACTTTGATGCGAGAGGTATTCGCGTAGGTACTCTCTTAATAAGGGCGTCACAATGATTTGAAAAACTGCACATCACAAGAAACAAGCTGAGTAGAGATGTCTTTCTCCACTCTGTTAATTCAAGCATTTTTATAGGTAGTTTTTAAAATAATGGTAAAAGTATTTTAGTGACCTCTATTTTTTGTGCGAAGACCTTATGTGCCACGCGAAGGACTGAGCTGTATTTATATATATATATATATTTTAATTTAATTTCGTAAACTGACATCATCTATTTAATAAGATCAATTGAGTTTTAAATCTGGTTCAGCTCATGAAAGTTTACATAATGATCTTTTAATTTTCCGGAAGTCACTCGTAGGTTTTTTTATTTTTTTGCTTTAACTTGTTTCATGAAATAATTAACAATAATAATTATTTCACGTGTGCGCGTTGGATATGAGATGGTATATAGCTAACAAAACGCGCTCAGCCAATCAGAACTCTAGAAATATATTATTTATTAAGTGCTCCAATTTTGAATAATAAATGCTGTATTACATTACAAGCCTCACTGCAATTAAGGCACCATTCCAAACATCAGAATTTAATATATTGACAATACATTCTGATTAGTTCTGTCAAATGTTCTAATTCTTATGATTTTTTTTTATAATAATAATGAAGTGATAATAACTTATAATTTTGTGAAATTCTATTGGGCATATCGCTAGAAATGTGCTGTTTTAGGCCTTGGGCATGTTGACATCTTACATAATGATTCGATTTAGCACCTTCCCTCCAATAAGCGCCTTGCAAATGTGACATTCATGACATCGGCATAGAATAGAATGATTCTAAAGACGAGTGAAATTATGTGGACTGCTCACACATCTGAACGTCATAGGACGTAACGTAGGAGAGTGGAGTTTTGAATACCGTAAAATTCCGGTTATAAGCCCCCCCCCCCGGTTATAGGCCCATCTAACTGGAAACACAAAAAAATACATCCGGTTATAAGCCCCCCCCCCCCCCCCCCCCCCCCCCCCCTCGGATATAAGCCCCCTTCTGCTGGATGACAGTACTGAACAGGTTAAATGTTGCTTTATTGTGACTTTTTATCGTAAAAACGTATTTCGATCAACACTACCGTGGCTCGTTTCGAAACATTTTTTTTATTCCGCTTATAAGCCCTCCCGGATATAAGCCCCTCCGCTTATAAGCCCACCCAAAACCCCTTACGAAGTTGTCTAAGCCCAGGGCTTATAACCGGAATTTTACGGTATGCGAAACCCTTTTTGTAACGCTTCCAGAGTTGCAGCATCTGTTGTTGCTCCGATGGTTTGGTCACTCGTGCGACCCCCTTCAATAAGAGCCAATCAATCAAAAGTAAATTAGCGCCCCGGAAGCTAACACGATTCATTACGTTATCTCAAAAGTACTTCTGTAAAACTTTTATTAGACAGCTATGTATTTAATATTTAAGTTTAGGTGGCTCTGAACCCTACCTACAGAATTTTAATAAAAATTGTTAGATTGTTTTGCCCAATAAACACAAATATATAAAAAACAAAAACTTTGCCCGCCTAGAATTTAAGTTATTAGCTTCAAACGGTAGAAAATAAAGTATCTTTGACCTCACACGTGGCAACGAATCTTGGACGTCATAGCGACTATAATTTGTTCATTGATAAAACCTTTACAAAGTTGTACTTAAAGTTTAACCTCAACATTACTGGTGTAGCTGCAATAGAATGCCAAAGATGGAATTATCTAAACGAATACGAGCCATTTTTAAGGTAAGATCAATAAAAGTAGCGCTATGCACTTCATGTTGTACTTGGATTTTTTTCTTTTCGACGTCACTCCACTTCACTCTACTTTGAAAGTTGCGCAGATTGTTTATACACAGGAGCAATCAAACTGATAACCTTCCGTTGCCTGTGCATTTTCCGCGCTGTCTGTCTTAATTTCCTAGTGTCTTCTGACATTTTCCCCATACGACCTTACAGCAATCGCAGAGGGTACCCTCCATCGTTCCAGCCTAGTACCCAGGCGTTCCCTTCCCGCTTATCGATTTGACGCGAAATTTCTTGACGTCACCGAATGAACATCGCGCTCGCCCGAGAGAGGAGAAGAACGCCTACCGACTAGGCTGCCATCGTTCGTCATGAAATGCAAATGTTACCGATCTAAAGAAGGATTAATTCATTAAAACCAAATTGGGTGAGCTTGGTCGCTTCTTTGTAGCTCATTGGCCTATTTCTATTGTTTGGATATTTACGACTGAAAAACTTTTCCAAAAAGTTTTTTTTTTCGTTTTTTTGTTTTTGCAGAACACTGTTGGCCCGTTATAGAGGATGTGATTACAAGGTCGCACCTATTTTAGATCAGCTAATATGAATACCTCGTTATTACAACTAATTGGCTACCATCTCCAAAATTGTTTGTTTTTCAGGTAGACGTCTATTGTTTGATGATTAAATTCTACCATAGTTAATAAAGGGAAATGGTTATGAAGCCCGGCAAAGTTCTTTTTTTTGCTATTTTGGGGGTTGACCGTGCACAAAACCTGACAAAATACAATAGGTGGTTACGTGTGTTCAAGCAACCAACCAATAAAAACATTGCGATTACGTAACTCATACATAGTGTTTGAGCGCAAAACAAGAGATGTGCACGGTCATGGACCTTCCAACCTAAATCTTTGCCTCTTTGTTTGCTTCTTTGATGTGTGCCGGGCTTCCTAACCATTTCCCTCTATTAACTATGATTCTATCAAATGCCAATATTAGCCGATCTAAAATGGACGTTGCTGTGACAGTTAAACACAATAGACACATGGTAGAACCCCTGCTAGAGCTGTAGCATGCAAATAATTAGTTAGTAAATCCCCCTCGTGGAGGAAATATCAAGCATCAATATTTAAGCAATATAGATTGGAAAATGAGCTATCGAGAACCGAACATCGCTGGCCATTCCAGGTGGATTCTTCTTGTTTTAATCAATGTCATGCGAATACCAGCCAAACTAAAAGAGGTGTGACTTGCACATAGTAGTCACGTGATGACACTTCGCATGCACAAGCGTCAAAGTCGCACCTGTTTTAGATCTGCTAAAATTTGCATCGCAATAAAACAATAGAGTCTACCTTCCAAAAGGCCACGTTGGTCGCCACCATACAGCTCATTAACCAACTTCTATCGGCGAGTGACACGTTACTTTTGGTAGTGGAAACATTGAGGCGCGATCAAAAATAACGTACCCCTCTCCGTTGGGGATTAATTTGACTGGTGTCCAGTCCATTTTGGGCTGTTTCGTTGCTGTCGTGGGCGTCACGGATTGTATGGCGGCTATTTTGAAACGATTTTGGATTTTCCAAAGCGGCAAGTTACTGAGGATGACGAGGTAGGAGCAAGTAGTTTTCGTAAAACATTATTGTTTCATATTTTCATTAGGATGTGAAGTCAGAATGGCAGCCAAAACTCTTTCTGTTGATGAAATTCGAGCTAATTTCGACATGTGTCGAGCGCTTGAAGCGACTGATTGAGTTCTCCTAACCTTGTTATAGTATCATACACAGAAGCATGGTATAGTAAACAGACGTAAAATAGCTCCAAATTGCTTGCAAACACGTTGTAACGATAGCAAACAACACCACGATATGTTTCGTCAACTTTATTTAGTATTTTCGCTTTTATTTATTACTCAAAATTTCCCGATTTAAAACCCATGCAAACTTTTGGGTCATAAAGGCCGCCATTTATATGGAAATGCATGCTTGGGCTGACAGTGCTCATATCTAAACGCGTAAATTGCTCTGAAGGACTGATTTTGGCTTATAGTCGATATTTCACAATGATCGATAGTGTAACACAATGCCGTTTTCTAAATCACGTTCGTCCGGTATAATGAGCAAAGCTTTTCAGCGGCAAAAGCAGCCTCAAATCAACCATTGGTACGTGTCACACAATAAATTCAATATGGCGGCGCAAAGCGTCAGCTTAGCAACCAACTTTAGGCCTTAATTATTCCGCACATAGCCAGAATGGAGCGCTTATTTCTTGGTATTGTGAATAAATCTATGTTATCTTTGATATGTTTCATTTTTGAGCCAAACTCCACTGTACCACCTTAAAGGCGTCAATTTTATAACTGCATAATTAATATTGTTCCTTTAGTCATGATGTCTGATTTACCACGAAAACGTCACAGTGCGCTTTTGTGTTGGAACGATATTTCAATAAATTCAGCGATCAATTTCTTAACAATTTCTAATATTTTCAATAATGATTAGTTTAAAGACTATACAATTTGAACGAATCGAATCTGGCGCGAGAGCTATTTAGCAAGCAAATCTCTGAATTTATATTTCCGCGTCTGGCTTGTACTGAGGACAGCACTTTTGGACGCGGTAAAATATATTACAATAAGGACTAACCAACTATAGTAAAATCGGTCGTTAGCGTTGTTCTTAAAAAAAAAAAACAGTTCACAGATAGCCGTGTCCAATAAAGCACAGTTTCTTTGTTCGCATTGCCGCGTGAAAGTGTAGTTTTCGTCTTTTGCTGCTATTGTTTACGTTTTCTTACCCAGTCGTCATGTTTAGCCAGGGGCGTAGCTAGGATATTCCAAGGAGGGGGGTGGGGGGGGGGGGGGGGGCACACTGTGTCACACCCAGGGTACTTACATAGCCCACTGCAGATGCTCGGTCCTGAAAATGGAGTCTGTAACTATCTCGCACTAGAAAAGATTTATGGGGAGGAAGAGTCACGGGCACTCCACAACCCCCTGGCTACGCCACCTGTTTAACGATAGTTGTTTTGTAAACATGATTCACACAGAATCACTTGTTCTTTACGGCACGCGCGACTAGGAGAGAGCCGGACTACACCAGGCCTGCACATCCAGGATTTTTCTTTGGAGGGGAACACATACTTTTTTTGCAGAATGTCAGTTCTATAAGAAAGCCGCCCGGTCAACTCAGGGAGGAGGGCACTCTCCCCCAAGATCTACTCCTGAGATGAGTGAATAGAACGAGATAATCACGGAGATCTATGTTCTCCAGAAAGAAATTTGCAGTGTCCTACAAACGGGATCATAAAATGAATGACATCAGGCAAGACCAGTTTCATTCAAAGAAATCTACGTTTTGTTATGTTAATCTATGATACAGTTAGTTGTCTTCTATTTGTTTGCATAACATCTGTCTGGCTGCTTTTACAACTGCCGTTCGAAGCTCATGAAGTCGCCAACAGTACAAAACTGGATTGATTGCCGAGTTTAGAAAAGCCACAGTATCTGTTAAATTCCACGCCTTTGTTAGGGGAATGTTTGTGATACCTAAAATAGCCATCGAAATAATCGACGGTGTATAACACAGGATCATCACGATGTAGTAAATGAAAGTGTTTATCGCACCTTTTTTCGATCGCTGCATGTTCTGACTATTTTCAGCATTCATACTGTCCACAGCCTGTTGTTGAACATGAATCTGCAACTGATGCTGTTGAACAATACGATAAATTTGTATGTAACAAACAGTAGAAAATAACAGGCAGATAACAATACTTATAGCTGCAGCAAAATAAAAAGCGTCCATATTCCAAAAGGACAACAGCGATAACAAGAATGCAATGATCCACAGAGTTGCTGATGTATACATAGCGCGATGTGTGGTCATCAGATCCGGATATCGCATGTGATAATGAAGAGCCAAGAACCGATCCACACTTATGGCTGTCATTGTAAAGAGCGAAACAGCACAAGCAAAAAAGGCCGTTATGCTTCTTATCTTATACAGCGAATCATTTGTAAGTTCATTGGCGATATAAACCGGTTGAACGACTAGTCCAACTAGAAGGTCTGAGACAGCCAGACTGCACAAGAGCACAACGGACGGTGAACGAAGCGAAGAAGTTCTCAATATGGCGGCTAGCACCAGAGTGTTGCCAACAATGGATATGAGCATCAATGGAGCATTCAGTGCACAGTTTATGATGACAATAGTTTCAGGACGAGAGGTTTGGCTCATGTTTCCTGAGTAATCAGTCTGTGATAAGTTTGTTAACTTCACGAACTCTCACCTTACGTTTTTATAAAGCAGCATGCACGATGTTGTTCTCAATAATTCATACATGCATCAATTCAATAACACTGCTTGAGATTATTTTTATTATTATTCACTATAAATTTCAAAGTAGCGTGCCGTTTGTCAAAGAGAAAAATTAATTTTTTTGGACAAAGGGACTTTAGTAATTACCAACCGACATGTGTTTTCATATGTTTTAATAATCGATAACTGCTGCCTGCATTTATAAACTAGTAAGACAGGCTTATTAAGCCAAATGCCGACAACACGGTTTAGATACGATTAAAAGGTTTTTCATTAGAGAGTTCCATGTATTGAGACCGCCTTTTAAGTTTTGTTAATCTATGACTGCTGCCTGCATTTAGGAACTAGTAGGACAGACTAATTAAGCCAAATACTTTTGGCATGACAACATAACACGGTTTAGATGTGATGAACTGAACGTTTTTCATTAGAGAGATCTATCTATTAGACCGCCTTTTAAGCTTTGTTTATCTATAACTGCTGCTTGTATGTGTAAACTGCATTTGAAATGACAATATGGTTGGCGATGAAACGTTTTTCATCGAAAAGATCCATTTATTACACCGGTTTGTATATTTTGATAATGTAGCGAAACGTTTTGAAAAATGCGGCATATGTTGGCATTTTGAATGCGGCAAAACGACAGAAATTTGCAAGGAAAAACAACAACAAACAAACAGGAAGAAGATTTCAAAGAAAGTTTACTATCAAAATCACTAGAGTAGTAAACTGCATTCGCTAAATTTCATCTGGTGTAGCGTCAATTAAGATCACTTAAATTAAAAACTTTTATCACGTGGACACTATTTATTTATTGGGAGGCCAACAAAATGCTTCGTGATTTTCGGATACTCTCTGCTGAAAAAAAGCATGGAATCCTATAAAATTAAACAAAACCTGCTTTTCTTTAAGGTTGAATACATCTCACGAGTTTTCCGACCCTCTTGATTCGATGGCGTCATTATTGTTCATATAAATTCTGGGAAAACGCGTGGCAATTATTTTCCGCACAACACGTGTTAAGAATCGAACTGCTTCGAGTTCAATCTAGGGTATGCTGTTGTTCAAAGCTGATTGACTGATTAATTTAAAAGTTGGAATGGAAATTAGCATTAATGGTGCATTCAGCACACAATTTACATCATGGCCACAGCAAATCGGCTTTGTCTGGAACAAACGTAAACTGTCGCTTATAAGCGACTGAGCTCTCCTAATCTTGTTTTAGTTTTACACATAGTAAACGTGGTCTAGTAAACAGACGTAAAAAGATCCAAATTGCTTGCAAACACGTTGTAACAATAGCAAACAACACCATGTTATGTTTCGTCGACTTTAATTAGTATTTTCGCTTTTTTATTACTAAAAAGTTCCCCGTTTAAAACCCATACAAACTCTTGTATCATTTAAGACCGCCATCTATATGCAATTTCATGCTTGTGCCGCCTGTGCTCATACCTGATTTGAGGCGTCAATTTTATAACTAATATTGTTCCTTTACTAGTCATGATATTTCGGTAGCGTTCCATTTAACAATCCATTTTCAGATCTAGTTAATCCAAATTGTTTGAATCTTTGTGCTAGCTGGAACGAAAATTAAATCTAAAAATAGATCGAGCCACAACAGCAAAATGCTTGGGAATCACTTTTTTCAAAGCAAAGATGGCCGAACTGATCCGCACCAAGTTTGATTCGCTCAAATGGAACGAAAATCTGAAACCAGTTTCAGTACCAATCTGAACGATCCACCTCCAGAGGTGGATTGTTTGGATTGCAATCTAAGATTGGTTTGTCCATAAATGGAACGAGAAATCTCATTGTCGATCGCAAAATCCGCTTTAGATTGGTTAAAAGGATCGCTACCTTGATCTGACGTCATCAGCGCGCTTTTTTGTTGGAACGTTATTTCAAAAATTCCAGCAATCAATTCTTAACATTTTCAAGTATTTACAATAATAATTATTTTAATATTTCTTTTTTATTTATTTATTATTTCAACGAATCAAATTTGGGGCGAGAGCTATCAGGCAAGCAAATCTTTGGATTTATAATTCGGCTTCTGGCTTGTACTGAGGACAGCACTTTTGGAAGCGGTAAAATACATTGCACTAACGACTAGCTAACTGCAGTAAAATCGGTTGTTACCGTTGTTCTAAGCCGTATCCAATAAAGCACACCCAGTCTACATGTTTAACGATGGCTGTTTTGTAAGCATGATTCAAACAGCGCCACTTGTTCTTTGCGGTACGAGCGACAAGGGCAGAGCCGGACTACACCAGGCCTGGCTGCTAGGCAGCTGAACAACAGCGACTGATTCTGTAGTAGACACGTGTTATTTAAAGTATCCAATGATGGTGCGAAAATACTGTCACGTGTCACTGTCGCAGAAGCATTGCAGGACAGCCCTGCTCTGAAAGGCAAACACAGGAAAGAGAATCGACTGTAGATATACACGAAACGTATTATTGTTTAGTTGATTAAGAAGTTATCCGAGCTTGCCATGAGTGCTTATTGACCTCTTTACTTCATAAGCTAATTTTCCAGTCCAGATCGTGTGATTTTCTTTGGAGAATTCCACTTTCTTTCTGAATACAATGCTTTCACGTGCATGCGGAAATGATTTAATTTACTCGCAAGAATAGGATATCATATATTCTGAAATCGGACCTCAAACAGCGAAGATAAGACGCTGATGTTTGGTCGGCTCTTATATCCAAGCTTTTCCTTTCTTTAATCGATCAGAAACGGTTTACAATTACAATGAAGCGTGGTCACAGGTCTGCTGCTCGTCAATGTGGTAGCTAGCAACGCCCACAGTGAAATGTACCAAAGTAACCTACTGGGTGCCAAGGTAGTTTGAAAGCACATAGATACTTAGACGTCAATTATATACCTCTTATTAATTGAGTTCGAGGTCCGTACTGTGAAATACGGACCGAGTTTTTTCCCGTCGATTTATGGCCCAAGCGCGAAGCGCGCGGGCCATAAATCGATGGGAAAAAACGAGGATCCGTATTTTACAGTACGGACCGAGAAAACGAGGTTAATAAGATATTTATCATGTCTCTCATACTGGAGAAAAGAAACCATTTCAAGTCAATCGCGGCTACATTTGAATGACGCGCGCGTCAAATGCAAGAAGAAAGCGAAATTTATTGGCTTACGTAAACAGTTTGCAGTTGGCTCGCAGAGACGTGAATCCAAACTTCAAACGTTTTAATTTTACGATTAATTCGTACAGCTCCTTTCTGTGGAAAACTGGATACAGTTCAAGATTACTTTGAAATAACTCCTGAAGTGATGTGAAGTTCGATAAACAGAGAAGAACAACTGAACTGAGAAGAAAGCCGTGACCGTGACATTTTCTGTTGATTTCACAGCACACCAATACTAAAAAAAATTAGGTAAAAATTAGGTTTGTTTGTTGCTTACTTAACAAGTTTTCTCACAAAGGCAAAAGGCAAACAAGGCAAACAAAAGGAAGACAATCGACAAAAGATGACATGTATACATGAATTATCAGCGAAGATCAGTATCTTTCTTTTTATCGCTGTTGCTTTTAACAGTCTTTTATCCTTCGTAAAGTTGATCGGCTGTGAGCTCACAGTTATTTCAGTTCGGTTATCTTTGAAGCCTTGGCCAGCCCAAAACCGTAGACAGTGCTTTACCTCTCGCTGTTTTTGACTTGTGGTCCGATATATCATGTTCAAGCTGGCAGTCATTTCGGATCTTCCCGTTAAGAGGTTGTCCTAAATCATTTGGCACAAGTTTCCATGCTGTAGACGCAGGGGCGGATTTTTCTTAGAAGGGGTGCACAGTTTTTTGCAGAATATCAGTTGTATAAGAAAGCCCGGTCATTTCAGGGAGGGGAGGGGGGTGGGGTGCGGGTGCTCATCCCCGGCCCTCTCCCCCTAGATCCCCTCCGGAGATAAGTGAATAGAATGCGAAAATCACGGAGATCTATATTCTCCACAAAGAAATGTGCAGTATCCTACAAACGGGATCATGAAACGAATGGCAACTGACATTAGGCAAGACCAGTTTCATTCAAAGTTAATGATCTATCGGTAATCTATCGGTTACATTTAGTTGTCTTCTATTTGTTTGCATAACATCTGTCTGGCTGCTTTTACAACTGCCATTCGAAGCTCATGAAGTCGCCAACAGTACAAAACTGGATTGATTGCCGAGTTGAGAAAAGCCACAGTATCTGCTAAAAGCCATGCCTTTGTTACGGAAATGTGTGGAATACCTAACATTGTCATAGAAATAATCATCGGTGTATAACACAGGATCATCACGATATAGTAAATGAAAGTGTTTATCGCACTTTTTATCGATCGCTGCATGTTTTGACTATTTTCAGCATTGATGCTGTCTACAGCCTGTTGTTGAACATCAATCTGTAACTGATGCTGTCGAACAATACGATAGATTCGTGTGTAACAAACAGTAGAACATAACAGACAGATAACAATACTCATAGCTGCAGCAAAATAATGAGCGTTCATATTCCAAAAGGACAACAGCGATAACAAGAATGCAATGATCCACAGAGTTGCTGATGTATACATAGCGCGATGTGTGGTCACCAGATCCGGATATCGCATGTGATAATGAAGAGCCAAGAACCGATCCACACTTATGGCTGTCATTGTAAAGAGCGAAACAGCACAGGCAGTAAAGGACGTGATATTCATTACCTTGTATAGCGAATTATTTGTAAGTTCATTGGCGATATAAACCGGTTGAACGACTAGTCCAACTAGAAGGTCTGAGACAGCCAGACTGCACAAGAGCACAACGGACGGTGAACGAAGCGAAGAAGTTCTCAATATGGCGGCTAGCACCAGAGTGTTGCCAACAATGGATATGAGCATCTATGGAGCATTCAGTGCACAGTTTATAATGACAATAGTTTCAGGACGAGAGGTTTGGCTCATGTTTCCTGAGTAATCAGTCTGTGATAAGTTTGTTAACTTCACGAACTCTCACCTTACGCTTTCATAAAGTAGCATGCACGATGATGTTCTCAATAGTTCATACATACATCAATTCAATAAAACTGCTTGAGATTATTTTTATTATTATTCACTATAAATTTCAAAGTAGCGTGCCGTTTGTCAAAGAGATAAATTAATTTTTTTTGGACAAAGGGGCCTTAATAATTACCAAGCGACATATGTTTTCATATGTTTTAATAATCGATAAAAAAAAATAATAATAATAATAATAATCGATAACCACTGCCTGCTTTTAAGAACTAGCTAGTAAGACCGACTTATTAAGCCAAATTTGTTTGACATGTCAATACGGTTTAGATGTGATGAAAACATATTTCATTAGAGAGATCTATCCTTTAGACCGCCTTTTAAGTTTTGTTAATTTATAACTGCTGCCTGCAGTTAGGAACTAGCTAAAGACAGACTAATTAGACCAAATACTTTTCATGACTTTTGGCATGACAACACGGTTTAGATGTGATCAAAACGTTTTTCATTAGAGAGATCTATCTATTAGACCGCCTTTTAAGCTTTGTTTATCAAAAACTGCTGCTTGTATTTGTAAACTGCATTTGAAAGAACAATATGGTTGGCGATGAAAACGCATTTCATCTAAGAGATCTATTCATTAGAACGGCGTTAAAATTTTAATAATGTAACGAAACATTTTGAAGAGTGCTTGTCGGACCCAAAAGCTTTAGCTCCCTTTTTGTATAGATTGCATGGTTTAAATTATGCCTCACCCCTAAAGAGCTCTAAATTTAGAATCTAATTGAGTGTTGTGCTTATGAGAACCAGACTCCTCTCGACCATTCTGGCGGCATATGTTGACATTTTGAATGCGGCAAAACGACAGAAATTTGCAGGAAAAACAAACAAACAAACAAACAGGAAAAAGATTTGAAAGAAAGTTTACTATCAAAATCACTAGAGTGGTAAAATGCATTCGCTAAATTTCACCTGGCGTAGCGTCAATTAAGATCCCTTAAATTAAAAACTTTAATCACGTGGACACTATTTATTCATTGGGAAAGCCAACAAAATGCTTCGTGATTTTCGGATACTCTCTGCTGCAAAACAGCGTGGAACCTTATAAAATCAAACAAAACCTGCTTTTCTTTGAGGTTGAATACATCTCACGAGTTTTCCGACCCTCTTGATTCGATGGCGTCATTATTGTTCATATAAATTCTGGGAAAACGCGTGGCAATTATTTTCCGCACAACACATGTTAAGAATCGAACTGCTTCGAGTTCAATCTAGGGTATGCTGTTGTTCAAAGCTGATTGACTGATTAATTTAAAATTTGGAATGGAAATTAGCATTAATGGTGCATTCAGCACACAATTTACATCATGGCCACAGCAAATCGGCGTCAATTTTATAACTAATATTCTTCCTTTACAAGTCATGATATTTCGCTAGCGTTCCTTTTAACAATCCATTTTCAGATCTTGTTAATCCAAATTGTTTGAATCTTTGTGCTAGCTGGAACGAAAATTAAATCTAAAAATAGATCGAGCCACAACAGCAAAATGCTTGGGAATCACTTTTTTCAAAACAAAGATGGCCGAACTGATCCGTACCAAGTTTGATTCGCTCAAATGGAACGAAAATCTGAAACCAGTTTCAGTGCCAATCTGAACGATCCACCTCCAGAGGTGGATTGTTTGGATTGCAATCTAAGATTGGTTTGTCCATGAATGGAACGGGAAATCTCATTTTTGATCGCAAAATCCGGTTTAGATTGGTTAAAAGGAACGCTACCTTATCTGACGTCACAGCGCGCTTTTGTGTTGGGATGGTTATTTTAAAAAATCCAACAATCAATTCTTAACATTTTCTAGTATTTACAATAATAATTATTTTAATATTTCTTTTATTTATTTATTTATTTATTTATTTATTTATTTATTTATTTATTTATTTATTTATTTATTTCAACGAATCAAATTTGGGGCGAGAGCTATCAGGCAAGCAAATCTTTGGATTTATAATTCGGCTTCTGGCTTGTACTGAGGACAGCACTTTTGGAAGCGGTAAAATACATTGCACTAAGGACTAGCTAACTGCAGTAAAATCGGTTGTTAGCGTTGTTCTAAGCCGTATCCAATTAAGCACACCCAGTCGTCATGTTTAATGATGGTTGTTTTGTAGACATGATTCACACAGCGCTACTTGTTCCTTGCGGTACGAGCGACAAGGACAGAGCCGGACTACACCAGGCCTGGCTGCTCGGCAGCTGAACAACAGCGACTGACTCTGTAGTAGGCACGTGTTATTTAAAGTATCCAATGATGGTGCGAAAATACTGTCACGTGATATTGTCGCAGAGGCATTGCAGGACAGCCCGGCTCTGAAAGGCAAACACAAGAAAGAGAATCGACTTAAGCATAAATATATACACGGAACGTTTTATTGTTTAGTTGAATAAGAAGTTGTCCGAGCTTGAAATGAATGCTAATTGACCTCTTAACTTCGTAAGTTAATTTTCTAGCCCAGATCGTGTGATTTTCTTTGGAGAGTTCCACTTTGTTTCTAAGAACAATGCTTTCATGTGAACGCAGAAATGATTAAATTAAAAAGAAACAACTCGCAAGAATAGCATATACCATATATTCTGAAATGGAACCTCAAACAGCGAAGATAAGACGCTAATGTTTGGTCGGCTCTCATATGCAAGGTTTGCTTTTCTTTCCCCGATCAGAAACGGTTTTACAATTAATACATGATGTTTATGGAGCGTGGTCACAAGTTTATTGCTGGCCACTGTGGTAGCTAGCAACGCCCCACAGTGAAATGTACTACAGTAACCTACTAGGTGCCAAGGTAGTTTGAAGGCATATAGATACTTAGACGACAATTCTAATGCAGTATAAAGCCTATACATTCCCAGATATGTCTTTGGGCTTCGATGCCGTCAACATGTCTAGCTCGACTAACAGGCCACGTTTGGAGCCACGGAGCTATCAACATTGGTGTTTTAATAATTGCATGAGAAGCATCGTGTGTTTACCTTAAATGATACACAAATTATAATTATTTATAACACTTTGGCACTGTCTTTCAAATGTTGTAATTGTCAAGATGATCCTAGGTATTTGAAAATTTAAAAAGCCTGGGCGTTTGTAATTTAAAGGTCCTTGGGTACCCTCGGAAGTCTTCGATTCGGGTAAGCATGGACAATCTTCGGAACGGCATAAGTGAGCAACGTATAAAGCCGTTGTAAAAGAGTTTGTTCGAGCCAACTTCGGAAAACCTTTGTTGAAATTTGTCTTTGTATTGCAAATTAGCCTCAAAATGTACATCCTCGGAAATCCAGGGCTTCAAAGGGGACGGGAAGTTAAGAAAAGCCCTGGGTTTCCGAGGATGCAAAATGTATAAACTAAAACAAACTAAAACGAAAATAAAAGGAGGCGTTTCTTTGTTACTAATGATCTCACCGTTTTAAAGCATCTTGTGTGTTTATCGCGGTAAAAAATGTTGGCTCACAGACAAGACCTTGGTCCAGACAAGCGAACACGCATGACTGACCATCTTTACTTGTAGTGGTCTTCAGTTCCTTGATTGGCGGCCAGTCACTGGGCTTACAGAAATCCTGTATATAAGAAAACGAGCATGAGCTATTCGTTTGTAATTACTGTCCCTTTGTATAGAAGTCTATTAATCACAAGAATCTATGAATGTAAAAGGTGAAATATTCAGCATGTCCCGATGGGAATTGAACCCATAACTTCCCAAACACCGGGCAGGCGCTCTATCCACTGAGCTACAGGAACTCATGGTGAGCAAGCCCATTTAACTAGGTTCATATGTAACCAATGTAAAGAGCGTTAAAACACTTGAAACGTTCTTATGATGAAAGTTCTATTATGCCCCAGTGGGGCTTAATTGTTTTGAAGGTCTTTGAAGAGGAGAGGGGGGGGGGGGGGGGGTAGAGGGAGGGTATTTAAAATCATATATTAGCTAGTCAGGGTACATATCAGCGAAATAAATGTCCCAGCTATGTTTTGCAGCACATTTTAACAAAACAGTAACAAAACCAGGTTAATGTGGGGGATGGATAGCTGAAAAAATTTAAAGTTACATTATTTTCTTGTCTCATAAAATGTTGTGATCTGCCATCTAGGGAAGAGGTCTTTATACAGAGTCAGGAAGTGAGCGCAATACAAAACTTGAACTTCCAGAGGAGAGCTTATTGGGAGCCTAACAGAGAGAGGGGTGGGGGTGGTTGAATAGTCGAGCTTAAACGTCATGCTAAGCTTTATGTAGCTTGGAACCACGTGACCTTTTTCCACACAAATCAAAGTTTCAAAATCTCCAGACAGTTAAGACGCTATTACAGTTTATACCCTTAAAAGTTTTACGTTATCTTCGACGAGAGTAGGGCTAAGTACGGGATGTTTGGCTCTATATTTTTCTAAGGAACTTCCTTAGAATCTTACTTGTCTCATTACAACACATACCTGATATTCTATGTAAGCGTTTAACCGTTCAAGCATGCCAGTAACTGTGAATTCATAGGGTAGATGAGGGCTTGCCTGTCAGTTAAAAAAAAGATAAACAAATTTTTTCACTGCGATAAACCGATGTTGCTCGATGCAAATATTCTTTGTCTTTACGCAATTACAGAACAAAAAGCACCGCTCTTTCATTCGAGAATAAACTAGCAGCCTATCCTAGCTGGATTGCCGTTTATTACGGAAAACAGCTAGGTTGTACTCGTTCGAATTAATTCATGCATTACATTGACGATATCAAAACAATTAGCATAAGCATATCGGAGAAACATTTATAATAACGAGGGCTGGATTTTCCATTGTTGCCGTGTAGGTAGGAACTTACCGATGAATTTAGGATTTTCTGTAACGCCTCTTCTACTTCCTCATTGTTGTTTATGTCAACAGTTTGGACGAATGGCTCTCCGACAAATACCTCAGCATAGGGGTTTTGAGATGTAACCTGTTCATTGCAACACAAAAATAGTTATATATTTAATCAAATCATGTGTCAGTGCGCAGTGAGTGGGAAAATACGGGTATAATACCTAATTCTCGCCGGAACACTCGGTTTCTCGTAATTCATATTTCGAAACAATTTTGGTTTCCACTGCAGGCTCGAGAAATCGGGATTCTAATTTAGTTTTAAATTAGCGCCTAAAATTTACATCCTCCTGGAAGTCTATGCTCTATGTTGCAAGAGGAGGGGCCAGCAGTGTTCTAGAGGAACTTAGTTTTTTTTTTTTGTTATTCATCTCAGTGTCCTTACCTTCCTATCCATGGGTTTTCCAGCGAAGAATCCATGATTTAGACGATCAAAAGCCGGATTAAACTTAACAAAGATAAAGAAACATTGACTTTGGCTTGAGGGCAACAGATAGATTGAATGCAGTGTACAAAAATAAAAAAAAGACAAGGGGAGTTCAGTATGCAGGCCCGTTGCTAAACATAGCTGAAGAGCGTCAAGACATATGTACACTCATGTTGATGGGCTCTTGATCTACCTTAGGATTTATGAAGTAACAACCATTGGCTAGAGCCTCAAGGGCTGCTGGTCCTTCAAATGGGTCGCCGAGGCCAACAAATACCTGAGAACAAATGAAGAAAAAGTGAAGAGATTTGTTAAATTGAAAGAGAGGTCATGAAGAAACACTGGAGTGAATCACACAGTTTAAATCATCGTACCGTAATCACTCTTCCATCCTCTTTCTATTTATTGCTGACCACTAATCTGTGAAAACTTGATACGACAGAATGTTTACTCTTTCCATGCTCTAAGGGCATTCTTAGGTAATGGGCCATTTCGACCTGCCTCTTATCTCTGTTTCAAAACGATTTCTAATGCAATGCAATGAGTTGGATTGAAACACTTTTTCATATGGATGGTATGGCAGGAAGACTCGTTTTGAGACCGAGGCAAAAAGACAAATGGTTTGTTTGCATAGGATATTAGCTTATTATGTTTGCTAATTTTTTTTTCTAGTTTTCTTTTTACATTTTCATAAAAAAGTTTAGATTGGTTTTACATGTTTTCAATTTCCGTTCCCTACTTATTGAAATACGTTCTAAGAAATAGATGGTTCATTAAAGCGATATCCTCTTATTGATTATTTTCCATCTTCTCAACACCTGTCTTCTTGAAAATGTATTGATATTGTAAAATGAGTTAGGCTTTGATCACCTTGGTGAATAACGGCTCCTAAATTAACATAAATTATCATTCATTTACCTTACTGCTTTGAAACAGATTCATGAGCGTAGAAATGTTGACTATGCCGTGATTGATGACGTAATCAGGTACGTCATACTTGCGAAGCTCACTTATCTAGAAATAGAATGGATATAATCAGTAGTGTAGCAGCTCTCGTAAGCTTATAATTCTACTGGTCCTCAAGTGAAGCAGTTGCTATTGTTTTGGGGCTAGGGGCATTGTTCCTGTTGTTTGTTCTATTGTTCTCGTTTCTCCAGTAGTATAGCAGCTTTCGTTAGCTTGTAATTCTACTGGTCCTCTGGTATAGAAGTTGCTATTGTAATTGAGGCTAGGGATGCTGTTAATGTTGTTTGTTCTATTGTTCTCTCCAACCATTCAACAATAATGTAGTTTTAAAATGCTACTTAAAAAATGGCAGTTGTCTCTATTCTCTTTAAAACACATGTCTTGGTAGCATGTAGCAGTTGATTCAGGATTCGATTGAATGTTTTGAAACGTCGTGAGATGATTTTTTGTCAGTAAAATAATATGTTAACAGCTATGTTCAGGACCGTAGACAGGAGGTGCGAGAGGAGGAGTTAAAATGGCTCTCAGAATGCCGAAAAGTGGTCTTTAACAACTTGATTTTTTCAATATTTCCCGGGGAAATATACTCCCGAATTCCCCTAGACGCTCATGCTTCCAGCGCTCGCACCCACCCAAGCAAACTCCTGCCTACGACCATGATGTTGTAAGGTTATTTTGTCGTTTTCTGAAAGACCAGTTTTCTATTTCACTCCCGCCAAACCACAGCCATTAATCAAGTTCCAGCTGAAACAACGATATATCCAAACGACTTTTGCTACGATAATTAAAATGTGTTTCTCTGTTGTATAATCGGAAAGGGAAATCTACATTAGCCTGGCAGCGCCAAAGTAGTGTAAATATCTTACGTTTTTCGTTCCAATGTTAGCATGGACTTCACCGAAGTGCTTCTTTATCGTATCGATGTATTTTGTCTTATCCTGAAAAGAGAAGTGAAACGTTAAATCGATATATTTTTTTTTGGCTTGTCACAAGCGTGACCTAGTCACTTAAAGATGGTGTGACACTCGCTTACCGTATTTCTAAACTCTTAACCACTTTTTAACATGGTGTTACACTAGCGTGACCTTGTCGCATGACTGAAACATCCAGTTCAAGAAATATATCATTCACCACTTTCACATCTCCCATAATACACTTTGTTTGTCCCCAAAATTTTGCATAAGCATTGTTTTAATTTTATTTCTTGGGAACTACAGTCAATGGGAGATGTGGAAATGGTGAATGGTCAAAAAATAAATAATTAATTAATTTCAAAGAGGTTTTCCTGGCCACGTGAGTATACTCAAAGTCCAATGATTTTGAATTACTATACCATCCAAAAATAAGGTAGTTTTCCATAGACAAGTGCCATTCTTCTATTCTTCTGCTCCTTTGTTTGTACCAAATGCTGTTTCTGTGGAACAGCGAAGCCCATGAATGAATTATCGGGGCTGTGAGCTATGACAAAACAGAACAAAAATCTGGAATCAGGCCGAAAAATGGTCACAGGTTTAGGAGCATACAAAATGCATAATGTTACAAAAAGATATCATTTTCATATTACAGTAGAATACCGATTTCTGATCAAACCTTCCGATAGTTTGAACTAACAGTCGTTCCCCTTAGCTCTTGGAGTTGTTTCGCTCATTTGACCATTGTTTTTTACCCCGGATTTCTCAAAACAATTTTTTTTTCCCTCGAAGGTACGAGAAATCTGAAATCTTTAGTTTCCAATGAATATTGTGGTAAAACGTGCGGGGAAACATGTGACCAGTGCAGAATGATTTTGTTACCACATCAGCATTGGTCAGCTTTAAGATCGATTGACACAAGTGGTGTGCTTTTCCTGGGGTCGAGAATGGGGTCAAGGTAAGAGAAATAGAACCCGGGAAGACGAAAATTTTGCTCTGAGTTTACCCGCAGTAAAAGATGGGTCAGAAAAGAGGGACAACTTTGCTCCAAATAATAAACACGGCCTTGAATGGAGTGATAGCTGTTTCTAGACATCACTATTGCTTTATTCAAATTATTCCTCACCACACTCCGCCCCACCCCCTCGCCCCTCCCCCATCAAATCAATTACCAAGCAATAATTGTTTTGTTGGCACATTTGTAACAACAGTTGCATTAAAGATACAAAAAAAATTCACATAAAAATGAGTTACTTACGATACATTGTCATAAATTGTGGAAGCAGCAGATTCAGATTTCCCCAAATAGATCTTCCTCCAGGAATTTCTTCTTTATAATACTTGTAGTTGAATTCGGCATCTGTACCAAACGAGTCCAGAACACGCATTTTGCATCTAATAATCGCGACATGAAAATAAAAAGTAAGCCATAACGAACTATTTAAAGACAATTCGAACTGGTATTAAATGCCCTGGGGATGAATTAATGATATGCAAATAGTTGCTCTCCTTTATGCACTCTACTCTAGTCCGCGACATCGAGCGGTTGACACCCGCCCACACCCTCCCTGCGAGGAAGCCGGTTTGAAGTCTCCACCATCTATCTGCGGCTACTGAGCCTGGTTTGCAGTCCCAAGAGGTGTTCATTGAAAAAAGGCAGTATGCCTATGCAAATATTTGGCTACCTTTTCGCCTCTAGAGGTTTAATTTTCTCAAAACTTCTCAAACAGAATTTCACTGCCCGTTCGAGACCAAGTTAAAGGGGCTACATCACGGATTTTTAAACAGCCAAACTTATATTTGTGTCGTAGGAAACCTAAAACTAGTGAAACAAATATTATAAATCAAACAGAAACTTATTAAAAATCCCAACTGACAGGAGGCTGACCAGTTGGCTATATACAAAGTGTGGAGGAGTTGAATTCGGAACCACCGAAGACAAATCAATCTAGTGGCAGGGAGGAGGATTTGAACCCGGGACCTCCGGATTACAAGTCCAGCGCCCTAGCCACTAGGCCACGCTGCCTCTAAAAATATTAAAGGTGCACTTTCATGAGCACGGCTTCAAAAAGTCAAACTAAGAGACAATGACACCCTAAAAAGAATTGTATAGCACGCGGCGTTTGTAAAAACTGCAGTATACAACTGCATTGAAGATTTGTATTAAAGGTGCGTTATCATAAGTTACGCATGCGCGAGGTTCTGATCATAACTTGAAACACCTAGGACAGAATTTTTCAAAATCTTCCCTTGAGTCTTGAAGAAACGCTTAAAATTAATAACAATTTAATATAAATCTTCTTCTGAGTCTTCAAGGCGTATTTGTATAGTTATTGTCATAATTTTGGCATCGTTTTTGCCAAAAAATAATGCAGAATTACTTTCAAATTCCTTTTCTTTGTGTTTGTACCAGACTATGTCAACAGAAAGCAACCGTTTTGTATTTTCATTTTTCTATAAAATAAAGCCAACAAAGTGCAAATGGAAAGGAGTAGACAACCAATCAGAATGCGTGTACCTGTACCGAGACACGTGCGGTCCACTGGCACTAGCCAGGCTCTTAACACCAATGATATCAGTGAATATAAGATCCAAGCCATCATCAAGTTGTCTGGAGGCACAGCCGTCCGAGTCGGGAGGTGTGATGATACTGTCAACAAACCAGTTTGTGTCAGTTAAAGTGATACTACCAGACCTTGATCTTTGTCGGGGAGGAGAGGGGGGGGGGGGGGGGAGGGGGGAGGACGGGAATGATCGTCACAATATTTGAATTGAACCCATCCGATCTGGCCGTGGCTAAACGGAAACTAATCCCCCCTTTCTGCCAGAAGGGGCCTAATAGTAGGCGATGTTCTTTGAGAATGCGCCAGTATACCTGAACATGTACTTACCTCGGGAGGTCATTTTTATCGGTTGTCACTGTTAAGTCATGTCCTAATATGTACAATGCACTCATGACGTCACTCCACTGACTGAGTTCACCAAGACAGCCACCAGTAAACGCTTCAGTGAAGAATTTGAAGTTGAATTCTAAACTGCCCATATAAAGAGCGATCTGAGGAGGAGAAATGTTACCTCTTCTGAGCGTTGTATTAGCACAATGCAATATCTACATATCCCTGTATCTCAGTCGTTTCTAGAAAGAATCTACGTCATATAAATGGTATATGTCAAAACATATGAAAACATTTGTAAGATTGTGGTTGATTATCCCGACTATATATCTAATGTTCTTTTTTAACGTTCACTATCTTATTCAATTTTAATGTCATGGAAAATAATGAAACAGCACTGATATGGGGAAAAGAACATAATTATGCCACTCGATCACTTGCTTAGATGTTATCAAACGCAAATTAAAATTAAAACCTACATAAGATTTATGTTTGCCTTCAAAGTTACGTTCTTAGTGTAGCTATTCTTAAATAATCTATTTTATTATATACATATTAGGCGGACATAGTGGATAGTGTTAATACTGTATTAACTAAAACACACACAAACAAACACCAAAATACGTCAAACTTATATTGTTGAATGTTGTCACTAGAGAAGCAAACGTAACAATTATCAAAAGAAGTCATTTGCCATGCCATTTGAAGCCAAACTACGCCATTTGAAGTCATTCACTACAAATGGCATAGCTTCATCGTGCTATTTAACTATTACCTTTTTCCGCTTCCTCCTTGACATATCCTGTGTGATAGCGAGCTCTTTAATGGCTTCCAGCCACAATGGCCATGTTTCAGTGATTCGAAGTCTCATCCAAGCGTAACGGTCGTCTTTTAGTTCTTCTAGTAACCCAGACACATCCGTACGGATCTTTGCCTGTGATCAGAAGTCGCGCATTGCATTAGCTAACTGCAGAGTATTGGAATGCAATCCATTAGACTCTCTTACACATGAACAGATGATCAATTTATTTTTTACACAAACCTCCGTGTGATTGACTGATGGTTTAAAGGGGTCATGATTACGCCGCCATGGCAAGACTGGGCACCATGCCTCGACCTGTGTATAAGCATGGACACGAAAAAAAAGGGCTTTAATTGTTATACTTTTATTTTTTTAGTCAGGAAATTTGCACGCCATAAATGGTTTGAACTTGAATTTAAAGAGTGTAAGTTAATCAAGATGTTAAAGTCGCGCTTTGATCTGCAAAAATAGAACGTCTTTTTTCAACCGCATTTCCAGTTGGAGTTGAGCAGCGATTCTGCGCCAACTGAGCTGAAAGTGATATTTTCTAAGCCAATAATAAACATTGCCTAAGTATTATAACAACTTTGCTGAGAAATGATAATGCAATGAACTCACCTCGCTGAGGTATTCAATCACAGAGCAGAGATTGCTCGGAGTCACGTGATGTTTCTCGCCATGGCACTTGGGATTCCAGGTATCAGGAAAAGACTAAAAAGTAAATATACAAAACGAGCAGTGTACTAGACATGTACACCTTGATTTGCTAACTAGCTAAGATAATATAGGCATAAACAAGAACATATGACATTGTTAGAAAATGCTGAAGGGGTTACAATGAACAAAAAAAGGGAAACAAAATGAGATGGGTTTTATGACGAATGTGAAAACAATGTGGGCTAAATTTTACTTTATGTGTTTTAAAGTATCAGCATACACGAGGGAGGGCACGTGGCCCGTTTTCATTTTCCCGAGTGTGTACGTTGTAATTTTGTCCCTGCTACATGTCCCTTAGTGTGTAAGGACCATAAACGGCACGTCAACATATCCATCGGTTAAATGTTCATATTTAAATTATGTTTCACTCGCAGCTAACCTGCTCTCAGATTCTGAGTCACGCAACATGAATCAAATGTATCTACCTAGAGGCGGATCCAGGGGAGTTCCCCCGCACCCCCACTTATTTTTCGGAACTAGCGCATTTTCTGAGTACTGCCGGAATTATCTTCGCAGAATACTACATTCATAGGCAAGCCGTCAAAAGAGACCCCCCCCCCCCCCCCTCACTTAGCTGAAGATCTGGATACGCCACTGCTATCCTAGCACGGTGCCTAACATCTCAATTTGTTATTGCCTATTTAGTGAGTTTTCTTAAACATACCTTGACCTTCATTGAGCAAAGTGGAAACTTAGGATCTTCAGGTATCTGACATGTTATCGATTTAGTTGTAATATCTTCAGCCGCAAAAATAAGAGTAACAAAATGTTAGCACATGTATCTGATCTGAAATAATTGAAAATCTGCAAATGTTTCCTAATTAATCAACGCTGTGCAGGATGGCTTACACAACAGGAATTCTGTAAATCATTTTTGTAATGTTAAAAAGTAGTCTTCAAATTCTCGATTTAGACTATTTGTCGCGTAATTGGCGCGCGATCACGTAGGTGTCCTATTACAGGTATCCAATTTGAATTTGTTCAAACTAGAAACCTGTAATTGGACGATTTCGCCACTCGCGCATCAATCACATGTACTTGGATGGGTTCTTTCTTGCTGTTTTCTTACTGCCTGCAAAACTGATTGAATATGCCTTTGACTTTTTCATACAAAAGAGGTTTTCAAAGACTTCCAAACCTCGAATATTGTTATTATTATTGTTATTGATACTGGACCTCGCGTCGTACAAATTCAAAGAGTAATCGTACTCGTAATTTCAAACCGGCCTCGTGCTGCGCGCTCGGGCGATTTGTTACTTATAATTTATTATTTGTTATTTCTAATAATTACTTTCAAATCAAAAGGAAGCTAAACAACAATAGTGTTCGATGATTATAAAACGTCAATTGAGTTTTAATTTCGAACCGAACTAGGTTTTCACAAACGATTCACTTGTCTCGTCGTTTGGCCTTCAAACTTGGTAAGTTTGCATCGAGAAACTGTTTGAATACAAAACCACCATATCGGGGCAAATCCAAATATCCATACTTACGTTTCTCTTCAAGTACGGAAACCACCTTTTCCGGAATAGAGTCAATTTGTGAACGACGATGCAAAATTCGCGAGGTTTCATTTTCTTGAATAACATGATCTAAAATCAATTTTAAAATAAGTTACTGGCACTCGAAAATACCATTTTAATGGTATAGACTTAGACTACAATTTGTAAATAACGAAAAACGCGTATTACGTATTACTAAACGCCAATAAATCCAATTGCTAAATTATTTGCTTTCACGTGTATGTAGGTAAATTGCAAATTAAAACTCAAAAGGCAAAGTCCCTTTTCAGCAAGATTTACTTGGAGCGACATAAACATTTTGAAAATCACATAGAGTAAACCCCCAGCACAAATACTGCATAAATTCTGCTAAGCCTGATAGTTAAATTTGTTTTTCTTAGGCAATTTTCTGAAGCCGTCAACTGAATGCGATGCTTACAAAACGACCGTCTTTTTCCTGGTTCGATTCTAAGCTCACATACCTTTTCTCCCTCCCGTTTGCCATACTGAAATTACAAATTGTTTCTTTAATATTAGTTGACGGTATATTTAGAAAATATCTTTAAGACCTCAAACTGATGAGATTTTTTATTCTCATCACCCGTTTGGTTGAAATTGCATGGATATCTTAAGGACAATTTTACATTGAGATCACACATAGAGATAAAAGCAACAAAAGGATAGCACTTACCGAATTTGCTTGAAGGGTAGCTTTCTACTTCTCCAAGCTTCAAACAACACGAACCCTTGGAACAAATCGATACTAAAATAACAATGGCATTTTGAAATAAAACCGTAAGACCAACTAGAAACGCCCAAAATAAAAGACAGCGTTTTGTTGAAAACGTGCGCTTAAGTTTCATCTTCAAGTTAAAATTTATGCTTAAAATAAATCCGAAAGGAACAAAAGATTTCCAACGTGAAAAGTACACAAATATTACTGCATTTTCGACGCAAACAGAATGTTGCCCTGGTTATCATTTTATCTTAAATATGTCGGCATGGAAATTGAAAGTAATTAAGAATAATGTGTCGCCTTTGCCTTCGGATTCCCAGTGCGTTTATAATATTTTGGTTCATTCAAAGACTACGTTTTCAAATTACTCTGCAAGGACCTATGTAATCATCTTAACAAATTTAAATTATGAAAATTAATCATTCGCAAGAGGAGCCTATAATAAAGATTGCAATTTACAGATTTATTTAAAATATTCAAAGTTCTATAACAATATGGTCAAGTTGCCCGGAAACTGAGGAAAAGTTCTCAATACAGCAAAATCGGTTCACTTCTTTTTATCTGCACAAGCATTAGCAAATAAAAACACAGTGACACAGTGACACAGTGTAATTTTGGGTTAACAAAATATTATATAGCGAGCGTTGTCAGATACAACTAAACGCACGGGTTTAACAAAAAGGTCTCTTTGCTGGTTGCCCAGACTTGTCTATTCTGGTTCCAATATCCCACTTAATTATAAATTCATTCAGACAGAGCGATGGAAAGTCACTCCTAGTATATGTAAATGACAAAGCGGCGATGATTAAGACGGAATCCACCAGGACGTCGAGTAATATTTATTTAAGTTGGACAAAAATCGAGTACCAGAATAATTTAAATTCTATTGCGTTATTTTCTACCCTAAATAAAAGGTAGAGATGTAAGTAATAATCCCCGATAACACCGACAACAACTTCTTATCAGAGTCTTAGAAAATGAATTTCAAAGTTCACAAGCTATAGGCAAATTCTCACGTGCAGCCATTTTGTAAAATCGTCTTTAAGCGATTCACTGGAATTCAGTGGAAATTCGAAATTTGTTTTCGGTGTTTGGTGTTGTTAGAAAAGAGTTCTTTTGATAAGATATTTGAAGCAGTAACACAAAAGTTTGCAATAAGCTGTAAATAATTTTGGTACAACAATTTCTTATCAGAGCCTGAGAAAATGAAATTCAAAGTTCACAAGCGGGTGTTACTAAACAGAGTAACGGAGTAACGAGTAACGAGTAACGGAGTAACGAGAAACCGAGTAACGGGAAAAAAATTCCATAGGTAAAAAAAAATAAATAAAAATACTAAAAAAAAAAAAATAATAATAACATTCAAATAAAACATAGAAATAAGGACCTAGAATTCCGGATTGAAATTCCGGGTATTCCGTGTGGCAAATGCAACAGTATTTTCCGGTTGGCTGCATTAAGAAAGCAAAACAAATGGCGGACTCGTTGTCCCTTTTACCTGATTTGGAGTTGTACTTGTTCGACGGCTCTGAAGTTAAAACGGACGATATTGTAAGCGAGGACGTTTTTTTTTTCAGTGCAGCTAACATGCGATGGAATTTAAATCGATTCCACGACCACTTTGAGTATACGAGAGCCTGCTGGCTTGCAGGCTAAATATTTTTAGGCTTATCGTCTTATCGAAATATAGGAAAAAGGTCGCGCAACGCATAAAAAAATATATGGCCGGAATACCAACATTTCTTTATTTAATTCAGTTTCTGCAATAGATGTGAATTAAGAACTTAAGGTTTCGAGTGCAACTAGGGAAATCGGTAATGGTTTTTTTAGTTTTTCGTGCATTAATTCTGTCTGAAGTTGGCGCCGATGGGAATATTTACCGCGATAATTTAATCATGAAAATATAGTACTAAAGTCGAATATGTGTTATCCACTCGGCCATAATGGTTACAATTTGATCGGTAAAACAATTTGTAATTTATAAGTAACACAGAAATCCAACCTAACGGACGTTGTACCAAATAAAAGTCCCAGTCTATTTATAGTATCTTCGAATTCCTTGCATAGTGTTTGTTTTATGAACACGGATGTTTCCGCAAATGCCTCAAAGGAGACCTGCAGTGGCAACGATAAAGACAATTATAAAATACTCTTACCTTCATCTCCCGAGTTATCCGATATAATAATGACATCGTAGTCATCTGCTGTTTTGATGGAGAGAAATTATACTAGGCAGAAAGCCCAATTGGAGGTAATCAAAAACAAACAGTGAAAGTGGCAGGAAAACCGGCAAAGAAAACAGTCCATAACCCTTAATAGGGCAGCCCAAACAGCATCTTTCTTCATTGCTTTTGTAATTATTGCGGACTATATCGGCTGTTCCACAAATATGAGCGATAAAAAGAGAAAAAAAAACTCTTACCTTCCCCGAGGCGAGCCATGCTCTGACTGAGTGAGACGCAGTCACTTGACATTTTTAGCGCGAAAATCCTCTCGGCCGTTGTGCATTGCAACAAAAGGTTGTCATGTAGTCGTGTTATCAATGAAATTACTCCAAGGCTTGATTTGTAATTTTTTTTTTAGAATTTGTATTTTTTTTACCTATGGAATTTTTTTCCCGTTACTCGGTTTCTCGTTACTCCGTTACTCGTTACTCGTTACTCCGTTACTCTGTTTAGTAACACCCCGCTTAAAAGACGTGAGCTTTTGCCTATAGCTTGTGAACGGGTGTTACTAAACAGAGTAACGGAGTAACGAGTAACGAGTAACGGAGTAACGAGAAACCGAGTAACGGGAAAAAAATTCCATAGGTAAAAAAAAAACAAATTCTAAAAAAAAATTACAAATCAAGCCTTGGAGTAATTTCATTGATAACACGACTACATGACAACCTTTTGTTGCAATGCACAACGGCCGAGAGGATTTTCGCGCTAAAAATGTCAAGTGACTGCGTCTCACTCAGTCAGAGCATGGCTCGCCTCGGGGAAGGTAAGAGTTTTTTTTTCTCTTTTTATCGCTCATATTTGTGGAACAGCCGATATAGTCCGCAATAATTACAAAAGCAATGAAGAAAGATGCTGTTTGGGCTGCCTTATTAAGGGTTATGGACTGTTTTCTTTGCCGGTTTTCCTGCCACTTTCACTGTTTGTTTTTGATTACCTCCAATTGGGCTTTCTGCCTAGTATAATTTCTCTCCATCAAAACAGCAGATGACTACGATGTCATTATTATATCGGATAACTCGGGAGATATAGGTAAGAGTATTTTATAATTGTCTTTATCGTTGCCACTGCAGGTCTCCTTTGAGGCATTTGCGGAAACATCCGTGTTCAAGAAACAAACACTATGCAAGGAATTCGAAGATACTATAAATAGACTGGGACTTTTATTTGGTACAACGTCCGTTAGGTTGGATTTCTGTGTTACTTATAAATTACAAATTGTTTTACCGATCAAATTGTAACCATTATGGCCGAGTGGATAACACATATTCGACTTTAGTACTATATTTTCATGATTAAATTATCGCGGTAAATATTCCCATCGGCGCCAACTTCAGACAGAATTAATGCACGAAAAACTAAAAATACCATTACCGATTTCCCTCGTTGAACTCGAAACCTTGAGTTCTTAAGTTCTTCATCTATTGCAGAAACTGAATTAAATAAAGAAATGTTGGTATTCCGGTCATATATTTTTTTATGCGTTGCCCGACCTTTTTCCTATATTTCGATAAGACGATAAGCCTAAAAATATTTAGCCTGCAAGCAGGCTCTCGTATACTCAAAGTGGTCGTGGAATCGATTTAAGGTGATTCCACTGAAAAAGAAGGAGTATTTAGAATTTTCTAAGACTTGGTCCAGTTCATAACTATGTTATGAGCGTTACAAAAATGCAATAAAAAATGGGGGTCACCGTGCTCGTTTTTGTGCAATCTGGATGGCTATTATAGTAAACATATGACCCACGAGGTTCATACTAGAAACCCTCATAATCCGAAAAGGGAACTATCATTTCTAGAAAAAAATCATTTCTAGCGTTAAAATATCGAAGCAGTTCAACGAAATAGACTTTAATCTTACATAATAAACTGTTTTAATTAAACTGGAATTAAGATTATGAAAGAAATTAAGGATTTTGCTGCGTGCGTGCGTAAGCAGCACTTGCTCAAAACGTACTTTTTAAAGCATTGAAATAAAAATATCTCAAAGTAGAGTATTTAACTTTTCTTTAAATTGCGATATATTGTAGTCAACCGGATGTATTTTAAATTTATGCATTAAAAAATGGGGGTCACCGAGCTCGTTTTGAAGAAAATGACCATTTATTTCTCTTCTGAGCTTAACCTAAAAGAAAAGCCATAATGTTGTGTGTGCGCGCGCGCTCGTGCGCGCGCTAAATGACGCGAAAACTCATGCGCAGCAAGGATGCGCAATGCAATTCAGTGGAATCACCTTAAATTCCATCGCATGTTAGCTGCACTGAAAAAAAAAAACGTCCTCGCTTACAATATCGTCCGTTTTAACTTCAGAGTCGTCGAACAAGTACAACTCCAAATCAGGTAAAAGGGACAACGAGTCCGCCATTTGTTTTGCTTTCTTAATGCAGCCAACCGGAAAATACTGTTCCATTTACCACACGGAATACCCGGAATTTCAATCCGGAATTCTAGGTCCTTATTTCTATGTTTTATTTGAATGTTATTATTATTATTTTTTTTTTTTTAGTATTTTTATTTTTTTTTTTACCTATGGAATTTTTTTCCCGTTACTCGGTTTCTCGTTACTCCGTTACTCGTTACTCCGTTACTCTGTTTAGTAACACCCTTTTAAGCGATTTAGTGGAATTCAGCGAAACTTCGAAATCGGTTTTCGATGTTTGGTGTTGTTAGAAAAGATTTCTTTTGATAAGATGTTTGAAGCAGTAACACGAAAGCTTGCAATAAGGTGTAAATAATTTTGGTATATAATTTTGTCCAATAACTACTCGAAGGCTGTCCGCGTAACAGCGGATAAGGCAAATTTTGGACCTTTACCGATTTCTCTAATATTTTCAGTGAAAGTCGACCATTATATCCCATGAACAAATATCACATTTATTTGGATCAAATCTTTTATTTTTATTTTTTGCGAGGCGGTTTTCACTGCAACTTCAAAACCACCCAATTTGCATTTGAAGACTCCATAATTTAGCATTAAATATCGGTCGCTGCCAAATCGTATTTCCTTAACCAAACAAGCTGAATATTTTATATATCAAGGTTTTATGTTTGTTCTATACTTAAACGGTTAAACAATTGTATTCTATAAAACTTTGACTGAGTTATGAATTTTCAAAAACACTTCCTAACTGACTCAGGAATGCGTGACATGTGACATACCTGTTGTTGAAAGCGATTTTCTCGAATGTGGGACCTGATCAGAAGTCAAGTCTATTGTATCTCGAAAGTACTAATACCAGTCTAGAAACCTATCGAATAAAATTTGTGGGCACTCTGCACTTCGCGCCGTACAGAGCAGCAAGATTTTCCCAAATTTTCGCCATTTTGATTAAAACCAAAGATAACGACGATCCGATTTCTTTACAGGGAACCCCTATAGATACGATCATTACCACTAAACACCACACTGTGGCATGCAAATAAATAATATTTGTCGATTTAGCCGTCGTTTAAGGAAAAAATCTACCGTTGTTGCAGGATTTTCAAAAGAAACAGCGATAAATATCAATATGCAAATTACTCCGAAAGCGACATTTTGCTATATTTATCTCTGTAATTCCCGAAAACTATTTTCCTTAAAAATTATTTTACAAGGCAAAGAAATGTTCCTTACCTGAGAAAAGATGCCTTTCAGACTATGTAAAAGCGTTTCAGTTTTGCTGTGAGTGATTATTTTCATTTCCCACGCTGCGGCCGGTAACACAGTGTTTGCTAGGCTGTTGGTTTCACTCTAATTCAATTAAAAGTGGGCAAGTTGTCTACATTTTCAAAGCTCTCTCAGCTCATCCTTAAAATGTCTGAGATACCCGACTATTTTTGTAAATAAAAAGTTTCATATTAAAATGTCGTGATAAAATCTATCTAGTCCACCTCTGTTTTGTATGTACTCAGTTACATGGCGGATCATTCCAATTCACGGGAGCGGGGTGGGAGGCGAGGGGGGGGGGGGGGGGGGGAGGGTGACAAATAAATTTCCCCCATAAATGTCGAAAAAAAATCTTAAAACTAAGCCGAAGTATATATCAAAACGAAACGTCGTTAAGTAGTGGATCTTAATGAGGTTAGCCGTTAGCCGTAAAGTGACCAAAAAATTAAGTCTTAGGCGTAACAGTCGTTGGCCGAAAAAAAATGTTAACCGCAAAAGTGAAAGTCTCAGGATTTCTTGTCAAGACTTTTACGTGTTTTGGTACCGACAAGGGTTACATTTGCTCCAAGTCGTTCGCTTTTTTTTTTGTGTCGACAGAGGTATTTGAATTAATCATTCTGGTCTCCATCAGGGATCGAGAACTCAAATTTCTGAGCATTAACATGCCTAGAGCACTCGTTCTGTATCTTTCAGCCAATCAGATTTGTCAGATTTGACATTGAGTCCGTTAATCGCGGACTAACGGTTTTGGAGGCGGCCAGATGTCTTGATTCCTGGCGCAGACGAGAAGGATCGCGGCCACTGGAGACGAGACTGTGAATTGATCATTTACAAAAAAGGAAACAAAATCGCGCATTGTAGGAATGGCTCGTTCCGCGAAGAGTAGCAATTTTTGATTCTCAAGCCAGACTGTGCACCCTCCTTACCCAGCGGTCTTTTGCGAATCAAACGAGGAAGCAACTTGGAGCAAGTGCTATGAATTACAATGTGCTACGGCACTTGCTCCAAGTTGCTCACTCGTTTGATTCGCAAAAGACCGCTGGATAAGGAGGGCGCACAGTCTGGCTTAAAAATCAAAAATTGCGTCTGATCGTTGAACGAGCCATTTCTGGAAATCCTGCGTTTCGCACGCGAACACTTCAATGCGCGATTTTGTATCCTTTTTCGTAAGCAATCAATAGACCTTTTTCGCTTGGGCGGTTTGTTTTCCAATTACAGACCACGTGATATTCTCTAGAGAATTTTTCTTTTATCCACATATAATTTATTCATTAATATACACGCGACTATTTGAAAATTTGAAAGCAAGAATTTTCAAGAGTATCATCAAATGGTCTGTAATGGGGCAACAAATCGCCCAAGCGCAAAAGGTCTATAGGCCATCTCCGATTTGCTTTTTGCCTCAGATTCAAAACGAGTCTTCGTGCGAAACCATTCAAATAAAAAGAGGTTTGATTTGCATGAAAATGGACGTGAAGGTGGAAGGCATTTTCATATGAATGGCTTCGCACGTAGATTCGTTTTCAAACGGAGGCAAAAAGTAACTCGATCCTTCTGCTCTGCGCCAGGAATCGAGACGTCTTTCCGCCTCCAACACCTCACGTCCGCGATTCACGGACTCATTGTCAAATCTGACAAATCTGATTGGCTTAAAGATACAGAACGAGAACTCTGTGCATGTTCATGCTAATGCTCATAAATTGGGAACGGTCAGAGTTCTCGAACCCTGATGGAGACCAGAAGGATCGCGGGCTCTGAGGACGAGAATGATCAATTAAAAATACAGTAACTCTGTTGACACAAAGAAAAAGCGAACGACTTGGAGCAAATCTAACACTTCTCGGTACCAAGACAAGTGACAGTCCTGACACGAAATCCTGAGACTTAATTCTACTTTCGTGGCTAGAATTTTCCTTTTACGGTTAACATTTTTTTTCGGCCAACGACTGTTACGCCTAAGGCCTACGGCTAACCTCATTAAGACCCACTACTTGAAGTTTCGTTTTGATATGATACTTTCAGGATTTTTTTTTTCGACATTTATTGGGGGAAATTGTCAATAAACGTTTAATTGGCAATTAGTCAGGTACCTCAGACGTTGTAAGGATGAACTGAGAGAGCTTTGAAAAAGTAGACAACTTGCCTGCTTTTAATTGAATTAGGGTGAAACCAACAACCTTGCAAACAAAACAAACACTGTGTTACCGGCCGCAGCGTGGGAAATGAAAATAATCACTCACAGCAAAACTGAAACGCTTTTACATAGTCTGAAAGGCATCTTTTCTCAGGTAAGGAACATTTCTTTGCCTTGTAAAATAATTTTTAAGGAAAAAAGTTTTCGGGAATTACAGAGATAAATATAGCAAAATGTTGCTTTCGGAGTAATTTGCATATTGATATTTATCGCTGTTTCTTTTGAAAATCCTGCAACAACGGTAGATTTTTTCCTTAAACGACGGCTAGATCGACAAATATTATTTATTTACATGCCACAGTGTGGTGTTTAGTGGTAATGATCGTATCTATAGGGGTTCCCTGTAAAGAAATCGGATCGTCGTTATCTTTGGTTTTAATCAAAATGGCGAAAATTTGGGAAAATCTTGCTGCTCTGTACGGCGCGAAGTGCAGAGTGCCCACAAATTTTATTCGATAGGTTTCTAGACTGATATTAGTACTTTCGAGATACAATAGACTTGACTTCTGATCAGGTCCCACATTCGAGAAAATCGCTTTCAACTACAGGTATGTTACATGTCACGCATTCCTGAGTCAGTTAGGAAGTGTTTTTGAAAATTCATAACTCAGTCAAAATTTTATAGAATACAATTGTTTAACCGTTAAAGTATAGAAGAAACATAAAACCTTGATATATAAAATATTCAACTTGTTTGGTTAAGGAAATACGATTTGGCAGCGACCGACATTTAATGCTAAATTATGGAGTCTTCAAATGCAAATTGGGTGGTTTTGAAGAAAACCGCCTCGCAAAAAATAAAAATAAAAGATTTGATCCAAATAAATGTGATATTTGTTAATAGGATATAATGGTCGACTTTCACTGAAAATATTAGAGAAGTCGGTAAAGGTCCAAAATTTGCCTTATCCGCTGTTACGCGGACAGCCTCTTAAATACTTAACACTGTTTTGGTCCGTATATTTATGTTCGTATAGACCTCGTATAGACCTGATAAGCCACAAATAAAATATATATATATATAATAGTACAAAATAAATTAACTAAAATAGACCAAATAAACTACTCAGCATTGAAATAAACTAAACGAGCTGAGTAGTTAAAAAATTAAAATGCTATGACTAGGTTGTACATGATTAAACAGAAAAGATGAAAGAAAAAATAAGATAAGATAAGTAAAAATAAGTAATTTAATACACTGCAATTAAGTATTTTCAAATAGTAGTTTAGATAACAAGTTGAAAAAAATAAGAAGTAAAAAAAATAATAATAACAATAATAATAATTAAAAAAAAGTACCAGCTAGAGATGGAACCAAAAATAGTACTAAAAATGGAAATTACATTAAAAAATTAAATCAGTGATGACAGTTTCGTATGGAGCTTTTGAGGTAAAAATGAGTTATTTTAAAAATGGTTTGAAGTGTTCAACTGATTTGGGTTCCTTTTTTTAATCATAAAACCATTCTCGGTTGGTCTCCTGGTTGGGTAACTTTTTCAGTTGGTAGCAGACTCGGCTGGAAAGATTGATTTGATCAAAAATCGATTGATACGATCGATCAGGGCCGAATTGTTCAAAGCACGATTAAACTAATCCAGGATTAGCGTGAATTTTGATTTCAGTGTTTAACTTTTCAGTGAGGTTTTCTGTTAACTTTTTTTCCTCCAGTTTTTGACGTCTACTAGTTTCAAATTTCACAAAACACAAGCATTCGAAACACTTTTGTACATGAGAAATTGAACCCTCGATTAACTTTTAATCCTGGGTTAGCGTTAATCGGCTTTCGAACAATCCGGTCGAGTAGTAGATCAAATCAACTTTTCTTTCAACAGAACGGTCAGAAAACTGCTCCTTTGGAACACTAAGCGCAGCTCCGACTAAATCAGCCAAACGCATTTAAAATAGTTAGTCCCAAAAGAACGTGACCGAAATCTCATTATTTAGACAGGTAGTATTTACTATGCTAACACTATTTTTGCATTGGCAGACTAAAATCTACTTACTTATAGGTACTTTCATTTAACTTTATTTCATTCCATTCATTCATTTTATTATCTTTTCAAATTTACTTTTTTCAATCGCTTATTCGTTATTTCTCTTTTCTCCCATTTCGTTTCGTTATGTTTCGTTTCATTCGTTCGTTCGTTCGTTCGTTCGTTCGTTCGTTCGTTCGTTCGTTCGTTCGTTCGTTCGTTCGTTCGTTCGTTCGTTCGTTCGTTCGTTCGTTCGTTCGTTCGTTCGTTCGTTCGTTCGTTCGTTCGTTCGTTCGTTCGTTCGTTCGTTCGTTCGTTCGTTCGTTCGTTCGTTCGTTCGTTCGTTCGTTCGTTCGTTCGTTCGATCGATCGATCGCTCCTGCGTTCGTGCGTGCGTTCGGATCGTTCCTTCATTTCAAAAAAGTGTAAAGAAGCTGCTGCAGTCATATCGCCAGAAAACTGCCAAAACTGTTTGCCTGCCGCAGAGTACTTACAAATTAGTTTGGCAGCTCGAAGGAATCAAATTTCATACAAGCAATAACATGTTATGTAAATTAAACAAACGTTTGTTCTTGCGCTTCCTGCGTCGAAAACATGATGACCAAGGAAGGAAGGAGGGAGGATACTATAATTAAACTTGGCTATTGTTTAAGTAATATATTAATTTCTTTTCTATCAGTAATAGTTTCTGTTATACGTTTTCAGTTCTAGTTGTATATTTGAAATAGCCAGGGAACGATGGGATTCCTGGAGTTAAGATACGAACACCGTACAAGGACCGACGAGAGAAAAATGAGTTTATTGAATATCAGATGCCATGCGCCTTTTAATTGAATATCGAGACTCGAGATTAAGTGCCAGAGAATCAATAAAAAGCTAAAGAGAACTGCATCGCAAATAACAATGTCCCGGATGTATTTCAATTTAATGAAGCGGGAAATACCCGTCCCCAACATACAACAGAGAAAAAAACTAACACTCTAGGCACGCTCAAATTCAAGCCAAATATCGCCACCATAGATTAGAAATGTGCCCTAACTACTGCTTCCGAGCCCTAATTCATGTGCCTAGAGCCTTTTGCTGTCTAAAAGAGGCACCACGTTATCGTTACGTCCAACCGCTCGTTCGTTCGTTCGTTCGTTCGTTCGATCGTTCGATCGATCGATCGCTCCTGCGTTCGTACGTGCGTTCGGATCGTTCCTTCATTTCAAAAAAGTGTAAAGAAGCTGCTGCAGTCATATCGCCAGAAAACTGCCAAAACTGTTTGCCTGCTGCAGAGTACTTACAAATTAGTTTGGCAACTCAAAGGAATCAAATTTCATACAAGCAATAACATATTATGTAAATTAAACAAACGTTTGTTCTTGCGCTTCCTGCGTCGAAAACATGATGACCAAGGAAGGAAGGAGGATACTAATTAAGCTTGGCTATTGTTTAAGTAATATATTAATTTCTTTTCTATCAGTAACAGTTTCTGTTATACGTTTTCAGTTCTAGTTCTATATTTGAAATAGCCAGGGAACGATGGGATTCCTGGAGTTTAGATACGAACACCGTACAAGGACCGACGAGAGAAAAATGAGTTTATTGAATATCGAGACTCGAGATTAAGTGCCAGAGAATCAATAAAAAGCTAAAGAGAACTGCATTTTATGGAGAATATTATTTAATCCATTGATGGCCATTAGCAAGTGTTATTAAAATAGCAGTAAAATCCTCAGAGGTGATTGGTTCTTAGCATGCTCTATTTTGCAACAAATTTGAGAGGGAGCACTTAACAGAAAGTGTCCAATAACAAAGTATCTAATAACGAATTGAAATTCGCGCGCCGCGAGTTTGGCAGGCTCCAAAAGTTTTTCAAAAACTAACCTTTTTTCCTGCACATTCTGTCTGATATAGATGATTAATTGTCAACAGACTTCGTTTGTTCAATTTCCTCATTCCTTGCTCTGCATATGATGAATTGGTAACAAAACCTCATGCCATCCATTTCCGTCTATAATAATTCTTCCGGTGTTGATAACCAATCCTGCTTACAAACGTCTAATATTATTTCCTTTCAGCTTGAAAGGTCTGCACGCAGGCTAATATTTATATCTTAGACCGGATTGGATTCCACTTTGCCCTATTTCCATATTATTATTCAAAAATCGTTCTTGGAACTGTCTACCCAAAAGGGGATTTCTTTACAAATGTAGCCATTATAGATCATTTTTAGACCTGGTCCCCTTTTATGGATTGTAACATAAACATGGCGTATTAAAGACATGGGGATAGGGGATCACCATGGCCAGCTAAAACGCTATCACCTATACTCACTTGCATAAGAGTCAAGTTGCTCTAATGTTTTTGTTTTGCTTGCCACCCTCTGCTTTCGTAAAAAACTTTTGAAAGTAACTCACCCCCCAATTCCAAACGTTATTTTTTTTACTGTGTAGCATGTTTTAATGACAATATTTATTCGGCTGAAGAAATCATATTTTTGTGGCTTTATGCCGTCTTGATATACAAGCAGAGCTATAAATCGATGATCTAAACTCCCAAAGACGTGATATTTAGCTTCCTATTCAGATGGCTCTCTTTGGGCCATAAGTCGTCAACCGCGATGGACAGTAGGATAATTCCTCAATAACACCATGCCTCAATTTTAATTTCAATTTCAATTTTAGGCATGCCATCTGAATCTGATATTTTGTTTGTATGTGTAGAAGCTGATTAACCTCCGGTTCCGTGAAAACATTTTGAGTCAATAAATAAAAACAGCTGCCTTTCGCCACCCACCATGTGCTAATACATTTGAATAAGGATATGCTGGCTGGTTCTCGCCAATTTATAATAAGTCACCCAGTTCTAATTGGCGATCAAAACTTGTGATAGGTCATGTCGCTCACTAGAAGCACTACATTCTCAGTAGGCTAGTCTCATTTGAATACGAAATTTATTTAATCAATTTTTTTCAGGAACAGCATTCGTCGACCTATCTGACAAGACACTACAACATCGCGTTAGAATTTCAAAGCGTTAGATAGAGTGTACTAATTGTGATGGCAAACGAAGCAGGAACTAATAATTCAAGCAGTATGGGCAATACTTTTCGTCCTGAAACTATCGTCATCATTAACTGCGTCCTGAATGTTCCACTGATGTTCATATCCATCATTGGCAACACTCTGGTGCTAGCCGCCATATTGAGAACCTCTTCGCTTCGTTCACCGTCTAACATTTTGCTCTGCAGTTTGGCTGTTTCGGACCTTCTTGTCGGGTTTGTTGTTCAACCGCTTTACATTGCTTCTGAACTAACGGAAAATGCCGACATGTACCAGGTACTGGGTGTAATGTCCTATGCTGCATGTGGTGTTTCGCTGATGACAATGGCAGCCATAAGTGTGGATCGGTTCTTGGCTCTTCATTATCACATGCGATATCCGATTTTGATGACTACACATCGTGCTGTATATACATCAGTGACCCTTTGGTTCATCAGTTTCATTTTAGCAATATTTTCTATCTGGAACATGAATGCTAGTTATTTAGGTGCAGCAGCTAATATCGTCATTTGTCTCTCTCTTTCAACTGTTTGTTACATCAGAATCTATCGGATTGTTCGTCAGCATCAGCTACAAATTCATGTTCAACAACAGGCTGTGCAAACGTTAAATGCTGAAAGTGTCCAGAACATGGAGCGATCGAAAAGAAGTGCTTTAAACACTTTTGTATTTTACCTCGTGTTGATTTTGTGCTATTTTCCGTTATTTGTTGCTATGGTGATGTTAAGTATCTATCACATTCACTTGACTAACGAGTGGAATTTAACAGATACTATAGCGTTTATGAACTCGTCCATTAATCCAATTTTATATTGCTGGCGCCTTCGTGAGCTTCGAACGGCAGTTGTAAAGACAACAAAGGAAATGTTATGTAAAGAGACGGAGGAAAATTGAAGTGGGCCAGTTAATTCTCCCCACAATGCGCAGAAGCTAAAGAAAACGTTTCCCAAATGTTTTCCGTTAAATCTCTAAAGATGATAAAGAAACCATAAAAAGGCAGGTCATAAAACCGAGTTTTAACTTCACTATAACTTTGCATCATGCTAGCGGCAGAGATAATTAAGCCCCCTCTGGGAAGTGAGCTGGTTTGTACATTCGATTTTAGCGAAGCTCCCGCGGGCGCCGAAGGCGCCCGCGGGCGGAGCATCCATAGCTATATAATTTGGTAAATCCATCAAGCCGAGAAAATTTGGTTATGACGTCATGTCCGTACGTCCGTACGTCCGTACGCACGGATTAGGCCAGGGGACGAGTTTGCCTGTTTGCCTTTGTCCTTGATTTGGAGAATGATTTGGAGTCCTTCTTACGCAAAACGTGACACAAAAAACATATTCGGTTTATTTAGAGTTGAGTTACCTGTCGTAAACATTTGTGAGAACACTGCATTACTTCAGAGGTTTTTTTCTCATGTTATAAAATGATCTGGACATTTCATTTTAACTTAAACGACGCGATTGTATGAAAAGGCGGCAAAAATTTGTGGCACGGGTGGCACCTTGTTCGCTTTTTAAGCTGAATGAAAGAGGCGAACAAAGCTGCTGGAAAACATAGATCTTCGTGAATATTTCTCGCTTTATTTACTCATCTACATCATGGAAACGTATGCCAAATGATTTAGGGATATCCTCTTAGCGTGAACATCCGAAATGTTTGCCAACCTGAATATGGTATATCGGACAAGAAGTCAAAAACAGAGAGAGTTGAAAAACTGTCTACGGTTCCTGCGGCTGATTAATTAAGTTGACATTAAGCCGAACTAAAAGGGAGCTCAGAGCCGGTCAAGTTCACGAAGTGATGGATAAAAGACTGTCAACAGCTACACCGTAAGAGAGGAAGAGATTGATCTTCGCTGATAATTCATATAATGTATATGTCGATGGAGTTGTAGTAAGCTCACATGGAAACTAGCGTGTTCGTTTCCGATATTTAATATGGTGCTGGTTTGAAAGCTTTGCCCTGCAGAATTTACAAGCCTTTGCCAAATATAAGGTAACAAACGTAATTTATACCCTAAGCTGAAGTCTGTTTTTATTGTGAGAATCTGTTTATACTTCAGTCATTTATAAACGAATTCGAAGTTGTATCGTTTTTCAGACCTTTCCGTAGGCTTACATATTTATAAATTCCATTATTTCTTAATGCTGCTTTCAAACCTCTTAGCTTTAATCAATTTTGTACATTTTATACAGACGTTGTCTATTAAATGTTTGGTTTCAAATGCTGTGTTTTAGTTTATAGTGGAGTAAACTGTAAAATTCATTTTTGGATTTTCATTTGAAAAAAATATTAAATTATTGAACTACATGTACTCGGATCAAAAACACGTTTCGCCTTTGCAAAATATTACAAACTACACTTATACTGAGGAAAATCCCGCAAACTGAACAAGTCCAAACCAAAACTAGTAAAACTACTCAATGATACTGCACACTAAAATGAATTTAAGCGATTTATTATCCAACTGCTTTATTTTCGCTCGCATCGTTTATTTCAGTGAGTGTATGTTCTGTATGTTAAATCTCCTACGCGTGATTTTAGATTCGTAAACAATTCTTTACGCCGGTTTCGTTGCGTGTTACTTTTGCCTGGGTGAGTGAGTTCAGACTTTTTCTACCGCACATTTGCTTACCAGAAACAAAGAAAATTCATTTAGTTCTCTATGTAAAATTCTCTAACGTATTAAGCAACGTGTACGATAAAACAGAATAGTTAATCATGGAACCAAAACAAGACGGCTCAAACTACATTGTTCGCTTGTTAGATAGCGAGCACCACTTCGAAGTCACAAACTGCCACAACTCACACAAAAAAACTGCTTTAAAATAACTTGCATAACCGGCTCGCAATGAATTTGCCAGGTTTGTTTTGCGGCCGTGTTTTTCTTTGTTCTGGCTTGAACTCATTTTCTTTAGCCGCGTGTTGACTTTTTTTCGCGCTGTTTTTTTTTTCCTTGAGTTGACACTTATGTCCAGGATTGAACGCAAGTATTGTTCAATAAGTACTTCATGTTTGACTGGGTTATTTGACCTTTCCATATTACTTCATATTTGACAAAATTAGGTGTGTTTTGGTGAACTTTTATTAATGAGGACACTTTTGTGATGCCTATCATAAAGAACGTGCATCTCATTAGCGTTCAATCCTGGACATATCTGTGAGTTGATTATGTTGCCTTGACTGTTTTGAAGTAAATCAAAACAAATTTCCTTGCCTTCATCGAGGTCCTTTTTTACACTGATTTGCTCTAGGAGGTTTATTCGTGTACAGTAAAAGTTGTAAAAAGTTTTTATACTAAAATTTGATATGTGCGCCTCCGTGCATAAGTGGGGAACCCAATAAAGTGCAGGGACATCAAAACACTGTAAATTCAAGCAAAATAATTAATAAATGGGAGCTCCGCTTTTAGGCCTGCCTAAATCTATATATTAGCTTTTTATGATATGAATTCAATTTTTTTGGCCAACTGAAATTTTTCCGCACTGCGTGCATTGTGTTACTGCGCGGGCCAGTCGAGTATGCTGGAAGGCCGCCAATGCATATCCAACAGGTAAACAAGCCACTATTTACGATTCTTCATATCAGTCCAATTGAAAATTTCCCGCAGCATCTTGAAAGCGTTTTTTTCTGATCATGACATCCGAATGATCTAACGAATTTTTTGGCCTCTCTGGTTTAAATTAAAATTTAATTATGGCCGATAAAACAAACGCCGTGTAAGAACACGCGAAAGCGGCTCTAAAATAGAATAGAATAGTACAAAGGAATTTTTTCCGTTTGGAAAGGGTCTGGAGAGATTCGTTTCTCAAGGGCTCTTTTCGCTCTTCTTGAAAACTTTTGTCGCTACAATTTTTGTCCGGTTTACTTCGCTTTGCCCCGACTAATTGCCTCTGGGTCTCCGAGGATGGTCTACCTGTTACATTTGCCATGGGAACAACGATGTTAAAATGGATTCAGCCGAAACATCGAGCAATTTATGCAAAAATTAATTACTAAAAGTCTGTCCATAGCACGGTAATATTTTGAATACTAATACTGTTTGAAACATATCACAATTAATATGTAAGTGGCCCCGCGATTAAATTTTCAAGGGTTCTTGAGGAAGTTAATGTACAACTTCGTAAAAATGCTCAAAACGCATGTCGTTTTGTTTTGAAGTGACATGAAACGTCCTTTTTTATCGAAAAAAGGATAAATTTATTTACTTTTTCCAAGAGGGCAAGGCAACGAATCCTGCAATCTGATTGGTTCTTATTGGTTCTTCTCCTTTATCTGCCCACGGGCAACAGTAACGCTTTCGTCAGTTTGATTTGGCGGTGAGACGAACGAGCCCTCGAAAGTTTTGCTTTCCAAAATCGAGGTAGTTGCTCAGCAATCGTTGTAGATGTAAAAGGGATAATTAGCAGTGGAATTAAAGGCCTTGACGTTATCCAAAAGACGACTATTCATTCTCTTTATTAACAAAATCAAGTTATAGTGTTACGGCCGTAGTTTGTCGATCGTTGTTTGTGCATTATTGGCACTGGTATAATTTTTCATGCCATTGCGGTTAACTGCAAGTCGCTGGTTTACAGACTCGATTCATTCAAACAGCTTGCCTTTCTGCTACTGTTGTCCAAAATCCGAACACTGCTTACCACCATGCAAGAAAATGAGATTCTTTGATAAAAAAACTACAACTACAACTACAACTGTAAATAGCTATTTCAGATATTTATTTCAGTTTTTTATGATGACCTTTTCTGTGCGTACTGTTCATTGCAGTAAATTTATTTCGCCTCGTGGTAAACAGATCATTTTTCACTCTTGCCGTAGCTGATCGACTCAACATTGGATGCGCGCGTATAAAACAAGGCAAGGCAATCTTTGTAGGTTTTTCTTTAACCAAACGCATTCAAGTAGGAAAAAAAAAGTTATTTGCCGGCTTTGGGTCGGTCCGTATAGGCCTTGAAAATGCTGCCCTCGGCCTGCAGCCTCGGGTAGCATTTTCAAGACGTCGGTCACAGTTTTTCACTATACGGACCTCCCAGCCGGCAAATAACAATAGTATAATATTTTTTTCTCGTGAGAGCTAAAGTTTCAATAAGTTCAATAAGTGTCTTCAAAATGTTACTGTACTATGAGTTTTTTTTGGTAACTTTATTTTTGCCTTTATCGCTCGAATGTTCACCCGAATGTGCTAGCGATAGCAAATTAAACAAAATACAAAGAGCTACTTAAACATCTGTAAGAAAACTTGCACTTTTTCAGTCAATGAAAGAAGCTAGAGAAATAATAAAAAAATCCATAGCAGTGCGATCGACCTTCTTTTGTCCAATTTTGTCAAACCCGTTCGCATGCCAAATTTGCAGCATACACGTGTTAATAATAAGGTCGTAACAATCCAAAACATCACCATGTCCGCCATCTGGGATCGTTACTCTTGAATTCGCCATCTAGAAATTTTGAAAGCTTATATTAATGCCAGGAAATCTCCAAAACTGACATGAGGAATTGAGACAAAAACGATGATAAAAAACCTTACTGTGCGACTACTCCAACCAAGACCACTCAAGCAAATTCTTGGCAAATTTGACCAATAGCATTTGCGTGTTGAAACGATAGAAATTGTCACAAATGTATTGATTCTGTAGGGTGCAGCTTGCTTGGATCACTTATTAATTTTGCCAAAAATTTATTGTTAATAAAAAATATATATATTGTTTATTCATCAATTTGCAAAGAGTTTGCTTGGGTGGCCTCAGTTGGAGTAGTTGCACTGTAAAGATTCTTGAAGAACTTTTCATGAAAAATAACGAAAAATCTTGCTTAAACAGAAAATTAAGCTTAAAACATCAAGTCCAAAGTCCATTTAAGTTACGGGACCAAATAATTGGCACACAAAAATGTTCTCCGATAGCTATTAGGACAAGCCGCGATCTTTGGCCAATATAGAGCACTTTCATACCACGTCACGGCAGCCATATTGGCTGCCGCTAGTCACGCTATGGCCGCTAGTCACGTGAGTCTAAACGCTCTATTGCTTGATTGTTTTGAATGTTTTTGTATTAAGATATGTTTATATGCAACGCGAGCACTAACTACGATTAATAATTTCCTTCTGGTTTTATCGCAGGCATTCATTGAAGAGTGAAAGCTGGTTCTCAGTTCCAGATCTCTCGAGAAGATGCATATGCTAGGAAGAGACGGTACTTGTAAACTGTGAAAATTACTATAGAAAATGATTCGATGTATTTAGGGAAAATTGAGTTTCTGAGAAATTTATTCCATCAAAAAGTTGAACACTAAAATGTTTTTAAAACTCATTGTCAAAACACAAATTAAAAACCAAGCAGATGACGTATTGGCGCTACTCAATGCCATTATCAAGTCAAAAGTTTAAATGTTAAAACAATCATATTTTAAAAAAAAACTCTTAAGCCTTCAACTTTGTAATAAAATCATTTTCGAAATCGCTGCTACTGAGAAATTTATTTAAAAAAACGCCATATCGAGGCTCTCTTAGAAGGATCTTTACGAGATACGGTCAATTCCTTTGTGTCCTGTGATAAATAAAGGTCTTATGAACGATCGAAAGTACATGTTTTAGGCCGTAGGCTTTACCCATGACAACGCATTACGGTAAATCAACAGAGATTAAGCTTCACCCGTGTGTTGTTATTATTATGCTAATGCAGATATAAATTTGTTTCCTTAACAAATTTGTAGAGTAGTTTCACCATTCTACCACGCTTTCGACAAGATATAGTGTTCAAAATTCCAGTCTTTACCGAGGGGTGCAAAGATGACAAAACCATTAGAATTTTTTCATCGAGGAAACAGAAGCAACAATTATCGGCCTGAGACCATTGACGTTGTAAACTGTGTTCTGAATATACCTTTGATTCTCATATCCATTGTTGGCAACACTCTGGTGATAGCCACCATATTATATTGAGAACTCCTTCGCTTCGTTCGCCGTCCACAATTTTGCTCTGCAGTTTGGCTGCATCAGACCTCCTTGTTGGACTTGTGGTGCAACCAGTTTACATTGCGTACCTTCTTGCAGGAAATGATTCTCTGAGTCACGCTGTAAGCACATTAGGACTTTTTGCAGTGGGAGTCTCACTTTCGACAATGACAGCCATAAGTGTGGACAGGTTCTTGGCTCTCCATTATCACATGCGATATCCAAATTTGATGACTACTCATCGCGCCATGTATACATCAGCAATTCTTTGGTTCATTGTCTTCATTTTATCGTTCTTAACTTTTTGGAACATGACCGCTTTTTATTTTGTTATAGCTGTTTGTATTGCCATTTGCCTCTTAGTTTGCACATTTTGTTACATCAGTATCTATAGAATTGTCAGGCATCACGAGTTGGAAATTCTCGCTCAACAACAGGCTGTGGAAATAAATGCCGAAAATAACCAAAACATGCAGCGATCAACGAGAAGTGCCAAAACCATGCACTTTCATTTATTACATCGCAATGATTCCGTGCTATACCCCGATGTTTATCAGCGCGTCAGCAATAGTCAATGACCAGGGAACTTTGTGGACCTTAGCAGAAACCGTAGCATTTATGAACTCATCCATTAATCCATTTTTGTATTGCTGGCGCCTTTATCAGCTTCGTACAGCAGTTGTAAAGACAACAAAGAAAATAGTGTGCAAACTTGAGTCTTGAAGAAACGCTTAAAATTAATAACAATTTAATATAAATCTTCTTCTGAGTCTTCAAGGCGTATTTGTATAATTAGTATAGGTAATCACATGATTTCCAGTGCAATTAGGAATAAATAAGCACGAGTAAATTTTTCAAAGGCTAACAAAATTGCACGAGAAAAATCATGTGATTACTTATTATAATATACATGAAAAAAGAGACAGAGAGAAAAAGAAAACCAGTTGAATTTTGACACCGCGCGCCTTTTCTGATATTTCATTCAATTGATTGGTTGAAGCACAGCAAACACGTGTCAAGTTCAAACTTTCACAAGAGCAAAATATTCAGATTCATTCAGTTGTACTGTAAACTTGGGAATTTGTGGTTTTTGAAACGTTTTTAAAGCACAACTCGGTTAACAATAACCGACCAAAGACAATGTACATATTAGACTGTGAAAGCTCGGCGTAAACTGAAGAATTGGACGGCGGCCGTTTTGAAAACCGAGATGTAAGTTTCGAGCGGCCAAAGATGAAAGAAACCTGGCAGTTGATAAATGCACAAAGCCACCACAAACTACAGATATGTAAGTACTTCTGGCGTTTTGGCACCAAAAAATTCCTACTGTCATAGCACGTCCACTTCTTCTTTGGTTGAACTTCGCGCTTTTATATTTGGACGTTTTCCCATGACAGACCGGCGAAGAACTTGGCGAAGAACTTACTTGCCGGATTCAAAAACTTGTATCCTTGTTTATTTATACGCCTGTCGAGTGTAGCTATTGTCATTCTGTAAGCTGTCTGGTTCCAAGACAAGTCGTCACTATTTTGTCCTTTTACTTTAGGGCAGAACTTTTAGCTCGGCTTGCTCGTTTTCCTCTATTTTGTTGGCGATATTTTTTTCTCTTCGCTAGACGTTTTCCGTACATTTAGCCAGAATGAGGTGCTAATAATTGTATTTGGTTTCTTAGAACTATCTTTTAGGTGTTTTACTGTTGTTTACCTAGCGAAAACCCCGGTCGTTGTTTTCGTCCGCGTCTATTTGTAATTTGCACTGGTGTTACACTTTTTGCACTGGTGTTACATCTGAACTGCACTGCTCTCAGCCAATCAGAATCGAGTAATTTTTTCATGTATATTATTATTGTCATAATTTTGGCATCGTTTTTGCCAAAAAATAGTGTAGAATTACTTTCAAATTCCCTTTCTTTGTGTTTGTACCAGACTATGTCAACAGAAAGCAACCGTTTTGTATTTTATTTATTTTTTTCTTTAAAATAAAGCCAACAAAGTGCAAATGGAAAAAAGTACACAACCAATCAGAATGCGTGTACCTGTACCGAGACACGTGCGGTCCACTGGCACCAGCCAGGCTCTGAACACAAGTCGTCCAGTTCTAATTGGCGATCAAAATTTGTGATAGGTCATGTCGCTCACTAGAAGCACTAAATTCTCAGTAGGCTAATCTCATTTGAATACGAAATTTATTTAATCAATTTTTTTCAGGAACAGCATTCGTCGACCTATCTGACAAGACACTACAACATCGCGTTAGAATTTCAAAGCGTTAGAGAGAGTGTACTAATTGTGATGGCAAACGAAGCAGGAACTAATAATTCAAGCAGTATGGGCAATACTTTTCGTCCTGAAACTATTGTCCTTTTTAACTGTGTCCTGAATGTTCCACTGATGTTCATATCCATTATTGGCAACACTCTGGTGCTAGCCGCCATATTGAGAACCTCTTCGCTTCGTTCACCGTCTAACATTTTGCTCTGCAGTTTGGCTGTTTCGGACCTTCTTGTCGGGTTTGTTGTTCGACCGCTTTACATTGCTTCTGAACTAACGGAAAATGCCGACATGTACCAGGTACTGGGTGTAATGTCCTATGCTGCATGTGGTGTTTCGCTGATGACAATGTGTGGATCGGTTCTTGGCTCTTCATTATCACATGCGATATCCCATTTTGATGACTGCACCTCGAGCTGTATATACATCATTGACTCTTTGGTTCATCAGCTTCATTTTAGCAATATTTTCTATCTGGAACATGAATGCTAGTTATTTAGGTGCAGCAGCAAATATCGTCATTTGTCTCTCTCTCTCAACTGTTTGCTACATCAAAATCTATCGGATTGTTCGTCAACATCAGTTACAAATTCATGTTCAACAACAGGCTGTGCAAACGTTAAATGCTGAAAGTATCCAGAGCATGGAGCGATCGAAAAGAAGTGCTTTAAACACTTTTGTATTTTACATCGTGTTGATTTTGTGCTATTTTCCGTTATTTGTTGCTATGGTTATGTTAAGTATTTACCAAATTCACTTGACTAACGAGTGGAATTTAACAGATACTGTAGCGTTTATGAACTCGTCCATCAATCCATTTTTGTATTGCTGGCGCCTTCGCGAGCTTCGCACAGCAGTTGTGAAGACAGCAAAGCTGATGCTATGTAAAGACACGGCGGAAAATTGATGTGGGCCATACAAGTTTCTCCGGAGCGGTTGCTGAGCTACCTTGAATTGCGAAAGTTTAAGGTGGCTCTGAAACCGCTCCAGAGAAATTTTTTTAACTTTTCAAAAAGTTGCATCTTAAAATCGTTATTCAATAATGAAAGATGGGGGTTACCGGACTCGTTTTTGAGTTATATGCACTTAAAGAAAAAATTAAGGATGTTTTAACAGGTTAAATTGTTGCTATAGTAGCCAGTGACAAGAAAATGACCACAACTTGTTCAGCAACGATTGGTCATTTGCTCGATATCATTACTGTAGCAGCAATGGATAACAATTTTTAGTACTGACCCATCAAAATTTAACAGCTGGAAAGTGCTGGAAACCGTTGCCAGCCTCCTTAAAGATATTTCTTTTCAGTTAAGAATACTAAATGATAACCCCAGCTCGGGCACTCAAGCTAAAAACAGCACATTCAACAAAATACAAAGAGCTACTTAAACATCTGTAAGAAAATCTGCACTTTGTTAGTCACTGGAAGAGGCTAGACAAATAATAATAAAAAACATACATAACAGTGAGCTCGACTTTCGTTTGTCCACATTTGTCATACCCGTTCGCATGCAAAATTTGCAGCATACACGTGTTAATAATAAGGTCGTAACAATCCAAAACATCGCCATGTCCACCATCTGGGATCGTTACTCTTGAATTCGCCATCTAGAAATTTTGAAAGCTTATATTAATGTCAGGAAATCTCCAAAAACTGACACGAGGAATTGAGACAAAAACGATGATAAAAAACCCTTACTGTGCGACTACTCCAACCAAGACCACTCAAGCAAATTCTTTGCAAATTTGACCAATAGCATTTGCGTGTTGAAACGATAGAAATTATCACAAATGTATTGATTCTGTAGGGTGCAGCTTGCTTGGATCACTTATTAATTTTGTCAAAAATTTATTGTTAATAAAAAAAACAATATATTGTTTATTCATCAATTTGCAAAGAATTTGCTTGGGCGACCTCGGTTGGAGTAGTTGCACTGTAAAGATTCTTGAAGAACTTTTCATGAAAAATAACAAAAAATCTTGCTTAAACAGAAAATTAAGCTTAAAACATCAAGCCCAAATATGATTACCCATTTAAGTTACGGGACCAAATAATTGTCACACAAAAATGTTCTCCGATAGCTATTAGGACAAGCTGCGATCTTTGGCGAATATAGAGCTCTTTCATACCACGTCACGGCAGCCATATTGGCTGCCGCTAGTCACGCTATGGCCGCTAGTCACGTGAGTCTAAACGCTCTGTTGCTTAATTGTTTTGAATGTTTTTGTATTAAGGTATGTTTATACGCAGCGCGAGCACTAACTTCGATTAATAATTTCCTTCTGGTTTTATCGCAGGCATTCATTGAAGAGTGAAAGCTGGTTCTCAGTTCCAGATCTCTCGAGAAGATGCATATGCTAGGAAGAGACGGTACTTGTAAACTGTGAAAATTACTATAGAAAATTATTCGATATATTTAGGGAAAATTGAGTTTCTGAGAAATTTATTCCATCAAAAAGTTGAACACTAAAATGTTTTTAAAACTCATTGTCAAAACCAAGCAGATGACGTATTGGCGCTACTCAATGCCATTATCAAGTCAAAAGTTTAAATGTTAAGAGTGAATGTCTTTGAGAATCAAACAAAATCGAAAAAAAGCGGCAAAAGTGTGAAAACTCAAAATTGTTCAAACTCTGACTGTAAGTAGTCCATAATGAGTTATTCATCACCATGCAATTTATTTGTCAAATAACTCTTTCTTTCGGCAGGAAATGACAGTCATAAATTTCACGGCCAGACACGGGAAAATTCGACTTGAAAATTAGCGGTTTTAAAGCAAACCACTTGCCTGTAGTATAACACCTGAAGACATCCACTTGTTATCGGCTTATTCTACATCTTTTCCAGATTTTATTCTATAATTTCTATGAAGTTTAAATAAATTCATGACACTAAGAGAGATCTGAAAGAGATCCCACTCTTTCTCTATGGAAATGACAAGGTAAATTTAAGAGATTATTTACCAACTACCTTTATCTTAAATAAACTGATATTTTGGAAATATAGTCAGGAAGAAATGGCCTTTCAATTGATGTCACTTTTTGTCTGGGGAAATTAAATCGTTTTCTCTGAGAAAGCGCTAAAAATCACGAAATCAAGCAAATAAGAGATTGCGTGACAGACGTGACAAAGGTGGAAATTGTGATTTTCGGATATTTTAGCCCAAACTCGATAAAAACAAACTGATTTCAGTCTTTGCTGTTCATACAACAACATCATTTTCTTTTGAGAATCTGCTTTTTTGCTTATTATATCAATCTACCGACCGTACCGACTATATATGTATGTCGATTCATATGGTAGAGAAAACCCTACAACTGAAGTTTGAGAGCAAAGATGGATTTTTCCATCTGACTGTAACTATGAGACCTCTTTTGATATGGCAGATTTATCCCAAACCTGCAAAAATCAAATCAACTTCCAATCTGCCGAAGCCCCTCTTGGGATTTATGTAAGAATTTTTGGGAAGCCCCTTTGTGTTGCGTTATCTTTGGTTTCCAACTGATTAATATGATTGTCACTGAAAAGTATTCGGTGGTTTTTGCCCTACGGAAGATTCTTTTTCGCTCAAAATGGACCAAACAGTTGTGGATCAAACATTTGGTTATTAATTTATTCATGTTACCCGAGTGGCAGGCGAAATAATATAGAAATAATAAGATTAGTTTATTTATAGTTAATTCATGTTATGAGTGACACACAAAATACCTACATAGCCAGCTTTTTCAAAGTTGTAGGCCCGTTTAACCAAGCCTCCTTTCGGGGATCCGGGAGTATGCTTCCTCGAGGAAGGTTTTTTTTTCTTCGTATAAAGATCTATAAAGACCACTGAAAACGTGACTGTTTTCCTTCACTTTTGTCGATTTTTATTGTATTTTGACATCACCTAAATTCTAACATTTCGCAATACAGAATGGCACTAGTAGGTAGAAAGTGGGCATATCAAGACAGTTTTTTGAAATCTGACCGAGGAAAAATCAAATTCCCCCTTAATTCCTCGACAAAACATACTCGTATCATCTCGTGATAAAATCCTCGATAAATTCTTCATGTGAAAGTGAAATTTTAGCTTAAAGGAATCTTTCATGAATAATAAGTATGGAGAACCAGACCGTCAAACAGTTAAAGGCCCTCGCCAAAGAGAAATCTGATGAAGAATTAAAGAAACGAGGGTTTAAACAACCCCCATCAAACAGAATTATCACAGTTGATGAATATATGCAGATCCTAATACATAACTATAATGTAATTATGAAAGAGATTCACAACCATAGTCATCCTCGATAAATTATGTATCTTGTAAAAGTGAATTTTTGGCTTAAAGAAATATTTTATAAATAATAAGTATGGTGAATTTCAAAGTGAAAGATTTGAAGGCTCACGCCAAAAAGCTGGGTATCAAAGGGTATTACAGAATGCGTAAAGCGGAGCTGACTAAGCGAATTGAGGAGATTGAGGAGTTGCCGATAGAGTTGGTTAACGTAAAGATTGAGGGTATTGAAATATTTGAAAAAAAATGCTCTCACAAAATACTTGAAAAAAGTTGCAAAGACTGTGGTATATGCATTCACAATCGAAGAGTTTACATGTGTAAAGATTGTAATGATGAGGGTATCTGTGAGCATAATCAAGTAAAGTATGAATGTAAAGAGTGTAGAGAAATCTGTCAACATGACAAACAGAGGCTTTATTGTAAAGATTGTGGATGGTCACAGATCTGTATTCATGGCAGACAGAGATATCAATGTAGAGAGTGTAAAGGAAAAGGAATCTGCCCTCATGGTCGACGTAAATCTAATTGTAAAGACTGCAAAGGAAGTGAAATCTGTCAACATAATCGAAAGAGATACGATTGTAAAGAGTGCGGTGGAAAAGGCATCTGTCCTCACGAGAGACAGAGAGCTTTCTGTAACGATTGCGGAGGATCGCAGATCTGTCAACACGGTAGACATAAGTCAAGATGTAAAGAGTGTAAGGCATAACTTTACATTAACCTTTTCATAACTTGGTCGAGTTATGAAAAATTCTCATCCCCAACTTTATCGAAACATAAACCAAGCTAATCCGCCGACGACGATCGTAATCATCGCAAGATTAATCTCATGTTTTGTTGTCTCCGGTTTAACCGGCTGAGGTTTAGTCAACGGAGTCTCATTCTTCACCTCCTCAGACTTCTTAACATCAACCCTCTTCTTCACAACCGAAGTGTGAGGTAATAAAACCTTACTCTTTCCGAGGTTATGCTTTATACCGACCGGCACGCTCTTAGAATTAACATCCGTATTCACTCCCAATTTCATGGATGGTTCGACACGTTTCAGTCTATTGTTATAACCGATCGTACTCTCTGTACTGATCACCATTCTCGACGGTATCAACCACGTACCGGGAGAGACGGCAAGATCCAACTTAACTTTAGCCTCCTGCACAGCGAGTTGAAATCTCTGTACACTCTTACTTATGTCAGGCTGTTTAATCGCATCCTCCAATAACACGAGAAACTCTTGTCGAACCTCCTGCGCACTTCCCGTCTCTCCGAGAATGCTGCTTCTTACATTCACCTGCGCACCCAATACACAGTAGACAAGCGCTTCGATGGATTGATTTAATCTCGCCTGACCGGCATTTGTCAATCCGTTAGATACACGAGTCAAAAAGTACTCATAACCATTATCTATATCATTCAATATATACTGCAGAAGATTACCTTTCGATCCCTCTCCTCCCTCTTCGCTGAATTTAAAAAATCCCGGATAGGAAGATTCATGACCGGCCTTAGACGGTCCTACGTAAGAGACCCAAATGTACACAGATCCTAACCCGTGATTATCTCCTTTATGGCAGCGAAAGTCAGAATCGGTCGACACATTAAACTCTTTACAGATCCTCTTATAAGAAGGAATATCGTATCTGTTATCCTTCTCGTTAAAGGGTGGATCACCGGGTAAAGCGATCGAACTCTGTATTCCACCCATCTGAAACAGGATTCTCCTTATAGTGAAGTAGACGTGAAACCAGAGAATAGCTCGTATCTGCGGAGGAAGTTTGAGTTCATGATCAGTCACATCGATTCCTCCAATCTTCTCCTCTAATAATAGACGCAGGCTAACCCCGCAACCTGTCGTTGCACACCAGACGGCGAAGTTAAGCTGCTGCGGCCAATACCTCATATTAGGTCCGTTTAACCACTCATGGGACTCTTTTGAAGAGGTGTGTTTAATCGTCGTATTCGAGAATATATCTCTGACAGGTACAGAGAAAGAGTCTGTGGGCGTAGCGAAGATATCGAGTCTCTTTAACTTCTCTCTCAAGTCGAGGCTCTTAAGCGGTCGACTCTCTCCGAAATCGACCGCAGGAATAGGTAATGAGGGTTTCGGATTAAGTGTCAACTCCAAAGGAAAATCCACGGGAAGACCCAACGCTTTCTTCATCTCGTCGGGAAAGTACAGACTGTACATAAATTTACTCTTATCAAAGACTTCATACTCTGAACCATCCCTTCCGACGAATTTGACATGCTCTTCTTTATTCTCTCTATCGTATCTTTCGAATACTCGTCGGAATTTAGACAGGTTGGCATGGGGATACCGTTCGAGAAATCTGTTCCACAGAGATTTATCATCGCTCATATCTATTTATCAATCACATGTTTTTAAACGAAGTAAGGATTATAGGGAGGATCTCTAAATGACTCATCTCTCGATAAAACTATCATACAGTTACAGCTCACTCTGACTGGGCGAGTTTTTTTAATATCTCTGCACGAATATCTTCCTCCATCTTTTTTACATCCGCCTGCGGAAGCGGCTGATCTTTATTCTTTTCTCTTATCGATCTCTTCATCTCATAATACTTCTCATACTCAGATTTTATCAAAACAAACTCTTCATGACTTATCTTATTATCCGTCAACGATTTAGAGACGACGTCTTTTATCGTGTTTATCTTCGCTTGACAGACAGAGACGGTCTTCTCATGCTTACTCACCTTCTTCGAGATGATCTTTGCAAGACTCGCTGTCGCTACGCTCGTCAAGGCACAGACACCTCCGACAACGCCTAATGCGATAGAGACGGGAAGCCCGATTCCGGTAAGTCCCGTTCCCAACCCTCCTCCGCAGAGAGCGACTGACAGAGTTCCGCTGCCTGTGGACAGATTAAGAAGCGTGCTCCTTGCACGCTTATACTTTTTGTATATTTTTTCGCAATCCTGCAGATCCTTCTCGAGAAGGGATAACCAATCTGCACACTGTTTTAATCTGAAGTTATCTCCGTTATCGGTCGGCAACTGAGGGTATATCTCTCTGTAACTCTCCATTTACTTTCTCTTACTCTTATTTTTAACCTGTTCAACGAAGTATACAACGACAGCGACTATCAACAACCACGCATTCTTTGCAAGAAAACCGATCGCCTCACCCGCTGTTTTAAAGATAAAACTTGCGATCGCACCGATCATTCCGGGAAGTATCTCTCCCAACTTCTTTCCTATAGCTTTAAAACCCTTACCTACTCCTTTACCCAATCTCGACAGACCGCTCTTCAGATTAGATACGATCACACCGATCACTGCACCCACGGCAGAGAGAACAGCGAACGCTGTGAAACCGTACTTTTTAAAGATGGCCTTCACTCTATCTCTGAGTGACATTCTCTCCTCTATCACTTCAACCTCCCTCTCCATACTCTCTCTCTCATCTCTCTGCTGTTCCATGTCGCGAAAGATGTTCTCTATCTGACTGGGCCCGGCATCTTTAAGAGAGGATTTTAGCTCCTTCTCTTTCTCTCTTCGCCTCGTTATCCCTCTCTTATCAGTCTCGATGACTTTCTCTGCAGATGGTCCGAGACTCTCTTTTATGGTCTTCGGTAATTTTTCATTCAGTTCACCATCAGGTTTAAAAAGAGGGTAACTCTTACCTCCCTTTCTTTTCATTCTCACGACCACTCGATCATACTCATCTATGTCAGATGTGAAAGAGGAGTTGGCAGGATTGACTTTAGGATACTTTTCTCGAATCCTTTCCCAAGCGTCATCTCTCCTCTCCTCTCCTCGTATCAGAGGAGTGTTCTCATCGATAAAAGAGGTCTCTTCATAATTGCGATTGTCGTAACCTCTATCTCTTCTCGATGTGGATGTCATAGGTATCATCTCTCCATCATCATCGTCACCGGGATCAGTAGGTTCAAAAGGATTATCTCTATCAGTCTCTGTCGGGTCATATTCCATGATTCTTTACAAGATAAGTAAAGAATCTTTTAAATTATTTACTTTACAAAAATCTACTTGCAAAATAACCCAAAACCAACATCCCTCCGCCGACGTAGGCCATCTCACCCACTCTCTGGTCATCACTCGGTCGGTAGTAATCAGATAATCGGGGTTCTTGAAGAGAGTAATCAGGATGTGTCTGAGAGTAGAGTTTGAAAGCCTCATCAGTGTTCGAGAGATTTAAATTAGCCTGATGCTCCGCATCTCTCTGCTGATTATACCAATCCAACAGTCTCTGTCTCTTCTCTTGGTAAGCTGCGTAATCTCTTTGGTACTTTTCTAAAGCCTTATCGTGTCGAATTCTCTGTGTCCGTATGTAATCCGCTAAGATACTTTGCCAAATAGGATCCCCCGACGAACGCTGTAGCGTTTAAAACTGCTCCGCCTATCATTAACGCTATGGTTGCCATACCGAAGGTTAATATTATTGGTGAAACCTTTAATATGAATAACCTTTAAGAGGGAAGAATTTTCTGTTTCTCCAAATAATCTTTCAAGTACATACTTCCTGACAAGACAGCGACCCATTTACCGTAGTTGACAATGCTGGATGATGGATCGTTTATAAACGATTCTTTCATAGCCTTCTTCGCAATGTATCCGACTCCTGCGGAGAGGCCGATCAGAACGGATGCATCAGTGACGGTCTTCACAAGTTTATTCTCTGACATTTTAATTTCAGGAGACAATGTTTAAATCATTTACAGAAATGTGTCGTAAGAATTTCCTTTACTCTTCTCCTCTTCGATTCTTTTCAACTCCCGTTCTCTCCTTATGATCATTCGGTGATAATACTCTCCGCATTTACACATTCCTCCTCCCTCAGGTATCGTAAATCCACAGACGCAGTTCTCTTTCGGTGAACAAAACGTAAGATAAATACCGAAGGCAATGATGGTTATTATTAAAACCTTACCCCACATTTTACAGAGGGGAGTAAATCTTTAATCGATCTTATTTATAAGTATCATACCGAACTTCTTATTTCCTAAACCCAAACCGTCAAAGATGGTGGAGACATCTGTGGTCTGTATCTTTAATGTGGTGTCTCTGTATATATCTAAAACGGAGATAAAATTATACGTTTTCCAACCTTTGCCTGTGTTGGGTACCGTGATGTTAATATTATCGCTCAGACTCAAAAAGGGTGCGGGATTCAGTATGAACTGAACAGTTCCGTTATCATCCTGTGGACCGGTCTTTAATCCATCGATAAGAGAGATAGAGTAAACTCCCGGATTCTTGATTACGATAACCTCTTCATTGGCGGCATTCACGATGAAATCAGATGGATCGCTCTGTCTAACGTACTTTGTATGATCACTCGTTCCGTTTGCATAAAATTTGACTACGTTTTCATTGTTATGTAAGAGATAACCTTTATAAAAGATTTTTTTCATACTTGCAATGTTATCGTCGACGTATTTTTTTGTCGCCGCCCCTTTATCGACGGTAGGGTCTTGATAGAGTATTAAATTCTTCTGCATCGAAACGTTTCCTTGATCAAACACTCTCCAAGAGTTCCAAACAGATGTGGGAATGTTGTTATAGAACCCTTTACTTCCGTAAAACACGATATAGACGGGTAATTTTTGGGGATAAGCGACCCCCGATCTGTACTTTATCACTATGTCAAAGACTAATTTATCAGGATTCCAACTGAAAATCCTTTGGGTTCTTACCAAAGTTCTCACATGGTTCTCAAAAACGTTCGATTGCTGCGCAAATATGACCTCAGAAGTGTTTAAAGAGGAGGCTTTCAGCGTGGCTGACTCTATTGAATTGGTCACGCTATCGTCCCAAAACATTTCACACACGACCGTGTACTTGTAAGATTTAGGAGCATAACGGAGGTTGACAGCAAAACTACTCTTGAAATAATCTTTTTTAAATTCGAGATCGAAATGAAACGTCCTTTTGTTGATGGGGTGGAAATCTTTACTCGTAATCACTCCCATTCCTTTAATGCTGTGTTCATCAACAAACTCATTCCCACGGTTTCCCTCCAAAGCGTATTTGAAATCGTTCTCCATCTCTTTGTCGACAGCGTAATCAAATCTCTCAGAGACGTAATCTCGATATTGGGTCTGTAGAACGGTGTTGCTATCGCTGACGGTTTTGTTAACGTAATTAACGTTCGCAGCGAATGTGGCATCCGACGAGGCCGCCTCTTTAAGATTCTTTATCTCGTTTCCGCTCGTGTCGAGATCACCTGTCATCTTATCACCGGTTTTACTCACAAGGCTGTTGAGAGCATTTTTTACCTTTGCGTCCGCGTAACTCTTATTGACTGCATCTTTGTCACCGACGGGATTGGCAAGGTTAATTACTCTCTTCAATTTGAGATCGAGATTTTTTTTATCGTCTTTTTTTGAGTTAAGGTTCTTACTCGAGGTATCCTTCTTCGAGTTAAGGGAATCAATCCTCTTCAGTATCTCTTCTCTCTGCACGTAATCTTTCAAGTAAATACTTCCGGAGAGGATGGCTACCCATTTAAGGTAATCGATCACACTTGTTGAGGGATCGTTCATATTGATAAAGTAACCGAACCCTGAGGAGATACCTATAAGAACGGTGGCATCATAGATAGTCTTAAAGATCTTCTCTTTCGACATTTATCTTAAGAGAGAAGATCTTTAAATCTTCATAGCGAGGTGGCTCTGAACGAAGTTCAGAGCATCCCCATCTTCGGTACGGGAATCTTTGATTGTTGAGGTCTTTCTATCGCAGGAGGAGGTTCCGTTAAGGGAGGATCGTCTTTTCTATAACTCATGAACATATTCAATGCGGTCAATCCGATACCGACAAGAGAGATCGCGGTTGTGAAAGAGATCTCAGGAATCCAACCCTCTGAGATAGCAGATTCACCCGTTTCTCTCTCCTCTTCCTGAGACTTCTCTGCCTCACGTTTCATCTTCTCTTTCAACGCCTCTTTCGCCCGTTTATTATACTCGGCGAGTTTCTTTCCTGCGGCGACCTTCTTGGGATCTTTCTCTTTTGTTCTGTCATTACTATCAATGGGGGTCTTTGTGATCTGTTCAACATCATCCGACATTTTAGTAATGTGCTCTGTTGTCTTTAAATCAACTGATGTTGTTGATTTAAGTTTACACAATGCTGTTTACAACGGTGAAAAGAAATAATCATCCTCATCCATGTCTATAAAAGCCCCGTGTTTCTGTACCTGATCCTTACTCATATTTATTATCACTTCCCTTCCTTTGTCGAAAGCGCTTTTGATTATTTTAAACTGTTGTTCAGTGAAAGCGATGAGATCATTACCTCCCCAAAGATCCTTGTGTCGGAATCTTATGGTGACGGCTTCTCTTTCACCAATGGCTGAAAGCAACTTTTCTCTCTGTTCTTCAGAAATGTTCACTCTGTGTTCAACGTAACGCAGAGTCTCTTGAGACATTTTATTTAATAAGTAATAATGATTATTTAAACCATTTTTCTAATACTGATTAACCTTTATTAGTCAATCTTCACACCCTTCATTATTAATTTTCCGATAATGAAAGGCTTGAGATGCCAATAACAAACGTAGTGAGGGATTCTTATCAAGAGAACTCCTTCATCTCTGCACATTTCATCCTTCAAAGAGTCTTTTATCACCTGATACTCGAAATCACCCACACAAGAGTGAAATAGGGGGGTGAACCTCGAGTGCTGCACACCGTCGTACTCGAATGCTAAACCTTTACCTTTGGGGGTGATCACGTCAGGGTTATAACCGTCCAACTCGAGGTTCTGATAAGTCCAAGGATTCTTTAACCAATCGGGTCTTACCGATCTGAACTCTTTTTTGAATAACTCTTGAAATATCTTTCTACACTTCTCTTCATATACTCCGAATGACATTTTAATTAACTATTAAGAAATGTTTAAATCAACCGCTACAGTTGATTTAGTCAAGCTTAACAGCCTACTTAAGAGTCATTAGAAACCTCTTGATTCTCCTCACTCGGTCTTAACTTAACGTGCTTAGCGACCTTAAAGAGTCCGCTAGCTAACGCTACCAATCTTCCTCCCTTGAGTACCAACAGACCTGCAAAGTTACTCAGTTCACGTTTAACAAGATCATCGTTCTTCAAGTCTTCATTGAGAGCCTCTACATCATCCACGGGAATGACGTAAGAGATAAGAACGGATGCGGCGGAGATGGCTGACTCTACCAGACCGGAAGATACTCTCTTTCCCATTACGGTCTTGTATCGATTAAAGTATATTTTCACCTGTTTGGGAGAGAGTTTTTTAACATCTCCGAGTGACATCGCTTTACCGAGAAACTCTTCTGTCGTTCCGAGTGAGGCGAGTATCGCGAGTGATTCTCTCTCTGTCTCGATATCGTCATCGTCATCGAGGGTCTTATCCTCGGGTATCTCTTCAATATAATCTTCGATGTTCGCCATATTGAATATGATTGGTGAAACCTTTAAATTACTAAGTCGGTATTTCGAGATAACACTCAAACGGATATCTGAGGCAGAGACAGAGTCGAGCGTATCTCTCTGTTTTTAACACTCTGCAGAGTACTCTCTTTGTCTCTGTGTCGAGATCTCCTCCGTAATCATCGAATAGGGTCTTCATTCCGACATGAGAGGGATTGTGAAAAGCGACCACGCATGCGACGTTCTCTCGGAAGGGTTTCGCGATCGAGGTCAACTGCTGAGTTACCACCCATACACTCAATCCGTCGTGTCTCCCCGAGAAAGCGAGGTCGATAAATTTATTAGATCGATTCTTAAGGTCTTTGGAGACGGCGCAGTCATCGAGAATTAAAAGGGTGTTTGTTCCGGAGAATAGTTCTGACACGGTTATGAGAAGGTCGTTAATCTCTTCCGAGTTACTCGAATCAGGTGATAAGACAAAGAAGCGTTTATCACCTTGGGCAAACCCTCGGTAGGTACGGTTCTTCGCATAGGTCGGGCAGATAAGAACAATGAACTCAAAGACCTTTCGGAAGGGTCCTCGGAGCTGTTCGATAATGTACTCTGTCTTCCCGCAGTTCGTCGGCCCGGTTATGATCATGTGAAAGGGAATCTTATCTCTTAACTCTTTCATTTATTTATTAAGCGAGGGATTTTTTAATATAGGATCGACTTCAACTCTGTGTTCATGATCTCCATAAATGCGTCAGCAACCACGAACATGTAACAGTTGATTTTTCCCGTTCCACCGACCTTCCTCTTGATCTCAAGTTTCACTCCGTCTCGTGTTGTGTTTATGTGAAGACCTCCTCCGTGAATACCGTTGTCAGGAAAGGTTCTCAAATCGATCCAGAGAGCGAACTTGTCTGTGTAGAAATCCTCTTCCTTTACCTTGCCTGATCCTCCCATTCGTCTCTTGATCGATTCCCAAAAGTCAGACGGAATCATCCCCTTTGAGAAGAGTCGGTTAGGCATGCCATCGATGTTGATGTTGATCGATTTAATGTCAGGATTGACAAACTTCTCAGAGTCTCGTTCTCCCTCTTTATAATCCTCTTCAAACAGACAGAGTATACCCGTCATCGACTTTCTCGGAAGATTGACGTGCTCGTTAATTATGCTATCGTTCGGTTTTGAGATGGGGAAAGTTCTGTGAAGGATTACATTCTCGTAGAAGAATCCTTTGCCGACCTGATATGAAGAGGCGGCCTCACTAGACAGGTCTTCACTCGTGATGCATCGATACTCCAACTCAAGGTTAGTCAATTTATAGGTCGGTGTTTTCTCCTTCTCTTTTTTATCATGATTCACTATCTGATCGACCTTCGAAAGAGTGATCTCAAACAACAGAGGATGAGGAAGAGCCTTCGGATAGAGAGCGCCGTGATCACTGAGAACGGGATGGTCAAGAGGTATAACGTATTTGGTGTTGTGAACTGTGGCGAGGGTGACCTCTTTTGAGTCAGTTTCAACCCTATCCCCTGCAGGTGTACGAAGTTTTCTCATATTCTCGGATGAGATTCCCTGTTTTAATCTGTCCTCTCTATCCTCGAGAAAGAGGTCATGATAGGTCTGAAAGAGATCGTATCTCTCTGTGGTCTGAAGTGTCTCTCCTCCGAAAGAGACCTTGAGTTGGCAAACAAGGTTTCGACCGACGTTATTTACGAGGGTATTGTTTGCATGACCACCGACTTTCAGGTCGAAGAGAAGTTTAACGCTTCCCGGAACGATGACCACGTTTTCTGACAGTTTGGGAATGTAAATACTGATCGTCTCTCCGGGATTCGCTGATGATGGATTAAATGTGATCCTGTTAAGAGATGACTCCGCCTTAAGGCCGAACGGTTCTCTCGGTACTCGGTTCGGATTGATAATCTCAGATACTGCATGCGACATTTTAAAAGAGAGAAAGATTATTTTTAAATGAGTAACGAGAGAATTTTAAAAAAGATTTACTATAGCCCGGAGGGTTATTGGAAAGGGTACTCTGCGGTATCGAAGTTGGCTTCCGCGGCCAAAGTTGGTGAGGGTGAGGTGAGAGATTGGTTGGAGAGACAGGCACTTTGGCAGATCTATTTACCACCGCCGAAGTATTTACCGAGACCTCATTGGAGTGTGAGTAGACCGAATGAGATTCACCAAGCGGATCTTCTGTTTCTTCCTCACGATAGGGTGGGAAGAAAGACCTTTCGTTACGCGTTGGTTGTGATCGATGTTGCATCGAGATATAAAGATGCGGAGGCGTTAACATCGAAAGAGAGTCAAGAGGTAGCGAAGGCCTTTGAGAAGATATACTCTCGAAAGATTAATTGGCCAAAGACACTGATCGTCGATCCAGGAAAAGAGTTTATGGGTTATGTTACAAAGTTGATGGAGAGACATAATGTGAAGATACAGAGAAGCGAAGCGGGTAACCATCGAGCTCAGGCATTTGTCGAGAGAGCGAACAGAACTTTGGGAGAGAGATTATTCAGCCATCAGTATGCGCAGGAGATGATCAGTGAAGGGAGATCGAGAGTCTGGGTGAAGAGGCTGCCTGCGGTTATGAAGGCCTTAAACTCTCAGGTGATCAGAATCACAGGCAAAGAACCCGATGAGGTTATAGGTTTAAAAGAGGTTGATATTAAACAGGTTAATTACAAAAGACCTGTCGGAGTGAAAGAGAAGAGATTACCCTCAGGGGTTCAGGTAAGGTATCTTCTCTCTCCCGGTGAGGATGAGGGAGGAGAGAGAAGAAGAGCGACCGATCCGATCAGGAGTATCGAGGTTTATAATATAAATCGTGTGGTGATCTCTCCTGAACAGCCTGTTTTATATTATCTTCTCGACGGACCGAAGAGATCTTTTGTGAGAGAGGAGCTTCAAGTCGTACCGTCTGACACTGAATTACCTCCTTTATAATGACCGTAAGCGAAGGTATGAATGTTATCCTCCCGTATTAATCTCTTATCATCGAACGGAGAGAGAGCAATCTTGTTAACCGTCTCGGTGTACATGGTGTGAAGATGACTTCTTATCACATTCATCTTTCTCATAGCGGGTTTACTATCGAAGAGGCAGTCTTTGTAATCGTTAAAGGTGATGGTCTTCTTTATCACCGCCTTCTTCACTCCCTTACACTTCTTCTCCTCGTAAGACTCTTCCACTCTATATGAGTAGAGTTTTGCTCTCAATCCGACAAACTCTGCGATCTGCTTCCCTGAGGCCTCGTCTTTAAACATACCGATGACCTTCTTATTTACACCTGTGATAATACCGCTTGGATGATCCTTCGGGTAATTACTCGTATCGAACTTTGATTTCACATCAGAAGAGATGTCTCTATAAAAATCTTCAGTCTCTATCTCATAGGCGAGGCTATCCGTGTCTGTGAATAAGAGCTTTGCATTCTCTCCGTACTTGGGTTTGATGTAATTATAGTGAAAATCGTACATCAAGGTCTTACTCAGGTCGAGGATTGACATGCCGAGGTAGACGGGTTTATTGAATTTTAGACTGACCTTCTTCATATGAACAGCGGTGAGATTCTCACAGAAGATTGTGTGATGTTGATAATTGGGTCTACATGTCAACTTCTTCGCTTGAGATTCTCGAGTTACCAATCGAATGTCGACTCTGTTTCTGATGTTCTCCATAGTCTTTCCGAATACGGAGTTATTCATCAACTTGAAAAAGTCTTTCTCAAAATCGTTCTGTGCCTTCGCTCTGAGATTCGTGTTAAGATCGATATACGGCTTTAGCCACGCTGACTCTTCGAATGTGATCCCTCTGTGAATCTTGGTTAGTTTCAATCCGAGAGATAGATAGAGTTTCAAAGTTTCGTGATGAATAACGTACTTGGTCTTGTCATTAAGATTGGGAATTAATTTCTCAACCTTATTCACGGTGAGTCTCTCAGGTGCTAACGGATAGTCGTTATGCAGGTCGTGAAGATTCTCGGGATAGGTAAGGTCGACCTCAAGTATGCACGGCATACTCTTCCAATCTTTCAACTCTTCTATCTTCATCCATCTAAAACCTTTAGTCGGCAGAGGTTTACACATTGCCCAACCGTAGAGATTGTTTGCATCGAGATAAGATATGTACTTGGTCGGTTGATCGGGATCGTAATCTTTCATGTAAGGGTTGTTTGCCTTTCCGTATCTCGTAGATATCATAGAGACTCCCCCTCTAATTCCTTTCTCTACCATCATTAACATGTCATAATCATACAGTAACTCCAGTTCGATCTTTGTGATTTTTAAACACGCATCCCAAGCAAGTCCGGGCGCTGTGTAATAGAATATCGGGTCGAGATGGTAATTATCAAGACAGACATCTCTGAAGTTTTCAAAGACATCGGAGAGAAGGAGAACATCACTCTTGAGATAGAGGTCATGGTAATCTCTCATGGTCTTCATGTCGAATATTTTCCACACATTCTGTGCGTGTTGATAATCCTCTTCTGTGATTCCGCTGTCATTCAATATGGAGTGGAATGACTCTTTCGGTGGAAGGTTTTTGACAGAGAGTTTACCGAAGTTATCAAACCAATCGTAGGGAAAGACACCCTTTCTTAATAAAAGATTTAACTCATCACCTTGATAAAATTCTGTAAGATTTTTAAAAGACTCTTTCGGCAGATTATTTACCAAGTTATCGAGGCTCGCTGCCATGAATTTAAAAGAGTCGATGAACCTTATTTCACGCTTTACCTCTTTCTCTTCTCCTTCCTCATTTATGAATTTATCAACCAAGATATGCTTGGTAAATGAGATGTACTTCTCCTCGTTGTTGGGTATGCAGTCTATCTTTCCCTCTGATTTACCGAGGTTTTTAATGAAGAGATGACTGTCGTAACCTGAGAGATTGTGAAAGATCACTGGATAGAATTTCGGTAGTCTGAATTTTAAATTACACATGCTATGAGCCGCTCCTCTAAACTTACCGGTGAGATGACAGTGGTCGCGGACCTTTATATCTCCCTCTTTATCTATCTCTTCCTCACAGATGTGACAGATGGTCGCCTTTTCATAGTTGATCTTATCTTCTTTTGTCATCACCATCTTCTTCGGTATTTTAAACCTGTTGTAGATCTCCTTGATATCCTTCTCCAAAGACTCGACGAATAACTGAGGGATGTCTTCGTCAGGAGATTTAGCTGTGTAATGTTTAAGGAGGGGTGTGAGAATGTCATCATCGAAGCATTTGATGAGATAACTAAAACCTGAGGGACTATGCTTTTGGTACTGATTGGTAAAGCTTTTACCCTCATCTGGTTGACAAGTGTCAATCTTCTCTGTGAAACACTCGAAATCAGCATAAACAACGAAGGGAACTCGCTGCTTTTTATAATGATTCTTAAAATAAATGTATTCAGGTCCTAAGAATTTTCCTTCATCGTCTTTAATCATCGGCATCTCAATCTTGACAGCCTCGTTATTTTGACAGTACTCTTTATGTTTCTCCAGTGATTTCTCTGAGTGAAACGAGTTTAAACATCTATAGCAGAAATGTCTCTTACCGTGGTGCTTACTAACATCACCATATAACAGTCTCGACATGTTCTTTATCCAACAGAAGTGATTGGTCTCTTCGTTAGCGATAAGGAGAAGGTTTATCACCTGTTCATTCTTTTTGCTTATTCTTAAAGGGTAAACGACCCTTTCATAACCGAATACATTGATTGCGTAATTGTTCTGATTCTCAAATTTATCTATCTGTTTAAGTGATACAGGAAACTCGATACCTGTCCAGTCAAACTTCTCTGAATCTTTTCTCATCTGTTTACTGAGTCTCTCTCCATGTTCTTTAGCAGGAAAGACTGCAGAGGTTACTGCCCACTTAAAACACTCATTATCTTTCTCATTCTTCACGTTGATTATTGCTTTTTTATCTGCTAATTTACCTGGTAACTCAATATAAGAAGATGCAGAGAGAGGATTAAAAGGATTGATGTTGATGTCGAGGTGTTCGACTCGATCGAATTGCCAACCGGACCCTCTGTTATTAAAATTCTGTATCAATTCAAAGATTTTATCACTCATCTGATCGTAAATAACAGGGATATCGGTTGACTCTGTCACAATCTCCATTTTCGATGCAAAGGAGTATACATTAATGTCGATTTTGCCTGTGGCGGGATTCTCTTTGGTAAACCTTACGGTGAGAATTAACTTGACTTTAATCGATCCCTTACTCTTTATGAGATCTATAACCCTCGGTTTTACGTTATTCATAAACGTCTTCTCATCCATGCCGTCTATACCGTTAACTCTGAACGTTTTAAAATAACCTTTTATGGCTGTCTTGTACTCTCTGGGTGTGAGATTATCCTCTTCAGGTGAATTTACATCCTCAATGGGTTGACCTACTTCTTCTCGCCTCCTAAAAATACTGTTCACTCTCTCCTTCAGGTTCTCAACTCTCTCATTCACAGCGCTTTTGATAGGTTCGGGGATATAATTTAATAACCAACTTGTAAACCTGTTTATTACACTCTTTACGGGTGCTGTCAAATCAGTGGCAAGATTCCTCATCTGCGTTACTCTCGATGGTGCGTAAATCGGGATATCAACCTCCGGTACAGATTGGTCATTCGCCGAGTAAAAAATCTCACTCTCCTCCTCTAACGCCTCGATCAACTCGGCTTTACGCATTCTGTAATAACCTTTGATACCTTTCTCTTTGGCGAGGGCCTTTAACTGTTTGACGGTCTGGTTCTCCATACTTATTATTCATGAAAGATTCCTTTAAGCTAAAATTTCACTTTCACATGAAGAATTTATCGAGGATTTTATCACGAGATGATACGAGTATGTTTTGTCGAGGAATTAAGGGGGAATTTGATTTTTCCTCGGTCAGATTTCAAAAAACTGTCTTGATATGCCCACTTTCTACCTACTGCACTAATTCTCACTCATTCCTAAATTAACGAACGATTGTGCATTAGACGGCTGTCACTTGCGGCTTCCGAGTTTTCACCCGTGAGATAAGCCTTGATCTCATCATGAAAGGGTAGTTGCGAGATATATTACCGGTAAGCGATACGTTAAAACTGAATTGATTTCCATTTCATCTTTCCTAAAAGTGCTCAACCTGAATTGTTTTACTTGCACATTTTAAAAATACGTTGCTGAAAATATTGCCGGCCAGCCCTGGCTAATTTTTGTACTGGCCTGTACGTTAGCTATATATTAAACAAGGGCTACGCCGCAAGCGAGCCCTTGTCTAAAAACAGTCTACTAGGTATACCATGTCCACGTATCATAATGGCTGTTAAGAATTAAGCGGAAGGTTGGACAAGCAGCTTCCTCCAATCCATCCTCGGAGACCCAGGGGCAGTTAGTGGGGGCGAAACAAAGTAAACAGGCAGAAATCGTAGCGGCAAAAGTTTTCTATAAAAGTGTAAGAGCCCCTGGGAAACGAGTCTCTCCAGACCATTTCCAAGCGGCTCTGCGAATGCTGGCTCCTGATTGAGCAAAAAAAAAAATCCTTTGTATTATTTTGCCCAATCAGACTTCAGAGTCACTTTCGTGTGTTCTTACAAGGCGGTTATTGTATCGGCCATATTTTATTTTAATTAACATAAGATAGCCGAGAAATGTCGGAAGTCATTTCGGATGTCAGAAAGAAAAATATATCAACACATCCACCAGTAATTTTTCTTTGGACCGAACAGATGTATTGTAAATATAAATTGTGTCTTGTTTACCTGTGCAGTGCATTGAAGGCGGTTCGGCATACTCGTCTGGCCTGCAGCACGGGAATATTCCAGTTGGCTGAAGTATCCGAAAATAAAAAATATAAAAAATAGATTAAATGAGTGATTGATGTAAGATTGATGTAAGGTCTCAATTTTCTGAAATTTGCTAGTACTGGCTTGTACGTTTGATTTTACATTTTTCTGACTTTATCTCAATATTTTTCGGCCGACTGCAATTTGTCCGCGCTGCGCGCATTGTCGCACGTGCCAGACGAGATAAGACGAGTGTGTCGAACGGCCGCCAATGTGTCGCATACAGATAAACAAGCCACTATTTCCTCTGATCAGTCCATATGACAATATCCGGGCGGATCTTGAAATATATTTCTTTCTGACATCCGAAATGATTCCCCGACTTTTTGTGGTTCTCTAGACCTCTCTCTAATGTAAATTGAAATAGATTGCCGTGTAAGAACATACGAAAGTGACTCTGAAGTACCTGTTCGCCGATTGGGCAAAATAATACAAAGGATTTTTTTGCTCAAGCAGGAAACAGCATTCGCAGAGTCGCTTAGAAATGGTCTGGAGAGACTCGTTTCCCAGGGGCTTATACTTTTATAGAACACTTTTGCCGCTACGATTTCTGCCCGGTTTACTTCGTTTTGCCCGATTTGCTGCCCCTGACTCTCCGAGGATACCCCCATTCATGCTCATATGTATTTAAGTGACAATGTTGCACATTAGAAGTGGATGTCAATGGTTCGCTTTAGGGTACCCTTTGTTACTCTAAAAACTTGTCGTTCAGTAAATTTGTTGCATTGGTTGTGGAATCAACACGAAATACATTTCGAGTCACGCTTTGCCTTTTGTTATTTCTTTGGTGCGAAAAAGAATGGAATACAGGTAAAAGGTTGAGGTAATTCTGCCATTTTTGTTGAAAATAAATACAAATAACGTCAGTAAAAATTCTTTGCAAGCAGACTATATGCTGTATGCTGCATCATTCCACAGACTGAACCTTTTCAGGCAGTGTTCTGAAATAACAATTTACACACAACTTACCTGATCTAACTCAGGAATAAAATTGTGTCCAGTGTCCGTGTTCTGAAAGCACCCAATCTAGCCAACTAAGCATGAGTTCACTTTCTGTGGTTCAATATTTCAGGAGAAAACGACCCGCCGAAACAGTGATTCGAAATATCGTTTGCCAGTTGCGCAATGTAATTAAAGACTCTAGCTTTTATCTTACCTATTACAGGAGCAGTCTGTTCTCATTATACTCTGAAAAGAGCACAATAACTACATTGCAGCCATTACACAGTGCGTGAGATATGCGGCAAGGCCGTGGGAAAATCCAAAAATCAGGAGGAAAATTTGTTTAGAATTAGCAACCATAACAACGATGACAACTTGTTCAGTTTTAGTAATAAATATGTATTAAGAACTAGGAACTAGAATTAGCAACTTTCTAAAATTAGTGATAGCATTAATAATTTATTTATTAGCTCACAAAGGCATCCACATAACACAACATCCAAGTGAAAGAAATGATATAAACTGGGTACACTTTGCACGCAAAACGGAGGGAAAGCTTAAATAGAAATCAAACGATGTTTTTTTTTTACAAAAAGTTAATGAATGGCAAATTCATGCGTAGCAATAAAATCTTTTTATTTTTATGGAGTTTATAGGGCCAAAATATTTGAAAATCGCAATTTCCACCTTTGTCACGTCTGTCACGCAATCTCTTATTTGCTTGATTTCGTGACTTTTAGCGCTTTCTCAGAGAAAACGATTTAATTTCCCCAGACAAAAAGCGTCATCAATAGACCATATTCGTATTCTTGGTATTGGACTGGAACTAGCTTCCAATTGAGGCTAATGCGGGGAATCTTTTCAAATGCAAATCACATGAAGCTCTTTTTAATTATATTCCCCCGCATTAGCCTCCATTGCAAGCTAGTTCCAGTCCAATACCGAAAATACGAATAAAGGCCATTTCTTCCTGACTATATTTCCAAAATATCAGTTTATTTAAGGTAAAGGTAGTATGGTAAATAATATCTTAAATTTACCTTGTCATTTCCATAGAGAAAGAGTGGGATCTCTTTCAGATCTCTCTTAGTGTCATGAATTTATTTAAACTTCATAGAAATTATAGAATAAAATCTGGAAAAGATGTAGAGTAAGCTGATAACAAGTGGATGTCTTCAGGTTTTATAGTAAAGGCAAGTGGTTTGTTTTAAAACCGCTAATTTTCAAGTCGAATTTTCCCGTGTCTGGCCGTGAAATTTATGATCGTCATTTCCTGCTGAAAGAAAAAGTTATTTGAGAAATGAATTGCATGGCGATGAATAACTCATTATGGACTACTGACAGCCAAAGTTTGAGCGAGTTTGAAATTTCGAAGTTTGCCACTCAATGTTTGATTTTTGTGGACACCTGCTCTTAAAACAATCATATTTAAAAAAAAAAAACTCTTAAGCCTTCAACTTTGTAATAAAATCATTTTCCAAATCGCTGTTAGTGAGAAATTTATTTCAAAAAACGCCATATCGAGGCTGACTCTTAGAAGGATCTTTACGAGATACGGTCAAGTTCCTTTGTGTCCTGTGATAATTAAAGGTCTTATGAACGATCGAAAGTACATGTTTTAGGCCGTAGGCTTTACCCATGACAACGCATTGCGGTAAATCAACAGAGATCAAGCTTCACCCGTGAGAGCAAGCAGGTGTTGTTATTTTTATGCTAATGCAGACATACATTTGTTTCCTTAACAAATTTGTAGAGTAGTTTCACCATTCTACCAAGCTTTCGACAAGATATAGTGTTCAAAATTCAAGTCTTTACCGAGGGGTGCAAAGATGACAAAACCATTAGAATTTTTTCATCGAGGAAACAGAAGCAACAATTATCGGCCTGAGACCATTAACATTGTAAACTGTGTTCTGAATGTACCTTTGATTCTCATATCCATTATCGGCAACACTCTTGTGCTAGCCGCCATATTGAGAACTCCTTCGCTTCGTTCGCCGTCCACAATTTTGCTATGCAGTTTGGCTGCATCAGACCTCCTTGTTGGACTTGTGGTGCAACCGATTTACATTGCGTACCTCCTTGCAGAAAATGATTCTCTGAGTCAGGCTGTAAGCACATTGGGACTTTTTGCAGTGGGAGTCTCACTTTCGACAATGACAGCCATAAGTGTGGACAGGTTCTTGGCTCTCCATTATCACATGCGATATCCAAATTTGATGACTACTCATCGCGCTATGTATACATCAGGAACTCTTTGGTTCATTGGCTTCATTTTATCGTTCTTAACTTTTTGGAACATGGACGATTTTTATTTTGTTATAGCTGTTTGTATTGCCATTTGCCTCTTAGTTTGCACATTTTGTTACATCAGTATCTATAGAATTGTCAGGCATCATGAGTTGGAAATTCTCGCTCAACAACAGGCTGTGGAAATAAATGCCGAAAATAACCAAAACATGCAGCGATCAACAAGAAGTGCCAAAACCATGCACTTTCATTTATTACATCGCAATGATTCTGTGCTATACCCCGATGTTTATCAGCGCGTCAGCAATATTCAATGACCAGGGAACTTTGTGGACCTTAGCAGAAACCGTAGCATTTATGAACTCATCCATTAATCCATTTTTATATTGCTGGCGCCATCATGAGCTTCGAACGGCAGTTGTAAAGACAACAAAGAAAATAGTGTGTAAACAAATCGAAGAAACCTAGCTCTTTTAGGCGTTTAGGCTGTTTACATTGATGCTCTCTTGCAGAAGTTAAAACGCATTTAATAAAGGTTTTTTGTTAAAAAATCATTCGACCTCACACTTTGAACACATTCATATAACCACTTAAAGCTTCTATGTGGAGACATATTGTATTCTTGACGACGTTCCCGTTTTAAAAATTACAACGGCACAATTTGATAAATCCTCACAGTGATATCTATATTTTGAGCCGCGATCATATCTAATTAACCGGTAGAATCCCCTATAAGAAACAGAAATTCAAGGTGATCCGAATTGTTTCTGTTTCTGTTTTTTTTTTTTTTTTTTTTTTTTTTTGAGAAAGTGAATATGACATCGCTTTCGCCACATTAATCACTTATATCATAAATAAAAAAGGATTATCGCGGTTGGGTGACGTGTTACCAGCCTTTAACATTTACTTTTATTACCTTAAGAAGGGAATCCAACAAGATAATTTTTACTGCGGCATGCATAATGACCTCCTCCTGGTTCCGTTCTGGCAACTTATTTTCGGATATGTAAAGGAGCATGTGCCGCATCTTTCTTATATACGCATTGTATGTGTCGAAATGAACATTAATAGTTGTCGAACTATTGGAACAAATGTTCAAAGACGGTGTGTTTTAATTTCAAAACGTGAGAGTTCACGTGTGACGGTAGCAAACTATTGTCATCCTAAGCTGACTACATGATGCTACCAGGTTTTCTTTTTTATTATTTAGCTCCTTTTAATTGACAATTTGTAATTTTCTTGCAGCAACCTTTGAATATCCTGTGAGTAGATTTGACAACTTGGCGGTTTTCTGATGTAAGGAAAAAAAATAATAAGAAATGTGTCAATCCGCCTTGAAACCTTGTTGCCCGAACAAAATCTCAATATTTACATGATCTGGTTGTCATGGCAAATGTCAAGCGAGCAAATAACTGGCACAGTGTTTCCCGAATCAGTGAAGGTTTATGGCCCATTAGCGAATTTTACTCGTCATGATGTTTAAAAGCTAATCAAATAACCATACGTCATAGCTCACAAGAATCGCTCTTCGGGTTGCAAAACATTTGTTTTATTTTTTTTTTACAGTGAAATTAAGATGCAGTATTTTAATTTTTCGGGCCAACAAATAACAAAAAGATCTTTTAGATCTTATAAATTCGCTTTTAAAATTAAAGTGCTTTGCACTAGCTTTCTTTCTTAATTTCCCTTCTTTATTTGGCAATTTTTAATATTTTTGCAGTAACGTTTCTCAAATAACTTTAGTAACTTGTTAGTAGATTTGACAAATTGGCAGCTTTCTGACGTAAAGGAAAAAGAAAATCAACAAACCCAAAACACGAGCTGTGTTAGTCCGCCTTGAAACTTTCTCGCCTGAACAAAAGCCTCAATAGTTCGATGATATTAATTTAAGTTTCAACTCATTTTACGGATTTTTAATGTTTCTGGTTGTCGTGGCAAATTTTAATTTGACACCAAACTGCCACACGAGCAAATTAAGTGAGATATGTTTAAAGTGAGCGCGAGTACTAACTTGAAGTGAAGCTTCACTCTCTTTTGCATGTTCCTTAACAAGAAGATCATGTCAAGGTGAGATGTCAATTTATAAACTGTAAAAATGACTTTCGAAAGCTTAACAGCTGAATACATAGAGAAAATGTCACTTTAATGACAAGCTCCAAAAAAGAAAACAACTGTTTGTTAATCACTCACAAAGGAGGCACGCTACTCTAATATTTTCTTTGCGCACTTTGTCAGTTAACACATTTTACGGCAAAGATCGAATTCAAAATGTTGTCACCAAGATACATGTTAAAAATCAACAACGATTTCAAATTCACCTTAGAAAAAAAAAAGAAGGATAACGGCATGGTAATGCGAGACTTCATTATCTTTTAAGCTGTCATACAACATTTGTTGAACTGTTCTACTACTTAACCAAGGGCTCAACAAAATTGACAGTGTTGCAAATTCAAAACTTAAGAAATCGAAAAGGCTGAAAGGATGGTAAACGACTCAAGAAATGATTTCTTAAGCAGTAGAGACAATGATTCTGGCCCTGAAAATGTTATTATCATTAGCTATTATCATTCAATGATATCAGTTATAAGATATTAATATTAAATTTTACCTGGCAACCTCCAAATGGATGACGGTGTTCTTGACATATACAGATACTTTCATGCAGCAGCTCAAGAAGGCGGGAACATATCAGATAATTCAGTCAGCTGATTGCAATTTGCAGGCCACCTCTTGGGTTTTGGTCGTACTTTAACAACAGTTAGGAAGGGAGCATTGGCGAACCTTTTACCCAGCAACGAGTGCTTCGCCTCGTGGGTCGACAGCTGCTTTGATAATGTTATCACTAAATTCATGATCAATAACAAGACAGACGAGGTACGCATGGAATATGGACGTCAATTTGTTAAATAAACGATCGGAAGTATATATTATAGGCCGAAGACTTGACCCATGATGACAACCGACAACGCATTATGGTGAATCAACAATGATTAAACTTCACCTGTGAAAGCCAGCAGGACTTTATATCTTTATGCTAATGCGAGAATGCGAGACAATGCTTTTTTTAAGAAATTTGTAGAGCAGTTTCACCATTCTACCAAGCTTTCAGCAAAAACGTCAAGTGTTCAAAATTTTACAGAGGGGTGTGAAGATGGCAAACCTATCAGAATTTTATCATCAAGGAAATAGAAGCAATAGCTATCGGCCTGACACCCTTGTTATTATAAACTGTTTTCTCAATGCACCACTTATGCTCATATCCAATATTGGCAACACTCTGGTGTTAGCCGCCATATTGAGAACTCCTTCGCTTCGTTCGCCATTCACAATTTTGCTCTGTAGTTTGGCTGTTTCTGACCTTCTTGTTGGACTTGTGGTACAACCAGTTTACGTTGCTTACCAGCTAACAGAAAAAGATTCTTTGTATCAGGCTGGAGGCACGTTAGCTTTTCTTGCGTTGGGAGTCTCACTTTCGACAATGACAGCCATAAGTGTGGACAGGTTCTTGGCTCTACATTATCACATGCGATATCCCAATGTGATGACTACACATCGCGCTATGTATACATCAGCAACTCTTTGGTTCATTGTCTTCATTTTATCGTTCTTAACTTTTTGGAACATCGACGGTTTTCGTTTTGTTATAGCTGTTTGTGTTGCCATTTGCCTCATACTTTGCACATTTTGTTACACCAGAATCTATAGAATTGTCAGGCATCATCAGTTGGAAATTCACACTCAACAACAGGCTGTGAAAATAAATGCCGAAAATAACCAAAACATGCAGCGATCAACGAGAAGTGCCAAAACCACTTTTATATATTACATCGCAATGATTCTCTGCTATGCTCCGATGTTTATTAGCGTATCAGCAACTGTTTTCAATTACTGGATAAGCGCGTGGACCTTAACAGAAACCATAGCATTTATGAACTCGTCCATCAATCCATTTTTGTATTGCTGGCGTCTTCGCAAGCTTCGAACGGCAGTTGTAAAGACAGCAAAGAAAATCGTATGTAAACAAATCGAAGAAAACTAGCTGTTTTATGAGTTGAGGCTCTATACATTGGTCCTTTTCAGTAGAAGGTAAAAATAAACGCATTTAATAAAGTTTTTCCTTAAAAAGATGACATGAACACTTTCATATAATGTCAGAGCAATTTATTTTCGGACATATAAAATGAGAATGTGCCGCATCTTTCTTACGTACAAATTAAATATGTCGAGTTGTACATATAATATTTGTCGGACTATTGGACCAAATGTTCAACGACGGTGTGCTTTAATTTCAAAACACGAGAGAGGTGCTGTGAGGATGGCACTCTATTGTCAACCTAAACTGAGATCAGGATACTGGCTCGTTTACTTTTTGAATTATTTCCCGTCTTTATTGGCAATATTTAATTATCTTAATTGCAGTAACCTTTCTCAAATAACTTAAGTATATCCTTTTAGAAGATTTGACAACTTGGCGGTTTTCTGACGAATCCAAAAGAAGAAATTTGTTATTCGCATTGAAACGTTCTCTGAAGAAAATCTCAATATTTCGATGATGTAAATTTCTCTCTCAAGTCATTTTACGGATTTATGTTTCTGGTTGTCATGGAAAATTTCAGTTTCACACCAAATTGTCACGCGAGCAAAAATTAATTACTGGCACAAACTCTTTCCCAATAGTTTTTTTGAAAAGTCACGACCTTTTGGCTCATTGCTTGAATCTTTCATATTTTAAAAATAAGATATGTTGAAATGAGCACGGGTACTATCTAGGGTTAATATTTTTCATTGACGAGTGGAGCTTGGTTCGCCGTTCTATGTTCCTTAACAAGAAGATCACGTCAAGATAAGATGCGATGTCAATCAACAAACTGTCAAATTGACTTTGGAAAACTTAGCAGGTGAATACATATGACTTTATATTTTTACTTATAGAAAGAGTAATGTCGCGATAGGCTAAAACGTTATCATCGTAAAATAATATTTGCCAATCACTCACATATAATTATTTGAAGGTTCTTAGGGAAGACATAATTACCAACGGCACAGCTCGACAAAAGCCTCACAACGATATCAATAATTTGTATCCCTCTGAACAGCCTTTTAAAAGAAACTGAAATTCAAGTTGATCTGTCATGTTTCTTTTTTGGAGAAATAGAATCGCGCATGCATCGCTTTCGTCGGATTATTTAATTAAATTGTAGGAAAGTGTAAACTACATTTAACAACTGTTATTATCAGTAAAAATGTATTTTCGTGGTTGGGTAAAGTATTACCATTACTTTTAATAATTTCAAGACGGGAATCCGACAATATAATCTTTATTGCTTCATGCATAATGGTCTCCTCCTGGTCCCGTTCATAACATTTTAAGCCAATATGAGCCTTAAATTTTAAAATCTATCACCGCGCACCATGTTGTTATGGCAACTTATTTTCGGATTTATAAAGGAGTATGTGCCACATCCTTCTTATATACGATTGTATCTGTCCAGTTGAAGAATAATATATGTCGGACTATTGGATCAAACATTCAACGACGTTGTGTTTTAATTTCACGACTAGAGGTGGAGGTGTAAGGATGACAAACTATCATCCTTAACTGAGTATAGAATGGCAGCACGTTTTCTTTTTTTAATTTCCCGTCTTTATTGGCAAAGCTCGAATTCGAAATGTTGTCACCGAGCCGTTCCATGTTTAAAATCAACATTCACCTTGAAAGACAGCAGGATATATAGTGCCATGGTAATCCGAGAATTAATTATGTTTTTAACCTGTCGCATTTAAAACAACATTTGCCGAACTAATTAATTCACTACCTTCCCAAGTATGCTACAAAATTGAAGCCTAGAAGGCTGTTAAACGAACCAGGGACTGATTTTTCAGGCAGAAGGGGCAATGATTCTTGCCCTGAAGCTATTGTCATCATTAGCTGTGTCCTGAATGCACTAATGATGCTCATATCCATTACTGGCAACACTCTGGTGCTAGACGCCATATTAGGAACTCCGTCGCTTCGTTACATAATGCTTGTTGAAATGATAGGCAACGTTAACACGAGTTTTATATGACTGTGTTCCACGAGGACAGGGAACTACCAAATTCATTAATTTGATTGGCTAAAATCGATATTGACCATGTTCTAGATTTTCCCATCAAGACCAGCATCAAGACCGGTCTTCCTTTCACATTTGCCATGGGAACAAAGGCGTTAAGATGGGTTCAGCTCAAAGTTCGAGCAGTATGTGAAAAAATTAATACCTAAAAATCTATTCATAGTAGGGTAACATTTTGAATACAAATACTGTTTGAAACATCTCACAATTGAGATGTAAGTGATCCCGCGGAAAAATAATTTCAAGGATTCCGATCCTGAGAAAGCTAATGTCAAACTTCGTAAAAATGCTCAAAACGCATGTCATTTTGTTTTGAATTGACATGAAACGCCAAGCATGTTGAGATGCAACTTTTTGCAAAGTTAATAATATTTCTCTGGAGCGGTGATTGATTGATTCTGTGATGTGCAGCTGCAAGCTTGGATCGCTTATTTGCCAAAAATTTATTGCCAGCATGCAAGATTTTCATTCACCAATTTTTAACGAATTTGCTTGGGTGGCCTTGGTTGGAGAAGTCGCACTATAAAGCTTTTTTAATAATTTTTCATAAAACAGAAAATAAAGCTTGAAACATCAAACCCTTTTAAAACACGAATGCCATTAAAATGCCAAGTTACGCGACCAAATAATTGTCACACAATAATGTTCCCCGATAGCTATTAGGAGAAGCCGCGATCTTTGGCCAATATAGAGCTCTTACATACGACGTCACGGCAGCCATAATGGCTGCCGCTAGTCACGCTATGGCCGCTAGTCACGTTGCTTGAATGTTGAATGTTTTGAATGTTTTTTTAAATGTTTTTTGATTAAGATATGTCTATACTCAGCGCGGGCACTAATTGCCATTAATCATTCCCTTCTGGGATTATCGCAGGCATTCATTGAAGAGTGGAGGCTGGTTGTCAGTCCCAAATCTCTGGACAAGATGTATATCAAAAGAAGAGACGGTAATTGTAAACTGTGAAAATTACCATAGAAAATTATCCGATGCACTTAGGGAAAATTGAGTTTCTGAGAAATTTATTCCATCGAAAAGCTGAACGTAAAAATGTTTTCAAACCTCACTGTCAAAAAAATAAAACAGCATAAAAAACAGGCAGACCACGTTTCGGCGCAACTCTACGCCATTATCAAGTCAAAAGGTTAAATGTCAAAACAACAATATTTTTCAAAACATTTTAGCCTTCAACGTTTTAATAAAATCATTTCCCAGATCGCTGCTGCTGAGAAATGTAATTTAAAAAACATCATATCGATGCTGTCTTAGAAGAATCTTTACGAAATACGGTCAAGTTCCATTGTGTGCTGTGATAAATGCAGTCCTTATAAACGATCGAAAGTACATATTTTTGGCAGTTCACCAGACCCATGACAACGCATTACGGTGAATCAACAAAGATGAGGCTTCAGCAGGTGCTAATGCGAGACAAAAATTTGTTTTCTAAAGAAATTTGTAGAGTAGCTTCCCATTTTACCAAGCTTTAAAAAAAATATAGTGTTCAAAATTGAAGTCTTTATCGAGGTGTCCAAAGATGACAAAACCATTAGATTTTTTTCATCGAGGAAACAGAAGCAATAATTATTGGCCTGACGCCATCGACATCATAAACTGTGCTCTGAATGTACCACTGATGCTCACGTCCATTATTGGCAACACTCTGGTGCTAGCCGCCATATTGAGAACTCCTTCGCTTCGTGCGACCTCCACAATTTTGCTCTGCAGTTTGGCTGCATCAGACCTCCTTGTTGGACTTGTGGTACAGCCAGTTTACGTTGCTTATCTTCTTGCAGAAAATGATTATCTTAATCAGGCTGTAAGCGCATTCGGATTTTTTGCAGTGGGAGTCTCACTTTCGACAATGACCGCCATAAGTGTGGACAAGTTCTTGGCTCTCCATTATCACATGCGATATCCAAATTTGATGACTACACATCGCGCTATGTATACATCAGCAACTCTTTGGTTCATTGTCTTCATTTTATCGCTGTTAACTTTTTGGAACATGGACGCCTTTTATTCTGTTATAGCTGTTTGTATTGCTGCCTGCCTCTTAGTTTGCACATTTTGTTACATCAGAATCTATAGAATTGTCAGGCATCATCAGTTGCAAATTCTCGCTCAACAACAGGCTGTGGAAATGAATGCGGAAAATAACCAAAACATGCAGCGATCAACGAGAAGTGCCAAAACCACCTTTATATTTTACATCGCAATGATTCTGTGCTATGCTCCGATGTTTATAAGCGCGTCAGCAATAGTCAATGACCAGGGAGACGTGTGGTCCTTAGCAGAAACCGTAGCATTTATGAACTCGTCCATCAATCCATTTTTGTATTGCTGGCGCCTTCGCGAGCTTCGAATGGCAGTTGTAAAGACAACAAGGATAATCGCGTGTAAACAAATCGAACAAAACTAGTTCTTTTAGGTTTTCAGGCTATATACATTGATCCTTCTCAGCAGAAGCTATAAACGCATTCAATATTTTTTTGTTTAAAAATCATTCCACCTTAAACTTTGAATACAATCATATAGCTACTTAAAACTTCTTAGTGGACACATATAGTTACCAGGGTGACAATGAGCCGTTATCACAAAAATTATAAGAAATGTGTCAATCCGCCTTGAAACCTTCTGGTTGTCATGGCAAATGTCAAGCGAGCAAATAACTGGCACAGTGTTTCCCGAATCAGTGAAGGTTTATGGCCCATTAGCGAATTTTACTCTTCATGATGTTGAAAAGCTAATCAAATATCCATACGTCATAACTCATAAGAATCGCTCTTCGGGTTGCAAAACATTTGTTTTATTTTATTTTATTTTTTTTACAGTGAAATTAAGATGCAGTATTTTAATTTTTTGGGCCAGCAAATAACAAAAAGACTTTTAAGATCTTATAACTTCGCTTTTAAAATTAAAGTGCTTTGCACTAGCTTTCTTTCTGAATTTCCCTTCTTTATTTGGCAATTTTTAATACTTTTTGCAGTAACTTTTCTCAAATAACTTTAGTAACTTGTTAGTAGATTTGACAAATTGGCAGCTTTCTGACGTAAAGGAAAAAGAAAATCAACAAACCCAAAACACGAACTGTGTTAGTCCGCCTTGAAACTTTCTCGCCTGAACAAAAGCCTCAATAATTAGATGATATTAATTTAAGTTTCAACTCATTTTACGGATTTGTAATGTTTCTGGTTGTCATGGCAAATTTTAATTTGACACCAAACTGCCACACGAGCAAATTAAGTGAGATATGTTTAAAGTGAGCGCGAGTACTAACTTGAAGTGAAGCTTGACTCTCTTTTGCATGTTCCTTAACAAGAAGATCATGTCAAGGTGAGATGTCAATTTATAAACTGTAAAAATGACTTTCGAAAGCTTAACAGCTGAATACATAGAGAAAATGTCACTTTAATGACAAGCTCCAAAAAAACAAAACAACTGTTTGTTAATCACTCACAAAGGAGGCACGCTACTCTAATATTTTCTTTGTGCACTTTGTCAGTTAACACATTTTACGGCAAAGATCGAATTCAAAATGTTGTCACCAAGATACATGTTAAAAATCAACAACGATTTCAAATTCACCTTAGAAAAAAAAGAAGGATAACGGCATGGTAATGCGAGACTTCATTATCTTTTAAGCTGTCATACAACATTTGTTGAACTGTTCTACTACTTAACCAAGCACTCGAAAAAATTGACAGTGTTGCAAATTCAAAACCTAAGAAATCGAAAAGGCTGAAAGGATGGTAAACGAATCAAGAAATGATTTCTTAAGCAGTAGAGACAATGATTCTCGCCCTGAAAATGTTATTATCATTAGCTATTATCATTCAATGATATCAGTTATAAGATATTAATATTAAATTTTACCTGGCAACCTCCAAATGGATGACGGTGTTCTTGACATATACAGATACTTTCATGCAGCAGCTCAAGAAGGCGGGAACGTATCAGATAATGCAGTCAGCTGATTGCAATTTGCAGGCCACCTCTTGGGTTTTGGTCGTACTTTCAACAACAGTTAGGAAGGGAGCACTGGCGAACCTTTTACCCAGCAACGAGTGCTTCGCCTCGTGGGTCGACAGCTGCTTTGACAATATTATCACTGAATTCATGATCAATAACAAGACAGACGCATGGAAAATGGACGTCAATTTGTTAAATAAACGACCGGAAGTATATATTATAGGCCGAAGACTTGACCCATCAACGCATTATGGTGAATCAACAAAGATTAAACTTCACCTGTGAAAGCCAGCAGGACTTGATATTTTTATGCTAATGCGAGAATGCGAGACAATGCTTTTTTAAGAAATTTGTAGAGCAGTTTCATCATTCTACCAAGCCTTCAGCAAAAACGACGTGTTCAAAATTTTACAGAAAGGTGTGAAGATGACAAACCTAACAGAATTTTATCATCAAGGAAACAGAAGCAATAGTTATCGGCCTGACACCCTTATTATTATAAACTGTTTTCTCAATGCACCACTTATGCTCATATCCATTATTGGCAACACTCTGGTGCTAGCCGCCATATTGAGAACTCCTTCGCTTCGTTCGCCATTCACAATTTTGCTCTGTAGTTTGGCTGTTTCTGACCTTCTTGTTGGACTTGTGGTACAACCAGTTTACGTTGCTTACCAGCTAACAGAAAAAGATTCTTTGTATCAGGCTGGAGGCACATTAGCTTTTCTTGCATTGGGAGTCTCACTTTCGACAATGACAGCCATAAGTGTGGACAGGTTCTTGGCTCTTCATTATCACATGCGGTATCCGAATTTGATGACTACACATCGCGCTATATATACCTCAACAACAATTTGGTTCATTGTCTTCATTTTATCGTTCTTAACTTTTTGGAACATCGACGGTTTTCGTTTTGTTATAGCTGTTTTTATTGTCATTTGCCTCTTAGTTTGCACATTTAGTTACACCAGAATCTATAGAATTGTCAGGCATCATCAGTTGCAAATTCACGTTCAACAACAGGCTGTGGAAATAAATGCGGAAAATAACCAAAACATGCAGCGATCAACGAAAAGTGCCAAAACCACTTTTATATATTACATCGCAATGATTCTGTGCTATGCTCCTATGTTTGTTAGCGTATCAGCAACTGTTTTCAATTACTGGATAAACGCGTGGACCTTAACAGAAACCATAGCATTTATGAACTCGTCCATCAATCCATTTTTGTATTGCTGGCGTCTTCGCGAGCTTCGAACGGCAGTTGTAAAGACAGCAAAGAAAATCGTGTGTAAACAAATCGAAGAAAACTAGCTGTTTTATGCGTTGAGGCTCTATACATTGGTCCTTTTCAGCAGAAGGTAAAAATAAACGCATTTAATAAAGTTTTTTCCTAAAAAATTACATGAACTCTTTCATATAATGTTAGGGCAATTTATTCTCGGACATATATATATGTTATTTGCTGAACTGAATGCGTAGTTTGGTCGCCTGCACACGGCACAATTTTGCAAGAATTTATTTGACCGTTTTTTATCAAAACATCTCATTTTCTTGAATGTTGATAAGCAGTATTCGTTTTTGGGGAAAAGTAGCAGAAGGGCAAAGCGTTTGAAAGGATAAATCGAGTCTGTAAACCAGTGACTTGCAGTAAACCGCATTACGGCGTGAAAATCAGTGCGAATGCCCAACAACGATCGAAAAACTACGGCTATAAAACTAAAACTTGTTTTACCAATAAATACAAAGAATACCCGCGTATTGGAGAACTTCAAGGCCTTTTATTCCGTTACTAATTTAGCTTTTGAAAGAATCAATCGGGAATATAAGCCGGCGACTTGCAATTAAGCGCAACTTGGCGTGAAAACAGTGCGAATGTACAAACAACGATCGACAAAGTACTACCGCCATAAAAATTGAACAATTTGATTTTGTCAATGATAAAGAGAATGAATATAAACTCGCCTTTTGATGAACTTCAAGGCCTTCAATTCCACTGCTTACTTTTCCTTTCATATTTAAAACGGCTGGTGAACAACTACATTAATTTTGGAGAGCAAAAATGTCATGGGTTCTTTCGTCTCCCTGCGAAATGAAAACACAGCGAGCTAGCCGGGCGGAATCGCTCCGGCCGTGAGCGTGCAAGATCGAAAATTTCCGTCCGCTCCCGGAACCAATCAGATTGCAGGATTTGGAGAATTCCGCCCGTTCACAAGCCAAGACAAAAATAAAAAATAGCACTCGCGGGAGTGCACGTGGTTTCAGCTACATGTATGTTTTGTCTGTTACAATTATGTACAAATTTCTCACGGTCTATAAGCTTGAAAAGGAAATCACTTACAATAGTCTCTCTTTGGAAAAGTACCACTTTCAACCCCTAAAAATCATACATATGGGAATGCGTGACAAATTGCACGCGAATGGATGATTTGCATATTTGCGAGCTGATTCGACCTGTCTACTGTGTTTACGAGTAAACACGCTCGAAAGTCGTTTCTCGAAAAGTACTGCACAAATCACATCAAGAAGCATCCCTTCCGAAAGGTATTTCAAAGCGCAAAATAGTTTTGTTCCCTGTTTGTTCTGAACTTCGCTTTAAAACTGCGAGAGCAAATTTTTGCATTTTTAATTACATGGTAACAAGAGCTGTTTAGGATAACAAAAGCTGGCATCACTTGCTTTGAAGGGTATGAAAGGTCCGTTTCTTCGGAAAACCCTGACGATTGTGATCAATGTCAGTCTCTTGGGAAGCATTTAGAAAGTGTTGAGCAGAAAAATTGCATCAGAAAGTGGAAGCTCTACAAAATTTAGCGACAAATTGCACGCGAATGGATGATTTGCATATTTATATTTGCTAGCTCGCTCCGCATGGCTGATTCGCCATGTCTACGGTGTTTACGCTTAAGACGCTCGAAAGTGGTTTCTCGAAAAGTACTGCACAAATCACATCAAGAAATATCTCCTTCATCGAGAGCTCTGTCTGGTTCCCAGACTAAAATAGCACAAAACCATTGCTAATGAAACTTTCCTCCGAAATCCACCGCCCAGAGAAACGCATAAACAAACATTGCTTCGACGTTTCACATGTCATCTGCGAAGAAATATCGCAACCTCGTTCTCAGGCCCATGATAAAAAGCTTGTCACGAAAATACTTCGGGCATGTCAATAAACCATCGACTGCGGCTTCCGCGTCCCATCGGCATTACGTCGGGTTTCCGAATTACGTACTTACTTACTCACTTACTTACTTACAAAACGCTGACAAAGTGGCTTTCGCTTCTACGAAGCTGAAACCACAAAAATGAGAATGTGCCTCATCTTTCTTACATACACATTAAATATGTCGAGTTGTACATATAATATTTGTCCGGACTATTGGACCAAATGTTCAACGACGGTGTGCTTTAATTTCAAAACACGAGAGTGGAGCTGTGAGGATGGCACTCTATTGTCAACCTAGACTGAGATCAGGATACTGGCTTGTTTACTTTTTGAATTATTTCCCGTCTTTATTGGCAATATTAAATTTTCTTAATTGCAGTAACCTTTCTCAAATAACTTAAGTATATCCTTTTAGAAGATCCGACAGCTTGGCGGTTTTCTGACGAGGAGGAAAAAAAAATCAACAAATCCAAAAGAAGAAATTTGTTATTCGCATTGAAACTTTCTGTGAAGAAAATCTCAATATCTCTCAAGTCATTTTACGGATTTACGTTTCTGGTTGTCATGGAAAATTTCAGTTTCACACCAAATTGTCACGCGAGCAAAAATTAATTGCTGGCACAAAGTCTTTGCATCAGGCTGTAAGCACTTAGCACTTTTTGCAGTGGGAGTCTCACTTTCGACGACAGCCATAAGTGTGGATCGGTTCTTGGCTCTTCATTATCACATGTGATATCCGAATTTGATGACTACACATCGCGCTATGTATACATCAGCAACTCATTGGTTCATTGGCTTCATTTTATCATTCTTTGCCTTTGGAACCTGGATACTTTTAACCTGGTAAAAGCTGTTTGTATTGCCATAATTATGCGTGTTACTATGCACAGTTTGTTACATCAGTATCTATGTCATTGTCAGGTATCATCAGTTGGAAATTCTCGCTTAACAGTAGGCTGTGGAAATAAATCCAGAAAATAACGATAACATGCAGCGATCAATGAAAAGTGCTAAAACCACTTTTATATATTACATCGTTATGATTCTGTGCTATACTCCAATATTTATTAGGGTCTTAGCAATTTTCAATCATTGGACAAACACGTGGACCTTAGCAGAAACCGTAGCATTTATCAACTCGTCCATCAATCCATTTTTTTATTGCTGAGCTTCGAAGAAAACTTGCTCTTTTAGACGTTGAGGCTCTATACATTGATCCTTCCCAACAGAAGCTTTAAACGCTTTAAATCATTCGGCCTCAAACGTTGAACACATTCATATAATGCAATTTTACTGTCACGTCAGTGTGAGTAAAATATAATTAATGAAACGAGGTAATAAAGGATTCGTAAAAGAAAAAACGAATAAAAAAAAAAGAAAAAGGAAAGTGTAACGCCCGTTATCAGTAAACCTTTCATGGCAGTTTCATTTTCAATAAAGCTATATTGTAGGCAAGCTCCTAAGGTCAAGCAGACCTTTGTTGACTTTGTTACCTCTAGCATATTATAACGATCGATAGCATTGGCCAAACATATCAAAGCACTGTTGATGGCTCTACACGTGTAATGTTAAGCTGTCCTGTAGAACAGCTCCTTCTACTGTCGTTCCCAGCAGACAAGCGTCTAGCTATAAAAGCTCAAACTAACTATTCAGCGTTCACTTTGGTGTTCCGTTGTACAGCGCAAATAGCACGTGTTATATTATTGGTAAATTGTTCCCCTCCCTAATTCGAGTGAGGTTGGTAAGCGATGGAAATGTGAAGCCAATTAAGAGAAAAGCAAAGGCTGCATTCGCGTTTCCGGGGTTTTCCTTTAGGGGGTCTGGGGGCCATGCTCCCCTAGAAAATTTTGAAAATAACATGCTCAGAAATGTTATTTCCGGCTATTTCTGTGATGTATTTGTTAAGACGTTTTGTAGCTTACATCCTATGTGTTATTCGTGATTCTTTTAGCCATCTCTCCTCATTCATGTTCCCCAAGTTTCGAACACAAAGATTCATGATTCTTACCAGTTTTAGAGTTCTGACTCATGACCCATGATTCCGCTTCCATCCCCGATCAAGGTTATCTGCAGTGTTTCTTTTTCGGAGAAATAGAATTACACATCGCTTTCGCCAGATTAATTAAATTATAGGAAAGTGTAAGCTTCATTTGCCAGCTCATATTATAAAAAGGCATAATCGCGGTTGGGTGACGTATTACCATCTTTTAACCGTTACTTTTAATTACTTTCAAGTAGGGAATTCGACGAACTAATTTTTACTGCTGGATGCATAATGGCCTCCTGGTCCCGTTCATAACAGTGATCGAATGACAGAGATTATTGCAAAATTTTCTCAGCCTCGTCCAATAATTGTTTCGTCATTTATATACAACTGTATTTACTAAATTCATCAAGTATTCTTTTCCTCCTGTCAAACGTAAGAAAAATCGAAAAAAGGTGAAAAAAAGAGAGAATGGACGAGTAAGTCTAGACGGTGGACTGGGGAGAGAAGTACACGCTCAGTTCCAGTCAGTTCTCGTTTTTCCCTTTCACCGTTATTCAATGCCGCATTTCTTGCATGCGAGAGAGATGACTACCTTACCTCACATGAGAGGCTAGCATAGCTGTCGGGACTTGACTGATCATTTTAAAACAGTCTCTCTTTTCGTTACCAACTGAAACTAGCTTTGTTTTCGTGAAATGTTAAATATACCCCGCAGGCGGTCGTCAAGTGGTGTGGTTTCCAAGACACCAAGTGACATATTGGCGACGGAGTCTTCCTTGAAAAAGCTCAAACTAATTACGTTTAATGGTGTTGTAGCTCGAAGTTTTCAAATACATTAACTCTCCAAAAACAAAGCTCCCAGCAGGTAACATTCTTGCATTGATAACATGAAATGGTTGAAGTTTGCTACAAGCAGACGGCTGTGACAGAAGACAATTCTGCTATTTCGGAAATAATATCTTTTAGGTCTTACTTAGCGGCAGCTTTCTATAAAATCCTTTCCTGTTCTCAACGTGACGCAATTAAAGTAGATTTAACTCGCAAGTTTCAAATAGTCCAATAGTCTAAAAATAAGACTCACAGCAGGTTACGAACACGCATTTATAAACTTGCAACAGAAGAATAACTACAGGATAATTGAAACCTTTTATGAAATTTGATTGGCCACAGACAGACAGTTTTCGACGTTAATAAATTCGGTTTTGCCAGAAACTAAAATATCTTGACGCAGTTCTGTTTCGTAAGCTTTTCTGAGCGACGCCTAACGATGGAGTCCCTTTTGAAAAACCTCAAGCAACATCTTACTTGCTCGATTTGTCTCGATATCTACAACGAACCCAAAACCATATCATGTCTTCACACATTTTGCTGTGAGTGTCTGTCGAATCATGCAAGAGCAAGTCACAGACAAGGAAAGTTCCGATGTCCGGACTGCCAAGCTCAAATCGATTTACCCGAAGGAAATCGCTTTAAAAGTTTGCCGAGCAGTTTATTCCACAACAGTTTGTTGAGTCTCCTTGCTGTTCGACAGAGTGGCGATGGAAGTAACATTACTTGTTCCCAATGTAGGAAAACCAACTCCCAGATGTACTATTGTTTTGACTGTGGACAATTTATGTGTCCAGACTGTTACAACGCACACGAAATGTTAAAGGCATCGTTTGAAGGGCACAAAGTCACACCAGTGAAAGAGTTTAAAGCAGAAGATTACGAAGCCTTGCTAAAGCGACAACCATTTTGCTGGCAGCAGTTTCACGAGAAAGAAATCACGAGATTCTTCTGCTTTTCGTGTCAAGCTTGTGTTTGCCAAATTTGCATAGTCACGGATCACCGAAATCACGAGATCGTTTTACTCGACAAAGCAGTCCATGACGAGAAACCCAACATCATGTCGGGCGCTGGAATGATCAAGGAAAAGATAAGCGAGCTTAGTGAAGTGATTCGACAAATTGAAGAAACGATTTCTTTGCTGGAAAACAATGTCACATCCGCTAAACGTGGAGTCTCGCAAGCTACTGAACAAATGATCGCAGAGATTCGAGAGCGCGAGCAAGAAGCGATTGTATCACTCGAGACTACACGCGTGACGAGACTCGAGAGAATGAACTCGGCTATGCAGGATGCCCAGTCCCTGGTCAAACAAATGAAACAAGCGCTTGAGTTTGCTAATAATCTGTCACAGAGAAGCTCAAGCACGGATATCATGCGGAACAAAGAAACTTTGAAGCAGCGATTTGAAGAGCTGCGTACGGTTCAAGTTCCTAAACATGACGAGACTACATTTATCAAATTTACGGCAGCTTCTGTAGCGGCATTGAAACTAGGTTTCATTGAGACAATTCCAACGGCAAACGCAAATCGATCAACGCTTGAAGGACTGGATCAAATCCTCCAGGTTGGTTCAGAAGCAAAGTTCACGTTATGCCCTAAAACATCTGAAGGGAAGCTGAGTAACCAGGCTGATCTCAAAGATCAAGTTGAAGTTCTGATACAACCCGCTAAAGATGTAACAAATGTGATGGTTAGCGAGAAAGAAGACGGTAATCTTCAGCTGAAATTTACTCCGAAAGTTCCGGGCGCCTACAGCATTGAAGTGAAGATCAATGGCGATAAACTTCCGACCTGTCCTTTTACTATGCAGGTGAAAGAACGTGAACTTGTTGTACTCGGTGAGTTGGACTTAAAATTCTTTCAAGGAGACGTGCCCCAAAGGTTCCATGGAATCGCTGTTAACACGGAAGGCAAGATAGTTGTGACAGATAACAGTGGACACTGTGTTTACGTATTTGACCAAGAAGGCAACTGTTTAAGGAAAATTGGTAGTCAAGGATCAAATTCTGGGCAATTTAAGCACCCAGCTGGCGTTTCATTTTTAAACGACAACGAGATTTTTATTGCAGAACAGCTGAATCATAGAATACAACACATAAATATCCAGACAGGAACTGTTGTGAAAAGCTTTGGAAAATGTGGTGCAGGAAAAGTAGAGTTTAAGGATCCGGTTGATGTTAGTTTGGATGATGAAGGACACATTGTTGTAACCGAGTGCGGCAATCATAGGATACATTTGTTGTCAAAGGAAGGAGAAATTATTTCCATATTTGGAGACAGTGGCCCAGAGAAACTCAACTATCCAACTAGCTGCATTCCTTACAAAAACATTTTTCTCGTATCCGATGGAAACAATCATTGCGTTAAAGTGTATGATCAATCAGGAACTTTCTTATACAAGTTTGGAACACATGGGAATCAAGACGGACAATTTAACTGGCCGCGTGGTATGCTTGTAGACAGGTCCAGCAACCTTCTGGTATGTGATAATCACCGAGTTCAACAATTTACGTTAGACGGTCGCTTCACAGGCAAAACTCTCACTCGTTTATCAGGCCCTATTGGAATCACAACAGCACCAGATGGACGTATTCTCGTGACTAGCTGGAAAGCTAACAAAGTATACATATTGGAGTAGATATTTCATTTGTCAGTGTTTGTAGTTTTTGGATCTGTTTTATAGTGCGCAGTCTCTGCAATGACAATCTTCTGTTTTTCTGTTCTCGAGTTTTATGACGTCAATTTCTATATTGCAATATATACCCAAATTACAATGTGATAAATCGAGTAAATAGTATATCAAGATGTCGAAAATTATTTTATATGTGTAGTACACATATCCAAAATTTTTACTTTGCGTTACTTGACGGAAAGCAATGTGGAAATTGTTTATGATTTGATCATGAGTAGTTTGATATTTTTGAAAAAAGGAAATATTTGATATTATTAACTTTTAATTGATAAGTTCTGTTTTTAATTACCAGAGGGATTTCGAAACTGTTTGTCTAGTTAAACCATTAAAACTTACACGGAAACTGAGATTCCAACCCCTTTAGATGAAAAATAGGGAATGATTTTAGCGCTGCCGGGCGTACGACGGGAGCTTCTAATTAAGGGTGTCCTTGGCATGCTCCCTCAGGAAAGTTTGCTAAGTGAGGTTCTCTCCATTGCAATTCCCTGTATTTTAGCATCATATTTTTTTAGTTATTCTGGTTGAGGGAAGAAATTGTAATAGCTATGTTTCACAGATCGCTTAAAATAGATTAACAATTGTAATTAATCGGGAGAGTTCGTTAAAAATCAGGAAAGTAGTATATAACTTGTTTTATTTGTAGTAGTGAACTTAAGAGAGTAATCCTTTGATCGATCGAGAAGAGATGACATGTTCCAGTTTAATTAGTACAATCTGAAATCTGATTTTTAATGTTAAAACATTTTAGAGCTCCTCAAGAGTGACCAACATCAAATTTCTCCTCACAATACCAATACATAATCAACAAAGAAGGTTAAGAGAATTGACAAAAAACCATCAAAGAAAGTGTATGGAGATGAGTCAGAAGTATTTGCATGTGAATACTGCGGCTTAAAGGTTAAAATTGCACAAAATTAATTTTTTACCCTTTTTTTCGTGATTAAACTTGAAATGAAACGTTATGGGTGGGTGAACTTTGTATGAGTTCCGTTGTGCATACTTTCTTGATCGGGCAACAACACGGATAGTCCTGGCTGCAAATGTTGAAAATGTTTTTAGCCCTTAAGCTGCGAACGTTTTTTCGTATATCTGCTAAGTAAGAATGGGAATTGAAAATGATAGTAATGATTTAGGGCGAGCGAACATTCCAGCAACTGTGCGGCCAAATTACGGTCATATAGAAAAAAAAGGAAATGACAAAAAAAAAAAGCAAAAACATCAACAACAACAAAACAACTTCATGTAGAATCAGTCTTTTATTCCAGTTTGGTCTTCGGTGTTTGCCTCTGATCAACGTCATTTCTTTGAAAATTCGCGTCTGGGAAAAGTGTATTCTTAGCAGTATTATTTGCGTAATAATCCATACTCGTTGCGAGGCATTTGTTTAATACGATCATGCGCTCACTTGATAATTATATGAATAATTACTTAACTTAAACCCGTTTTACAAGCTAAAGTTTACCTAAGAGAGGATGAGATTTAGAGCTTGAAGCATTATAGACTTACAGTACATTTTCCATATTTTAACAAGTTTTACGTTGGCACAAACATGGCGTCAAGTTAGCTTTTCGTTTTGGCGCGCAGCTTATTTTCCATTGTGGTGTCCGCGGCACGTGCACTTTGAATTTATAGCGATAAATTTGAATGTGATAGGCAGTCAGTTTTTTAATCGGATTATTGTCTGTGAATATTCACCGAGCAGAGCACGACTGATTATATATTTTTGCCGACGACAACAGTCGGAGTGCTCGTGTTATTTGTCATTGGCCAATAAGTAAGTTGAATTCCATTTATGTCTCTCGCAACCTTGGTGGATAGAAATCCTACTGGCAAATCTAACAAGTTTTAAGCCAATATAAGCCTTGAATTTAGACATCTGTCAGAGCGCACCATGTTGTTATGGCAACTTATTTTCGGATATGTTAACGAGCATGTGCATCATCTTTCTTACATACGCATTGTATCTGTCGAGTTGAACAATAAAATTTGTCGGACTTTTGGATCAAACATTCAACGACGCTGTGCTTTAATTTCAAACCGTGAGAGTAGAGCTTTGAGGATGGCAAAATTATTGTCATCCTAAACAGAGATCAGGATGCTCGTTCAATTATTTCTCTTCTTTAATAGGCAATTTTTAATTTTCTTAATTGTAGTAACCTTCCCAGATAACTTTAGCATTCTGTTAGTAGATTTGATAGATTGGCGGTTTTCTGACGTAAAGCTAAAGAAAATCAACAAATCCAGAACACGAAATGTGTTAGTCCGCCTTGACACTTTCTTGCCTGAATAAAATCTCAATATTTCGATGATATTAATTTCAATTTTAAATCATTTTGTAGATTTATGTTTCTTGTTGTCATGGCAATTTTAATTTGACACCAAATTACCACGCGAGCAAATAGATGCAACAAATGTTCCCCGATATATAGCTGTTTGGAAAAGCCGCGACCTTTTCTCTACTATTGCTTAAATGCTTAATATTAAGAGAGTATGAATGAATACTCTCTTGTTAATATATATTTAAGTAAGATATGTTTGAAGTGAGCGCGGGTACAAACGTAAACTAGGGTTAATATTATTCATTGACGAGTTGAGCTTGGCTCTCGTCCCATGTTCCTTACATAAGGTGCATGTTAAGATAAGATGTCATTTTATAAACTGTCAAAATGATTTTCGAAAACTTAGCAGGTGAATACATAGGGAAAATGTCACTTTATTGACAAGCTCAAAAACTATTTAGTAGCTTGTATTAATTATAAAAAGAGTAATGTCGTTGCAGTGTAAAATGTTAATTACACAAAAAAGAGGCACGCTTCTCTGATATTTTCATTTTGTGCAGTTTGTCAATAAGCACATTTTAAGGCAAAGCTCGAATTCGAAATGTTGTTACCGAGTTCCACGTTAAAAATCAACAACGATTTAAATTTCACGTTTGAATTATTTAAAAGACATTGGGATATAAAATGGCATGGTAATGCGAACTGTTCAACTACTTTACTAAGCGCTCAACAAAATCGACAGTGTTGTATATTGAAAACGTAGGAAATCGCGAAGGCAACGAGGATAGTTAACGAGTCAGAAACTGATTTTTTAGGCAGTATAGGCAATGATTATCGTCCTGAAACTGTTGTCATCATTAACTGTGTTCTTGATGCTCCATTGATGCTCATATCAATCATTGACAACATTCTGGTGCTAGCCGCCATATTGAGAACTCCTTCGCTTCGCTCACCGTCCACCGTTTTGCTCTGCAGTTTGGCTATGTCGCACCTTCTCGTTGGACTTGTCGTACAGCTGGTATATATTGCTGATAGACTAACAGAACATAGTTCACCGTACCAGGCCCGGTCCACTTTGGCCTTTTTTGCCTGAGCTGCCCCCCCCTCCCCCCCCCCCCCCCCCCCCACCGGGAAGTTGGGAGAATACAAGAAAAGCTTGTAGATCACGAGCCGTCAGGCGATTGATTTACAAGCTTTCTTTATCAGCTAACTGTGAAAAGAGGTTTTTAAAGAAATGGGAATCTATTTTATATTTTGTGATCAAGTGTGTTATTCTCGACATTCCCTATCGTTTCACAATATAAACCGGAAGAATCCCCTCGTTAAGAAACAGAAATTCAAGGTCATGTGCAATGTTTCCGTTTTGGAGAAACTGGATTACACATCGCTTTCACCAGATTAATTAAATTGTAGGATTTACCAACTTATATTATATATAAAAAAGCACTTTCGGGGTTGAGTGACGTATTAACAATTTTTTAACAGTTACTTTTAATTACTTTCAAGAAGTGAATCCGTTTAGCTAGTTTTTACGTTGCATACATAATATCCTCCTTCTGCTTCCATTCATAACATTTTAAGCCAATATATAACCTTGAATTTAAACGTCTGTCACCGTTCACCATGTTGTTATGGCAACCTATTTTTGGATATGCAAAAGGAGAATGCGGCGCACCTTTCTTGGACTTCTTACATACGTATTGTATCTTTTGAGTTGAAGAATAATATTTGTCGGACTATTGGGCCAGATAATCAACGACGCTGAGTTTTAATTTTAAAACGTGAGAGTGGAGGTGTGACGAAGGCTAACTATTGTCATCCTAAACTGAGAACAGGATACCTGCACGTTTTCTTTTATTAAATTCCCTTCTTTAATTGACGATTTTTAATTTTCTTGAAGTAACCTCTCTCAGGTAACTTTACTTCCCTGCTAATTTACAGATTTGATAACTTGGCTGTTGTCTCACGTAAAGGTAAAAAATCAACGAATCCAAAACACGAAATTCATTAGTCCGCCTCGAAACTTTCTCGCCTGAACAAAAGCCTCAATATTTCGATGATATTATTAGCAGGTTCAACTCAATTTACGGATTTATAATGCTTCTGGTTGTCATGACAAATTTCAGTTTTACACCAAATTGCTACGTGACTGAATAACTGGCACAAAATGTTCCCCGATAGCTGTTTGGAAAAGCCGCGACATTTTCGCTACTATTGCTTGAATGTTTAATATCAAGAGAGTATAAATGAATAATCTCTTGTTAACATTTAAGTAAGATATGTTTTTACAAACTAGGGATAATATTATTCATCAACGCATTAACGAGTGGAACTTGGCTCTCCGTCCCATGTTCCTTACACAAGATGTCACTTTATAAACTGTCAAAATGACTTTCGAAAACTTAGCAGGAGAATACATAGGGAAAATGTCACTTTATTGACAAGCTCAAAAACTATTTATCAGCTTGTATTAATTATAGAAAGGGTAATGTCGCTGCAGTGTAAAATGTTAATCACACAAAAAAGAGGCGCGCTTAAACACGCTTCTCTGATATTTTAATTTCTTTTAATGCAAAGCTCGAATTCGAAATGTTGTCATCGAGTTCCACGTCAAATATCAACAACGATTTAAATTTCACGTTCTGAATTGTTTAAAAGACATTGGGATTTATAATGGCATGGTAATGCGAGAGTTCATTATCTTTTTTAAGCTGTCAAACCAAAGAACAACATTTATCGAACTGTTCCACTACTTTAAAAAGCGCTCAACAAAATCGACAGCGTTGTAAATTGAAAACGTATAGGAAATCGAGAAGGCAACGAGGATGGTTAACGAGTCAGAAACTGATTTTTTAGGCAGTGTAGGCAATGATTCTCGTCCTGAAACTGTTGTCATCATTAACTGTGTTCTTAATGCTCCATTGATGCTTATATCCATTATTGGAAACACTCTGGTGCTAGCCGCCATATTGAGAACTCCGTCGCTTCGTTCACCGTCCATAATTTTGCTTTGCAGTTTAGCTGTTTCAGACCTAACAGTTGGGTTTTTCGTACAACCGCTTTACATTACTTCTAAAGTGGCAACAAGTCTTCTGGTGTATCAGGCACTTTCAATAATGGCTGCATCTGGAACTGGCGTCTCGCTTCTTATGATGACAGCCATAAGTGTGGATCGGTTCTTGGCTCTTCATTATCACATGCGATATCCCAATGTGATGACTACACATCGCGCTGTTTATACATCAGCGGCTCTTTGGTTCTTTATCTTTCTGCTATCATTGTTTACGTTTTGGAATATGAATGTATATTATATTGCTGCAGCAGTTAGTATTGTCATTTGTCTTATAATTTCCACTTTTTGTTACATCAGAATCTATCGGATTGTTCGACATCATCAGCTACAAATTCACGTTCAACAACAGGCTGTGCAAACTTTAAATGCTGAAAATACTCAGAACATGCTGCGATCGACTAAAAGTGCAAAAAATACTTTTATATATTACGTGGTAATGATTCTATGTTACACACCATTGTTTATTAACATGTTAATCTTATATATTTCTCCGTATCAGTGGACAAAAGCGTGGACTTTAGCAGATACTGTAGCGTTTATGAACTCGTCAATCAATCCATTGTTGTATTGCTGGCGTCTTAGAGAGCTTCGAGCGGCAGTTTCCAAGACAGTAAGGCAGATGTTATGTAAACAGACGGAGGACAACTAGCTTACTGAAGGTTTATTTATTCAAATTTTAAATTTAACAAACGTCATATATACAGATGTTCTATTTGACCGTATACACAGACGACATTTGTTAGAGAATTTCATCCAAAAGGAACCCACCAAATTCAGTAAAAACAACCTTTGAGAATCATTGTTGTTATTGAAAATGCCAAGTCACGCGAGCAAACAATTGGCACACCAATGTTTCTCCAAAGCGTTTCGGATAAGCTGAAATCTTTGGCCGCTGTTGCCTGAATGTTGTGAAAGTAAGTTATGCTTGGAGTCGGACTGGGTACAAACTAGGATTAATCATTTCAGTCCTTCAGGCGTTGGCACAGGCATTGATGGACGAGTGGAGGTTGGCTCTCAGTCCCAGGTTTCTCGACAACAGGTAAATGCCAATATAATACTTCTGAAAACACCTATAATTAGCAGATTGATAAATAGGGAATATATAATATTAATGACAATCAGGAAAGACTATTTTTCCGTATGCGTGAAATGACGATATAAGTTATAATTTAGGAAATACCGAATTTCTGAGAAACTTTTAACATATTAAACCTACTTTCGTTCAATTTAGAAAACTTTGTAACAAGCAACTTAGGCTATTGCCTGTTACTTTTTTATACGTCAATTATCGCCAAATGTGTTATATATTGAGCAAAACCTATTAAGCAGCAGTATTCATTAAGAAAAAAAAATTTTTGCGGTAAAATTTTTCACCGTAAACAGTTATTATTATCAATATACGCGGCCAAATTGGAAACCGCCCTCTTGAAAACACGCGCTTTGCGGGCCGCAAAAAGGGAGCTTAAGCAATGACGACGGCGACGCCGAAGACAACGTCTGGTGAAAGATGAATTTATATTTTACTCGAGAATCTCGCAATTATCTAGACGTATTCAGTGTATCTACCGGTTTAAGAACTTGCTCAAGCTGAATATGTAAAGAGAGCATTGAACTCCAAATAGAAAAATCAAAAATAAGCCGTCGTGGTTCACGTTGTCCAGAATACGCAGAATTGGGCCATTTCACGTTGTTGTTTTGCAGAGAACGGCTAGGAAATATACCAAGGCTTCAAACGCACGTGCAGAGCTATTGTTCTGTTCATTAAACCATTTGTTTGGTGACGTTCTCGTTGCCGTTGCCGTCGTAGTTTTCTAGCTCCCTATTAAAATGACTCCTAGCGGGCCGTTAATGCATTTAACGGCCCTGCATGCAGCTGATTAGTTCTCGGTTCATCATCCGATGAATATTAACCAATCAGGTCACGTTTAATGACGCGGGAAAACCATTTAGGTGCGAACAGCTTGCGTACAGCAAGTTTTAAGGTGGCCCGCGGCTATTTTTTGGGAACGGAAGTGCTCTTTTCTAAATCTAGTTTTGGGCATGTAAACCTTAACCGATTTTTCTGATTTTTGGCAATCGAAATAACAAATGTTCAAAGTTTATAAAGCTTTTAATTATAGGGCAAACAAGGCAAACGATCACGAGATATTAGCGTTTTTGAAAAAATATATTTATGAAAAAAACGCAAATATTTTCCAAACGCGACGATAGATTTTTTTCTAATTAATGTCATCTAGTTCAAATTATCCAAGTAATAATGTGAGCAAGTCTGCTGGGTAGAAATTGCTGCACAGTTGACTGTTGAATTTTTGCTTCAAAATATTATGCTTGTGTATAATTGGGAGCTGTTACAACAACGTTTAAGTAATGCTAAGATCCCATGGATTATTTGAAAGCTTAATGCAATCTAAAACGTTGCTGAAAAGTGTGGAAAGATCGGAAACTTCTAGCAAAAGTTGTAAATAAATGAAGAGGAAGAGGTTTACGATGCGTAAATTGTGAATTTTGAAATATTCATTTGTTTCGGATTTAAAAAAATCTACCGATTTTTTTTCTTTTATTTTTAAGTACGAGAAAATACAACATATATGCAAACGGCTTTATCTAGTTTCGTGTGTCTAGTCTCGATGAAACTCGTCGAATTTTGCTCGCCAAGATAGCTACCTCTCGTCTTCCATTTTGGAGCGCTTTGAAAATGCTCTTGTTACAGTAAATTATTCATACTAGCCGCATTCTCAAGATTATTTAGCACCTGGAAATAAACATGCCACGCATAAAATAGCGGCTGAGCTTTGTATTCATGCATTTTATTTAGCAATGAATATGGCATGTGGCGTGGTATGTTCAATTCCAGGTGCTAAATAATCGTGAGAATGCGGCAAGTTTGAATAATTTAATGTTACGCGAGGGTTTCCAAAGCGCTTCAAAATGGAAGACGCGAAGTAGCTATCTTGGCAAGCAAAATTCGACGAGTTCCATGGAGACTAGACACACGAAACTAGATAAAGCCGTTTGCATATATGTTGTATTTTCTCGTACTTAAAAATAAAAGAAAAAAAATCGGTAGATTTTTTTTTTAATCCGAAACAAATGAATATTTCAAAATTCACAATTTACGCATCGTAAACCTCTTCCTCTTCATTTATTTACAACTTTTGCTAGAAGTTTCCGATCTTTCCACACTTTTCAGCAACGTTTTAGATTGCATTAAGCTTTCAAATAATCCATGGGATCTTAGCATTACTTAAACGTTGTTGTAACAGCTCCCAATTATACACAAGCAAAATATTTTGAAGCAAAAATTCAACAGTCAACTGTGCAGCAATTTCTACCCAGCCGATTTCGGTGAAACTTGCTCACATTAAAACTTGGATAATTTAAACTAGTTGACATTAATTAGAAAAAAATCTATCGTCGCGTTTGGAAAATATTCGCGTTTTTTTCATAAATATATTTTTTCAAAAACGTTAATATCTCGTGATCGTTTGCCTTGTTTGCCCTATAATTAAAAGCTTTATAAACTTTGAACATTTGTTATTTCGATTGCCAAAAATTAGAAAAATCGGTTGAGGTTTACATGCCCAAAACTTGATTTAGAAAAGAGCACCTCCGTTCCCAAAAAATAGCCGCGGGCCACCTTAAAGTAAAAAAAGTCTCGAACAGTTTCTCGCTGAGCGAATAGCGTCCAAAAAGAAAAATCGAAGCCTATTTGTTGTGAATGGGACAAAATGCAGCTAAAAAATTCGGATGTAGAAGCAAAAGCACAAGGGAAAGATATAAAGAGAGCAACTTCTTGTTGTCTTACGAGAAACGAAACACAACAAAACAACGGTTCACTTCATTTTGTGTTTCTCGGGTCGAGCTAAATTAACTGAAGCATTGCGGGGATTTTACGCCGAGGCTCAACTGGAAAATGTCAGTCCGTAAACTATTATTATCCATTTATTTTCAGAGACAAAGCAGCTCTTTTAACTACACCTATACAATACATGGGCCTCAGTGTAGCATAGCACAAAATTTTCAACGCGAAGTACTTGTATTATTGAACATGTAAAGCTCATTAAATGCGTTAGTTTATTCTGGATGTTCAGGGATGTTATTTGGCCTTGTATATTGATAATAATGATAATTAAATGACTTTTTTCGGGAATATTGTTTATTTGCACCATTGTAGTGTCATTGGCGGCCCTTGCGCTTCGCGCTCGGGCCGCAAATGACACTACGCGGGCGCAAATAAACAATATTCCCTCAAAAAGTCATTTTATTGTCCTATTTACCAATCATCCACAAAAGAAGCACGCTATTCTAATATTTGGTTTTGCTTGTCTTACTGCCGCCTTTTCAGTTTTCATCGGTAAATAAAATGTTAAAATGACAGATCTCTTAAATTCGAAAGGCTGGGGCCACATTGTTCCTGGTTATATAAGTAAACATTGATTTAAAATTCACTTGTGAAAGACAGCTGCCATATTGAGTACTCCTTCGCTTCGTTCACCGTCCACCGTTTTGCTCTGCAATTTGGCAATCTCGGACCTATTCAGATGGTTCTCTTTGGGCCATATAAAGTCGTCAACCTTAACGGACAGCAGGACAATTTCTCATTAACGCCATGCCTCAATTCTAATTTTAATTTCAATTGTCACCTGAATCCGATATTTTGTTTGCATGTGTGAAAGCTGATTAACCTCCGTTTCCGTAAAAACATTTTCATTTAATCAATTAAAACATCTGCCTTGTCGCCACCCACCTTGTTCTAATACATTTGAATAAGGATGTGCTGGCTGTTTCTCGCCGAATTATAATAAGCCATCCAGTTGTTATTGCGATCAAAACGTGTGACAGATCGTGCCCTTCACTAAAAGCAATAAATTCTCAGTAGGCTAATTTGATTTGAACAGGAAATTTATTTCATCGATTTTTTTTTTTCAAGAACAGCGTTCGTCATTCTGGCTGACAAAACACTGCAGCCGGACATTGCGTTAGAATTTCAAAGCGTTAGATAGAGTGTTCTAATTGCGATGGCAACTAATAATTCAAGCGGTATGGGCAAAACGTTTCGTCCTGAAATTATAGTCATCACAAACTGTGTTCTCAATGTACCTTTGATGCTCATATCAATTATTGGCAACACTCTGGTGCTAGCCGCCATATTGAGAACTCCTTCGTTCTTCCAACCGTTTTGCTCTGCAGTTTGGCTTTCTCGGACCTTCTCGTTGGACTTGTCGTACAACCGGTATATATTGCTCATAGACTAACAGAAAATAGTTCACTGTACCAGGCCCTGAAAATATTGGCCTTTTCTGCCTGTGGTGTTTCACTCCTAACAATGACAGCCATAAGTGTGGATCGGTTCTTGGCTCTTCATTATCACATGCGATATCCGAATGTGATGACTACACATCGCGCTGTTTATACATCAGCGGCTCTTTGGTTCTTTAGCTTTCTGCTATCATTGTTTTCGTTTTGGAATATGAATGTATATTACTTTGTTACAGCTATTTGTATTGACATTTGTCTGTTGCTATCCACTGTTTGTTACATCAGAATCTATCGGATTGTTCGACATCATCAGCTACAAATTCACGTTCAACAACAGGCTGTGCAAACTCTAAATGTTGAAAATACTCCAAACATGCTGCGATCGACTAAAAGTGCAAAAAACACTTTTATATATTACGTCGCAATGATTCTATGTTATTCACCATTATTTATTCGTATGTTACTCTTATTTATTTCCTCTTATGAGAGGAAAAACGCGTGGACTTTAGCAGATACTGTAGCGTTTATGAACTCGTCCATTAATCCATTTTTGTATTGCTGGCGTCTTCGCGAGCTTCGAACGGCAGTTGTAAAGACAGTAAAGCAGATGTTATGTAAACAGACGGAGGACAACTAGCTAACTGAAGGTTTATTTCTTCCAATTGTAAATTTGACAAATGTCTTATAAACAAATATTCTTGTTGACCATACGCAGAGGACACTTGTTCGAGAATTGCAAACAAAAGGAACCTGCCAAATTCATTAAAAAAAAAAACACTTTGAAAATTGTTTTTGTTACTGAATTAGCAATTCGCGCGGGCAAATAATTGACAATCCCAATTGTTTCAATATAGCGTTTTGGAAAAGCCACGATCTTTGGCCGCTGTTGCTTGAATTTTGTAAGTAAGCTATGCTTGAAGTCAGGTTGGGCACAAACCGTATCATTAATCATTTCAGTCCTTCAGGCGTTATCGCAGGCAGTCATGGACGAGTGGAGGTCGGTTCTAAGTCCCAGGTTTCTCGACAACAAGCATATGCAACTTCGTCTCCAGGGCCTTCTCAGCTTAACCGCCATTTTGAAAATCGTCGCAGAGAAAGCCCTGGGGACGAGGTTAAAAGAAGCATTTGTCAATATAATATATCAATTGCAAACTTCCAAATGGACTGCTGAAAACTTGTAATTAGCAGGTGGATAAGTAGGGAATATATCACTTCAATGACAACCAGGAAAAACTATTTTTTCGCTTTAGAGAAAATGAGGTGATAAGTTATAATCTAGAGAATATCGAATTTCTGAAAAACTATTAACATGATAAACCGGCCTTCGTTCAATTTAAAAGATTTGCAACAAGAAACTTATGCTATTGTTGGGTACTTATTTATTTATACGTCAATTATCGCCAAATGTGTTATGTATTCAGCAAAACCTATTAAGCAGCGGTATTCATTATGTTAAAAGGGTGTTGTTGCGGTAAGCTTAATTCTTTTACCGTAAATAGCTATTTGCTTATGATCCACAAAAAATGAACGCTAATCTAATATTTGGTTTTGCATGTCTCACTGCCGCCTACTCAGTTTTCACCGGTAAATTAAATGTTAAAAAAACAGATCTCTTAAATTCGGAAGGCTGGGGCCACATTGTTTCTGGTTATATAAATAAACGATGTAAAATTCACTTGTGAAAGGCAGCAGGATATTGTAATGTTAATGGAAGATTTTCTTATCATCTTTTAATAAAGCTGTCAAACTAAAGACACAACTTTTAAAGCAAGGGACCGCAAACGAAAATGCTGCTAATGTAGGATCCAGCAAGGGATCTGATCAGCGTGAAAATGATAAATGACAAACAATACTGCAAGGCTGATCGTACTACATAAAAAGTAAACTTTGTGAGACACCAACACGACTAGAACCGATATAGTGGGATTGCAACTGTGGACAGCTGTTTCGTTCTTTTTGGAACTCGTCAGCACGGTGTAGCAAATCTAAATAACGCCAGCGAAAGAGCCAACGCAAATAGATTGCCCAATGTACACTATATCAAGTTCCGTACTTTTAACGCACTTGTCCCCCGAATCATGCACTGCCACATCACATGTTTCGGGGACAAGAAGACCAAAGTGTCACGATGATGTCTCACAAAGCGAATTGTCCTAAATGTGGATGGCACGGCCATTCCGAACATTTAAGCGCATGGACACGAAACACGTGATGTGGCAGTGCGTGATTCGGGGGACAAGTGAGTTCAAAGTACGGAACTTGATATATGAACTTGATATATGATATATGACGATCATCGTCATCGTCATTCACGTTCAACAACAGGCTGTGCAAACTGTCAATGCTGAAAATACTCAAAACATGCTGAGATCGACTAAAAGTGCAAAAAGCACTTTTATATATCACGTCGTAATGATTCTATGTTATACACCATTGTTTATTCAGATGTTAATCTTATATATTTCTCCGTATCAGTGGACGAACGCGTGGACTTTAGCAGATACTGTAGCGTTTATGAACTCGTCCATCAATCCATTTTTGTATTGCTGGCGTCTTCGCGAGCTTCGAACGGCAGTTGTAAAGACAGCAAAGCAGATGTTATGTAAACAGACGGAGGATGACTAACTTACTGAAGGTTTATTTCTTCAAATTTTAAATTTAACAAATGTCTTATATACAAATGTTTCTTTGATCATACGTAGACGACGTTTGTTCGAGAATTTCAAAAAAAAGAACCACCATATTCAATTAAAAAATTTCTTTAAAATAATTGTTGTTATTGGACTTCCTAGTCAAAATTTTTCCCCATAGCGTGTTGGAAAAGCCGCGCCTGCCACTGTTACTTGAATGTTGTTAAAGTAAGCTATGCTTGAAGTCAGCTTGGGAACAAACTATGATTAATCATTTCAGACTTCAGGCGTTATCACAGGCATTCATGTACGAGTAGAGGTTGGTTTTCAGACCCAGGTTTCTTGATAACAGGCACATGCCAATATAATACGTCAATTGTAAACTGTCAAAGGGCCTGCTGAAAACTGATAACTAGCAGGTGGTTAAGTAGGGAATATATAATTTCAATGACAAAACAATTTTTTCCGTATTCGTAAAATGAGGATCTAAGTTATTATCTAGAGAATATCGAATTTCTGAGAAACTTTTAACATCGTAAACCTGCTTTTGTTCAATTAAAAAGGCTTTGTAATAAGCAACTTAGGTTATAGCTGGGTACTTATTAATTTATACGTCAATTATCGCCAAATGTGTTATGTATTCAGCAAAACCTATTAAGCAGCGGTATTCAATATGCTAAAAGGGTGTTGTTGTGGTTAGCTTAATTGTTTTAACTTAAATAGCTATTTGCTTATGATCCACAAAAAAGCACAGTACACTAATATTTTGTTTTGTTTGTCTCACTGCCGCCTACTCAGTTTTCATCGGAAAATAAAATGTTAAAATAAAAGATCCCTTAAATTCGAAAGGCTGGAGCCACATTGTTGGTTGTTATAAATAAACGATTTCCCATACACTTGTGAAAGGCACCAGGATGTTGTAATGTTAATGGGAGATTTACCCATCAGTTTTAAGCTGTCAAACTAAAGAACCTGTTCCACTACTTTACGAAGCACTCAACGGAATTACCAGTGGTGATAATCCAAAAGGCAGAAGTGGGGACTGCAAGGATGATGAACGAACCAGAAACTGTTTCTTCAGGTGGTAAAGTCAATAATTCTCGTCCTGCGACTATTGTCATCATAAACTGTGCCCTGAATGCACCATTGATGCTCATATAAATAATTGGCAACACTCTGGTGCTAGCCGCCATATTGAGAACTCCTTCGCTTCGTTCACCGTCCACCGTTTTGCTCTGCAGTTTGGCTATCTCGGACCTTCTCGTTGGACTTGTCGTACAGCCAGTTTATATTACTGATAGACTAACAGAAAATAGTTCACTGTACCAGGCCCTGAGAATATTGGCCTTTACTTCATGTGGTGTTTCACTCTTAACAATGACAGCCATAAGTGTGGATCGGTTCTTGGCTCTTCATTATCACATGCGATATCCGAATTTGATGACTTCACACCGCGCTGCGTATACATCAGTGACTCGTTGGTTCTTTAGCTTTCTGCTGTCACTGTTTACTTTTTGGAAGACGAATGTTTATCATTTTGCTGCAGCAGTCAGTATTGACATTTGTCTGTTCCTATCCACTGTTTGTTACATCAGAATCTATCGGATTGTTCGACATCATCAGCTACAAATTCACGTTCAACAACAGGCTGTGCAAACTTTAAATGCTGAAAATACTCAAAACATGCTGCGATCGTCTAAAAGTGCAAAAAACACCTTTATATATCACGTCGTAATGATTCTTTGTTATACACCGTTGTTTATTGAGATGCTAATCCATTTTACTTCCCCTTATGAAGAGAGAAACGCGTGGACTCTAGCAGATACCGTAGCATTTATGAGCTCCTCCATCAATCCATTTTTGTATTGCTGGCATCTTCACGAGCTTCGAACGGCAGTTGTAAAGACAGCAAAACAGATGTTTTGTAAACAAGCGGAGGACAACTAGCTTACTGAAGGTTTATTTCTTCGAATTTTAAATTTTCAAAAACGTCTTATAGACGAATGTTCTCTTTTATCATCCCAGCTTTTCGTTCATTTTTTTGCCAATTTTTTGTTTAAAAGCAGGCTTTGTAACAAGCAACCAATGTTATTATTGGGTTAATTATAGTTATTTAGATGCCAATTATCGCCAAATATATTATAATATATTCAGTAAAGCCTATGTTATGTTAAGCAGCAAGTATTCATTATATATGTAAAAAGAGTATTGTCGTGGCAAGCATAAATGTTATCATCGTAAAACAGCTCTTTGCCAATCATCCACAAAAGAAGCACGCTACTCTAATCTTTGGTTTTGCTTGTCTAATTGCTGCCCTCAGATTTTGTCGGGAAATAATATATTGAAATAACAAATCTCTAAAATTCGAAAGGCTGGGACCACATTGCTCCTGGTTATATAAATAAACATCGATTCAAAATTCACTTGTGAACGACAGCACTATATTGTCATGCTAGTGCGAGATTTTCTTATCATCTTTTAAGGACCCTTTAAGCTGTCATACTAAAGAACAACACTTGTCGAACTGTTCCACTGCTTTTCCAAGCACTCAACAAAATTAACGGTGTTGATAATTTAAAACGTAGAAGAAGGGCCTGCAAAGATGACAAACGAGTCAGAAACTGATTTTTCAGGTGTTAAGGCCAATGATTCTCGTCCTGAAACTATTGTCATCATAAACTGTGCACTGAATGCTCCATTGATGCTCATATCAGTTATTAGCAACCCTCTGGTGCTAGCCGCCATATTGAGAACTCCTTCGCTTCGTTCACCGTCCATACTTTTGCTTTGCAGGTTAGCTGCTTCAGACCTAATACTTGTTCTTTTTTTGTACAGCCGCTTTACATTACCCCAAGTTCCTAAAAATGGCGCTGGACGTCGTAAATCAGAAGAAAATTGACGCGCATCGCATCTTCTCCTTTTGATCTTACCTGCATGCCCCAGCCTTTGGATTGCACCCGCATACCCGATCCAACAGCTTACGTTTTTACAAATTTAAAAGCATGCCCAATTTGTGTTTTATTCATGTTTAAATCAACACCTTTTTTATCACTCTGGCTGATAAAAATTCTTGATTTTTAACGTGATTCCGTAGGCCAAACGTATGCCAATTAAATTCTCTTTGTTTGTATTTTTTAGCTTTTGGCTTCTTTTGGCTTTGGTCAATGTTGCGTTTCCTTCTTTCTCCCATCTTTATACAGGTAGCAACAATTGTTCAATTGTTTTTCATTTGGGCACCCATTTTTTAGGTGACTGCGAATTGTAGTTTTGTGTCGCATTTCGCCGTAATTGGAACATTCTTTGTTTGATACGTTTTCTGTTTTCAAGTTTTTACAGTGGTATTTCCTGTGGGTGTGAGGTATGTAACATTGCGTGAATGTTTCACCACACGCTTCACAAGTATAATCACGTTAAGACCACACGCTTGGTGATTTTTTTTAATGACTTACCGCCGTTTGCGATATATTTTTTTACCTTCTTGGTTGGATGTTTCAGCCATATTGTTGAGTATAAAGGTAAGCGCCAATGTTCAAGTGAAATTGTGTGGCATGTCTGGCGGTCACGACAAGAGTTTGTCGCCCCTTTGTTCGTCGCATTCGTGTGGGATGTCTAATTATAGATTTGTTTCAATCCAGCAATATGATTAATATGACTTTAATAAAATTAGGTGAAAAACGTTGTTCTGAATGGTTAAAAAATAAAGGGTTTTTGGGTGTTTATTTTTAAAATTTGTCGCTTAATCGTGAGGTGGTATTTGTCTAACCCACCACTTACTACTCTGGATATGTAAATAAACAATTTAAAATTCACTTATGAAAGACTGCAGGGTATTGTCATGCTAATGCGAGATTTTCTCATCATATTTTAATAAAGCTGCCAAACTAAAGAACAGCATTTGCCGAACTGTTCCACTGCTTTACCAAGCACTCGACAAAATTAACTGTGTTGTAAGTTCAAAACGTAGAAGAGGACCTGCAAGGATGACAAACGAATCAGAAACTAATTCTTCAGGTGGCAAAGTCAATGAACCTCGTCCTACATCTATTATCATCATAAATTGTGCACTGAATGCTCCATTGATGCTCATATCCATTATTGGCAACACTCTGGTGCTAGCCGCCATATTGAGAACTCCGTCGCTTCGTTCACCGTCCATACTTTTGCTTTGCAGTTTAGCTGTTTCAGATCTAATAGTTGGGTTTTTCGTACAGCCGCTTTACATTACTTCTAAAGTGACAACAAGTCTTCTGGTGTATCAGGCACTTTCAATAATGGCTGCATCTGGAACTGGCGTCTCGCTTCTTATGATGACAGCCATAAGCTTGGATCGGTTCTTGGCTCTTCATTATCACATGCGATATCCGAATTTGATGACTACACATCGCGCTGTTTATACATCAGCGGCTCTTTGGTTCTTTAGCTTTTTGCTATCATTGTTTACGTTTTGGAATATGAATGTATATTATGTTGCTGCAGCAATAAGTATTGTGATATGTCTGGTACTATCCACTGTTTGTTACATCAGAATCTATCGGATTGTTCGACATCATCAGCTACAAATTCATGTTCAACAACAGGCTGTGCAAACTTTAAATGCTGAAAATTCTCAAAACATGCTGCGATCGACTAAAAGTGCAAAAAGCACTTTTATATATTACATTGCAATGATTCTATGTTATACACCATTGTTTCTTAGCATGTTAATTTTATTTATTTCCCCTTATCAGTGGACAAACCTATGGATCTTAGCAGATACTGTAGCGTTTATGAACTCGTCCATCAATCCCTTTTTGTATTGCTGGCGTCTTCGCGAGCTTCGAACGGCAGTTGTAAAGACAGCAAAGCAGATGTTATGTAAACAGACGGAGGACAACTATCCTACTGAAGGTTTATCTCTTCAAATTTTAAATTTAACAAACGTTTTATATACAGATCTTTGATCATACGTAGACGACGTTTGTTCGAGAATTTCAACTAAAAAGAACCCACCATATTCAGTTAATAATTGTTGTTGTTATTGTACTGCCTAGTCAAATTTTTCCCCATAGTGTTTTGGAAAACCTACGGAGGCCAATGTTTCTCGAATGTTGTTTCAATAAGTTATGCTTGAAGTCAGCTTGGGCACAAACTAGGATTAATCATTTCAGTCCTTCAGGCGTTATCGCAGGCATTCATGGACGAGTGGAGGTTGGTTCTCAGTCCCAGGTTTCTCGACAACTGGCATATGCCATTATACTACACAAATTGTAAACTGTCAAAGGGACTGCTGAAAACTTATAATTAGCAGGTGGTGAAATAGGAGAATATTATATATCACTACAATGGCAGCCAGGAAAAGCTATTTTTTTCGCTTGCGCAAAATGAGGTGATAAGTTATGATCTAGGAAATATCGAACTTTAACATGGTAAATTAAACCTGCTTTCGTTTAATTAAAAGACTTTGTAACAAACAACTTAGGCTATTGCTTGTTACTTTTTCCGACGTCAATTGTCGCAAAATGTGTTATATATTCAGAAGAAGCTATTAAGCTTGAATGACAAAAAAAATAAATTGACGTCGGTAAGCTTGAATGTTTCACCGCAAAGCAACTGTTTGCCGATCATCCACAAAAGAAGCACGGTACTCTAATATTTGGTTTTGCTTGTCTTATTGACGCCTTCTCACTTTTCGTCGGTAAATAAAATGTTAAAATAACAGATCTCTTCATTCGAAAGGCTGGGGCCACATTGTTCCTGGTTATAGATAAATGATTTTAAATTCACTTGTGAAAGGCAGGTGGATATTGTCATGCTAATGCGAGGTTTTCTCATCATCTTTCAAGCTTTCATACTAAAGAACATATTTGCCGAGCTGTTCCACTACTTTTCCAAGTACTCAACAAAATTATCTGTGTTGTAAGTTCAAAACGTAGAAGAGGGGCTTGCAAGGATGATAAACGAATCAGAAACGGTTTCTTCAGGCGGTAAAGTCAATAATTCTCGTCCTGAAACTATGATCATCATAAACTGTGCACTGAATGCTCCATTGATGCTCACATCCATTATTGGCAACACTCTGGTGCTATTCGTCATATTGAGAACTCCTTCGCTTCGTTCGCCGTCCACCGTTTTGCTCTGCAGTTTGGCTATCTCGGACCTTCTCGTTGGACTTGTCGTACAACCGGTATATATTGCTGATAGACTAACAGAAAATAGTTCACTGTACCAGGCCCTGAAAATATTGGCCTTTTCTGCCTGTGGTGTTTCACTCTTAACAACGACAGCCATAAGTGTGGATCGGTTCTTGGCTCTTCATTATCACATGCGATATCCGAATTTGATGACTACACATCGCGCTATGTATACATCAGCGACTCTTTGGCTCATAATCTTTCTGTTATCGCTGTTTTCGTTTTGGAGTATGAATGTGTATCACTTTGTTACAGCTCTTTGTATTGTCATATGTCTGGTACTATCCACTGCTTGTTACATTAGAATCTATCGGATTGTTCGACATCATCAGCTACAAATTCACGTTCAACAACAGGCTGTGCAAACTTTAAATGTTGAAAATGCTCAGAACGAGCTGCGATCGACTAAAAGTGCAAAACACACTTTCATATATTACGTAGTAATGATCCTATGTTATACACCATTGTTTCTTAGCATGTTAATTTTATTTATTTCCCCTTATCAGTGGACAAACCTATGGATCTTAGCAGATACTGTAGCGTTTATGAACTCGTCCATCAATCCATTTTTATATTGCTGGCGTCTTCGCGAGCTTCGAACAGCAGTTGTAGAGACAGCAAAACAGATGTTATGTAAACAGACGGAGGACAATTAGCTTACTGAAGGTTTATTTCTTCGAATTTTAAATTAAACAAATGTCTTATAAACAAATGATCTCTTTGACCATAAGCAGACGACGCTTGTTCGAGAGTTTCAACCAAAAAGAACCCAGCAAATTCAGTAATAAAAGCCTTTGAAATTGATTGTTGTTATTGAAATGACAAATTTTTCCCCATAGCGCTTTGGAAAAGTTGCGATTTTTAATGAAGGTTTATTTCTTCGAATTGAAGACGAAGGTTGTTCGAGAATTTCAACCAAATTAAGAGGGTGCTAATGGGGTTAACAGTTAACTGACAATTGGCCAAAAAAATAATTGTTAACTGATATTTGACCAAAAAATTAGTAGTTAACTGATAAATGAAAAGTTAACAGTTAAGTGACATTCTAGTAATCATACTGAATACGACTGTTGTTGTTAATAAAAGCAACGAAGTTTTTTCCTAACAGCAAAGCTATTTCGTGACATTCACCTGTCCCGCTGTGTGACCAGGTGACATATTAACCATGTTTACCGATATTATATGCGAAAGGTACCAGGGTCGTACCAGGCACAAGCGAACGTACGTTCACCTTGATCCCCGTGATGGCGTCAAGAGTCGTGGTCCAAGTTATTCTGAGTTTCTATCGAGATGATGACGAGGGATCGGCATTCGAACGTCACAGAGGTCGCGTACCGTTTGATATGGCAAAGCACATTTCTATACCTGCCAACTTTTCCTAAGTCAAAAGTGTGAAATTACCATCTCCATATTTTCGAAGATATTCCGACCATTTCCGGAGATTTCCGAAGATGTTCCGATGACTTCCGAGCATTGCCGAAGTGCACCAAAGATGTTCTGACGACTTTCAAACATTGCTGATGTGTGTGAAATCGACTCAAATGCGAATAACGATGCTCATTTTCTGGATTATTTTCTGGCCAAAATTGAAATTAATTTACATTCAATGGGGTTTAAAGGGACTATGTCACCTGTGACGCATGCGCGCGACGGAGCAAGATCTCTTGAAAGCGTTAGGCAAACTATTTTAATTTTATCAGGAGAATCGTTTTCGGTTTTCATCGAGTTATATCCTAGCCATCCTTGTGATGTTGGCTTAATAGTAGTTTGTGCGTCTGGACTTATTAGGTCGGTATTAGTAGATGGCTTTACGACTTAAAAATTGAATCTTCTTATATATCAGTTGCACTTAAAAACTTTGAAAGTTCAAAGGCTATTATATATATATATATAAGTTAAAAAATAAAACCGAACGTTTTCGACTAAAAGTCATCATCAGGGTGATGACTGATGATGACTTTTAGTCGAACACTACTTCGGTTAGATAATTATTAGATAGTTATTTCTTTACTGTCCTCCTTATAACTCACACTATTGGTGGAGGCTTTGTGAGTTCATGTAATTTTTTTTAAATATACCTCGATGCTAGTAAGGTCCACCCCCCAAAACAGATTGACGTGCTGAAGTAAAAGAAATTCGGGTTATGACGCAATAATTTTCGCTTTAAGAAAATGAAAATTAATAGCTAACTTTAATTAGTAGTTAACTGACAATTGGCCAAAAAAATAGTAGTTAACTGACAATTGACCGAAAAACTAGTAGTTAACTGACAATTGGGTACCCCCATTAGCACCCTCAATTAAAAGAACGCACCAAATTCAGTAAACCCACCAAATTCAGTAAAAAATGATGGTTGATGTAATACCGTAAAATTCCGGTTATAAGCCCTGGGCTTATACAACTACGTAAGGGGTTTTGGGTGGGCTTATAAACGGAGGGGCTTATATCGGGGTGGGGGGGGGGGGGGGGGGGGGGGGGGGCTTATAAGCGGAATAAAAAAAAACGTTTCGAGCAACCGCAGCGTTGATAAAAAATACTGTCATAGTAAAGCAACATTTAGCCCTGTTAAGTACTGTCATCCAGCTGGGGGGGCTTACAAGCGGATGTATTTTTTCGTTTCCAGGTAGATGGGCCTATAAGCGGGGGGGGGGGGGGGTTATAAGCGGGGGGGGGGGGGCTTACAACCGAAATTTTACGATATGTCAAAAACGAGGGCGAGTGCTTCATCGCGGGTTCCAAACACATCTGTTTCGAATTGCCTGGAACCGTGATGAAGCACGAAGCCCGAGTTTTTTAACATGTCTTCCCAAATGAAACAATAAGAAAATATGCAGTGATATTTTTTCTCTTGTATTGCATTGTTTCCGTGACTTTTGATACTCAATAAAACTTCTCATCAAAATGCAAGTGTTTGATCTTAGATGAAAAAATATGTTTCATCTAAAAGGAAAACCTGGTAGTGTTTTATCTGGTGTTTCACTAGGTTTAAAAAAGCTCATTAATAATTCTTAAAGAAAATACAAAATAGATTAATGTTTAATGAGCGTCTTTACATCTAGTAATGACACGGCTAAACTTTAAGTCCAATTTTCTAGGCCAAAATAACCGCAAATCTATTAAATCTTAGTGCAAGAATGAGTTGCTCTACGTCAGAAGATTTTGAAGCCGTTCAATAAATTCGCAGTTCGTGTTTTATCAAGTCTAAAACACTCTGCTGCGCCTCGTGTTTAAAATTTGATAAAACACTGCTGCTCATTTATTAAACATTACATCAAGATTCATCCAATTGACCCAAAATTAATAGTCGTCAATATTGGCTTTTGACTGTATGAATAATTAACGAGTTTGTGAAATTGAAATGCCAAGTCACGCAAGCAAATAATTGATACACCATTATGTTCCCCGATAGTTTATGGAAAAGCCGCGACCTTTGGCCACTATTGCTTAAATGTCTGAAGTCAGCTTGGGCACAACCTAGGGTTAATAATTTCCAGTCCTTCACTCGTTTTTGCAGGCATTCATGGACGAATTAAGGTTGGTTCTCAGTCCCAGAGTGCTCGACAACATTCCATGCCAAGATTAAGCGTCAATTGTAAACTGTCAAAGTGACTGCACAAAACTTATAATTAGCAGGTGGATGAGAAGGAAAAATGCCACTCAATGACAACCAGGTTAAACTATTCTTCGCTTTGCGGAAAATGAGCTGAGAAACGTTTGGCATGGTAAACCTGCTTTTCTCTCATTTTTTGTCAATTTTTTTTTTAAAGCAGGATTCGTAACAAGCAACCTATGTCAGGGAACTGGTCAAAACTACTATACAAGCTCAGGACCCACCAGAATAAGTCGAGATGATGGCCTCCTCTTATAGCCCCCCACCCCCTTGAAGAGACCCACAGTATCTGTTTTGCCCCCCCCCCCCCCCTCCCCCTTGTAGAGACCCATGGTCTCGCCTGTAGCCCCCCTCCCCTCGATAGAGACCCATGGTCTCTTCTGTAGCCCCCCCCCCCCCCCCACCCCTGATAGAGGCCCATGGTCTCTTCTGTAGCCCCTCCTGCCCCCGATAGAGACCCATGATCTCTTCCCCCCCCCCCCCCCCCCCCCCTGGTAGACAACCATGGTATCTGCTGTGACCCAACCACCCCCTGGCAGAGATCCATGGTCTCGTTTGTAGCCCCCCTCCCCCCCTCCCCCCTGATAGAGACCCATGGTCTCGTCTGTAGCCCCCCCCCCCCCCCCCCTTGATTCTTCATATACAAATCAAATGATAAAGTTTGAAGCCTTACCTGGTGTCCTTTATTTGTCTTTTTAGTGCCTTGGAAAACCATACGTGCTATTTTTGTTTCAACGGTCTGTCACCAACTAAGAGAAAGACTGTTGAAACGAAAATCGCGCGTATGGCTTTAATTTCCAAAGCACTAAATAGACAAATAAGAGACATCAGGTATGGTTTCAAACCTTATAGTAGCCTTTCAATGGAAAGAAAGAACTATTTTCAACTCAATTTCAAATGCATGTAAACTCATATATTTACGTTCAAATTTAAATCCATACAATCTCCTATACCCTTTTATAAGAACCTTTTTTATAAAAATGTGAGGCTGAGATTTACCACAATTTTAGAACATTCTAAGAACATACCCCAGCAAACCTGAGAGTCGGAGAACATGTTAATTTGCCCATTTGTTTTAATTTCGTGTTAAATGAGCAGTATAAATAAATGCAAAACTGTGGTCTCACAGTACAACTAAATGGTTATTAAAAGGAAATACCTTGAAATTACCATGATTATTGTTTTCTTATTGCATGATACATAATTTATGTTGAACATCTCAGTTTGTAGCACATCTTAGACTCATAACATGTAACTGCAGTAATAACATCTTTTAATAGTCTTCTTAAGGTACCTGCCCTGGCAAATTTGGTGCATTTTTGACCATATTAAAGACGGAAATTTTCACTCAAAATTCTTCAAATCTTCCACACATAGTCATTGGCAAAATAATGATAAACATATTGCCAATATTTTTTTAACACCACGACTGCTCAATATGTTAATTAACCTGATTAACCTAATTAACCTAATCTTGGCCTGTGGTTTTCGATAGCTGGTGTCCTGTGCACGGTTGTAGGCAGGAAAATTCCACATTCCTGTAAGGTTACAAAAATGTGCCCCCCCCCCCCCCCCCCCCCCCGCTTAAATTTTGCAGGGGCATGTCTCGGCCGGGAAGCTGGTACGATGCGATCGCGGGAAACATTTTTGCGCTCGAAGGGTGTGCGCGAAGTTAAAGCATTACAGGGTTATAATCCAGGAAAGAAGAGTTTTAGTCAGCCACCGAAGATCGTAAAAGGAGTGCAAATCGAGTAAGTCGATTCGTTGTGTTACAGGCAAGGTAAACCAGCGTGTTTACGTTCAATACGTTTCACAAAATTAGTTTTATAGGCAAGGTAAACCAGCGTGTTTACATGCAATACGTTTCACAAAATTAGCTACAATTACAAGTTGTACATAGCATTTCACGTGAAGAGAGTGGGTAACATAAGGATCCAAATTATTTTATCGCTTCTTTGAATTTGTGCGGATATATTCTTATGCGCAGAAATTTTAGGCATTTCCACGAGGCCACTATTTCTCCCATATTTTATGTGGAAGTGGTCAAAAACGTATTTCTGCTGAAGGACACGAAGTTTTTAGGTAATATAATCATAACAGAACTATATGGAATGTATGGGTACAGCAAGTTAGTAGGATACGCATAGCAATGAATTTAGCAATGAATGTTAGCGGTGTTATGCCAGTTTATTTTTATGGCGAATATTCAGGGCTGAATATTTTGATACCAGGCGGCAATAGGAGAAATGCTAGTGCTTGGCTAGCTGGTACAGCGCGGGCAACAGCACTGTAAAGGGAGCCATAATTTAGACTACGAGCAGCCCCTATTTTTTCATAGTCCGTCGAGCGTGAAGCAAAAAAAAAAAGAGCGCGCGAACATTGGGGATGAGGCTGGCGGATACCACTGGGACCAGGAACATCCTCGTCTACATGACGAGACAGGTCGCGTGGTGATCCGTCTGGATTACACATGTTGAAATTGTCCGTTTTGAATGGAGTCAGAACGTTAGGTTTCCTAATGCCTAACAGTTCATTATTTAGTAAAGCATTATCGTAGGGTCTTGTCCAAGAACATAACGCTCGAACTTGAACCTTTTGATAAGAAATCCAACGCACTTTTTTTTTGCTTCACGCTTGACGGACTGCAAAAAAATAGGGGCTGCTCGTATTCTAGCCATATTTATAATTAACTTCTTACTAACTCGTTTACAGAACTCGCTTCGCTTAGTCCGTGCGAAAAAGACCCTGCTGACATTCAACTTGTATAGCCCTCACGATCGGTTAACAACTGAAGTAAACGTATTTTGTTAGCTACCAAACTAGGCAAGTTGCGAAACCCACTCGTGTGCACGACTCAATAAGGAACGTCTGTCAACACTGACGAACGTAACTGCTAATTTCAGGTAGGGAAACACGCGGTGGCCTAATGGTTAGTGTGCTGGACTCCGGATCGAACGGTCCGGGTTCGAGCCCTGGCCGGGGCGCTGCGTTGTGTTCTTGGGCAAGACACTTTACTCTCATAGTGCTTCTCTCCACCCAGGTGTATAAATGGGTACCGGCGAATTTACTGCTGGGGGTAACCCTGCGATGGACTAGCATCCCATCCAGGGGGGAGTAGAAATACTCCTAGTCGCTTCATGCTACGGAAACCGGGATAAGCTCCGGCCTGATGGGCCACTAGGCTCGTATGCAGACTTTACCTTTACCTAACATGCATATGGTGCAATGGGTTACTGCGTCGAATGTTTCACCATGCCCAGGCCTTTGCTCTCACGTGACGCGACAAAGGCCATCCAATATAGTAACGACCGACTACGCATCGAATTGCACCAATAACGTTGAGGTTAAACTTTTAGTATAACTTTGTAAAGGTTTTATTAATGAACAAATAATAGTCTCCATGACGTCAAAATTCGTAGCCATGGCAATGTCATATGAGGCTGAAGACACGTTATTTTTACCGTTTGAAGCTAAATAACTTAAAAACTAGACGGTGGTAGTTTTTGTTTTTCATATTTTTGTCTAATTCTCACGACAAACATTCCAACAATGGTTAAAAAATTTCTATAGGTAGGGTTCAGAGCCACCTTAAATTTATGAAAATCAACGTTGCTCCGAATCCTACCTGCAATTGTTTTTAGAAATTTGCAAAAAATGTTCCTTTTTGTTGGTCAGATAAAAAGTTAATATAACAAAAACAAGAACCTTCGTCGAGTAGTTTTTCAGTTATTAGTCTCAAATAGTCCAAAATAGGGTATGTTTGACCTCATAGGAAGTTGCCATGGCAACAAATTTTGACGTCACCATGACCTCGATTTGTTCATTGGGAAAACTTGTACAAGTTTGTACTTAAAATTTTTCCTGAATGTTATCGGTAAAGCGGCAATAGAACACCAAAGACGTGCATGTGTAATTCTGGCTTAACGAGTGGCCATGTTCTAAACGAGCAGGGGACTGGGTACGAACATATTTTCTCTTCGGTACAAACATTCAATATCGATTGAATTGAAAAATGAGGCACGTCATCTGAGAGAGCATCCAAAAGTTAGTAAATTCACCAAATTTGACGGTTATTGGTTTAAATCCAAAGGCATGGTACAGTTAGTATGGATTGGAGGGACAGGCGTCCTCCAATCCATACTAAGCTCTCTTATTTTAACAGCGTACCATGCCTTTGCGTTTAAATCAATAACCATCAAATTTGGTAAATTTACTAATTTTTGGATGCTCTTTCAGAGGACGTGCACCATTTTCAATTCAATCGATATTGAATGTTCGTACCAAGAAAAAATATGTTCGTACCCAGTCCCCTGCTCGTTTAGAACATGGCCAATTACGAACCACATTAGTCACAAAAGAAACATTAAAACTTCATTTTATTTCTTTAAACAACATCACAAATTTTGATCAATGTTCCAAGCAGTCACATTGCAAATCGGGTTTGGGTAAAGAAGGTTCTAAAAAGGGGATTTTTTCAATGTTGCTGTGAAAGCTACTGGAGCTATTAAAAATGAGGGTTTTGAAAAAGGGGATTTGTAATGGGGGTACCAAAAGGGAGTTTTTCAGAAATGAGTTCTGAAAGGGGATTTTGAAGAGGGGTCTGAAAAGAAAACTTTGAAACGGAGCTTTGCAAACGGGGAATGAAAGGAAGTGTTCAGTTAAAGCCGGAGTTTGTGGACCTTGGTGGTTTTTGGTCCACTTCGCGTGAATAGTGACAGAAAGCTCGACCACATTGATTTCTCCTCGGTGCGTTTCTCGGTTTCTTCCCAGGCGTTGCCGTCCGTCAAATCCAAGACCATTTCATTCGTAACGCGGATACCACTGGGACCAGGAACATCCTCGTCTACATGACGAGACAGGTCGCGTGGTGATCCGTCTGGATTACACATGTTGAAATTGTCCGTTGTGAATGGCTTCAGAACGTTCAAAAAGGACGACGGATCAGGAGCAACAGAAGACGAAGATTCATCAGTGTCATTTTTATCCAGTTTTATTTCTTTACCAGTTTTGGTATCCCATTTCTGAGTTGAACGTTTCATTTTCATTTTCCCGTCTTCTTCCACGATGACCTCCTTTGATGTATAGCAAGTCTCTTGGCTGATATACTTGTTGGCCGCACGCGGCGCCTTTCCGCTTGTTTTCATCCAAGCCTCTGGTGATTCCGGTGCGGGCGCGATTTTATTTCTTCCAAACAATTTCTTTCCACGTTTCCTTCCAACACTACTTGTTCCTCGTTTCCCGTTATAATCCACTTCGTCGCTCATTCCATCCTGCGCGCTCATGGCATCGTAAAATTCATCTTCATTGACTGCTTTAATTTTCTTCACTTTAGTTTTGCGAACAATTCGGACTCCGAATCGACTGTTAGTTGTTCTCTCAACCCCAAAGCTTATGAAGAACAAGGGAAGGAGCACAAGAAGAGATATCCTGCAATAGCCTCCTGGCATTTTTGCGATCGTCTTTTTCTCTTTTCCACAATGTGCTCTGATCATGACGTAAGTGCACGCAATAATCGCTTCCCAAATTCGAAAACGCGCGCGTGCGAAACTGTATTTCTATAATCTTTAAGGCCAACATACAAATTCTCCATACTGGAACCTTAAATTTTTCGAATAACGGTTGGGAGATTTTATTGATTAGTAAGACATGTCTTTCGTTACTTTTAGTGAAGCTGATGACGACGTAATTTGACCATAAGCGCTTTGTCCGAAGGTAATATTGGTTCCAGACCTCTCGAATCGAAGGCTGCTCGAGCGCGTTCGCAAAAAAACACGACTGTTTTGCAGTCTGTGTTAATTAACCTCGAACCAAGTGTTCATCATCAGAGAGGTCAACTCTGATATCTAGGCCTTCTGCTGTAAAGTGTTTTTGTATTTATGAATAAACTGTGCAAAAAAAGAAAGTAGAGAATACGTTCCACTTCAAATTGAAGCTAAATATTTCTCGACCTCTAAAAAAGGTAAGAAATTCAAAACCAGAAGCTGACATCATTTAAACTACAGCCATTTTTCTTCCCTTCTCGGAGTTCTCTGGGGAATTATCGAAGGGTGGGGGGGGGGGGGGGGGGGGGGGGGGGGGACAGTTGCATCTGCGGAAATCGGTGACGTGGTAATTTTTCCACCGCCTTCGCCACGAGGCAAGACGAGGCACTTGCGCATCTTTCGTCTAAATTTTAACCCAAAATTAAGAACAAAATACGTTGAAATTCTTAAACGGTTTCTCATCTTTAGTGAATAAAAAGCCCAGTACACAACCCCCCCCCCCCCCCCCCCCAAACCTCCTGACGCCAACCCAGTTCCTTTCGCAACCATTGCTTCGGTTAGTCACGGCAATGCTCCCTCCCCCGCCAAGGACAGGCTGAACCATCACAGCTGCGAAAAAAGTGGGGCAAAGTCGCCAGCCTGAATTTCAGCTGCTTTCTCTCGTGGCTTGGCATCTCAAATTCATGCCATGCACTAGCGTGACAACCTTATTAGCGTTGTAAACCTACTTGCAGTCATCGAACGAAGGATTCTTCCCATCCCCTGATGATTTTCCCGGTACATGTTTTCCCGATCCTCCATCCCGCGCGAGTAATGGAACGGGATCAACGGGATCCTGGAACGGATGGTTCCCGCGTTTTTGCGCGCCTGCGATTTTTTTCCCAGGAGCCTTTGTGTACATCGAAGTTCAACATGGCTGAAAGTTTGCTCGTGTGAGAGGAAGAAGGTACAAAATTACTTTTTCCCCTTTATTTCGTTTGTAAAAACAATTTTAAATGTAACGAGCAATATCAATTGTTCTGTTCTACAGGTTAACTACTTCATGTTGTTAAGTTTGGGAGTGAATATGGCATGTTGTGTTGTCTCGTGTTTGGAGGTGAGTTAAAACTTCTACACTCGCGTTGTTTTCGTAAACATTATTTCTAATAGCGCGTGTTGTAATGTCGTTCGTTCTACTATCCCTATATTGAATGAAAACGGCTTTACATAGTTTATGGTTCAATTTTTTTTTGTTATTATAACCTTGGTACAATTTGGTATTTTCCGTTTTCTCTTGTGTATGGCGATTAAATATAAGCTTACGATAAATTATGAATATAAAACCCGGTGGGGGTGGACGGGGGGGGGAGGGGGGGGGGGCATAGGGTACAGAAATCAGAGAGTTATGGTCTAGAATAGGGTATCAGGGTATCATTTACCGGGAAACTGATCAGTAGCATGCAGAATTAAAGAATTAGAAACTCAGAAGAGAAAGTAGACTGTCCACAGCCTCTCGATTTTCCAACGCAAAAAAGCAAACGAAGCGAGCGCGCCGAGGGAGTGGGTGGGAAGCGAGCGAAGCGAGTGAAAGAAAAATAGAGAGGCTGTAGACATCTTTGAATAAAAGTGCAAGTTTTAGACCCCTCCCCTTGTCATCGCCTTGTAATTTACATCTCCGCCTCTTGACCTTTCAATTAACTCGGACCAATAAACTTGAGCGGTAAAGTGCTTGTTTATAAATTTAAATTCCTACAAAAAGAGGCAGAAAGCCAAATCAAGCGGTCCTTCCGATGTTTGCAGAATATGCGGGTGTTCCTTCGCAATTCGTTTGGGGAACTTCTGCAAGACATCGTACATCTCTACGGAAAATTTATTTGTGAGGCCAAAATGCGAAGGTGTTTTACGGCGAAAGTTGGCAGACGTGTTGGTCGATTTGGGAATTGCAGTGCAAGCAGACGAATTTCGTTCTAGTAGAGTGTGTTCATCTTGTGCATCTACAACTAGAAGTGCAGCAAGCAATATTGAATTTATAAAGAAATCTCTAGCGCGACCGATAGATGGCGTAGAATCTCCTAAAAGGAAAGTTGATCGTGACGAGTGATTCAAAAGAATGTCACGTTCGCCTCACACGTCTTCGGCGAAGCAAAAGTTATGCCAGCAAAGTGATTCGCCAAAGAATCCTGAACAACGCAAGCAAAACCCCCTCAAAGCAGCCTCAAGCAAGAAGGTTCATTTCTTTTGACTGTAGTACCGCTACAACAAGAACAACAACATTCCCATCTTCTTGCATTTGTTTTGTCATAACATCCGGCACCAGTCGGTAAAATTCCAACTACGTCCTTCGAACAAAGAAGGTGGCGAACGGCCTCTTTCTGCTTGTCTTTGAGAGACGAAACGTTTGGAAATCTCTCCAACGAGCGTTCCATCGCAAAACACAGCAATGACAACTTGAGCGAACCGCAAGACGTGCCTGGAAGCAATCATGATCGGCCGTTGTCAAGGACATGACACTTTTGCCGCCTTTCAACCAATGGGAATTTTCCGTTTCTGGAGAAACGGGAAATTCAATATTTTCAAAGATGTCTACAGCCCCTCTATTTTTTTCGCTCCCCGCCCCCCACCCCCTTGCTTCTTCCGTTTTGCGCTGGCGTCCAGTTTTCTAGTCGTTCTCACCGCGCGCTCATTGATCGAAAAAAAAAAAAACACGAAAAAATAGAGGGCTGTGAACAGTCTAAAGAGAAAGGGGCTTTCCTAAATGTGAATAAAATCATCACGGCAACGTTGTTGACAGATGGTTTTCCATTTAAAACACTAGTGCTACAGTTTGGGATAGGGTAGGGATTTTCGGTGTCTAGTCTAGTATAGGGTTGGAAAATCAGCTGAACATTGTCTGGTATAGGGTAAAGGTTTCAGAGTCCCAGCAGCACACCCCCACCCAAAAACCAAAAATATACAGAGTACCCCCCTCCCCTGGTATAAAACAAAGGAAAATACCAAATTGTACCAAGGGCAAAATTGAACCACAACAATATGGGGTTTATATAGTTAACCCATTGACGCCTGAAGGTTTTTGGCGTGCACCCACCCCTAAATACCTGGCTCTTTTACGGCATTTAATGCAAGCGTGCGAGTGGAAAAAATAAACCATATATGCAGTAAATCCAGACAAATAATTAGTTCTTGAAGTAAACTTTTATTCCAACTAGACATGTTGAAAGACTAATTTATGAATTGAAGAGTTCATCAGCCTTGATAAATTGATCCCAAACCAAACTTCAAGACAGCGACAAAATTTAATTCACCTCCGCGCGTGATTTTAGGAGCTCGCAAAAACACACAGACTTTGAACAAAGTCTTAAAAAAATCGTAAAATACTCTGGAAAAAGGTAGGTTTTCATTCTGTGCAACTGACACTGCCATTAATTCAATAGTACTAAGGTATTTTCTTGGTGCAGAAAAGCGGTAATTCGAGATGACAAAAATATTTACATGTCACGGCGGCGTGAAACAGCGAAAATCGCTGACAAAACTACAGAATTCTTGCCACACTAGCAACGCTTTCTACGCTTCCTTTACTTTTAACGTTAATCAACAAACTCCTTTGTATTTTCTGAAGCACTGTACTAATTTTTTTAAGCTATAAACACAACTCAAAACAAAGCGGCTAAATAAACAACTGAAGCAAGTCTCGGTGAAAAGATGCGTATCAGATAAGAACACGTGCGTGTCAAATCTGTTCGCTTTAAAAGCCTGAAAATTCCGAACTAAAGATTGATAAATGAAAGAAACTTGAAAGACACTTTGTTTCGAATTAAATTTTATTAAGGATAAAGCCAAGAAATGTATTCAAATGTGTCAAAAAATCAAACAAATTCAAACACAGGGAGCCCAGACAAACTGTTTGTGTGCACATTAGCATTTGTGTGTGCATTAGCATTTTTATAGCAAATGTATAGGATTTACAGAACGGCTCGCAGAATTGCGTGTAATAACATAAAATATAAACAAATACATGCTAAATAAACGTAAGTTTATCTTACCAGTTTTGTGGTGTGGTTCTTTTGGCTTGAAATTGCGAATTTGAGCGGTTTGAAGGATTTTGCGTTCGCTGCTTACTACACATATAATTATAATGAAAGGGTGGAAACTCCAACAGCTCCAAATTCGAACAGCTCCAGCGCCAAGGCGATTTTCGATCAGAAAATCCCATCGCACAACTTTCAAACTAAGCAACATGTAAGAGGAAGGTTTGAGGAATCTTCTTGTATTGTTCGATCGAAAATTCATCCAAACGGTCCAGAGCTAGCCTTCGAACAAAAACAGGTGACCAAAAATTTTAAGCCGTCCGAATGCGTAGCGACAAAAAGTTGTGCCGAAGGGAATTTGCTATTCCCTAGCCTCTTTCGGATTGGATACAATTAAACAATAGTCGTTCAAGATTTCGTCCCGTGGATAGGTGGGCAAAGGCAAAATTAATGCTCACTGGCATGGGTAGTGATGTCAATGGTCCGACACAACCCAAGGACCCTTACATAAATATTAATTACAAGACGAAAAATAGAGAAGCGATCTCCTACATTTTGTCTGCTTATAGCTGGCTGTTAGAGACATCGTGTTCACAGAGTTCGAGGGGTTTTCCCGACCTGTCTGTCATTTTAATTAAAACGAAAAAGCACAACAATGGGCTCTGCACGGGAGTTTCACATCTAGGTGCGTTGTTTAATCATCATCTGCAAAACAACGAGTTAAACGGAAAAATTTTGATGAGTTTGTTCTCTCACTACTATAAAATATTTCTTTTTTTGGGCAAAATGAATGCTGTCTGAAGATCTTTAGAGCTACCTTCAAAAGTGGACGACATACCGAAAAGATCAGATGTTTTCTCGATTCTTAAGTCAATTTGAATATTTTATAATTACAATCGACGACGCATAAAAATATTAACGACGCATATTAATGATTACGTTGTCGTCGTCGTAATTGTGTAAGGGTCCTTGGGTTGTGTCGGACCATTGACATCACTACCCATGCTAGTGAGTATTGATTTTGCCTTTGCCCACCTATCCACGGGACGAAGTCTTGAACGACCATTGTTTAAAGGGGCACTGTCACAAGCATACCTAAAAAAATTCAACAGCCCAAAAACATGTTTACACCATTGAAAACCTATTAACAGTGGTCAAGTTTTCTTAAAATTACTATACCAGTGTACTGAAGCTAAATATAAAGTGATGTGACTGCGACACCATCGGAAGCTTTAGATCTCAACTTGAAAAAGTCAGCCTGACTTTTTCAAGTTCTGTCCTTGTGGTTTGGAAAAAATTTTGAAAACTATTTACGGTCACCCTCTTCTTTAAACAATTTACTAGATGTACTTCCCTTTATGTTTTAGTTTCCTGCATGGTTGAAACTACTTAGTCGTAATTTTGGTGCCGTTTTACTAAAAAAGTCAAAAAATGTCCGTGACAGTGCCCCTTTAATTGTATCCAATCAGAAAGAGGCTAGGGAATAGCAAATTCCCTTCAGCACAACTTTTTGTCGCTACGCATTCGGACGGCTTAAAATTTTTGGTCACCCGTTTTTGTTCGAAGGCTAGCCTTGGGCCGTTTGGATGAATTTTCGATCGAACAATACGAGAAGATTCCTCAAACCTTCCTCTTACATGTTGCTTAGTTTGAAAGCTGCGCGATGGGATTTTCTGATCGAAAATCGCCTCGGCGCTGGAGCTGTTAATAATAAAATAATAATAATAACGAATTTTTAAACAGGATGGCCCTTCAGTACATGCGTACTGTTATCAAAGGGGTCCTGTTCGAATTTGGAGCTGTTGGAGTTTCCACCCTTTCATTATAATTATATGTGTAGTAAGCAGCGAAAGCAAAATCCTTCAAACCGCTCAAATACGCAATTTCGAGCCAAAAGAACGACACTGCAAAACTGGCAAGATAAACTTACGTTTATTTACATGTAGCATGTATTTGTTCATATTTTACGCTATTACACGCAATTCTGTGAGCCGTTCTGTAAATCCTATACATTTGCTATAAAAATGCTAATGTCCACAAAAATGCTAATGTACACACAAACAGTTTGTCTGGGCTCCCTGTGATTCAAAGCCGTGTAATTCTGCATCAAGAATTAATTATTCATATGTTCACGCTAAAGCGAAAGTTTTAATTTTAGCCGACGGCTTTTGCAGTCAATTGTTCACTCAATGGCTTTACTGATCCTTCTAAAAAATCCATCTATATTCGAAGCACTACTGTACATTACCATTTTTGTTTTCAAAAGTCTTGAGAAGCCGCATTAAGCTTGTGTGTTGGTCCGTGATTTCTATTCAAAACTCATTTCGAAGCGCCATGACACCGTGTCTTCGCGGCCGTGGAAGGAAGATGAATCCGTCCTCAACGAGGTTTAAGCACTCTATATTCCATGATTTTCCATTTTAGAGCCACTTAAAAATTGGTCGGTGTTTCTTCTTTTCATTTTTAGCCCCAAAGAGGGAATATTCTGTGTTCCGAATGAAAAACAAGGCCTTGAAAGTTTGTAAACAAGAGCGGTGATGCGCCATGATTTTCTTGTACATTTTGAACGCACGAGTCAAGACGAAAAACCTTCTTTCTAGGACCCCTAGAGTTCTCTAAAAATATGCGCAGAAAACAGATTCTGATTGGTTTATTTGCCCGTATTATCAATAGAACAATAGGCGAACCAAAAAGTCTCCAGGGAGGGACGGAAAGGGCATTTGTCACCATGTGCTTTTTTCGGGTGGTTACAGGCGGCACAGGCATTTCAGGGGTGGTTTTCGCACGGGCGGTTACGGGCGGCACAGGCGCCAATGGGTTAATTAAAATATTTTATTACCATTCTGTAAAATAATATGTATATATCTTATACAATACTTCTAAATTTGCCGATCCAGCAAAAAAAACCCAGAAACTGTATGGAAGTGAGGCCTAAGGGACCTTGCCAGCTAAAAATTGTAAAGTTTTTATAAGCGTGTTGGGCGAGTCTGAAAAAAGTATTTTGTTCTCAAATTAGCTCTTGATCTTGATCGTGATATGTTCAAAAGTATGTAAGGAAGAAATTTAAGGTCTATCAGGCAACAGGTGAAATTCTAACAGCTTAGTGGATAGATTTGGGTGATAACTTCTCTGAACTCGAATAATTATTCCCTTGCCAGCACAAGCTGATTTTCATCCTACAGTCAATTTTGGATTTTGTTGATCAATAAAATGAAACCATAAGAACTTTTAAGAAAGAGATTTTGCTTTGGGAAGTCCTTTGGTTTTCGATCTGCAGGGAAAACTTCTGGTATCAACAGAGAAACTCACATAAACACATCTTGCAAATGTTATTAAGTTTCTAAGTTAAACTCTGTTTCTGAGTAAATAAAGACAGTATTTTTTTTGTATTTTATTTGTTTATTGTTTCATATTATGAATAAAGACAGTATGGCATCACTGTTTCGGGTGTAAATTGAATTGTACAGTTGTATTTGAGCAGCAAGAGAAAATTAATTTAGGTTAATATCGGTAAAATAAAGCTGCCTTTTATATCAAAAGAATTATTTTACATTTATAAACATTACGCTGTTTTCTCTTGTAAACATGGCTATAGTGTATAGCCCATCGATCAGAACATGGACTGGTAACAAATAATGGCGCTTGCATCTATGGAACCACATGGATGATTTCTGTGAACTTGGCAGCTTTCAGTGTGCTTCCAGGAGGAAGAAAACCTGTTTAAAATGTAATATGATTGTACATTGAAAACCTAGGCTTCTATTTTTCTATGTAAAAGATTTTCAGAGTAGGCGAGAAACGATTTTGAAATTAATTTGCGCTGCATCAAACCTGACCATCGGGAAACACATTAATTTTTAATGTTATAGATAAAAAATGAGAGCGAGTTTCTCATCAGGGGTTCCAAACACCAAGAAAAGGTTGAAAGCACGATGCCGAAGGCGGAGTGCTTTTATTGTTTCGAGGTGTTTGGAACCCCTGATGAAAAACGAGGCAGGAGTTTTTGAGCTGGCTTCTCAAATGCAACAATAGGAAATTATGCAGTGACATGTTTTGTCAAATGAAACAATAGGAAATCAGCAAATCTGTATCAAACTTTTGCCCTTTTCTGTAAGAACGCGATTGCATGCATGATTTAATTATTAGTGTCCCAGTCATGAGCGAGGAAGAAGCAGCGTGGTTTTGGAGCCAAAATGGTTTATGAGGAAGATAATTAAGTCAAGAAAACCGTATTCCCCGTCAACAAGGTATAAAAACAAATATGCGTTAACATTTTTAAGCAATGGCGAAGAACTCGGGTGGAGAAAAATTTCCATTCTTTCAGGAGGCTAGTTTAGAGATTACAATTTGCATTAGGTTTCGAAGCATTCAACTCTCTGAATTGTTCACAAAGCAAATTTGTCATTGAAGAAGAGCAAAAAGAACGAAGAGTGATATCCACCAAAAACAATTTATGTAATAGCATTTCGTATCTGACACTATCTGTATTTAAGGAATTGTTGTTAGTACATGTACTATTTCCGATTTCATGGGTTGTATTGTTAAAAAACTTCAAGGCTAGCACTGCCATGGACTAATAAATATTCATTGATTAAAATTCAGTGAAGACTGATTAAAATTCAAGTTTCTTCATCAGTGTCTTGATCAGTTTTTGAACTAATCGAATGTGTCTTGATCCATATGTTCATTGGGTATCAACATACATGCACCTGACCAAATTGATGCAAGCTGATTGGGTCATCAGTTCATGAATTATTAATGAGTTTGAGAATGACATTCCCTCTGCCTTTGACCCCATCCCACAAACTTTCAATTTTATCCTTGGTTCAAATTTTATTTTCCTTTGTTTTAAAGTCATTACCATACATTACCACATCCAGAAACAAAGGAAATTAAACTTAGACCAAGGATAAAATTAAACCACAACATATATTGTTCCAGAGTAACTCGCATGATAAAACTAAAATAATAAATTTTGCTCAATTATTGTTTCATTTTAGATTCCATTACAGAGACACCGGGAATGATTAACAGCAAAGCACCTAATGATATCAGTTGCCCAGGTATGAAAGCTCTTAATTATTTTATAAGTGCCAGTTCTGTCAGGACTGTAAATTAATATGTTAATTGGGTCTTGTTCCCACAAAATATCCATACCCATCCCACAGAAGGTGTTTTTGGTTTTTATCTTACTCACCACGCCACTGGGAATTCATTAGCTTCACTATTTCCGTTATTATAATCGTGGAACACTACCATGTAAGTGGAATAATGTTGTGGATCAAGAGGCATTGAATTATTTAGAATTTGATAGTTGAATTAAAGGTGGCTTACTACATTTTGAAGTACAGTTTGTTTATTTGACATCTAGAAGTCTCAGTGAGAAGTGAAGTGCAGCCCTTGTATGTTCACAGATTGAGATAACTTCATTTTAAATGTATATTAGTATTTTCTGATGGAGCGATAAACAAAAATTGCATATGAAGCAGTGTTCTCCCTAGTTTTCAGCACAGCAGGTAAAAGAACTTTTCAAACCGGTAAAGAACTACTGGTGAATCTCAGCTGTTTTCTAGTGGCTTTACAGGAACTTTTTCTGGCTGTACTGCTGTCTATTTATGCATCCTAAGAAAAAATTGAAGGTGATATGTGATCTTCGCAGTGAATTTCAATTTAAGCAATTGGAGTGAAGAAGCCTGAAAAAAAAAAAAAAAAAAAATTGCTTAAATTGGAAATTCACTGCGAAGATCACATATCACATATATATATATATATCCGCAGTTCATATATGAATCATTTCATATACTACACGTCATAAGAAAAAATTGTAGAAAAATTGTCTTCCAGTGTTTAAAGGAGATATACTTGCTGTTGCTTACATGGCATAGTACTTGAAAATTAGCAAACTCATTTCCTCTTTGCTATGAATCGCTACAGCTACTTTTCTCTTCGCTTCGAATACTCAGCATTAACAATGGCATCGCTGAAGGGTCGTATTCTCAAGGCTTCTTTTAACCTGCTGTCTGGGTTTCATTTTAAACACTTACGAGCTTAATGAGAAGAAGTTCACAACAAAAGCTGATTGTCCCTTCACCACACGTGAGCTACGGTAAAATTAGCAATCAACTACACGTAAGCTTATTTTCTCCATAATATTTCTCACTTAAAATAAATTCTTTTTACCTGTTTGCCTTGTGAATTCTTTCATTGTCAATGGACAGAAGGGACAAAATGAAAGGAGAGCAGCTATTAATATTGCTGCCGATTCATTGTGAAGAAAGCCCGCCGGTGAAGAGAAATAAAGAATATTGAAGTAGAATAATACTGGCACAAAGTTGTAAATGAATATTGCATTTTCCGCTGTTTATTTTCTACCTACTCTATCAGTTATTTTTTATCACAACTGCATTGGTGCAACGAGTGGCGTTACTTTGTTATTGACCTGCTGAATTTTCAACATTTCTAAGCGGTTTTAGGCGGTAAAGAGTAGTGCTGCAAGGGGTAAATTTTACCAGTTACCGCCTGATTTGGAGAACCCTGTGAAGTATATTGGTGAGCGTTACCACAATCTTGTAATTCAAAATTCCCATACATGTACATCTCAATGAAAACAACTTGTATTAAGCTAGTTTCAAATTTCAAACCAGTTAGTGCAAATCTTTGATGGTTTTACACAATGCTACTTCTGTAATGCAAACTACAAATTATATTTTACCAGACATTCACAGAAAGCCATAACAAAACCAAACAAAATTCTCAAGTTTAATATTGAATCTAGTCTCTTGGGATCAGCTAAGAATTTTACTGAGAATCAGCAAATCAACATTTATGTTGACAACATACCAAACTGTAGTGACTTCTAAGTCTTGCAAAAAAATCAATTTGAAGTTGACTTTGTACAAGCTTCATTGTTGTCCTGAGAATTGAAGGCTTCCAAATGCAAAAAAGCTGTTCTGCTTCACTATGTTTTAGGTAAAAGACCTTAATATCCTATTTTTAGGTTGTCAAGTGTTCTTTAGGGTTATTTCTTTCCATTTTGATCTCCAAAAAATTGTTAATGAAATAAGTTTCTTGTTTGTAGGGAGAGAAATATCATCCTGAAAATTCAGTGTGTGAGGTGCTTTTCTCCAAGGTTTCATAAAATTAAGTTGCTAAGCTTTCTTCTTGAATAAGCTGTATCTTGATCCAAACCGTCGATCGATGGAAGATACTAAAATTCTTGAATGAGCACTGTCAACATTATCTGTCAAGAATAATGTTTCAGCAGCAACATCCTTCTTTGTCATGGGTTTTGGCATAAAATTACTATTTGTTTTGTGTAACCATGGAAACACAAGATGATGTGGTGTTCTTAGGGCAAATTAAAACCATTCAGTTTGTGTTTTCTACAAAAATGTCCCTTGGCTTCATCCCAAATAAAAATTGATCTGAAAGTTTCTTTAAATCTTTTCACCTTTAGATTGGAATTTTTAATTTGTATATCTTTACACGCTACGACTTTCAACAAGCTAATGCCACGACTACAGTACAACCTATTACATCCTTATGACAGGCGTGCATGTGTGTAATGGTCCTAAGTCATGTTCTAGGCCTATTGTAAGCTTGTCACATGCAAGAAATTTGTACCGTGTAAATTGCCTTTAGACTATTTGGTTTGGATTTTTAGACTCGTGCAAGTTCCGTGATTCTTCCAAACCATTGACTTGTGTGTGATGGTTACTCATCCCCAAACTTACACCCTCAGTGTGCTTGGGAAGGAGGAAGACTGAGGAGTAGAATGTGTGTAATTGGCAAGGGTAGAGTGACATGCTGCAGGGAATAAATATCTATACTTGGTTACATCATGCAACCTTTAACAACCACCACCGCCACCTTGAAAGACACAAAGAGGAATTAGGAAAGTGTGGATATTGCTATCTTTCTGAATAGTCAAGACATCAGCAACATCATTGAAATCTTAAATTTAAACAAAACGATTTTTTTCAATTTAACAACCATGTTTCGACGGTACATGTACATCTGTTTTTGTCAGTGTGATAGCTGTGATTACAAGTGCTGTAACATGAGAGTGACAATGCGTATGTTACGTAACCTATACAATACATTTGATTTTAAGTCTTACGGAACTAAAGAGTGCACATGCACTTTACCAAAATGCCAAGGTGACTACAAAGAAAGCGGCAAATTAATGTGTTTGACCTATTGATTCAGGTCAGGCTTCATCCATTTAATGTACTATTTTTCCCAAATCAAAATTGTAGTAAGCCACATTAAATTATGCTTATTCCAAATTTCTGTTGGGCATGCACTATGAACTTTGATATTGCTATTACCCCTGGATGGAATATTAGTACATCAAAGGTTACCCCACATGTTGTCAAGTTTCTCTTTAGAGAAGTTCAATGGTTGGAGAGAGCTCCTAGAGAGCAAACGTCTTACCCAAGAAGAAAAAAGGCCAGTTGCTTAACCCCTTGATTGGAGAGATAACTGTTTCAGAACCAGTTCACTAACTACTGTAATAGGCCTGACTGACCACATTAGCCAAATGCCATTTTGTTTAATTTTTTTTATTTGTTCTTGTTAACAGGTCAAGACAAAGTACTTCTGCACAACACAAGAAGAGGATTGTCATAAGCTTATTCTAGGTTGATGATTTTATTGCAATCCAGGACCCAGGTAAACAACTCGTGTTCTTATGCAAATGATCAATCAAAACTTAACCTGGCAATCCATGGAAACCCCCCTGAAGCACCCCTGCAGGGTAACCCCCCTCGGCACCCAGATATAGGGATACCAATTGCATTTGTGATGGATGAAAATAAAAATTTTTACACATTAGTATAAGTTTCCACAAGTCAGAAAACAGTCAGGGGGAAATTTCAGGGGATGTTATATTTATCTAGAAATGAAGAAATTCAAAGTAGAATAGTTTCACTTCAGTCTATATTTTGATTGTGCTCTTTACAACAACAACACCAAGCTACTGACCATAACAAAATACAAATTATTGAATCCCATCCTGGCCACAAGAAATATAATATTTGGAGCTCAAAAACCATCAACATTTCACTTGACTTTGAATATGATGTCCACTCATATTCTCAAAATTAATTTCAGTCACCAACAGCAAATTTCTCTAAACATCTCTCACCTGGATGATCAATGACTAACTGAACCACCTTGAAGCAACCTTATGGGCTGAAACTTTTACGTAGTTTCAAAATATTCAGTAAAAATTATTTGTGTTGGGAGAAAGTCGGGGATTTTTTTCTTTGAAATTTTATGGGTGGCGACTAGACAGATTTGTTATCTTTGGGCACCTCAGAATAAGAAGGAGTAACTAGTCCCCCACCCCAGGTTTGCCAGGTTAAGAAAGTTTTAATTGATCATTTCATTGTATGACGTAAACCAGGTTCTGCTTTAGATTTACAATACCACAGACATGTTTACTTGAAATTACTTAAAGAAATAATTGGCTCGTAAGCAAATTGGATTTGAGAACATTTAGAAAGTGGATAACATCTTGTTTTTTTTTGTTTATAATGTTACATTTATTACTGTATTTCCTCTGTGAGGCATGCCAGGGGCTAATATGACTTTTTGGTCATCCTGTCACCAAGGGGAAACTTAATGAGAAGAAGGTCTTAATGTTATTGTAGGGAGGGGGGTCTTATGTTGGACGCATGAAGGGCTGGCGATTCAGCTTTTTGTGTCAATTATCAGAGAACTGCAATTGAGTTAAAACAATTTGGGCATTATTGTTTTGAAACCAAAGTTCTGTTACTAAATGATTGTACTACTGATTGATATTGACCATCAACAAAATTATCCAGCATTCTGAGTAAATGTAGGAATATTCCTAAGATGAAAAAAGGGTTAAGTTTGTCTGAGAGGGGCTTGTTGTATTTTCTTTCTTTCTTTCTTTCTTTCTTTTTCTTTTTTTTTGGGGGGGGGGGGGTAGGGGGTAGTTAATAGAAGGGCCCATGCTTAGTCTTGATTATTGATGAATGCAATCCCTCCACCGGTTCTGAGTGAGACTGCAATTTCTATACATGAAAAAGGTACATGTAAATGAGAAGGAAGGCTTACAATTTTTTTGTATTACAACAAGCTCACACAAAACTAACTTACAAGGCTTATTATCATATACCTGAAAATGGAAGGACCGGGGACTGAGAACCTAGGATTTAAGGCGAAAGAAAGTCTATAGAGCATATTCACTCATGTTACCAGCAGCCATATTGGTTTAACTAAACAAAAATATATTTGAATAAAAATATATTTTAATTCCTGGTGGGATGGCTTGGTTCACCAATATGCCTGCAGTTTCATTGTTTTGGAACACCAATATGGCTGCCGTGTCGTCATGTGAATATGCTCCATAGACAGGGTGGAAAGAGAGTTTTGATTCCAAAGGTGAGTCACAAACTGTGAGAAATACTGTATGAAAAATATTCTCAACATCACAAAGAGGCACAAACCACTAAAGAAGGGGATAAGGGAAATGAATATAATGAGAAAGTCAACTCCTCCTGTACCCCCCACCCCCCCCCCCCCCCCAAAAAAAAAAAAAAAAAATTCTGGAGTTTTGTATTTACTATCAAACCAGTCACCAACCATTTAGGTGAAAAATCGATTAGCATGGGGGTGTTTATAGATGGGAGGTTTTTTATTTAGAACTTTGTAATGGATTAGGTCTGGGGTTCACTACATTTTTTTCAAATAAATTGGTGGTTGTTTACATTTACTTGTTCTGGGTGACCGTGTTGGCCATCAACAAAATCCTCTGCCACTCCTGTTAAAAAGGGATGGGTGTGGTGTGTTGGGGTCCTGATAGAGGATGGCGGCTAAATTGAGGAAATACAGTAATTCTGGTTTTAAAAACACTTTAAAAAGCAGATAAAATGTTGTTTGCCGTCATTCCTATTTTTTGTTACTGTTTGAACAACTACTTCATCAATTTTTATGAAAAGAAAAAAATATTCACTATTTCTAAACCAGCAAACAACAGAACATCTTATGTTGTGGTCTTTTGAATTGTTTGAATTACTGAATGAAACCTCTGCAGTTTTAGCCCGTGGAGAGCACTGTATTTATAAACTGAGTCAAGAATATAATTTGCCAAGTGAACTTATAATTGAGCAACAAGTTATTTTTGGACAGTTTACCAAAGCATTCAGGTGACCAATTGGTTGAGTGATTGTCGTTACAGCTCAAATTAAAGCAATTAGGTGACTTCTGTTGTTATACAAAACTGTTGTTATACAGTGTAATTGTAGCTTTGCTTTTTAATGGGTATAATATATTTTTTTTTATTTCTAAAATAGTCATGTTTTTCACTAGTCATACAGTATCCACTTTCCACACTAATTTATTTTTCTCTGTGAACTTGATAATTTATCTGTTTTGGCCAAATACATGTCTGTGGTATTTGTAGTTACTATACAGTGGCCCGCCCATGTGTACAAAATTCACTTTTAAATTCTTTATCCCTTCAGCTTGAATTGTAAAAAGATACATTTTTCAACTTTTCAGTAACGCAATTTGGAAGTATTAAACTGAACTATTTATTGATTCAGAAACTAAAATATGGTGATTCTACTGTGCAATTCCATATTCTATTGGGTGAGCTTCTAAGTTATATAGACATAAAATTATCAAATGTGCATGAAATAGCTGCGTAGAGGAGATTAATTTTTGTCCTATTTTTTGCTAAATTCTCCATACTTTTGACAGTGTGGTTCATGAAAATGAATAACTGACAAATGCAGATATAAAAATTGGCTAGGGATAAGACATGTTTTTAAGTTCCAAAGTTTCACATTTCCAATACGTGTACATCAAAAAGATTTAGTTCTGGTCTCAACTAAATTCTCCTGTCTTTGGAACGCAGAAAATGAATAAAAATGGTATTTCCACTTTGTTGTTAGTTCTATAGGGGGATTTCCAAGCTTTGAAAGTTAAATATTCAAAATCTGCATCAAAAAGATTTAGTTTGTATCTTTTACTAAATTCTCATTACTTTGATTTAAATGAATTATTTATAAATGCAGAAATTATTCCCCTGTGTTATTCAATATTTTTCTAGGGGGCATTTTTTTTTTCCAAAGTCCAATAGCTGAATAAGGAAATAATTTTTTTCTATGTCGGTTCTCACTATAACATAATGAATAACATTTGCTGAAGGGATAAGTGTTGGCTCTATTAAATTAATAATTTATAAATTGTTTAGAGTCCCAGAAAACTTTATACCTCATTTTAGTTGTATTTTGGTAAATTATCTTTGTCTGAATATGGGCCACTATATAGTTTATGATATGGGTACAAGAGAATCACTGCTCAAGTACAATGTCTGTTATAAAATACTCTGAAACACAAAGACGCATTTACAAATTAAAGAAAAATGTCAAATTGCTTGTAAATTTAGAACTTACTTAAATTTACTAAAATTTTCCATTTATTCTCGAGTCGCTTTTTTTATGATACCATTTGTAGTGCGTCTTTGTGTTTAATATCTCGTGTTCACTGCTGTATTTGCAAGGTACAAAATATCTTAGTTGCTCAGTTTAAAGTTGATTTCAAGGATGATTATTTTGAAACGTCAGGCAGAATTGTCACGCCATATATTTTCTGTATCAAATTAGCATTTCTTCGCACGCTTCCATCTTATCACAAAGGTTTTGTTTATTGCCAAGGATGAACAATGAAAAATAAAACGCAACGTGCAGATTCTGGAAGTTTTCAAACGCACGAAATTAAGTATTCAGCCATCGGCCTCTAAAGTTAAAAAAAGTTTTCGCGTCAAAAAATGTATTTTTAAGACGTTCAGCTATAATCCGGCGATATTTTTTAGCGCTACCTTGATGGCAATGGCAGAATCTGTTTGGAGTTTACGATGTTCTGCATTTTACGCCTATCGATTGTCTTGATTTTTGCATTCAGCCAAAAATTCAACATGTCACGGGTAGGCTGACAGTCTTGTGTCACGCTTATGCAAAGGCGTTGTGTGACAGTTTAAAGTGTGGCAAAATTTGAATACGGGGACCGGAAGGGCAAATGATTTTGAACACTCAGCTTTTTTGAGCAACTATTAAAATACAGGTTGTACCTTGCAAATACTTCAGCGAAAACGCAGAAGAGGTATAGAGAGTGTTAATGAGCAGACTTTGTTTATTTTTGTGGTGGATTTCTTGAAAGCAGAACTTGGTTGTGGTCCTGTTAGACAGTGTAATTTGTCATGCAACTACTCTCGCAATTCTCTTGAAAGAGGCGTGACAGGTGTGTTGCGTGAAACATTGCGTCGTGTAGCATACTGCAAGACTGGCAAAATCCTTGAGAGACACTTTGCTACAGCGGCTGAAGAAAGTTGGAACTTAGTTCTACTTTCTGCAGCCGTTGAAGCGAATTGTTTTTCAAGAGGTTTGACCGTTACGCGGTGCGTTACACGGTGTTGTTTCATTGAACTTGTCACGCCGCTTTCAAGAAGATTGCGGGACATGTTGCGTGACAGGTTACACTGTATAGCAGGGCTTTGTCTGAACACGAGTGTTTACCTGGTTAGTAATGGTGGGTTGCTGGTAAAAATGAGAACACAAAAACTGCCTCTTTGTCTCTTTATTTGCGTTTTATTGTGTTAAAAAAAAAATAAAAATCTAGCCGATCCTGCCTTATGAGTTGTTTTCACTCTGCTCTGAGTTGAAATGTTTCTTTTGTTCCTCTTTAATATTCCAACTTTGAAATCCCGGTTTGTTTATCTGATCCGTCATCTTTGATGACGACACTTGACGCACTTTAATGATATGGCCGTTTGCTCCCAAGTGGAGATGGCATAATGAGGAGCGTGAGAGTTTGCTCTCCATGCCTCCTCGGTTTCACTTAACTACGTCATAATACCACACTCATTTCAATAGTTTTGAGAGCCGTAATTAATAAGCGAAAAAATTAAAGCCAAAATGATAAAATTTCAAGAGGCTTGTTTTCAACTAATGCATCTAGAAATTTCCGTTGGAAGGACAGGAAAAACCGAAGTGCTAAAATACAAATCATGTCCAGTACATTTCCATGAAAGTCAAGAAAAGAATCGAACGCAGAAACCACTAATCTGCCTCGCCGACCAACTGACCCCATCTGTCATCCCACAAACTTCACCAAACGAGCACAAGTCATTTGAAACTCCCCCGTCAGAGCTGATACAAGTTTAGGAATTTTCAATCGCCTATGTTTAAATAAGATAATTTTGCGGTATTTAAAGCGAATAAAAAATAAACCGAAGTGAATAATGCGACGGCAGTGACAGGCGATTTTTGTCCGTCTGCATGACCTGGAATTGCGCAAAGCTTATTTTGGTTAGTTATTTTGAATCGATAAGTAAGTTAAGAATCGAAGTATTTTTCGAAAGAAATCGCAGTTTACAAATGTTTTGCGCGCAAATTTCAAGCAGACAATTTGACAGTAAATCTTAATTAAATATTCAAGATTCGAATGACCTTGAAGCCACGATGGAATTTTGAAGTAGCTTGTGTTATAGAAATTTGTGAATTTGGTTTTGAATAGCAACGAACAACGAAGCATACTCGGGAACTCGGGGCAGTTAGTCGGGGCGAGACGATGAAAACCGAGCGGCAAAATCGGCGCGAATAAATATTTTGCGCCGATCTTACCGCTCGGTTTACATCGTCTCGACCCGACTAACTGTCGATAAGTTACCGAGGATGAGAACGAAGAAAAAGTTTTCTTAGTGCAATTTTGTTTGGAAGTCAACATAAACGATTTGCCTATGCAATTTAAAAAAAAAAAAGATTTAGAAATATTAAACAAAGCGAATATAATATTACTTCTTGTTGAAGTAAATAATGTGAAAGTAAACAGGCGATTTCTGTCCGTGTGCATAACCTTGAACTACGGTAGAGCTCGTTTTGATATCAGGTATTTTGATAAAATAGTTGCGTATAAGAATCAAAGTATTTTCCGAAAGAAATCGAAGTTTACAAATGTTTTGCGCACAAATTTCAAGCAGAAAATTTGAGAGTAAATCGTAATTAAATATTCAAGATTCGAAAGGCCTAATTATGCGGGCTCGATGGAATTTTGAAAGTTATTTGTCTTGCAATTTTTTGTAAAATTGATTTTGAATAGCATTAAACAAGGAAGCATACTCGGGAACTCAGGGCAGTTAATCGGGGAGAGACGAAGTAAACCGAGCGGCAAAATCGGCGCGAAGAATATTTCGCGCCGATCTTGCCGCTCGGTTTACATCGTCTCGCCCCGACTAACTGCCGCTTAGTTCCCGAGGATGACAACGGAAATTAAACAAGTATTAGAAATAAAGAAAAAAGTTTCCGAAGTTTAATTTTGGTTTGAAAGTCGACATAAAAATCATCCTATGAAATTGAAAAAATACGAATTATATTTGGCAAGAATATAACAGTTTTCGAAATATAACTGGAAGTTTTAAAATACAAGATGAAAAATTGAATATATTTGGTCAATAAAGTTTTCGAGACAAGTCTTTCTTGTTTTGGAAGTCAAAATACACAATTGGCCTAAGAAATAGAGTAAGTTCTAAAATAAAGTTTCGGAGGTTAATTTAACTTTTGGAAGACACGAAGAACAATTGGCCTAATAAATATAACTCGAATTATTGATTTGGTTAATAAATAACGTTTCCGAGGTTTAGTTCGAAGACTTGGGAATCTGGATAAACAATGGCCTACGTTTCATAATTAATTTTGGTTCTGGAAAATGAAAAAAAAAATGTACTTTATCAAATATATAATAAAAAATTATTATATATTCAATAATAAAAGTAAACTAAATTTCCGAAAACGTCCTTAAGAATCAGTGCAGCCTACTTCGCAGCCGTCACGCTGGATCGTCACGCAACACTTCTGGGGAGAAGTATCGCGTGACGACTCACATAACAGATGCGCGGGAGACTTCAGATTAACTACTTTTGAAGTTAATCTGAGAACGAAAAAAGTTGTAATTTCAAATAATTTGTGATTTTTATTTCGAACTAGAAAAAAAAAAGATAGAAAATTCCTAAACAGGTATCAGCTCGTTCAGAAGGATCCCAGATGACTATCAGCTCAATCTAGTGTCGCTTGTGAAATTCCAGTCGAGACAGATTAACGGCAGTCCTTGTTCTAAACTAACCCCAACATCCAGGAAATGTACCAACCATGACCTACACTAAAGCACTACTGTTTTACGTCCTCAACAACGGAAGATTTCCAGATGCATTGATTGAAAACAAACATCTTTGAAAGCCAATTGGAATAAAGGTGTGGTATTCTGACGTAGTTAAGTAAAGCCGAAAAGACATGAAAAGCAAACTCTCACCTCCCCTCACGATGCCTCCTCCACTTGAGAGCAAACGACCAAATCATCAAAGTGGCCAAGTGCCTCCATCAAAAATGAACGGATCAGATAAACTCACCAGGATTTCTCAGTTGGAATATTGCAGAGGAACGTCAGAAACACCGGCCTCAGAGCAAGAGTTTCCACAACTCTGCAGGGACGTTGATCGGCTAGATGAAAATATGACCATTTGTATTGTGTGTGTGGGCCATCTCAGTTCCTGAAAATAATCTAAAATATACTAAGTAGAGTGGAAAATATAAAATCTACAAAAAGAAAATAAACAAGCTCATTAGCACAGTACAAACGGAAAAGGAAAATGCCTACCCCACATATGCCCCTAAACTAACTTATTAAAGTAGCTCCGTCGTTGTAATAATATGATACGATAATAGTACTTAGGCCTACCTAACTATGCTTAGGCACATTAGGGGGAAACGTACGATTGCAAACACAATAATCTCTCTGTGTAAAAAAGGGTCTTCTGACAATACCTAAGGATCCCCATGTTGTTACGAACTTTGCTTTAAAAAAATACTACAGAAAAACCCTAAAGTAGGGAAGTATTTTCGAGTTGTTCACTAAGTTACTGCGAAGCTTATATGAAAGATGAAATTGGCAAAGCCTACTAGATTCAAAAGGACAACTTTAAACCCAGATTGCTAAGTCTATTCTTGGTCAACTGTTAAGGACTTTTCAAGTGAAAATAACGAATTAATTAGGAATTGTTCACTTCGTGCTAATGAGCTTGTTGTGACACCTTTAAGCAAAGGAGGCGAAAAAATGCAGTTGAAAAGAACCTAACGTCAGGAATTGAAATTTCTAATTGATTGTGAAAGGAATGTCAAGTTTGCATGAGAGTAAATAATTTGCGAAGTTGTAAAGATTGATATTGAATTAAAAAAAAATTAATCTGGTAATTGAAATTAATTGTGAAAAAAAAAAAGAAAAAAGCTGAAAAAGCAGTTTTAGAAAGCCTCCTTTGTTAAAGGTGAAAAAAATAATAATGTAGTCTCAAGTGCCATCATACTGTTGACGTAATGCAAAAAATATTCCTTGAAAGTTTTGTAGTTTAAAAAAAAATAATAAAAATAATGTAGCCCACCCAAGAAAGTTGCAATCAGTGAGAGGTGAATTACCCGAAAAAGTTGATTAAAAGTACGACAAGATGAAATAAAAGCCTAGAGCATGATGGACATTGAAATTACAATGTATCTTATCTTGTAAAATAAAGAACATATTTCCTTATCTGCAAGTTTCCTATTGAGCAGCAACTCTAATTTGGATTATAACAATGAATCATATATGTATATATATATTTTTTTTATAAAAGAATGAAACGTTTTTCCAAGCAAGCCAAGTTACATGTACTTGGCAATACGGCAACCTTACATGTGTTCAAATCCCAAATGAACAGAAAAGAAGAATACGATTTTCCCCCCACACTAAAATTGAAATGCTGTTTGGTCAATCTTGGCAAACATAATTGAAAAGAAGTCTCAAATTTAGAAATACAATCAATACTGTTGTTGCTGTGAAGCAAAATCAGCAAAAATTAATGTTGCTTTAGCCTAAATTTATTCTAAGAGACCCAGGGGCAGTCAATGGCGGTGGACGGAAGTTAAAACGAATTGGGACAAAATGTTACGATTGTATCAGTGTAAATGTCAGAATAGAATTTGAAACTGCTCAATAGGAACCATGTGACGAGAATGAAATTGTGAACTGAGTTTTCATAAGCAAATAAGTGGCTTCAGTAAGATTTAATTTCTCCTGATATTAATATTGTTTCGGATTTGAAATAAATTGATATGAAACCATAGTATTAAAATTTGAGTGCTTATCACGTGTACAGGATAATATTCTTGGACATCAAGAAAAACAAAAATAAAATAGGTGCTCTAATCCTCCAGTAGTACATTTATTTCCAATTAACAATTTGTTTGCGTTCGGATTTTTAGAACAATGCAACAGCATTTTAAAATTTGAATTCTATTTTAAGTAATGTGTATATCAAAATGTGTGTACACATGAAAACAAACAATTGAAAACAAAATTAATTTATACTTTTTTCTAATGGCATAGATTTTACCTGAGTACCTCAGTGGGTATTTCCAATCAATGTAAATTTGAATCTTTTTCTTGTTAAAAGTTTCAGTTTTGTGAGGGCTACAAAATTTAATGTGTTTGTACACAAAGAGAAAAAAAAAATAAAAATAAATGCAATTTTTAACAGAAACAAATTCTAGAACAGTCTAAATAAATTTGAATTTGGCAATGATTGCCATCAGCAAAATAAGCCCAATATTGGGATCCCTTAATTTTACTAAGAAACAAAGGTCTGATATCATGAATGAAGAGATAGTTTTGGTTTTAAAATAGACAATTCCTGGAAAATGTGTGACAAAAGATACTGATATGAAGGAATTTGTAAACAAGCCACTTATTTGCAAATGAATGGCGCACACACCACACACAGGCCAGTGCAATACTCTGTTTATATTAGTAGCCACATGTGCATCAAAACAATTTTTCTCCTGAACCCTTTTCTGGTAAGTTGGTTGGCAGGTGGGTGGATGGGTGAGTTGATTGTTAGGTAGGTAGGTAGGTAGGTAGGTAGGTAGGTAGGTAGGTAGGTAGGTAGGTAGGTAGGTAGGTAGGTAGGTAGTTAGTTAGGTAGGTAGGTAGGTAGGTAGGTAGGTAGGTAGTAGGTAGGTAGGTAGGTAGGTAGGTAGGTAGGTAGGTAGGTAGGTAGTTAGGTAGGTAGGTAGGTAGGTAGGTAGGTAGGTAGGTAGGTAGGTAGTAGGTAGGTAGGTAGGTAGGTAGGTAGTTAGGTAGGTAGGTAGGTAGGTAGTTAGGTAGGTAGGTAGGTAGGTAGGTAGGTAGGTAGGTAGGTAGGTTGTTAGGTAGGTAGGTAGGTAGGTAGTTAGGTAGGTAGGTAGGTAGGTAGGTAGGTAGGTAGGTAGGTAGGTAGTAGGTAGGTAGGTTGGTCGGTCGGTCGGTCGCTTGGTCGGTAGGTTGGGTGGTTGGTTGATTGGTTGGCAGGTGGTTGGTTGGTTGATTGGTTGGTTAGTTGGTTGGCTTGTGGTTGGTTGGTTGGCAGTTGTTTGTTGGTTGCTTAGTTGTCTGGTTGGTTGGTTGGCTGGCTGGTCGATCGATGGTTGGTGGTTGTTTGGTAGGTTGGTTGTTAGTCTTGTGGCTTGTTGGTTGGTTGGTGGATGGGTGGGTGGGTTGTTGAGTTGGTTGGTGGCTGGGTGGGTTGGTTGGTTGGTGGATGGGTGGGTTGGTGAGTTGGTTGTTAGTCTTGTGGCTTGTTGGTTGGTTGGTGGATGGGTGGGTGGGTTGGTGGGTTGGTTGGTTGGTGGGTTGGTGAGTTCGTTGGTTGGTTGGTTGGTGGGCGGGTGGGTGGGTTGGTTGGTTGGTTGATAGGTGGTTGGATTGGTTGGTAGGTTGGTAGTTGGTTGTTTGCTTGTGTGTTTGGTTGGTTGGTTGTGTCCTTGGTTGCATTATGCAATGAGGTTGTTTTTCCCAATTTCCTTAATAACCCAAATAACAAAAATGAAAGGAACCCTACAGAATCTGTATCACTTTACAGTGCACATGTAACTAGGTAATAAACAGCCAGTATTAAATTGTGAAACAAATGTTTACCATGAGTAATCAAATAATTTTTGGTCCAATTTTAGTGCAAAGGAGCATCACTGCTATGTTGTTAATTATAGTTTTGTTGAATTCTTGTAATGAGAAAATGCAAATAATTATTCTAATGCTTCAATCCACGGTAAACATTTGTCAATAACAGTTGTTTTGGTATGACATTACATGTACCTTTTACATATAACACATTATACAGTTAAGCTTTAGTGCAAGTTCTTGATCATCCTCTGTCCTCTGTGCTCTGTGCTCTACCCTCTTGGGCCCTGGGATCTTGGTCCATGGTCCTCTGTGATTTGGGTCCACAGTCTTCTTTTCTCTCCTCTGGTCTCTACCAGGAAGCCTGCAAAACCAAAAATTGACGAGTACATATGGTGAGTATTTTTATCCAGGCCAAAACCTTGAAATGGTTGCATACAAATTAAGAAATCTTGGATAGATAGATGAAAGGAAAGGATGTATACTAGATAGAAATGGATGGATGGATGGCCAGATGAACAGAATGACCAGCAGACCAACTAACACAAAGACAGATGAACATGGTCAACTGCGAGGCCAACTGATAACATTGAACACTCAACAACAGAAGTCTTCAAACTTGTAAGCAACCAAAAAAATAATACTTTGAGCTAACCAAAAACTCTAAAAATAAAAAGACAACTCTAAAGCTTAATAATTACGAGCAACCTATTTATAACTGGTTTTTACTTCAGCTATCAACCCACTGTTTTCCCTCTTTAATTTAAAACGTTCAGTTATGCTCAATGTTCTAAAGAATTGATTTATGCAATGAAAACAGTGAGAAACTTCACATCAAAGTAGGGATATATTTAGATTTACTAGATTCCTCAGATTTGACTATGGTTTTGATATAGTATCTGGAAATGAACATTTGATTAAGCAAATGTTTCTTAATTAATACCAAATGCAAAAAGAAGACAAGTCCAGTGGAATTCCCGCAAAGTACTTTTAACAAGATCCACAAAATAATTATTAATAATAATTATTTTGATAAAATTATTTACTAATCACCACCTTCTTTAATTTGATTAGACTTTTCATGTACTCTACGTGAAGCACAAGAACTGAGAAGACTTTTTGACAAAACACTAAGTACTATACAGCTGTAGATGACGTATAAGAGGAAGCTACACTACTGTCTAAATTAATGCAGGCATGTATTAAGATAGGGAAGGCAAAGTCTGCATACAACACTAGTGGTCCATCAGGCTGGAGATTCTCACAGTTTCCATAGCATGAAGCCACTGGGAGTATTCCTACTCCCCCCTGGATAGGATGCTAGTCCATTGTAGGGTTACCCCCAGCAGAAAATTTGTTGGTACCCATTTATACATGTACATGTACGTCTGGGTGAAGAGATGCACTATGAGAGTAAAGTGTCTTGTCCAATAAAAAACGCAGTGCCTTGCCAGGTCTTGAAGCAGTACATGTACCACTCAATTTGGAGTCCAGCAAGAAGGTACAATCAGAATCGCACAACTTGGTCAGGAGATCAATGCAGACATTAGTCTGCACAAGTCAAAGGATCAAGGATGAAATGAAACTGAGTGAAGACAAGCCACCCCTTCTGAATCACCAGTGCATTGTGTATCATTTTCAGTGTGACCTGTGTGATGCAGGTTATCTCATTTACATGTGCTGACACCTACACCAGCAAATTGACGAACACAAGGGATCAACAGTCAGAAACCACTTCAGAGAGCACCATGATGGACCAGATGACATTGCACCAAGCTTAAAAATTTTACAAAAGTGTCAGAACAAACTTGATTGCGGTATTTTTGAAATGTTTTTCACCAAAGAAAGGAGCCAAACACTCAATAGTGTGATGGACACTGTACTTACAATGCTACAGTATGCCCTTTTCATGTCCGAGTTCATGCCCACACAATCATGTCTATGTCCAAAGTGCAGACTTTCCAGATTACACCATTACAATGTATGTTGTCACAATAAAATTTATTATAGTTATGAGAAAAGTGTAATAAATGAATACAGAGTTTGTGTTCACAAAGTCATCCTGACATCTATCAGTTGAACTTGTGCTTCATATTGAGCAAGTGATTTCATGTCTTGGTATTCATTGCTTCCACAGTCAAAATATGCCAAGGTTTTTATTCAGCAATTTTTGCCAAAGATTAAGTTTATTCTTGAATCTCACTGACAGTACATTTTTTGAGTATGTTTCTTTGCCCTCCCATACTTCTGGAACACATAATTATCATAATTAATACATTGTAATGCTCAGAAATTATGCAACCTTTAATGAGCGAAAAGCAGAAAGTTATCTATTTTACCAGCAAAATACAGCTAAACCTTTTTTGTGCACTTTTAAGCTTTGTTAAGCATCACCTTTCTTTTCCTTTTGTATCATGTTACATACAGTATCTTTTATTAATTATTTATTAAATGTGCAGTTCCAGAAAATATCCATACCCACCCCACGGAAGGTCAATGGAAATTCCGAGGGCATGTGGGGTCTTGAAAGCCAAAATTTTAAAAGAAATGTATGGGGTTAAAATGGAATTTCCAGGCAGAGGGGTGGGGGATTTAAACCAAAAAACCTTCCGTGGGAGGGGTATGGATATTTTCTGGAACAACACAATATTATATAACTACATGTTACTATCGCAACATAGAAAACAAAATGAAAATCTCACCATGTTCTATCACACACATGGTCCTGTCCTGTCTTGGTCTGTTCTCTTTCTATGGACAGTATATTTGCATGTCCTCTTCTTGTCAGGAATACAAGTCCTTGAAGACAACAACAGTTCCAGTTTTAATTACATACACCAGTAATATACGTTGTATAATTAGCAGTAGTGTAGAAGCTAAACAGGCCTTTTAATTCTTCTACCAGTTCTTTAATGCAACAGTTGCTATTAATAATTGTTTTGGGGCTAAAGACTTGTTCCTGTTGTTTGTTCTATTGAAAAGTAACGAGCCATTCATGTGAGACCTTGTAAGAGCTGCTAGCTGAGCCAAAGGTATTAGCCTCTGCTTTACATGTAAGGTGATTCTCCTGAATTGCTTTGTGCATGCTTGCTGTGCATAATTATTTGCGCCATTTAGTGTGCGCACACAGAACATTACTGATTTATTTACAGGATTTCCTTCAAGCAAAGTATTTTAAGCATTTTGTTATGAATATTGTTTCCACCAACTTTGACATACAGTTGACCGTTTTCTGATAATTGTCATCATGATGTATGTCTTCATTAAACCCCAGGGGGGGTACTCAAAGTATACTTGACGGGTGGTCCGACGGAGCTTCATATTGCAAACCCAAAAAAATACACAAGCCAGAAATTTTAGACCCAAAAAAATACCTGGCATCAAAATATCCAACCCCCGAAAATACAAGACTTAATATTAACGGTTTTTTCGGAACACACGTCACTGGAAAAAAGTTGGACTGAATATTTTTCTGATCCACTGATCGCAACGAAAACCCGAAACGAATAGTTCGCTCGGAGATAAGACCCAAAAAAATACGCGCATTTTTTAAGACCTAAAAAAATATGTGACAGATCACTTAACCCCAAAAAATACCGAGCTTGTCAATTATCAACCCAAAAAAATACGTCAGACCCCCCCGTCATGTATACTTTGAGTACCCCCCCCCCCCCCCCTGGGCATTAAACACAGTTTTTCCATAGACTTTTGCATGATGACAAGAATTTGTGTTTTGGAGTGTGGAACTTTCATATCTTAGTAACCAGGCATTAGATCATCTGACTCATTTACATTTATATTTTCAATTAATATATCCGGACTCTCCATTATCCGGACTAATCAGCCCAGTACCCAAGAGTCGGGATAATCAAGGTTTGACTGTAACACTTTATGAGCAAAATGCAACTAAACCTTAACCTTAAGCTTCTTCAAGTTTATATCCTATTGTATCATATTACCTCTCTGTAATTATTTAACTGCATGTACATGTAACTATGGCAGTGCCATGAAAAAAGAAAAACTCACCACGTCCGATCTGTCTTGGTTTTCAGTCTGTCTTGGTCTGTTCTCTTTTTATTGGAGGATTTGCATGTCCTTCTCCTGCCAGGAAATTATGCAGACTCCTTGAAGATTGGAGATAAAAATACATCGTCTTAGTATGCTATGGGAGCATGTTATGTTATGCTAGGGTAGTAATTGCTATTGTTTTATGGGCTAAAGGAATTAAGCTCACATTTTAAGCTCACCATTAAAGAGGTTCGCTTGATCTTTTCGCCAGCGACGAACCATCGATTCACTTATTCCGTAATCTCTAGCAATCTCGGAGTTGTTCTCGATGGCCTCTGCTTCAGCAACGACTTTTAGTTTGAACGCTAAGTTGTATGAAGAACGACGAGCTTTTGGCATGATGATCGATTACGATAACTTTGAAAGAGAGCGATTGTTTGAGACAGGATTCTGAACTCAGGTGAATGTTTTGTCATGTCACGCGTGGTTCTATTTATTTACTTTAAGCATGTAAGCCCGGATCACATTAAATTCAACTTATCTGTGATTTGTCGTTGCTTTCAATTAAACGACCAATAACAAGTGAGTAAATTGGAGCTAATGAATATGTTTATTCATAACCTACTTTATGGTTGCATGTTTCCCGAGAGGGAAACTTCTTTTGTTTTCGGTTTATGTTAATTCATCTCACTTAACGACACGCGTGGAGTACTTTGGAATTATTGGTTCTCGGCTTATAGCCGAATGTTTTGCGTTTATTTTTCATTACAATCTAACAGCTACTGATATGAAAAAGTTTAGGGTCTCAGCTTATAGCCGAGATCGGCTTATAGGCGAATAAATACGGTATATATGAAAAACTCACCACAATAGTGAAATACACATGTACGTGGTGTTGATCCTCCATTTGGTTTTGTCTGTCTTCAGTTGGTCTGAGTTCTCCAAGTGGACTTGCATGTCCTCCTCTTGTCAGGAATGCAGGTCCTTGAAGACAAAAATGCAATAATTTAGCTTTTATTATTACTTTAAATTATTATTAATATTTGTAGATACTGTAAGGTGTATTATGAAAGCAGTAGTGTAGCATCTTGTGTAAATATTAAAAGCTGTGTTATTCTACTGGCCCCATTTGTTCAAAGGGTGGATAACTATATGCATTGGATAAATAGCTATCCAGTGGATAAGTGTTGGCAAAACAAACCATGCTATACACTGGGTAGTGATTAATCCACTGGATACCGATAGATCATAGTGTTATCCACCCTTTGCAATAATGGGACACGCCCATTATTGTAAAGGGTGGATAACACTATTGGTCTTGTACTGTCTTCTAGTGCAGTAGTTGCCATTATTTCGGTGGCTAGAGGCATTGTTCCTGTTAAGAGTGGAAGTTAGGCTTAATCTATCTGGTGGTATTTCACCAGAAAGGCCAAAATGTACATTTTGAGTTAAAGACTTTTTTGTTGCTCTAGAGACAAGAGTAAAAGTTCAGCTTAATCTGTGTGGTAGCATTTCACCAGAAAGGCAAAATATGTACATTTAGAAACTTGCATCTTTTTGTGGAGCTAGAGTAGAAGTTAGGCAAAATCCTTGTCAGTGGTGGCATTTCATGTACATTTTGAGTGACAAACTTGCACTTTTTTGTGGCTCTACAGCAGACGTTAGGTTCAAATAATGGGACCTGGTCTCCTAGCTAGAACAGTTCTTGCTATTATTTCGGTAGCTAGAGGCATTGTTCCTGCTAAGAGTGGAAGTTAGGCTTAATCTATCTTGCGGTATTTCACCAGAAAAGCCAAAAATGTACATTTTGAGTTAAAGACTTGCACTTTTTTGTGGCGAGTTCTTGAGTGAAAGTTAGGCTTAATCTGTGTGGTAGCATTTCACCAGTCGAGAAAGGCCAAATGTGTACATTATTTTATAGTTACAAACTTGCACTTTTTTGTAGCTCAGAGTGGAAGTTAGGCTTAATCTACAGGTATTTTTAATTAGCATTTCACCAGAAAAACTAAAAATGTACATTTTGAGGTAAAGAAAGTTAGGCTCAATCTGTGTGGCAGCATTTCACCAGAAAACCCAAAAATGTACATTTAAGAGTTAAAAACTTGAACCTTTTTGTGGAGCTAGAGTGGAAGTTAGGCAAAATCTATGTATTGGCGTTTAACCAGAAGGGACAAAAATGTACATTATTTTTGAGTTAAAAACTTGCACCCTTTTGTGGAGCTAGAGTAGATGTTAGGCAAAATCTATATGGTGGCATTTCACCAGAAAGGCCAGAAAATTACATTTTCACTTAGACAGAATTCACCAGGAAGTCGAGTAATATTTATTTAAGTTGGACAAACATCGAGTACCAGAATAATTTAAATCCTATAATTGTGTTATTTTCTACCCTAAATAAAAGGTAAAGATGTAAGTAATTATCACTGATAACACCAACAACAATTTCTTATCAGAGTCTTAGAAAATGAATTTCAAAGTTCACAAGCTATAGGGACATTCTCACATGTAGCCATTTTGTAAAATTGTCTTTAAGCGATTCAGTGGAATTCAGTGAAATTTCAAAATTTGTTTTCGATATTTGGCGTTGTTAGAAAAGATTTCTTTTGATAAGATATTTGAAGCACTAACACAAAAGTTTGCAATAAGGTGTAAATAATTTTGGTACAACAATTTCTTATCAGAGCCTGAGAAAATGAAATTTAATGTTCACAAGCTATAGGCAAAAGCTTGCGTCTTTTAAGCGATTTAGTGGAATTCAGCGGAACTGCGAGATTGGTTTTCGATGTTTGGTGTTGTCAGAAAAGATTTCTTTTGGTAAGATATTTGAAGCAGTAACACAAAACTGAAAAGCTTGCAATAAGGTGTAAATAATTTTGGTACATAATTTTGTCCAACAACTACTCAAAGTCCTGGCGGATTCCGTCTTAATCCACATGGTGGCATTTCACCAGAAAGGCCAAAAATGTACATTGAAAGTTAGATGTTGCCTAACGTGGTGGCAATTCACCAGAAAAGCCAGAAAATTACATTTTGAGTTACAAACTTGCACTTTTTTGTGAATCTAGAGTGAAAGTTAGGCTTAATCTACATGGTGGCATTTCACCAGAAAGGCGAAAAATGTACATTTAGAGTTAAAAACTTGTACCTTTTTGTGGAGCTAGAGTAGAAGTTAGGCAAAATCTATGTGGTGGCAATATACCAGAAAGGGCAGAAAATTACATTGAAAGTTAGATAGTGAAAATAATTTGTCACAAAAAAAAAAAAACAGTTAAAACTTTTCACGAGTGGAATACATGTATGTTGAAATGGCCAAGCAAGAGAACAATGCCTTCGGCTACACAACCAGTGCAGAAAATTAAGCAGAGAAATACAAAATAATGAAATTAGGTACCAAAACATGTTTGCGACTACAACGTCACTCCATTTTGTGGACCTTGGAAATTCAAGATTTGAAAATTTCTCTGATAATGTATCAAGAAAAGAGATTGACTTGTTTTCAACAGGGTTCTTGCTGAATAAATACACATGACTTCAGCTTATGCAGGGGTTTCAATAACATTTGAAGTAGGCAGCTGGTTAGAATAGAGTAGCCGACTGCATGAACAAGGTTTGAAAGGATCTTTCTCTAGTCACTTCATTTTAGAGGAAAAAGTAGCCGACCTCTCTGAGCAAAGTAGCCAACACTTTTCGTCGGCCGTCGGTGCTTATTGAAAGCACTGCTTATGAATGATTTTAAGCTTGCTTTACATTTATCCTCTTCTTTGTGATTTCTATTTTATTAAATTACGTTAGTATTTTTATGTACTACATGTGTACTTCAATTTTTATTTATTGAAATAGTTTAAAGTTTGTGAAGTTGTGTTATTACATGCAGGGTACTACACAGAATGAATGTATATAAAAAGGGTCAGAGGCTGTTTTATGGAGTCAGTGTTTCGTTCACAAATACACACACTTGCTGGCTGCACAATGAGTTCACTCAAACAGTTAATCAGCAGACAGCAAGAAATTAGCGAATTGCCAATCTAGGAATTGCGCTTAAAAATTAAAATTTGCTCTGAGTTATGGCTTACGTTAATTTTGAAATGATTCCCAGTTTCTTATAAGATTAAATTTGGAAATACAGTTAACAATAAAGATTAGCGAAAAAACTGAGCAACGACGTTTCGGTGTCATCCTGGCACCATTTTCAAGTTAAAAAATTATTTGTGCGAAAAGTAAACTAATTTATACCAATGGTGGAGGTGCGAAATTGAATAAATTAAGATTAAAATAGCTGTTCAGTGTTCATGTTCATTCCAGTGAGGTGTCAAACACTGGTAATGAGTGCAGTGTCTGTTCAAAGCCTAAACAAATACTTTTGTGCGAATGGAGTCTGACTGAGTGTTAAGGCTCGGTTTCTTCTTGCGAATCCACAACATTTCATGGATCAAGCAATCAAACTTTCCCTGACATTTCTTTAGGATCACTGGAATGAACATGAACACTGAACAGCTATTTTAATCTTATTTTATTCAATTTCGCACCTCCACCATTGGTATAAATTAGTTTACTTTTCGCACAAATAATTTTTTAACTTGAAAATGGTGCCAGGATGACACCGAAACGTCGTTGCTCAGTTTTTCGCTAATCTTTATTGTTAACTGGATTCCCAGTTTGAAAAGGAATTTTCCATATTTTGTTTTCAACAGTATGTATTGCTTTTTAAGATATTCTGATTGATCGGTTATACACTATGGCCAAGTTTACAAGAGAGCCGCTAATGTTTACAAAGGGTCATTACAAAGTGCGAGGCAGCAAGGTATGCGAGCCATTCTTTAGCCTAAATAGCACTTTGGTTAACCTACAGTTAGCTTACGTAGCTTGCAGTTACATGTAGCCTTTTTATTGGGGTTTGGGATTTCTGCCTTGTATAGCTTGCATGCCTCACTACCTTGCCTCACATGCCTCACTGCCTTACATAATAATATTTTGTAATCTTTTTTTGTTTTGTTTTTTTTTGAGAGGGGCTGGGGGTATGAAAAATATTTTTGAAAATTCCAGAAGGGGGTGGGGGAAGGTGGGGGTATTTATCTTTACCAAAATGGAAATTCCAGAGAGGTGGGGGTTTTATCTAAATTTCCCTCCATTGTGGGGTATGGATATTTTCTGGAACCTGATGCATTGATTAACTTTCCATGTTAGTTGACTCAGAGTTCTCCCCCCCCCCCTCCCCTACAAACCACAAACCAGCAGTCTGATAGGTTAACTTAATTATTTTTGTAGGGGTGGGTACAAGGTCAGGGATCAGGGGAGGGGAGAGTGGAGTAGTTATTTATGGAAAAGACAATGCAGATATGGGTACACTTCAACCTGTGTCTTACAGTTAAGTAAATAATTTTAATCATAATGTACTGATAATAGATTTTTGGGTTTTATGGAGCTGTATAATTTCTTTTTCTCCCAAATATTTCTTAGTTGTTGTGGAATTTTAGAAGCACGTGCTAATCTTAAGTTTGGTTTGAGCTTATAAAATTAAGTTTTTATCCAATGTTTATACGCCATACTACAAGTATAGTATTATAGCTTACATTAAGTTCATTTGTGCCGTGCATGAGCTCATATTTAAGTTTACCAGAATTATTTCATAAGTTAAGTTAACGTTTAATACTGGAACACTTTCGGATTACTCACCAAGCTTTAATACTTGCTTCATCGATACTGCATTAATGCTTCAAACTTCAGCCAGTAAACCAAGTTGAATTGCCTCAAATTGAAAGCCTTGCTTGCCTTTCTCACCCAGCTAAACGTACCAGACGCTGAAAACTATCTAAAGACCTATATAAGGCGCTAAACTGAGTGTATTCCACAGTCAACAAACATTTTCCGCCATCTTGTTCCTTTTGACCCTAGTCTCCAGGTTTCACGCGGTCGCAATCAAAGGCATGTCGCCAAGAAGCAAGAAAAATAGCCGTGTAGGAAACTGATGTCAAAATTAACACTACCAAATTGAGTGGCGTTTCAAAAGCACGCCCGGGATTCCAGACAAGAGAAAACGAGGTAGCTCTACAACAAAATACTCAGATGTCAATCCAAAGCGTTCCCAGCTGACTTAGTTTGGCAAGCAAAGATTAGCCAATCAAAAGTAAGCAAATACGACTGTTTTAAAGGAGCTGTGTGACGGATTTTAGCCAAATGCAGGCATGGGAAATGGCCATACAATTTGGTCAAATTTATAAAATTAACCGCCTAAAGCAGGGAAGGAAGGAGCAAATACAAGTGAAGAAGATTGAAACGGATTGCGACATCATGTTTTTGAAATGCTGTTGAGCTGAACAGTTTTCAAAGTTAATCTCATTTGCTTGTAACTTTAAATTGTAACGCCCGGGAGACGCATTTGGTTGTAATGAAGCTATGGTTTTGCCATTTAGATCCATAGAAGCAATTTCTTTGCAAACATTAAGTTTCACAGCGAGTATTTGGCAAAACTTAACAAAGCCATCACATGGTCCCTTTTAGCGAGAGTCAACCTTGAATCCATTTACAAAGAGGTAATATAATTAAGGTCGCAAGAAAGTCACAAACCGGCTCATAGGTTACGCTTTTGAAGTTTCTGTTACAAGCAAAAGACGTGCCTATCTAAGAATTAAGTGCAACACATGTGTGAGGTTTCCTTAAGGGGGGAGACTCTTAACTACAGATCCAGAGCAGTTGCTAAGGAATGGCTGAAGACTGTATTTTGAAACAAGCGATTTTGAAGCTTTTTGTATACGCTTTATGGTGAATTTTATCTGGGGGTACAGCTGCTTTGAAAAATATATCATTGCGCGTGCGAAACTAGTGCCAGTCCCAAACCGCGCGTTGGAATTTAAAATCCCTAAAACTCCACGGAAACAGGGTAAAGTTCCGATTTCTCTTACGAATCAGAGATAACGTAGCTGTCTTTATAGTCTGGCGTATGCTTTTACCGTTAACACGAAAAAAGGAAACGCTACTGATGAAAGTCTGTAAATATGAGTGTTTATTATGCCATAACTCTTATAATAATGCGAATTTCACAAAAACGATACGTCACATTACGCACGTGGACGTTCTTTTTCTATTGACGCTCATTTTAATTTAAAAATATATCCGCCGTTTGAGTTTTAGGGTTTATTCTGTTCCGGTCACGTGGCGCGTTAAATATGGCCGCGACTTGAAACTCTTGGAGGAATCTTCAATAGAACAAACTCGTGCAAAACGCTTATCCGTGTGAGGTCTGATTTCCAAAATATGGCAATTAGAAACCTGCCTTAGAAACAAATTGGTAGTTAAGAGTCACCCCCCTTAAAACTTGGCTTGCTAACACAACCTTTGATCACAAAACAGTACTGCTATATTTGGCTTCTGATCAAACTTAGAGGAGGATTATTTCTGTTAAAGTTCTAACGGTTCGATGCCAAGACTATATTAAATGTCTTTTTTTATTAGTTTCTGCTACGAAGGACTCGCTAGTGTTACTCCGTTTGTTTGCATGACATCCACCTTGCTGTCTTGGCAACGGCCGTTCGAAGTTCGCGAAGACGCCAGCAATACAAAACTGGATTGATTGACGAGTTCATAAACGCTGAAGTATCTGCTAAGATCAATGCGTTTATCCACTGATTAGGAAACGTAGCTGAAATAAGCATGGAAATAAACCATGGTGTATAACACAGAATCATTACAATGTAATATATAAAAGTGTTTTTAGCACTTTTTGTCGATTGCACGATGTTCTGATCAATGACTTCAACATTACTTCCCACAGCCTGTTGTTGAACATGAATCTGTAGCTGATGCCGACGAACAATACGATAAATTCTGATGTAACAAACAGTGGATATTATAAGACAAATAATAATACCAAGTGCTGCAACAGAATAATACGCATCCATTTTCCAAAACGACAAGGTTGATAGCAGAAAGGTTAAGAACCAAAGAGTTACTGATGTATACATAGCGCGATGTGAAGTCATCAAATTCGGATATCGCATGTGATAATGGAGAGCCAAGAACCGATCCACACTTATGGCTGTCATTATAAAAAGAGAACCGCCGCTTACAGTAGCGACCATTACGTACAGCACACTGGACAGGAAACTATTTTCCGTTAGTTTAGTAGCAACGTAAATTGGTTGCACGACAATTCCAACAAGAAGGTCCGACAAAGCTAAAGTACAGAGCAAAATTATTGACGGTGAACGAAGCGAAGAAGTTCTTAATATGGCGGCTAGTACTAGAGTGTTTCCAATTATGGATATGAGCATCAATGGAGCAGTCAGTACGCAATTAACGACAACAACAGTTGAATTGTTGCTTGTGCTGCCTAGATGGCAAGATGCTGAACAGTTTGCCATCTTCGCAATCCACTGACGTTGTGAATTTCAATTCTACCTCTCTCAGTTGCTCAAAAAGCTAATTAAATATAATGCTCGACAAATATCAAAGTAAGCTGTTAGCACAAACTTATATGCTGTTGCTAGTATCAGATGATGTAAAAAAAAAAACATAATTTATTTACGTAACGTAATACTCCTTTTTGAGAGTGATTAGAAAGCTTATTGTCTTAAGATAGAAACTTTTTAGCCACCTGCGACCATAATGGATATGAGCACTTTGAGCATTAGTGGTGTATTTAGAACACAGTTTATGATGACAATAATGTCAGGACCAGAGGTTTGGCCACTATTGCCTGAATAATCAGCATCTGATTCGTTTGCCATCTTTGCCTTCCCTCTCTTAAACGTGGTAAAATTGTAAGAAGCTGGCACAATGTTAATCCCCACCTTAATATGATTGCCGAAAATTAATAGCTCGTATTCGAAAGAAAAATACGTGCCGTGAATTTAAATTAATGGATTGTGGCACAAAGGGGCCTGTTTAAATAATACCGGTCATAGATATGCTCCAATAATTTTCGATCTTCATCAATTTCAGCTGCAGCTATAAACAAGCAAGAAACAATAGCAATTTGTTATTGGAATATGTGTTGACATAGGAACATATAGGATATTGAATTCAAGGACCTATTGCATGAAACCGTTATTAACGAAACCACATTCGGAACCACATGAAAACTACTGTGCAGCAACGAAATTCCTCCATGTGAGTAATAAGTGTCAAAAGATCTCTAATAATTTGTTGGTGAACCGCAACAATACCGTGTCTAAAAACCTTTTCAGACCGAGAGAAGCGCGAAATTTAGCACAAAGAAAACCATGAAGACTTCACAGAAGCAATTAAGTATGGCATTGATTGTAAACGGAAGTTTCGTTTTCATGACAACGGTATTTTGACTTCCATGTATCTTTGCATTTAACCTTTTTTATAACTTAAAAGTTATAAATTTTACATTTCTTGCAGTGCCTTTCTCAGGTAGTTTTGACAATTTCTGTCTGAACAGTAGGCTTAGATCAGTTTTTGTAGTTTTTCGTGTATGATGTCAAACACGAGTGCCATTGTTTCAACGTCAACGGGATATCCTAACACGGATCGGATAGTTGAAAACACGACAAGCAGCAGAATATTTTTAAGGACATTCGAGGCGTTTGGATAGCCGATGAACCACTGTCGCGGGTGTTTGATATATCTTCTCAATCGAAACAAAAATAAGGAGTAAACGGAGGAATAAAATCGTGAAAATGTATGCTAATTAAGACCGGTTATCCAAACCTCCCGCACGGTTACGATTTTCATTGTTTTAACTTGACGAATAATTAGAATTTGACAAGTAATATATCAGCAACGAGAAAAAACAAGAGTTTTCCATCACATTTTTAAACACCGAAAAACGAGCTGAGTAGAGCAGAGGAGTATTTTTGACAAACTTCGAGGTGTTTGGAAATGTGATGAAACACTCTCTCACGCGTTTGACATATCTTCTCTATCGAAAGTAAAACAATCGAAGATGACTTTATACCAACTTGGAACCCTTTTTAGTTTTTCAAAACTTCATTGAAGTGGTCGAGTTTGTACAGTGATTTGAATCTTAAAATCAAATGCTGTAAAGGCAAAGTCTGGATACGAACCTAGTTTTCGTAGCATAAAGCGACGAGGAGTATTCCTACATCTTCCTAGAAGCAGTTTTGCAACAAAGCGAGAATAGACCCCATATTTAAAAAAAACTTAATTTTGGCAGTTTGTCGATCCAGACAACTCCGAAATACATGCGTGATTTTCAATTTTAAATCTTAATCTTATTAAAACATAATATCGTTTAATTTAGTTTATCACAATGCAATATTAATTTTTCTTAGGTAGGTAGTTAGTCACACGTACACACGACCCCTCAAGCATGTATTTGCTTTAAAACAGATCGTGGTTAAATAAAGGTTTATTATTATTATTAGTTGGGTTATTATCAGCATTCAGTTCGCCGGTACCTGACTTTCCGCGAAGGTAAATCTTCACACCGTACGAAGGAAATACGGTGAAACTGGGCATAAACCTTTAGCATGTCCTGTTCTAGCTCTAGCTTGAATTAACTATTCAAAACAAATCGAGAAGTTTTTGGCAAGTTGAAACAATATAATTTGTTTGATTTTCTCATCCATCTTTATCGGTTTGCTAAGATTTATATTTGATGTAAATCAACACAAGTTTCAAGTTCTATCAGCCTTAAAAAGGTTGGATGTTTGGTCAAGATAGGTATCAGATTCATGCCGCAGTTAAGATGGAAACAAGAATAGAGCAGTTTTAAGAGGAAAGTTGAGAAGTCGCCATTTTGTGAAATCTACGGTCGGGATTACCTTAAGCTTGTAACGTGCTGTGAGTGAACGTTATCAGTTTGCCAGGTTGTATAAGGTCATTACAAAACTTTCCACCGTGACATATAAGAGACAATCGTATTTCATTAAAAAATAGGCTTCAGAAAACCGCTGATATATTAGACAAGTCGTGTTTGATCCCTATAAAATTTAGTTTTTTTAAATTTTCCAAGAGATTGCTAAATATTTCCTGCTCAAAAACGCGTTTTAAAAAGCGACCCTTCAGACCGATTAATTCCAGCGGGCCTTTTTAATTGATTAATTGATATTTGAGAAAATTCTAAAAAAAAAAATCACTAAGAACATATAAATCAAAATATATGGCTGCCATGAATAACCAAATGCAGTTGTTTTGAGGAAAAAAGAGAACTGTTCTGAGCGTGAAATTATTAACCTTAAGTAAAGCACAGCCTTTGCTGAATTTATTCAATGAAACAGGTATCATCGCAGTTGGCCAATTTATCACTATCTTGAGACAAATTAATTTGCTGATCACTCAAAAAGAGCCATGCTGTTCCAATCTTTTGTTTTGCGCTTGCATAATAGCTCTCGTCAATTTTCGCAAATAACATTTAAAACAATGGCCACCGTGTGGTGGTGAATACTGATATGAAAACATATATTCAGCTGTCAATACGGTTGTGTTTTTTTTTTCTATTGCCTGCTTGTAAATACAATACGGAGGGAAAGGACACTCGAAACGTTTGGGCGTATCCTTAGTTGTAGCTTGCTAGTCACTCTTTAATTTATGCCGCTCAACGAGTACTTAAACTTTATACGCGACGGGCAGAAGACTGATGCGATAATCATATATGAACAAATTGTGTTATCGAGCTGTACATAACGACTATATTGCACCAAAAGCGAAATTTCACTCTTTTAACAGTGAGAGGGAACACGAAGATGGCAAACCAATCAGAATTTGACAATTCAGTCGATAAAAGCAAAAGCAACTCTCCCCCTGAAACTATTGACATTATAAACTGTGTCCTGAATGCACCATTGATGCTCATATCCATTATTGGCAACACTCTGGTGCTAGCCGCCATATTGAGGACTCCTTCGCTTCGTTCACCGTCCACTGTGCTCTTGTGCAGTCTGGCTGTCTCAGACCTTCTAGTTGGACTAGTCATTCAGCCGGTTTATATCGCCAATGAACTTACACATGACTCACTGCACCAAGTTATAACCACGATGGCTTTTTGTGCTTGTGGCGTTTCCATCCGTACAATGACAGCCATAAGTGTGGATCGGTTCTTGGCTCTTCATTATCACATGCGATATCCCAGTTTGATGACTACACATCGCGCTATGTATACATCAGTGACTCTCTGGATCATTGTTTTCTTGTTATCGTTATTATCCTTGTGGAATATGGACACTTTTTATTTTGCTGCAGCTATAAGTATTGTTATCTGCCTGTTATTTTCTACTGCTTGTTACATACGAATCTATCGTATTGTTCGACAGCATCAGTTACAGATTCATGTTCAACAACAGGCTGTGGACAGTATAAAGATAAACATGCAGCGATCGAAAAGAAGTGCGATAAACACTTTTATTTACTACATCGCGCTGATCCTGTGTTATACACCGTTGTTTATATCTATGATAATGTTAGGTATTCCACACATTCGTGTACCAAAGGAGTGGAATTTAGCAGATACTGTGGCTTTTTTGAACTCGGCAATCAATCCATTTTTGTATTGCTGGTGCCTTCGCGCGCTTCGAACGGCAGTTGTAAAGGCTGCGAGGCAAATGCTATGCAAACAAACAGATCGGAGCTAACTGTTATATAGAATTTTAGAGACCTAAGGTAGATTTATTAGACTTATTAGACTTATTTGGTCAAGATAGGTATTACATTTATGCCACTGTTGAGCTGGAAACAAGAATAGAGCAGTTTTACGAGCGAAATCGAGAATTCGCCATTTTGTGAAATATGCAGTCGGTACTTATTGCGGAGTGAGCGTCAACAGTTTTCCAGCTTATTTGAGGTCACTACAAAAGTTCACCGTGCGCGTTCATAAGAAAGATAATTAAATCACATTTTCTAAAACAGTGGGCTTCAGAAAACCGCTTATGTATTAGACAAATCGCGTTTGTTCGTTAAAAATTATAAAATTTTAAATTATTTTCTGACTCTTCTGCCAGGTTGTTAATTTTCTAAGAGTTCGCTTTATATTTTCCTGTTCAAAACACATTTTAAAAAGGGACCATATAGGCCAATAAATTTCCGCGGCCCATATCATTGATTTTTCCATAACTTCAAACAATCACCAAACTGACTCAAAAATCAATAAGACTGCCAACAGGATACTAACTGCAAATGAGAAAATAAAATAAAAAAAAACACTAAAAACAGAAAATTCAAAATATATGGCTGCCACGGAAAGAGAAATTTCAATGATCAATGACATGTCATACTGTTGGTGAAGTTAGGAGAATGTGACCAAACTTTTGTAGCTTTTGATTATTATTAAAAAAAAATAGTTATGAAATCCGAGGGGTGGATTCCGACCTCACAAGGTCATAATAAGGCTTATTGAAACGGTATCGCAGCTATGTATTAACATATAATATATATATTTAGGCAGGCCTAAAAGCGGAGCTCCCATGCATTTATCTTTTTTTTGCTCGAGTAAATTACAGTGTTACCAAATAAGAAACCACACTATATTTCTTAGCTTATACGGTGGCCCATAGAGGTACAAAAAACCTCTCATGATTTTGTTGACGAAAGCGACGTCAATATATTTCGTGGTTAACCCGTATAAATTTTCCTGCCTTTAGTGACAGGTTCTAAAATTGAAATTGACGAGTGCACTTTATTGGGTTCCTCACGTATGCACGTAGGTGCAAAACAAATCTTAGTCAAACTTTTTACAACGTTTAGTGTACACTAATTCGTAATACACCTCTAGGACCTCTATGAGATATTCAATGTAAAAAGAACCTTGACCTTGTTTTTATTACTACAAAACCATCAGAGCAAGAAAATCAACTCAAGGCAAAAACAGAAAACAAAGTGAACTCGCTGCTTAACACAGTAAACAAAATGAACTCACGGCACGGCAAACTGAGAAAATCACGGCGGCAAAACAAACTCTGCAAATTGATGGTGCCGGTTATGTAAGTCATTTTAAAGCAGTTTTTGTGTAAGAATTGTGGCAGTTTGTGATTTGGAAACTGGTGCACGCTAACTTAGAATAAGCTTACAATGTTGTTTTGACTGTTTTGAACTGTCTTCCTTTTCGTTGCGGTTTGGTTGCATGATTTACTAATTCTGTTTCATCGTACGCGTTGCTATTAAAATGCCTAAGAGAATTTTATGTAGAGAACTGAATGAATTTTCTTCATTTCTGGTAAGTAAATATGCGGTAGGTTAAGTCTGAACCCACTCAGCCTAGCACAGGTAACTCGAAACGAAACCGGCAAATTCAACACACTCACTAATAAGCAGAGATAAGAGAAACAAAACAAATGCAAGCGAGCCGAAATCGTGATTTTGATCTGTGAAGCTAAATAATTTGTTTTCAAAATCCAATAATGAACATCACAGTTAACTCCACTAACTAAAACTGAAAATAATTAGTCTAAACAAAATATTTACTAAACAAAATAAATGTGTAAAATGTACAAACATGAACAGGCTTGATAAATATTTACGTGAAGATCTGAAAACCTACACAACTTCAAATTCATTCATTAATGAAATATATAAATTCTCTCAATATAAAATTAGGCTTATGCTTAGTGCATACATTTACGTTTGTTACCTCATTATTGAAGAAGGCTTATAAATTCTGTAGGGCAAAGCTTTCAAACCAGCCCAATCATATCGGACACGAACACGGCAGTCTCGTTGCAAGCTTAGTCCAACACCAGCGACATATTCATTATATGAATTATCACCGAACAACAATTTCTTCCTTTCCATCGGTGTAGCCTTTAACAGTCTTTTATCCTTCACTTCAGTGAACTTGATCGGCTCTGAATTCACTTTTGTTTGAGCTCAATTCAGTGATATTCAGCCTTGCTCAGCCGCAGGTCGAACCCTGGACATCGCGCTCTTTTTGACTTGTTATCCAGTATATCATGTTCAAATCGGCAATTATTTCGGATCTTCCCGTTAAGAGGTTGTCCTAAATCATTTGGCATAAGTTTCCATGATGTGCATGAGTAAATAAAGCGAGAAATACTCGCGAAAATTGATGTTCGCCAGCAGCTTTCTTCGCATCTTTCATTCAGCTTTAAAGGTGAACAGCGTACCAAAGATTTACCGCCTTTTCGAACAATCGCTTCGTTTAAGTTGAAATGAAATGTCCAGATCATTTATTTAACATGTGAAAAAAACTAAACTAAATACTGTATTTCTAAAATAGATTTAGCTAAGCCTAAAAGCAGAGCTTGCGGGTTATTTACCTTGCCCTTTATTTAAATCTGAATTTACGCGATGATAAAATTATCAGGCTAAGTAAAAACTGAGTACTTGAGCCCGCGATCAATTGGAAAACCATTACCTGGTCAGCGGTCAACTTCCAAAAAGACGTCCCCTCGATTAGCTCTACGCCTGAGCCCGCGATATGGTCATGTGATACTGGTCAGCGGATACCTTGTTTTGACAGCTGTCAATTGACCATGACATGGAAGTTCAATATCAAAGATTTAACAGTAACCAAAGCGGTAATTGTTCTGTGACTCCCCTCCCCCTCCCCCAGAGTCTGTACGGACGGACGGACGGACGTACGGTCACGTGATTACCAAATTTTCTCGGCTTGGTGGTTTACCAAATTTTCTTACCCATGGTGCTCCGCTGGCGCGCTTCGCGCGCTGGAGCTCCGCTATTAACATATTACCATATTTAATTTACGAATAGACTTACTAATCACTCTGAAAGGAGGCATGACCACGCTGTAATCGTTCGTATTAGTTCCATAATAGATTCCTCTTGGTGTTGTTAATAACATTTTAAAGCAAAAATAATAGATTCCTTGAATTCATACATCTGCCACCTTGCACCAAAATTTTATGCCAACGCGCACAGTTCCTTGTCTATTTATAAAAGCACTTGTATAATACATTTCAAAGGTCAATGACATGTCATACTTCACACTGTGGGTAAAGTTCATAGAAAATGACAAAACTTTTGTAGCTTTTGCTAATTATTAAAAATAGTTATGAAATCCGAGGGTTGGATTCCGACCCCACAAGGTCATATTAAGGCTCATCTTTATTTTGCACATATATTTGCTAATCACTCACAAAGGAGGCACGTCCACGCTATGATCGTTGGTATGGGTTCTACAATGGATGCCTCTTGGTGTTGTTAATAATATTTTAAAGCTAAATATAGATCCCTTGAATTCATACATCTGCGATTTTATGCCAACGCGCACAGTTCGCGCAGATAACGTGGCGCGTAATCATCAAATTCGGATGTCATATGACAGGACGTCTCACGTGGGCCCGAGAAATAGACCACTTGCAACTATCGACGAGAAAATGAAAAGAAAATGTTTCAGGATCTTTCCACAACCATAATTTGCTTCCAACCCGTATTACTATTATCAGCTCATTCTGAATGGCCCCGGTTGGCTCGTTTACTAGGGAAACACGGCGCGGTCAACCGGAATGGAATTCAAGAAAAAAAAAATCCAAAATGGCGCAACATTCACGATTATCGTAGCTTTGTCGACTTTTGTAACTTTACGAATCCCACTGAAGTGGAAATACATACAATTCCAAATCATGCCATTCTGGCCGCCCTTTTGGGAAAGCGAAGCTAATTTGTTAAAAAGGTTTCGTCCCGGTAACCGGCTTGAGTGTTCATATGGAAAAAAAGTTAAATCCCATTCATTGCCGAGGCCTCGGTAACCGGGCTGGCCCACTTTCATATATGAACATAGTAAGGGGAGATTTCGGTAACCAGGTTAGCTCCGTCGACCGGTTCATATGAAGAGGCCCTAAACATAAAGACCGACCAGTGGAAGGTAAATAGAAAGATGAGCTGTTGCTTGTCACGTGACACGATTATCACCTTACATTTAAATGGCCTTGTAAAGAGAGTTTCTACACTGAAAATGGAGAAACTACTATCGTGACATCCCAAGCCTCCTAATTATAAATTCTTTATTTCCTTCCTTCAAGTCCACTTATCCTCTGATTTTACTGTCAGTGTAAAGATTGAAAACATCCTAATCAAGGAGGACAAACGCCAAAAGCAAATATGCAACTTTTGCATTCACCCTCGCAGAAGTAAGGAAACGAATGCTCACTGTATAACCAACGTCACGTAACACTAAACGAGCCTGTTCCACAGGGCAAAATCTGCTAAGTTATGCTTACTTAGTTTTAAAGGTCCAAGCTCAAAATATTTTCTTGAAAAACCCTCTTGAAAGGTCGTATTAATTTCTGCTAAAACCATAACTATGCGCTAGTTTTTCTCAAAATGAATGTCATCTGTCATTAACCGGACCTGTTTCATCCAAAGAAATCTAAGTTGAAACACAAAAGCTTTATGTTACAGTTAGCTGTTATCTGTTTGTTTACATAAGATCTGCTTTGCTGTCTTGACAACTGCCGTCCGAAGCTCGCGAAGACGCCAGCAATACAAAACTGGATTGATTGACGAGTTCATAAAAGCTATGGTTTCTGCTACGATCCACGCGTTTGTCCAGTTAGCAAGGGAAATAGACGCAATCGACAAGGAGGTAAACAGCGGTGTATAACACAGGAACATCACGATGTAATATATGAACGTGTTCATAGCACTGGTATTGGATCGCTGTGCATTCTGGTTGTTTTCTGCGTTTAAACCTTGCACAGCCTGTTGTTGAGCGTGAATTTGTAAGTGATGATGGCGAACAATCCGAAAGATTCTGATGTAACAAACTGTAAAAATTACAAGGCAACTAATAATAGTAAAAACTATAGCCAAGTAATAAGCACATGTTGTCCATGAGGAAATGAGTGCAAATAGGAAGTTCATGATCCAAAGAATTGCTGATGTATACATAGCGCGATGTGTAGTCATCAAATTTGGATATCGCATGTGATATTGAAGAGCCAAGAGCCGATCCACACTTATGGCTGTAACTGTCAACAGCGAAACTCCACACGCAGCAACCGTCGTAATATTTCTTATCGTGTAAAGGAAATCATTTGTAAGTTCATTCGCGATATAAATCGGTTGTACGATAAGTCCAACTAGAAAGTCTGATGTAGCCAGGCTGCATAAGAACACAGATGATGGTGAACGAAGTGAAGAGGTTCTCAAAATGGCGGCTAGCACCAGAGCGTTACCAATAATGGATATGAGCATCAGTGGTGCATTCAGAACACAGTTTATGATGACAATGGTGTCAGGACGAGAATTTAAGTGAATTTTTTAACCTTAAATGTTGCCGCATTAATAAGGCACAGCCTATGCTGAATTTATTCAATGAAAGAGGTATCATCGCAGTTGGCCAATTTATCACTATCTTTAGACACATTAATTTGCTGATCACTAAAAAAGAGCCATGCTGTTCCAATGTTTTGTTTTGCGCATGCATCGTCAATTTTTGCAGATAACATTTACAACAATGGTCACCGTGTGGTGGTGAATACTGGTATGAAAACATATATTCAGCTGTCGACACAGTTGTCTTTTTTTGTTGCCTGCGTGTAAATACGAAAGGGAATGGACACTCGAAACTTATGGACATATCCTTAGATGAAGCTTGCTTGTCACGAAAACCTCTTAAATTTAAGCCTTGAATCAACGAGCACTTAAACTTTATATGCGACGGGCAGAAAACTGATGCGATAATCATGTATGAACAAATTGTGTTATTGAGCTGTACATATCGACTTTATTGCACCAAAAGCGAAATTTCACTCTTTTAAAAGTGAGAGGGAACGCAAAGATGGCAAACCAATCAGAATTTGACAATTCAGTCGATAAAAGCAAAAGGAACTCTCCCCCTGAAACTATAGACATCATAAACAGTGCACTGAATGCTCCATTAATGCTTATGTCCATAATTGGCAACACTCTGGTGCTAGCCGCCATATTGAGGACTCCTTCGCTTCGTTCACCATCCACTGTGTTCTTGTGCAGTCTGGCTGTCTCAGACCTTCTAGGTGGACTAGTCATTCAACCGGTTTATATCGCCAACCAACTTACAAATGATTCACTGCACCAAGTTATGTACACGATGGCTTTTTGTGCTTGTGGCGTTTCCATCTGTACAATGACAGCCATAAGTGTGGATCGGTTCTTGGCTCTCCATTATCACATGCGATATCCGAATCTGATGACTACACATCGCGCTTTGTACACATCAGCAACTCTCTGGATCATTGTTTTCTTGTCATCGTTATTGTCCTTGTGGAGTATGAACGCTAACTACTTTGCTGCAGCTATAAGTACCGCCATGTGTCTGTTATGTTCTACTGTATGCTACATACAAATCTATCGTGTTGTTCGACAGCATCAGTTACAGGTTCATGTTCAACAACAGGCTGTGGACAGTTTAAAGATACAGCGATCTAAAAGAAGTGCTATAAACACTTTTATTTACTACATCGTGATGATCCTGTGTTATACACCGTTGATTATTTCTATGCTAATGAGAGGTATTCCACACATTTTCGTAACAAAGGTGTGGAATTTAGCACATACTGTAACTTTCCTGAACTCGGCTATCAATCCATTTTTGTATTGCTGGCGCCTTCGCGAGCTTCGAACGGCAGTTCTAAAGGCTGCGAGGGAAATGTTATGGAAACAAACAGATGGTAGCTAACTGTAACATGGAGTTTTTCGGAGATTAAGGTAGATTTATTAGACTTTTTAGAGTTCTCTACAAAAATTCCAAGTAATGTCAGCCTTGCGTATTTGGTCAAGATAGGTATCACATTTACGCCGCTGTTGATATGGAAGCAAGAATAGAGTAGTTTTAAGAGCAAAATCGAGAAGTCGCCATTTTGTGAAATATACAGTCGGGATTTATTTGCTGTGCGGAGTGAACGTCAACAGCTTGCCAGCTTGTTGGAGGTCATTACAAAAGTTTTCACCGTGCGCGAAAAAAGTGGCCTTCAAAAAACCGCTTATGAATTAGAGAAATCGCGTTTGATCGCTATAAAATGTAAAAGTAATATTATTTTCTAACTCTCCTGCCAGGTGGTGAAATTTCTAAAAGTTCGCTTTATATTTTCCTGTTCAAAACATATTTTAATAAGGAACCATTTAGGCCAATAAATTTCGATCGCCCACTACCTCTCGGAACGAGTTATTTCATTGGTTCCTAAAACAATACATAACAGGCTATAACAATGCCCCTATCCCTGAGTAACAATAGAGGTAGTGTTTACAGCGGGCGAATGAAAATAGAGGTTTCAGAGAGGTAGTGTCTTACTGATAAATTTCCGCGGGCCATTTGATTGATTTTTCCATAACTTCAAACAATCACCAAACTGACTCAAAAATCATTGACTTCCAACAGGATACTAACTGCAAATGAGAAAATAGAGAAAACACTCACTAAAAACTGAACATTCAAAATATATGGCTACCACGAGGAAAAATTTCAATGATCAAAGACTTGCCATACTTCCCACTGTGGGTGAAGTTAGGAGAATGTGACCAAACTTTTGTAGCTTTTGATTATTATTAAAAAAATAGTTTTGAAATCCGAGGAGTGAATTCCGACCTCACAAGGTCGTAATTAGGCTTTTAGAAACGGTATCTCAGCTATGTATTAATACATATTAACATATTACATCTTTAATTTACGGATATATTTGCTAATCACTCACAAAGGAGGCATGACCACGCTATGATCGTTCGTATTAGTTCCATAATAGATGCCTCCTGGTTTTGTTAATAACATTTTAAAGCAAAATCCTTGAATTCATACATCTGCCATCTTGCACCAAAATTTTATGCCAACGCATACAGTTCCTTGTCTATTTATAAAAGCACTTCTATAATACATTTCAAAGGTCAATGACATGCCACACTTCACACTGTGGGTAAAGTTGAACTTCATAGAAAGTGACAAACTTCTGTAGCTTTTACTAATTATTAAAAATAGTTATGAAATCCGAGGGCTGGATTCCGACCCCACAAGGTCATTTTAAGGCTTAAAAGAAACAGTATCACAGCTGTGTTGTATTACCATCTTTATTTTGCACATATATTAGTTCACCGAGTAAACAAACAAACTTTTACTGCGTGCCTTTTCATGACTGCACGACAGGTCCGATAGTCCAAATTCCAATTCGATCGGGAATTCGAGGGCCACAGGATTGTCAGTCGCGAGACTGTTATGTGCTACCCTCGTTAAACATAGTTGATTTGATTTCGCGTGAAGATGTCGAAGATAGCCGGACATGTCACGCTCTAATGTTAATGGCCAGTCTGTTTATAAATGTTCATTGTAACGATAAGCCTACTTTCAAAACAGTTAAAGTTTTTGGTGTTTAGTCTACACAGCGTGGCAATTTGTCTTCGGGCAGCACCAGAGCGTTACCAATAATGGATATGAGCATCAGTGGTGCATTCAGAACACAGTTTATGATGACAATGGTGTCAGGACGAGAAGTTTGGCCACTATTGCCTGAATAATCAGTTTCTGATTTGTTTGCCATCTTTGCTGACAGCCTTCTCTTTCTAACGGGGTAAAATTGCAGGAAGGTAACACAATGATAATCCTACCCTAATATGATTGCTGAAAACTAATAGGTCGTAGTCAAAAGAAAGACATCTGCCGTGGATTGTGGCACAAAGGGGCCTGTTTAAGTAATGTGGCTCATATATATGCTCCAATAATTTTCGATCATCAATTTCAGCTGCAGCTATAAACAAGCCAGAAACAATAGCATTTTGTTATTGGAATATGTATTGAGATAGGAACATATAGGACATTGTGACAAAAAGTTGAATTCAAGGACCAATTGCATGACACTGCTATTAACGAAACCAAATAAAAACTACGGTGCAGCAAAGAAATACCTCCATGTGAGTAATAAGTGTCAAAAGATCTGTAATAATTTGTTGGCAGACTGCAACAATATCCTTTCTATAAAACCTTTTCAGACCGAGAGGAGCGCGAAATTCACCACAAAGAAAACCATGAAGACTTTACAGAGGCAATTAAGTATGGCATTTGATTGTAAACTAAAGTTTTCGTTTTCATGAGGATATTTTGTCTTTCATTTCTTACAGTGTATTTCTCAAGTAGTTTTGACAATTTCAGTCTGAAAAGTAGGTTTTGATCCATCAGTTTTTGAAGTTTTTCGTGTGAGATGTCGAGCAGGAGAGACAGTGTTTCAACGTCAACGGGATATCCTTACACAAAGAGGAGTGTTGAAAATACGACAAGCAGCAGAATATTTTTGACGAAATTTGAGGAGCTTGGAAAGCCGATGAAACACTGTCTCGAGTGTTTGATATAATTATCTTCTCAATCGAAACAAAAACTAAGGAGTAAACCGAGAAATAAAATAGTGAAAATGTATGCTAATTAAGACCGGGCAACCAAACCTCCTGCACGGTTATGATTTCCATTGTTTTAATTTAATTAAAATTTGAGAAGCGAGAAAAAACTGAAGTCACATTTTTAAACAGCGATAAACGAGCTGAAAAAACGAACGCGGAGCGGAGCATTTTTGACAAACTTCGAGGTGTTTGGAAATATGATGAAACACTCTCTCAAGCGTTTGACAAATCTTCTCTATTGAAACTAAAATAATCGAAGATATCAGAAGTCCATAAGGACTTCTGAAGATGACTTTATACCAACTTGGAAACATTTTTTTAGCTTTTCAACACTTCATTGAAGTAGTCAAGTTTGTATAGCGATTTGAATATTAAAATGAAATGTACTTGCAGAGGCAAAGTCTGGATACGAACCTAGTTATCCATCAGGCCCTCCAAGTTTCCGGAGCATAAAGCGACGAGGAGTATTCCTACCTCGTCCTACTCAATCTCAGGGCTATCACCAGCATTCAGTTCGCCGGTACCTGACTTTCCGTCAAGTTAAATCTTCGCACCGTACGAAGGAAATACGGTGAAACTGGGCATAAACCAAATCAAGATATTTTTGGCAAGTTGAAATAATATAGTTTGTTTGATTTTTTCATCCATCTTTTTTCCTAACGTTTGATGCAAATCTTCTCTCTTTTACACTTCTCAACAACAAGTTTCAAGTGATATCAGCCTTTAAAAGGTTGGGTATTTGGTCAAGATAGGTTTTACATTTAAGCCGTAATTAAGATCGAAACAAGAATAGAGCAGTTTTAAGAATAGAGCCATTTTCGGGATTACCTTGTAACGTGCTGCGAGTGAACGTTAACAGTTTGCCAGCTTATATGAGGTCATTACAAAACTTGCCACCGTAGCATATTAAAGATAATCGCATTTCTTAAAAAAAAATAGGGTTCAGAAAACTACTTATACATTAGACAAATCGCGTTTGATCGCCATAAGATTTAAAATTTTACATTATTCTTGGACTCTTCTGCCAGTAGATCGCTTGATATTCCATGTTCAAAAACTCGTTTTAAAAAGGGACCCTTCAGACCGATTAATTCCAGCGGGCCTTTATAATTGATTTTTCCATAACTTCAAACAATCACTACAGTGACTAAAAAAGTATTAAAACTACCACCGGATACTAGCTGATTATATGAGAAATGGAATATGGCTCCCATGAATATGCGGAAAAAACGTGCATGACAAATTCGGATAATATATTTTGCTGATGAAAAAATAGAAGCTGACGGCAAATTAAGAACTTTAAAAACGTTTAGCTCAATTTAGAACTACAGAGTGCACCCCGGAACCAAAAGCAGGTGTTTTGAGCAGAAAGTTAACTGTTCTGAGCGTGAAATTTTTAACCTTAAATAAAGCACAGCCTTTGCTGTGTTATTTCAATGAAATAGGTATCATCGCAGTTGGCCAATTTTATCACTATCTTTAGACAAAATTAATTCATTTGCCGATCACTCAAAAAGAACCATGCAGTTCCAGCCTTTTGTTTTGGACATGCATAATAGCTATCTTTAATTTTCGCAAATAACATTTAAAACAATGGTTCCCATGTGGTGGACAATGCCGGTACGGCAACATATTCACCTGTCAATAAAGATGTCTTTTCTCTTGCCTGCTTGTAAACATCGAGCTGTACATAACGACTGTACTGCACCAAAAAGTGAGAGGTAAGGCGAAGATGGCAAGCCAATCAGAAATTGACAATTCAGGCGATGTGGGCAAAAGCAGCACTCGCCCTGAAACTATTGTCATCATAAACTGTGCACTGAATGCGCCATTGATGCTCATATCCATTATTGGCAACACTCTGGTGCTAGCCGCCATATTGAGAACTCCTTCGCTTCGTTCATCGTCCACTGTGTTCTTGTTCAGTCTGGCGGTCTCAGACCTTCTAGTTGGACTAGTAGTGCAACCGGTTTATATCGCCAATGAACTTACAAATAATTTGCTGCGCAAAGTGATGACCACGATGGCGATGGCTGCATGTGGTGTTTCCATCAGTACAATGACAGTCATAAGTGTGGATCGGTTCTTGGCTCTTCATTATCACATGCGATATCCGAATTTGATGACTACAAATCGCGCGATGTATACATCAGCAACTCTCTGGATCATCAATTTCTTGTTATCGTTATTGTCCTTTTTGAATATGAACGCTTATTATTTTGCTGGAGCTATTGGTGTTGCCTTTTGTCTGTTATTTTCTACTGTTTGTTACATACGGATCTATCGTATTGTTCGAAAGCATCAGTTACAGATTCAACAACAGGCTGTGGACAGTATGAATGCCGAAAATAATCGTAACATGCATCGATCGAAAAGAAGTGCGATAAACACTTTTATTTTCTACATCGTGATGATCTTGTGTTATACACCGTTGATTATTTCTATGATAATGTTAGGTATTCCAAACATTCCCGTAACAAAGCCGTGGAATTTAGCAGATACTGTGGCTTTTCTGAACTCGGCAATCAATCCATTTTTATATTGCTGGCGCCTTCGCGAGCTTCAGACGGCAGTTGTAAAGGCTGCGAGGAAAATGCTATGCAAACAAACAGATGGCAGCTAACTGTAACCTAGAGTTTTAGAGATTTAAGGTAGATTTATTAGACTCTTTTGACTAATTCTCTACAAAAGTTTCAAGTAATGTCAGCCTGTCAAGAAAGGTATCACATTTATGCCGCAGTTTTTCATGGAAACAAGAATAGAGCAGTTTTAAGAGCAAAATCACTTATCGCTTAAAAAGCACTTATTTGCTATGCGGAGTAAACGTCAATAGTCCGCTGCCAGCTTGTTTGAGGTCATTACAAAAGTTTTTACTGTACGTGTTCATACGAAAGATGATGAAATCGCATTTTTTGAAAACGTGGCCTTTAAAAAAGCACCTATGACACAAATTGCTATAAAATATAACATTAATTATTTTCTAACTCTTCCGCCAGGTTAAAAAATTTCTAAGAGTTCGCTTTATATTTTCCTGTTCAAAAACACATTTTTCATATGGACCTTTTAAGACAATGCATTTCTGCGGGCCATCCTAATTGCTTTTTCCATAACTTCAAACAATCACCAAACTGACTCAAAAATCATTAAAACTCCCAGCAGGATACTAACTGCTTATATGAGCGAATTAAAAAAAATCACTGGAAACAGGAAATTCAAAATATATGGCTGCTACAAAAAGAAACACGTCAGTGATCACTGACATGCCACACTTGCCACTGCGGGTAAAGTTACGAGAATATTACCAAGCTTTTGTAGCTTTTGCTTATTATTGAAAGTATTTATGAAATCCGAGGAGTGAATTCCGACCTCATAAGGTCACAATAAGGCTTATAGAAACGGTATCGCAGCTATGTGTTGACGTATATTAACATATTACCATCTTTAATTTACGAATATATTTGCTAATCACTCACAAAGGAGGCATGACAACGCTGTAATCGTTCGTATTAGTTCCATGATAGATGCCCCTTGGCTTTGTTAATAACGTTTTAAAGCAAAATATATAATAGATTCCTTGAATTCATACATCTGCCACCTTGCACCAAAATGTTATGCCAACGCGCACAGTTCCTTGTATATTTATAAAAGCACTTGTATAATACATTTTAAAGGTCAATGACATGTCATACTTCACACTGTGGGTAAAGTTCATAGAGAGTGACAAACTTTTGTAGCTTTTACTAATTATTAAAAATAGTTATGAAATCCGAAGGCTGGATTCCGACCCCACAAGGTCATTTTAAGGCTTAAAGGAAACAGTATCACAACTGTGTTGTATTACCATACACGCTGTCATAGTTGGTATGAGTTCCACAATGGATACTTCTTGGTGTTGTTAACAATGTTTTAAAGCAAAATATAGATCCCTTGAATTCATAGCATCACAGCTGTGTTGTACATGTATTACCATCTTTATTTTGCACATATATTTGTTCACCGAGTAAACAAACAAACCTTTACTGCGTGCCTTTTCATGACTGCACGACAGCTTTCGCGTGAAGATGTCGAAGATAGCCGACATGTCACGCTCAAATGTTAATGGCCAGTCTGTTTATAAATGTTCATTGTAACGATAAGCCTACTTTCAAAACAGTTAAAGTTTTTGGTGTTTAGTCTACACAGCGTGGAAATTTGTCTTCGGGCAGCACCAGAGCGTTACCAATAATGGATATGAGCATCAGTGGTGCATTCAGAACACAGTTTATGATGACAATGGTGTCAAGACGAGAAGTTTGGCCACTATTGCCCGAATAATCAGTTTCTGATTCGTTTGCCATCTTTGCTGACAGCCTTCTCTTTCTAACGGGGTAAAATTGCAGGAAGGTAACACAATGTTAATCCTACCCTAACATGATTGCTGAAAACTAATAGGTCGTAGTCAAAAGAAAGACATCTGCCGTGGATTTAATGAATGCTGGGTTGTGGCACAAAGGGGCCTGTTTAAGTAATGTGGCTCATATATATGCTCCAATAATTTTCGATCATCAATTTCAGCTGCAGCTATAAACAAGCCAGAAACAATAGCATTTTGTTATTGGAATATGTATTGAGATAGGAACATATAGGACATTGTGACAAAAAGTTGAATTCAAGGACCAATTGCATGACACTGCTATTGACAAAACCAAATAAAAACTACGGTGCAGCAAAGAAATACCTCCATGTGAGTAATAAGTGTCAAAAGATCTGTAATAATTTGTTGGCAGAGCGCAACAATATCCTTTCTATAAAACCTTTTCAGACCGAGAGGAGCGTGAAATTCACCACAAAGAAAACCATGAAGACTTTACAGAGGCAATTTTTCGTTTTCATGACGATATTTTGTCTTTCATTTCTTACAGTGTATTTCTCAAGTAGTTTTGACAATTTCAGTCTGAAAAGTAGGTTTTGATCCATCAGTTTTTGAAGTTTTTCGTGTGAGATGTCGAGCAGGAGAGACAGTGTTTCAACGTCAACGGGATATCCTTACACAAAGAGGAGTGTTGAAAATACGACAAGCAGCAGAATATTTTTGACGAAATTTGAGGAGCTTGGAAAGCCGATGAAACACTGTCTCGAGTGTTTGATATATCTTGTCAATCGAAACAAAAACTAAGGAGTAAACCGAGAAATAAAATAGTGAAAATGTATGCTAATTAAGACCGGGCAACCAAACCTCCTGCACGGTTATGATTTTCATTGTTTTAATTTAATTAAAATTTGAGAAGCGAGAAAAAACTGAAGTCACATTTTTAAACACCGATAAACGAGCTGAAAAAACGAACGCTGAGCGGAGCATTTTTGACAAACTTCGAGGTGTTTGGAAATATGATGAAACACTCTCTCAAGCGTTGGACAAATCTTCTCTATTGAAACTAAAATAATCGAAGATATCAGAAGTCCATATGGACTTCTGAAGATGACTTTATACCAACTTGGAAACATTTTTTTAGCTTTTTAACACTTCATTGAAGTAGTCAAGTTTGTATAGCGATTTGAATATTAAAATGAAATGTACTTGCAAAGGCAAAGTCTGGATACGAACCTAGTTATCCATCAGGCCCTCCCAGTGTCCGGAGCATAAAGCGACGAGCAGTATTCCTACCTCGTCCTACTCCATCTCAGGGCTATCACCAGCATCCAGTTCGCCGGTACCTGACTTTCCGTCAAGTTAAATCTTCGCACCGTACGAAGGAAATACGGTGAATCTGGGCATAAACCAAATCAAGATATTTTTGGCAAGTTGAAATAATATAGTTTGTTTGATTTTTTCATCCATCTTTTTTCCTAACGTTTGATGCAAATCTTCTCTCTTTTACACTTCTCAACAACAAGTTTCAAGTGATATCAGCCTTTAAAAGGTTGGGTATTTGGTCAAGATAGGTTTTACATTTAAGCCGTAATTAAGATCGAAACAAGAATAGAGCAGTTTTAAGAATAGAGCCATTTTCGGGATTACCTTGTAACGTGCTGCGAGTGAACGTTAACAGTTTGCCAGCTTATATGAGGTCATTACAAAACTTGCCACCGTAGCATATTAAAGATAATCGCATTTCTTAAAAAAAAATAGGGTTCAAAAAACTACTTATACATTAGACAAATCGCGTTTGATCGCCATAAGATTTAAAATTTTACATTATTCTTGGACTCTTCTGCCAGTAGATCGCTTGATATTTCATGTTCAAAAACTCGTTTTAAAAAGAGACCCTTCAGACCGATTAATTCCAGCGGGCCTTTATAATTGATTTTTCCATAACTTCAAACAATCACTACAGTGACTAAAAAGGTATTAAAACTACCAAACGGATACTAGCTGATTATATGAGAAATTGAATATGGCTCCCATGAATATGCGGAAAAAACGTGCATGACAAATTCGGATAATATATTTTGCTGATGAAAAAATAGAAGCTGACGGCAAATTAAGAACTTTAAAAACGTTTAGCTCAATTTAGAACTACAGAGTGCACGCCGGAACCAAAAGCAGGTGTTTTGAGCAGAAAGTTAACTGTTCTGAGCGTGAAATTTTTAACCTTAAATAAAGCACAGCCTTTGCTGTATTATTTCAATGAAAGAGGTATCATCGCAGTTGGCCAATTTTATCACTATCTTTAGACAAAATTAATTCATTTGCCGATCACTCAAAAAGAACCATGCAGTTCCAGCCTTTTGTTTTGCACATGCATAATAGCTATCTTTAATTTTCGCAAATAACATTTAAAAGAATGGTTTCCATGTGGTGGACAATGCCGGTATGGCAACATATTCACCTGTCAATAAAGATGTCTTTTCTCTTGCCTGCTTGTAAACATAATACGGAGGGACAGGACACTCGAAACTAATGAACGTATCGTTAGTTGTAGCTTGCTAGTTAAGAAAACCTCTTTAATTTGATACTCAGTTGAATCAGCGACCACCTAAACTTTATATATGCGACAGGCAGAAGACTGATGCGATAATCATATATATATATATATATATATATATATATATATATATATATATATATATATATGTGTTATCGAGCTGTACATAACGACTGTACTGCACCAAAAAGTGAGAGGTAAGGCGAAGATGGCAAGCCAATCAGAAATTGACAATTCAGGCGATGTGGGCAAAAGCAGCACTCGCCCTGAAACTATTGTCATCATAAACTGTGCACTGAATGCGCCATTGATGCTCATATCCATTATTGGCAACACTCTGGTGCTAGCCGCCATATCGAGAACTCCTTCGCTTCGTTCATCGTCCACTGTGTTCTTGTTCAGTCTGGCGGTCTCAGACCTTCTAGTTGGACTAGTAGTGCAACCGGTTTATATCGCCAATGAACTTACAAATAATTTGCTGCGCAAAGTGATGACCACGATGGCGATGGCTGCATGTGGTGTTTCCATCAGTACAATGACAGTCATAAGTGTGGATCGGTTCTTGGCTCTTCATTATCACATGCGATATCCGAATTTGATGACTACAAATCGCGCGATGTATACATCAGCAACTCTCTGGATCATCAATTTCTTGTTATCGTTATTGTCCTTTTTGAATATGAACGCTTATTATTTTGCTGGAGCTATTGGTGTTGCCTTTTGTCTGTTATTTTCTACTGTTTGTTACATACGGATCTATCGTATTGTTCGAAAGCATCAGTTACAGATTCAACAACAGGCTGTGGACAGTATGAATGCCGAAAATAATCGTAACATGCATCGATCGAAAAGAAGTGCGATAAACACTTTTATTTTCTACATCGTGATGATCTTGTGTTATACACCGTTGATTATTTCTATGATAATGTTAGGTATTCCAAACATTCCCGTAACAAAGCCGTGGAATTTAGCAGATACTGTGGCTTTTCTGAACTCGGCAATCAATCCATTTTTATATTGCTGGCGCCTTCGCGAGCTTCAGACGGCAGTTGTAAAGGCTGCGAGGAAAATGCTATGCAAACAAACAGATGGCAGCTAACTGTAACCTAGAGTTTTAGAGATTTAAGGTAGATTTATTAGACTCTTTTGACTAATTCTCTACAAAAGTTTCAAGTAATGTCAGCCTGTCAAGAAAGGTATCACATTTATGCCGCAGTTTTTCATGGAAACAAGAATAGAGCAGTTTTAAGAGCAAAATCACTTATCGCTTAAAAAGCACTTATTTGCTATGCGGAGTGAACGTCAATAGTCTGCCAGCTTGTTTGAGGTCATTACAAAAGTTTTTACCGTGCGTGTTCATACGAAAGATGATGAAATTGCATTTTTTGAAAACGTGGCCTTTAAAAAAGCACCTATGACACAAATCGCTATAAAATATAACATTTTAAATTATTTTCTAACTCTTCCGCCAGGTTAAAAAATTTCTAAGAGTTCGCTTTATATTTTCCTGTTCAAAAACACATTTTAATATGGACCTTTTAGGACAATGCATTTCTGCGGGCCATCCTAATTGCTTTTTCCATAACTTCAAACAATCACCAAACTGACTCAAAAATCATTAAAACTCCCAGAAGGATACTAACTGCTTATATGAGAGAATTAAAAAAAATCACTGGAAACAGGAAATTCAAAATATATGGCTGCTACAAAAAGAAACACGTCAGTGATCACTGACATGCCACACTTGCCACTGCGGGTAAAGTTACGAGAATATTACCAAGCTTTTGTAGCTTTTGCTTATTATTGAAAGTATTTATGAAATCCGAGGAGTGAATTCCGACCTCATAAGGTCACAATAAGGCTTATAGAAACGGTATCGCAGCTATGTGTTGACGTATATTAACATATTACCATCTTTAATTTACGAATATATTTGCTAATCACTCACAAAGGAGGCATGACAACGCTGTAATCGTTCGTATTAGTTCCTTGTATATTTATAAAAGCACTTGTATAATACATTTCAAAGGTCAATGACATGTCATACTTCACACTGTTCAAAACTGGGCATAAACCTTTAGCATGTCCGGTTCTAGCTCTACCTTGAAACTATGAAAAAAAAGAAGATATTTTTGGCAAGTTGAAATAATATAATTTGATTTTCTCATCCATCTTTATTGGTTTCCTAAGGTTGGATGCAAATCTTCTCTCTTTTACACTTCTCAACAACAAGTTTCAAGTGATATCAGCCTTTAAAAGGTTGGGTATTTGGTCAAGATAGGTATTACATTTATGCCGCAATTAAGATGGAAACAAGCAGAGCACAGTTGAGAAGTCGCCATTTTCTGAAATCTACGCTCAGGATTACCTTGTAACGTGCTGCGAGTGAACGTTAACAGTTTGCCAGCTTATATGAGGTCATTACAAAATTTGCCACCGTAGCAGATTAAAGATAATGGCATTTCTCAAAAAAAAAATAGGCTTCAGAAGACCGCTTATACATTACACAAATTGCGTTTGATCGCCACAAGATTTAGAATTTGACATCATTCTTGGACTCTTCTGCCAGTAGATCGCTTAATATTTCATGTTCAAAGACTCGTTTTAAAAAGGGACCCTTCAGACAGATCAATTCCCGCGGGCCATCTTAATTCATTTTTCCATAACTTCAAACAATCACCACAGTGACTAAAAAAATATTAAAACTACCAACCGGATACTAGCTGATTATATGAGAAAATTGAAAAAAAAATTGCTTAGAACAGAAAATTCAAAATATATGGCTGCCATGAAGTATGTGGCAAAAGCGTGCATGATAATCTCGAATTATGTATTTTGCTATAGAAAAGATAGAAGCTGACAGCAAATTAAGAAGATCTTGCTCGTAATTTGTAAAAGCGGTTCTATCAATTTAGAACCACTATACAGAGTGCTCGCCGATACCGAATGCAGGTGTTTTAAGGAAAAATTGAACTGTTCTGCGCGTGAATTTTTAAACTTTAAATGTTGCCAAATTAATAAAGCACAGCCTTTGCTGAATTTATTCAATGAAACAGGTATCATCGCAGTTGGCCAATTTATCACTATCTTTAGACAAATTAATTTGCTAATCACTAAAAAAGAGCCATGCTGTTCCAATGTTTTGTTTTGCGCATGCATAATAGCTATCGTCAATTTTCGCAAATAACATTTAAAACAATGGTCACCGTGTGGTGGTGAATACTGGTATGAAAACATATATTCAGCTGTCGACACGGTTGTCTTTTTTTGTTGCCTGCGTGTAAATACGAAAGGAAATGGACACTCGAAACTTATGGACATATCCTTAGATGAAGCTTGCTAGTCACGAAAACCTCTTAAATTTAAGCCTTGAATCAACAAGCACTTAAACTTTATATGCGACGGGCAGAAAACTGATGCGATAATCATATCTGAACAAATTGTGTTATTGAGCTGTACATAACGACTTTATTGCACCAAAAGCGAAATTTCACTCTTTTAAACGTGAGAGGGAACGCAAAGATGGCAAACCAATCAGAATTTGACAATTCAGTCGATAAAAGCAAAAGCAACTCTCCCCCTGAAACTATAGGCATCATAAACATTGCACTGAATGCTCCATTGATGCTCATATCCATTATTGGCAACACTCTGGTGCTAGCCGCCATATTGGGAACTCCTTCGCTTCGTTCACCGTCCACTGTGTTCTTGTGCAGTCTGGCTGTCTCAGACCTTCTAGTTGGACTAGTCATTCAACCGGTTTATATCGCCAATGAACTTACAAATGATTCACTGCACCAAGTTATGTACACGATGGCTTTTTGTGCTTGTGGCGTTTCCGTCTGTACAATGACAGCCATTAGTGTGGATCGGTTCTTGGCTCTTCATTATCACATACGATATCCGAATTTGATGACTACACATTGCGCTATGTGCATATCAGCAACTCCCTGGATCATTGTTTTCTTGTCATCGTTATTGTCCTTGTGGAATATGAACGCGCTTCATTTTGCTGCAGCTATTAGTATTGCCATTTGTCTGTTATGTTCTTCTGTTTGCTATATACGAATCTATCGTATTGTTCGACAGCATCAGTTACAGATTCATGTTCAACAACAGGCTGTGGACAGTTTAAACATACAGCGATCGAAAAGAAGTGCGATAAACACTTTTATTTACCACATCGTGATGATCCTGTGTTATACACCGTTGATTATTTCTATGATAATGTTAGGCATTCCACACATATCCGTAACAAAGGCGTTGAATTTAGCAGAAACTGTGGCTTTTCTAAACTCGGCAATCAATCCATTTTTGTATTGGTGGCGTCTTCGAGAGCTTCGAACGGCAGTTGTAAAGACTGCGAGGCAAATGCTATGCAAACAAACAAATGGCAGCTAACTGTAACATAGAGTTTTAGAGATTTAAGGTAGATTTATTAGACTCTTTTGACTAATTCTCTACAAAAGTTTCAAGTAATGTCAGCCTGTCAAGAAAGGTATCACATTTATGTTGCTGTTTTCCATGGAAATAAGAATAGAGCAGTTTTAATAGCAAAATCCCTTATCGGTTAAAAAGCACTTATTTGCTATGTGGAGTGAACGACATCAGTTTGTTTGAGGTTATTACAAAAGTTTTTTTCCGTGCGCGTTCATATGAAAGATGATGAAATAGCATTTTTTGAAAAAGTGGGCTTTAAAAATCCAACTATGAATTAGACAAATCGCTACAAAATATTAAATTTTGATTTTTTTTTCTGACTCTTCTGCCAGGTTAAAAAATTTCTAAGAGCTAGTTCGCTCTATATTTTCCTGTTCAAAAACACATTTTTAATATGAACCTTTTAGGACAATGCATTTCCGCGAGCCATCCTAATTGTATTTTTTTCCATAACTTCAAACAATCACCAAACTGTTTCAAAAATGTTAATTATGAAAACTGCCAATACAGGATACTAACTGCTTATATGAGAAAATTAAAAAAAAAAATCACTGGAAATTCACAATATATGGCTGCTACAAAAAGGAACATTTCAGTAATGAATGACATGCCACACTTGCCACTGTGGGTAAAGTTACGAAAATGTCACCACACGTTAGTAGCTTTTGCTTATTTTTAAAAATAATTAAGAAATCCGAGGAGTGGATTCCGACCCAACATGGTCATAATAAGGCTTATAGAAACGGTATCGCAGCTATGTGTTAACATATATTAACATATTACCATATTTAATTTACGAACATATTTGCTAATCACTCTCAAAGGAGGCATGTCCACGCTGTGATCGTTCGTATTAGTTCCATAATAGATGCCTCTTGGTTTTGTTAACAACATTTTAAAGCAAACTATAGATCCCTTGAATTTACATATATATATGCCATCTTGCACCATAATTTTTTGCCAACTTGCACAGTTTCTTGTCTATTGATCAAAACACTTGTACAGTTGGACGTGAAGAGCCATATGCTACTTACTACTTATTTACAAACCAACTATCAACAACTAACCAGCACTCGAAAAGGAATTTTTTATTTTCAGAGTTATTATATTCATGTATAGAATACCGTTTGACGAGCTGATTATTTTTATATTTAACTTGTCCTGAATACTCCATTGCTGGTCGTAGGCATTACTGGCAGCAATCTGGTGCTACTCGTTATTTACTGTGCGTGTGGCACTGTGGATATAGTTGTAATTAGTCAGTGTATATTTAACAATTATTCCACGAGCGGATGTAAGATATGAATTGGCTATAGAGCGTTTTCACTCACGTGACCAGCGGCCATATTGCTTTGGTAAAACAAAAGAAAATTTTTGCATAGAAGTAGAGTTTAATTCCCAGAGGAATGGCTTGGTACACCAATAGGGCCGTCGTTTCTTTGTTTTGGAACACCAATATGGCTGCCGTGACGTCATATGAAAACGCTTTATAACGATCTCATACCCAACAAGCGCGAGTGGAATAATTTTTTTTTTTTATTAAAAACGCCCAAAAGAGTTGCAGTATTTGAGCTCCCAAGCTGTTCTCGTTGACGCGTATCGGTTACGACATTTATGGTCAGTGGAAATGAGCTCATATGCCATTACCTGTTAACCAATCAAAACTCGGGAATTGTAATATAGCATTGTTAGTTTTTAATAACATACATTATGCTAACGTTTTGAAAATGTTTTCATGTCAAACGGAAAGATCATTTCGCTATACACGAAAAAATACGTATATGCTTAGAAAATTTAATGAAATTTAATATTTTAAGAAACTTTTGAAAGCGTTTGAGGGGCTATCTAAAAAGTTCCTTGTTTTAGTGTAGTGTTTTAGACGTCGTCTCTTGCTAAATGTGTAATAAATTCTTGTTTAATTTGGAACTGAGGTCTATGCTGCATATATTAGCTTACTGTTAATTAATTATTTGCCGGCTACCTGACAAATTATTGTCACATGTTTGGAGGCATTGGGCACTCTATTCTTTGTTTTACGTGCATTATGGCCACCTTTTAATTCCCTTAATAACATTTTAATTTAAAGATTCTTTGAATTCAAACACCTGCTACAAGGAACCATGTTGTTATGTCAACGTATATGCGGATATTTAAGAAGCATAATAAGAGTCGCATTCTTCTTACATAGGTGCACTGTGCCACAAGCAACGATTTCTATTTGCACAGTAAGTTTCAGTTATTTCATTTGAATAATATAAAATTCTGAATTAAACATCGAGTCGAAGAACAGCATTCGTCGAACTTTTAGTCCAAACACTAAACAAAAACTTGGTGCAATTTCAAAAACGAGAGATCCTTTTGGAAAAGCCCTCTTTGAACCACAAGCCAGGTAAAATTTCGGTTAATTCTTTGAGCAATCATACCGAAGTGAAAAATAACGTTTGACGGCCATTTCACCAAACACACGACAACACCGTTTAAAGGTGAACAGATCAGTCAGGAACTGATATTCAGGCAGCATGAGCACTAATTTTCGTCCGGAAACGATTCTCATTGTAAACTGTCTCCTGAATGCACCACTGATGCTCACATCTATCGTTGGCAACACTCTGGTGCTAGCCGCCATATTGCGAACTCCTTCGCTTCGTTTACCGTCTGCTGTTTTCTTATGCAGTCTGGCTGTCTCGGACCTTCTGGTTGGACTTGTGGTGCAACCGATTTACATCGCGAATGTACTCACGAATGATTTACTGTACAAGATAAGAAACGCCATGTCCGTTTCTGCATGCGGTGTTTCGCTGATGACAATGACAGCCATAAGTGTGGATCGGTTCTTGGCTCTTCATTATCACATGCGTTATCCAGATTTGATGACTACACAGCGCGCTGCGTATACATCAATGGCTCTTTGGCTAATTGGCCTTCTTCTACCCTTCCTACTCTTTTGGAAACTGAAAGCTTTTCAGTTTGCTATTGCTGTGGCCATTGCCATATGCATTTTTATTTCAACTGTTTGTTACATCAAAATTTATCAAATTGTACGACAGCATCAATTACAGATACACGCTCAACAACAAGCTATGGAAATATTTAATGCTGAAAACAATCAGAACATGGAACGATCAAAGAAAAGTGCCATAAACACTTTTATATATTACATGGCAATGATTCTGTGCTATACCCCAATGTTTATTGGCATGTTTATCATAGCAGCTTCCAGCATTCGCTGGACAATCGCGTGGAACTTAGCAAAAACTATGGCATATATGAACTCGTCCATCAATCCAGTTTTGTATTGCTGGCGTCTTCGCGAGCTTCGAACGGCAGTTGTAAAGACTGCGAGGCAGATGTTATGGAAACGAGCAAAGGAAACTTAGGGCTCCTTCTTCGTGTAGAAGACACAGGACACGTCACAATAGAACACTGAGTCGCAAACCTATTGTTTTTATTGTATTCGTCGTTCTTTTGCCCTTTGGTTCTCTATTGTTATAGGTGAACTGTGTCTTCTACACCAAGTAAGAGCCAAACTTAGCGTATTTAAATCGGCATATTAGGTTTTACATTGCCGATTGTTCTTAGCAGAAACAACCAAGTTATATTAGATAATTTAAAGGAAGATTCGTTGGCCTCGAAGGAGGAGTTGCTTAGTATCACGTGACATAAAATAGAAGAGGAGATAGAAAAATTGACATGACAGCCATTACAATCTCTTTGGCTATCTAAGATAAGGCTGCATAACGCTTAAATAATCACCTAGAAATTCTGTTTGAAAGGCACGTTTGAGAAATTGGGGCTTCTTTTAAATAACAAAAGCAGCTGCCTTACCCCAAAATGAGTTGGTTTTTATGCGTGGTGACTGCATTAGGTACAGCAAGTATTGTTTAAAGATAGGGTTACCTCACAGCTGTTTATAAGAATTTATACAATCTACAAACGATGCATGCTGCTCCAGTCTTGTTTAATATGCTTTATTGTTATTTTTTTATTCGAATTCGAAAACTTGGAAGCTCACGAAAAAAATAAAAATAAAATGGAAAATAGTTTTTTCTTTTGTACACCATGATGATCACTGTAATTTTCTATTTTCAAATTAGATGCAGTGATGATCGATGAGATTATGGCAGCACTGCACATGTCACATGAACCTTTTAGTATATACAGACCTTTCTGTATTATAATCGTTTGATTCACAGCTGGCCAATTTTTCTTGAAAAGGAATACTAGTTTTTTCACCTAAAATTTTTGTCAAGCTATTTGACCAAACACTCGACAAAATCATGCCGAAATGCTAAAATGTTGGAGAGGATTTTTTAAGCAGTGTGGCTAATATTTCTCATCCTGAAACTATTGTTATCATAAACTGTGTTCTTGGTTCGGTTCTTGGCTCTTCATTATCACATGCGATATCCAAATTTGATGACTACACATCGCGCTGTTTATACATCAGCAATTCTGTGGATCATTAGTTTCCTACTATCATTCATATCATTTTGGAGCATCAATGCTTATTATTTTACCATAGCTGCTAGTATTGTTATTTTTCTTTTGATTTCTTCTGTTTGTTACATCAGAACAACATCGGATTGTTCGTCAGCATCAGCTTCAAATTTACGTCCAACAACAGGCTATGGAAAACGTTAATGCTCAAAACAATCTGAGCATGCAAAAGAGTGCTATTTTAAAGCACTTTTATCTACTACATCGTGATGATTCTGTGTTATACCCCACTTTTTATTGCCATGTCAATTTTAACTATTTCCAAACATCACTGGACGAATGCTTGGAACTTAACTGATACTTTAGCATTTCTGAACTCGTCCATCAATCCTTTGTTGTATTGCTGGCCTCTCTGCGAGCTTCGCACAGCAGTTGTTAAGACTGCAAGGCGGATTTTATGTAAACAGACGGAGTAAAACTAGTTAATTAATTATTGGGCTGTGGAAGTCGATTCTCCTCAGCAAACCACAACATATACATTGATTAGATTAAACTGGTAACTTTTTGTTTGCGAAACACTGTCTCTTTCATTTGAGACATTATTCAATTGAATTTTATTAGCGGATTTGGGAAGGGCACCTTAGAAAACCCTGTTTTCTACAATATTGCAATACCTTACTAAAGGAGCTAAGAGATGGGCAGCATACCTTAAACCATTGGTAATCGTTTCTGAATTTTGTCGTTTGTAATCCCCGTCAATCTTTCCCAATCTTAACCATCCTTGTTCCTCTTTGGTTTTTTATTTAATTTACCTTTTTGTTTTTTTTTCTGACTTAGTAAACTATTATTTTGAGGTTTTCTTTTGTGTGAAAGCATTTGTGTGTCACGCATAATAACCCTATATCACTTTTCAAGTTCTTTATTTGTAATCCGTCTCAATCTTCCCTAATCTTAACAATCCTTGTTCGTTTTTGGTTAATTTTCACTTCTTTGATGTTTTTCTATCTAAGTAAACAATTATTTCGGGATGTCCATCAATATGTAAGAAGTTTTGTAGCTTTTTGTACGTCTGTAAAACGAGTGTGAAATATTGTGTCATAGCACCTTTAATTTCAATCTATCAAAAGCAGTTCACACAAATGATTTTTTGTTACAGCATTATCACTGGAACAGGAATTTTCTCTCTGAAGGGAAGAGACTGACTATCTATTTCAAGGCGGCCTAACAAGTTTCTTGTTTTTTTTGGGAGGTGATTTAGACGTGGACTCTTGTTTAATTGTGTTGTATTGTTAGTAGTAAAGGTATCGTCGCCGCTGGCTTACATATAACAATCTTTTGACAAATGTACTAACTAGGGGGGATTTCTTAGCTCTAATCTTTTGTTTTGCGTACAGCACAGCTTTCTTTTGGTTCTGTTAATAACATTTTAATTCAATATATCCCTTGAATTCAGACACCTGTCACCATGCATAATGTTCTTATATCAACATACATTTGGATAAAGAAGATTTGTGACATTCTGTTTACATACGCCTCTCGTATCACACGCAACAATTACTTTTGGCACAGTGGCTTTAGTTATTTCATTAGAATATGAGCGTTAATTTACCAACACTGGTTAGAAAATATTATTCGTCGAGCTATTGCACGAAACATCGGCAACGCCGTCTTTCGCGAGAAAGGACGTGCAAGGATGACAAATGATTTGAAAACTGATTATGCAGGCAACACAGCCAATAATTCTCGTCCTGAAACATTTGGTAGTCACATGATCAATTGGTCAAGGATAAGCACTTCTGATGGACTTGTCGTACAGCCAGTTTATTTTCACAATGATATTATGAAAGACAGTTCGCTCAACCAGGCAATGGCACAATGGCCGTTTGTATGTGGCATTCCTGGCGCTATTAACACAGGCCATAAACAACTTTGATAACTACACATCGCGTGTTGTTTAACAAGTAGACTCTTTGGTTTATTTATTAGCTTGATACTTATATTTTAAACTTTTTGGAACATGAAATTTAACAGCCTCTTCAATAAGCTACTACTATTGTTATTTATACTATAATTTTACGTCTTCATCAATTGAATAGAAGTTTAGATTTTTATCACTGGGTAAACGTGGGGACCTTAACGCGGAAACTGGCAGTATTTATGAGCTGCTTCTCAATCCATTTTTGAGTCTAATGCGCATGCGCTTTAGACTCTATGTAGTGGAAAAAAAGCTGTTAGCAATCCCAAGGGAATGGTTCAGGATCGATAATCGTTCGGTGTGATTGTGCTTAAACAATAGCCCGCCTCATTGCGGGCTTGGTGCGGTGATCGTAATCCAATCAGGAAGCAAAGATGTTGTTAACGAAGCAACGGTCGAACGGAGCTCGAGCACGACGCGCACTTGTAAAAGAAATTGTCATGTATGTAATTGGAATAAATGTTTTACAGTGCAAAATAATATGAATCCTCGTTTTCAAGTGTGAAGCCACTGAAAATGTTCTCCTTCAACCTCCATGTTTTTTTTTATAATCCCTGGGAAACGCAACGTGAAATGGACATCTTTTGATGAAAAAAATCCGGAAGTGACATTTGTGTTCATAAACAAAAAATAACTTTGAAAAAAATGAAAAATGAAATAAGATGGTAGTCAGCAATTGATTGTTCAATTCAACTGAAGCAGGATTTCATTCACAGAATGCAATTTTCATTAAAAAGAGTTTTGTTTTCACCATTCAAGATTCAATCTAGAGCGTGAAAACAAGACAGTGTAATCAAATTACATTTCGCGCGAAATTTGCATAAATATTGAAACTTGCCAAAAAGTAGTTAAGACAGAATGAAAACTCGCTTTAATAGTTATCGAATTCTGATCTGATTGTTATTTCCATGTATTGACTATTTGAAAGATGTTCTCAGTCATGAAAACAAAACTCTTTCATTCAAATGCTTGCAGTGTTTAATAGACGTGAAAATATTTCCCTTAATTAAATTACATTCTGTACGCAATGTTTTCTTTACTCTCCTGTGTCGAAACGTTAAGGAAATTGAAATCTTTGTTGAGCAGTATTGCATAAATTGCAAAGGAATTGAAAAAAAAATATATATTTTGGCTTATTTTGATGGGATTTAGGATATTTAGAGTACTGAATAAGCAGCTGTATCTTGTCTATCTATGGGGCCGACCATTATTTTTTTGGAAGCTGGGGATGAAAATTTTTCCAAGACAAACAATTTTTTTTCTGTTCTGCTCTCATCGTTGTCTGTGAAAACATTTTTCCGGTGTCGTATTCCTGCAGATAATTTTTTTCATGCCTGCAAAAAAATTAGTTGGGCTTTTTTTGCTAAAACTATTTTTTCAGGTTCCCCCCCTCCCCCCCCCCCCCCCCCCCGCCTCTAAATCTGTACGATCTTTCTTTCTATGGTCTGCAACGCACTAGTCTTTTAACATGAATCGATGAACTCAAACCCTAAGTGACATGTTTTTCCTATTTCAAATATAGCATTTCATCAACTTTCTAAATATATATACTTAAGAGAACAAATATTATCGACTTCTTCTGAACCACTCTTACTACCAAACCTCTACTACACCTCTTGCTCATGCCGTAAATACCGAAACTACTTCAACATATTTCAACCGCACTAACAGTCCATGACGCATTAGACTCATGTACCCACTGGGTACTATTTTTGTATTTTGTGACCCATTCGCGAGCTACGAACGGCAGCAAGGAAGATGTTGTGTGCACAACCGAGGAAAACGCACTAACGTATTTGATGTTAGGCCCTCTTAGAATAAAACTAAAAGCGCATTCACTCTTCGATCCTTTTATTTAGGGGAAATAACAGTAAACGAGGACGAAATATATTTAAGTTGTATTTAGTTTAGTCTTTTGAGTTTGTGATGAGGACCTTTGGTGTTGATGACAAAAAAGAGTTTGTTTGTTTGTTGGTATGTAGGTAGGTTGGTTGATTGATTGATTGATTGATTGATTGATTGGTTGGTTGATTGTTTGTTCGTTTAGTTGGTTGGTTGTTTGTTTGTTTGTTTGTTTGTTTGGTTGGTTGGTTGGTTGGTTGCAGGTAGGTTAGGTGGTCTCTTGGTTTGTTGGTAGGTAGGTTATTTGATTGGTTGGTTGGTTGGCTGGTTGGTTTGTCGGTTGGATAGACGGTTGGTTGATAAGTGGGTTTGTTGCTAGGTTTGTAGGTACGTCGGTTAGTTTAAAAATTCGAAATTGCTTCCAAATGTATCATCATGCGCTTCAACAATTAAATGAGTTGCCATGATATTGAAAACTATTGAAATATTTCATTTAACATGGCGAAGGCATTGATTAGTCATTGATCATTTTTTATTGGCGATCCTGATCTACACCAAGATCCGGCTCCTCTTCGCTGCTGTTTTTCAAACTGGTCCTTGCATGTTTTATTAAATTGTCATATATTCAATATCTTTAATACGCTGTTCCAATCCTTTGTTTGGCGCAAAATGGTCACCGTGTGCTGGTGAATCCTGCTATGAAAACATATATTCAGCTGGCGATACACATGTCTTTCTTTTACCTGCCTATAAATGCGATGGGACTGGACGCTCGAAACTCTCGGAGGTATCATTAGTTGTATCTTGCTAGTTACGAAACCTCTTTATTTTGAGGCTTGAATCAACAGACCACTTAAACGTAACATGTGACAGGCAGAAGACTGATGCGATAATCATATATAAACATATTGTGTTATAGAACAGTACATATCAACTACAATATTGCACCAAAAGCAAAGTTTCACTCTTTCAAACTTGAAAGGGAACTCGAAGATGGCAAACCAATCAATTGACAATTCAGGCGATATGGGTAAAAGCAGCACTCGCCCTGAAACTATTGTCATCATAAACTGTGTCCTGAATGCACCCCTGATGCCCATATCCATTATTGGCAACATTCTGGTGCCAGCCACCATATTGAGAACTCCGTCGCTACGTTCACCGTCCACAATTTTGCTGTTTAGTTTGGCTGTTTCCGACCTTCTCGTTGTATTCTTTTTTGTGTGCAACCACTTTGGATCAGTTATGAATTATCAAAAAACCGTTCGCTATACAAGGTGGTAAACGCAATGGCCTTTTCTGTATGTGGAGTTTCGCTCTCAACAATGAGAGCCATAAATATTAGTGTGAACCGGTTCTTAGCTCTCCATTATCACATGCGATATCCGAATTTGATGACTACACCTCGCGCTATACATACATCACCGACTCTTTGGCTTGTTGGCATTCTGTTGTCATTTTTAAGTTTTTGAAAAGGAGTGCAAATCATTTGCTTCTGCTTTCTGCATTATTCTCTGTCTTTTAGTTTCTACTATTTGTTACATCCAAATTTATCGAATTGTTCGTCAACATCAGTTGCAAATTCACGTTCAATAACAAGCTGTGGAAAAGTTAAATGCTGAAAATAATCAGAACATGCAGCGATCGACAAAAGGTGCTATCAACACTTTTACATATTACATCGTGATGATTCTGTGTTATACACCGTTGTTTATCACCATGGCAATATTGGCCATTTCTCGTATTCGCTGGACAAGCGCTTGGAACTTTGTCGATACTGTAGCATTTATGAACTCATCAATCAATCCATTTTTGTATTGCTGGCGTATTCGTGAGCTTCGAACAGCATTCTATAGACAACAAAGGAGACCTTATGTAAACAGAAGGAGGCAAACTAGCTAACTCGGGGTGATAAGGCTTAAATAGCTCCTCAGAGGAAATTGAAAAAGATATATATGCAAAAATCCTGAAATCCGTTTTCCTCTTGTTATTTCACGTTTCATTTTTCTATTGAGAGACTGGAGTTAATCCTTGCAATTGTCGTCAATAACTGGACGTGAGGAGACTAGTTCTCATTTCTCAGTCTTTTGTATGGTGAGACAATCATTTCGTAAATGCTGATAACAGTGAAAAACACTTGGGTGTCTTGCACTCATTTGCAAAAGTTCTTCATAAATGCCAAACAAAACAATAGACGAAACGACGCAAACCACGTCCCTAGCCATCAGAATAAAATAGGTGCAGATTAGAATAATGAAAACAAATGGACATTGAGCGCTTAACCAGTTCCATATTCGACTAATAAAAGTCGGCAGCTGAATTAGAAGTAATGAAATCGGAACCATTTATTTGGGTATTGAAATTATCAAACTAATTCAAGAACTGCCGTTTGGCAGGAAATTGGTAAAATCGTTAATCTCGATCAAATGTAGTTACTTGCGGAAACAAATTGGTTTCAAGTATATTGACAGGAGTGTGCATCCACTTCATTCCAAGAGGACTGCTCGTACTCTTTGCCCATTTTCCTAGCCAGATCTCCTTTGTTTTCTTTACATTTAAGCATAGGTCGGCTATCTTCCCAAATTCGTCTACAATCTTCAAGGCTCTAAGTGAGCCATGAATATGCTGGTGTCATGTGCAAATAACGCTAGGTTGACTTCATTTCAGAACAACTTTTAAAATTCCTTTGATTTCTGTGTCTTGCCGTATTTTATGAGCTAGAATTTCAGCTGAGAGGATAAACAGATAAAGAGATAAGGGTCAACCCTGTCTCACCCCTTTTGATGGTTTAAACCAGTTAGTTAAAAAGCCATTATTTAGAGCAGGGCTTTCTATGCTCATATAAAAGGTGCTAACCCCTCATTTTATATCTGTACCAAAATTAAAATAATCTAGCGTCTTCATTATGAATGGTCATTCAATAGAGTCAAACTTTGTGGAAAACTAGTGATAAAAATATTCCTGGTTTATTTTGTACTTTGGTGTATTCCATTATATCCAATATAAGCCGTATGATTTCTCCTATAAATCTCCCTTTCACGAAGCCCGTTTGATCCGGGTGGATTAGCTTCGGGAGTATTGGCTCCAAACGTATAGCTATAGCTTTCGCTGCTATCTTAAAATCTACATTTAATAATGTTATAGGTTTCCAATTTGCCAGATCCAGTAGAGAACCGTCTTCTTGAGGGATCATTGTAATTATCCGTCTTTAAGAAATACTGAAATTATTATCATGTCAATTACTATCATGTCATTCCCTAGTAAGTCGAACAAGAATTTGTAAAACTAAGCCGTAAACCCATCTTCACCAGGTGATTTGTCCTTTTGAAACATCTCTAGAGCATTGTTACATTCCTCAAACCTCAAAGGGCCTTCTAGACTATCCCGTTCGTCGTCTGAAAGTTTAGGTATTTGAAGATTCTGTACGAAATTTTCATACGCATCTTGGTTGAAGTGTTTTGTGATGTAAGAAGGTCTTTGTAGAATATTTCAATATGATTGAGAATTAATTTCTCATTATTCGTGGTTGAACCATCTTGAAGTCGTATTTCACTGATAGTTTTTTTTATTATAGCTTTGTTGGATGCTCTCCATTCTCACCCAACGACATTGTGCCCGAAACATAGCTTGTTTTCCTCTATCTTCGTAAATTGATTGAAATTCCATTTTGAGGTTATCATATTCTTGTAATGCATGATCGATGTGACAAGAGAAGAAATCATTGCAAATAATAGCATTCAGGTGGTTCAGCTGACGTTATTTTTTTTTCTCGATGAAATGTCAATTTAGCTTTATGTTTTGTATAAGAAATAGTAGTTTCATATTCAATTGATAAAAGTCGGTAGCTGAATTAGAAGTAATGAGAGATCCGAACCATTTATCTGGGCATGGAAATTATTGGACTAATTCAAGAACTGCCGTTTGACAGGAAATTGGTAAAAACGTTTCGATCAAATGTAGTTACTTGCGGAAACAAATTAATTGTTCTGAGCTTGCAATTTAAAGTTCCTCGTTCTCTGAAGGTGTCAATAAAATGTGCAACACATCCTACGTTCCATTTTGTAGCTTGTATTTTTAACAGAAAAGGCATCATCTTAAGACAAATTAATTTCCTGATCACTGACATAGGGTCATGCTGCTCTTACCTTTTGCTTTAGGCGGCTACGTCACTCCACCTTTAAAGCTCTAGGCTATGTCAACATCGGCAGTCTCTGAAGAAAGACTTTCTACGCTGGTTATAAAAGCGGAAGACCAGAAATCAATCGAAACTTTGTAAGCGTATTTGCCTTGCTACTTAGGCTTACCTTTCTGGGCCAAAAATCAAAAGCCAGTTGTTTAAATTTCATCTCTACCGCTCAACTGGCTCATATCTTGCTAAGACGCTGAAGATTTCTCTCGAGCAAGAAATTTTCTTTTCGAGCCGTGTATACCAAGTATTGCACCAAAAATGCGATGCGACAATTTTGAACATAAAAGCGGGTGTACAAGACTGGTAAATGAATCAGAAAGTGATTATTTAGGCAGTACAGGCAATAATTTTCGCCCTGAAACTATTGTCATGATAAACTGTGTCCTGAATGCACCATTGATCCTCATATCCACTATTGGCAACACTCTGGTGCTAGCTGCCATATTGAGAACTCCCTCGCTTCGTTCACCATCATTTACTCTGCTCTGCAGTTTGGCTGTTTCAGACCTTCTTGTTGGGCTCGTCGTACAACCTCTTTACATCACATATCAACTAACAAAAAACGTTTCCCTGTACAAAGTAATGACCACCATGGCTTTTTCTGCATGTGGCGTTTCGCTTTCTACAATAACAGCAGTAAGTGTGGATCGGTTCTTGGCTCTTCATTACCACATGAGATATCCAAATTTGATGACTACACAGCGCGCTGTTTATACATCAGCGACTCTTTGGCTCATTAGCTTCCTACTATCATTCACAACATTTTGGAACACCACGGCTTATTTTTTTACCATAACTGCTAGTATTGCAATTCATCTTTCAATTTCTTCTGTTTGCTACATCAGAATATTTCGGATTGTTCGTCAGCATCAGATTCAAATTCCCGTCCAACAACAGGCTGTGGAAAATGTTAATGCTCAAAACAATCTGAGCATGCAAAAGAGTGCTATTAACACTTTTATCTACTACATCGTGATGATACTGTGTTATACCCCACTGTTTATTGCCATATCAATTTTAGCTATTTCCAAACATCACAGGACAAATGCTTGGACCTTTACTGATACTGTATCATTTCTCAACTCGTCCATCAATCCTTTGTTGTATTGCTGGCGTCTCCGCGAGCTTCGCACAGCAGTTGTTAAGACAGCAAGGCGGATGTTATGTAAACAGACCGAGGAAAACTAGTTAATTAAGGTTATCGGGCTGTGGAAGTCGATTCTCCTCAGCAAAACGTAAACAATAAACACGTTTTATAGGGTCTTTCAAAACATCATTCAGCCAGGAACTTTCATCAATTAACATAACAAAATGTTTACTGATGGTCTCTTGTACAATACGTCAACAATTATTTTTTTTTTGTAGAGTAAGCTTCAGTTGTTTCATTAAATATGCCAGTTGAATAATATTATTCCTCAAGTTATCGGACTAAACACTCAACAAGGCCGTATTTTGATTTGGTGTAATGAATGCTTTTTTGATGTTGACAACACGGAAGGAAAGCTAGCTTATCCAGGTTCTTAGGTTGTAGACGCAAAGCGAAGCTATAAAAAATAAAAAGTAATGCTTGCTGTCACATCGTAACCCTTTGTATACATTAATTAGATTAAACTGGCTACTTTTCGTTTTGCGAAGCTCTGTCTCTTCCATTTGAGACATTATTCAATTTAATCATTTTTAATTAGCGGATTTGGGAAGGGCACCTTAGTAAATGATATTTTTTCGTACAGTTTTGCAATATCTTACATAAGGAGCCAAGAAGAGATGGACAGCATACCTAAACCCATTGGTAATCGTTTCTGAATTTTGTCGTTGGTAATCCCTGTCAATCTTTCCCAATATTAACCATTCTTGCTCCTCTTTGGTTTTTTTTGTTAAATTTCCTTCTTTGGCTTTTTCTTACTTTGTAAACTATTATGTTTGAGGTCTTCTTCTGTCTGAAAGTTATTCTGTGTAACGCACAATATTCCTACCTCGCTATTCAAATTCTTCGTTCGTAATCCGTCTAAATCTTGTCCAATCTTAACCATCCTTGCTCCTTTTTGGTTTATTATTACTTCTTTCATGTTTTTCTAGCTTAGTAGACTATTATTTTGACGTTTCCTTCTGTGTAACGCATAATAACCTCATATCACTTTTCAAATTCTTCGTTCGTAATCCGTCTTAATCTTTTCCAATCTTAAGCATCCTTGGTCCTTTTTGGTTTATTATTACTTCTTTGATGTTTTTATATTTTAGTAATCTATTATTTTCGAGGTTTCCATGAACATGAAAGAAGTTTTGAAGCTTTTTGTAACGTCTGTAAAACGAGTTTCAAATATTGTGTCAAACCACCTTTCTAATTTATCAAAAGCAGTTCAGACAAAAGATTTTTTTTACAGCATTATCACTGGAACAGGAATTTTCTCCCTAAAGAGAAAACACTGACTGGCGGCCTAACAAGTTTTTTGTTTTTTGGACTCCTGCTTAATTGTGTTGCATTATTAGTAAAAAAATAGGTATCGTGGCTGCTGGCTTACATATAACAATATTTTGAAAAATGTACTAACTAGGGGGGATTTCTAAGCTCTAATCTTTTTGTTTTGCGTACAGCATAGCTTCCTTTTGGTTCTGTTAATAACATTTTAATTCAATATATTCCTTGAATTCAGACACCTGTCATCATGCACCATGTCGTTATGTCAACATACATTTGGAAAAACACGATTTGTGACATTCTGTTTACATACGCCCCTCGTATCACACGCAACAATTACTTTTGGCACAGTTCACTTCAGCTGTTTCATTAGAATACGAACGTTTATATACCAGTGCTAGTTAGAAAATATTATTCGTCGAGCACAAAGCATCAACAACGCCGTCTTTCGCGAGAAAGGACGTGCGAGGATGACAAACGAATCGGAAACTAATTATGCAGGCAATACGGGCAATAATTCTCGTCCTGAAACTGTTCTCATCATCAACTGTGTGCTTAATGCTTTTTTGATGCTGCTAACCATATTTGAAAACACCCTGGTCGTAGCCGCCATATTGAGAACACCTTCGCTTCGTTCACCGTCTTCAATTTTGCTCTGTAGTTTGGCTGTTTCGGACCTTCTTGTTGGACTTGTTCTACAACCGATCTACATTGCTTATCAGCTAACGAAAAATAGTTCCATTTATCAAGCATTGTCCATAATGGCTGCTTCAGGATGTGGCTTTTCGCTTCTTATAATGACATCTATCACTGTGGATCGGTTCATGGCCCTTAATTATCATTTGCGATATCCGAATTTGATGAACACACATCGCGCCATCCACACCTCGGCGATTCTTTGGCTCATTAGCTTGCTACTATCGTTGTTGTCGTTTTGGGAAATGCATGCTTATCATTTCGCTGCAGCTTTTTCAATTGTCATTTGCCTTTTAATTTCCACTGTTTGTTACGTGCGAATTTATGGAATTGTTAGACGGCATCAGTTACAAATTCACATTCAACAACTGGCTATGGAAGGTAATCAGGCTCCAAATATTAATCAGAACATGCCGCGACTGAGTAAAAGTGCTAAAAACACTTTTATATACTACATCGTCATGATATTTTGTTATACCCCGTTATTTGTTTCCATGTCAATTTTAGCCATTTCCCGCAATCACTGGACAATTGCGTGGACCTTAGCAGATACTGCGGCATTTATGAACTCGTCCATCAATCCAGTTTTGTATTGCTGGCGTCTTCGCGAGCTTCGAACTGCAGTTGTAAAGACAGCAACGCAGATGTTTTGTAAGCAAGGAGTGGAGAACGTGTTCACTTAGGCAGTAGATGTTTAAGCTTAATACATGTACGTCAATCAAGAATTGGAAGAAATTTGGGAAGATTCTTCAAAATCGTTTAATTTCTATCCATAATGGGCATTTGGTAGTCACATGATGAACCGGTCACATGGTACAATCTCCGCCGCTGGAGGACAAGCTCCGCACTGGGACATTCAAAACAAAGTTAAGTGGAGCATAACTGGTTGAAGTCGAAGTATTTTGAATTTACCGGCGTGTTGCTTAATTGTTCTCCAGCAAGGTGGGTGTTACATTTTGCATCGTGTGATCATTAGCTGCAAAGGATCCATTAGATTTTTTGGCATTACTCTAGAGCTTGTAGCCATTTTGAGAACGTCTTTCGGCGCTGCGTTCATCACTACTTTGCTTTGCAATCATGCTATGTTAGTGCACTTCTGTTGGACTTGTCGTTTAGCCAGTTTATTTTCACAATGACACTATGAAAGACAGTTCCCTCAACCAGGCAATGGCACAATGGAAGGAGGGGGGGAGGGAGGGAGGGATGGAGGGAGGGGGGAGGGATGGAGGTAGGGAAGTAGGGAGGGAGGGAGGGAAGGAGATTGGTTGGTTGGCTGGTTGCTTGCTTGTTTAGTTGTTTTGTCGTTTGGAAAAGTATTTTGAAAGTGGAGTTACCATGGTTACTGGTCATGTGACTGCGTGCGGGCCAAATGAAAAGTGAGATTGCTTCGTCTTCATTACAAAACCTGCAATCAAGATATCTTGCATGAATGTAGTGCACACAATTTTGAAAACTTAATTTAGTTGTAATCTCAAATAATTTTTTTACAATTTTGTGGCGTCACAATTAATGACGTCATAAAATAGAAATTTTCAGACTTTCACCGGACTGATTTAAAATATACAAAAATACTATCACCTTATAGAGCAAAAAACATAACTGAAAGCGGTATCTCAATATCACTCATTCATGTAGTTTGAGAGACACTGTCAACATTTGACATGCATCTCATATATGAAACCTTGTATTGTGACGTCACAATAGCGGAATTTGAGAATCTAAATCTGAGATTTTTATTTGCTCTGTTCGAGCAAGATATCTTGTTTGTAGGTTTTATATCGGGGAAGGAGAAAACCTTGAGAGTTTTCAAATTTTATTTTGGTCTGTACGTAGTCACGTGGCCGGTAGCCATGGCAACTTCAATACAAAACATTTCTCTAACTGAGCCGTATTACATGTGACAATTTTAGTTTGATGCAATTAATACAACAAAAGCTATAACTTCGAGAAATCATGGAATCCTTCACGCAAAACGAAAAAACGTCCCCAGCGTGAGACGAGGCTGGTTGTCAGATCTCTCAGTGCTTGTAAGGTGCAGACGCCATCACGATCATGTCATAAACATTTAAGAAAACGGAATAAAACCTGGCAGATGAATATGAAGGCAAGGGAAAATGACAAATACCTGCCATGACAACCAGGAAAAACAAATTTTGCTATTGAAAGAATAGAAGCTGACGGCAAGATTTCGGGTGCGGGCATCACAAGAGGAGATAATAAACCCTGACAGATAAACATGATCGGAATTGACAAAAACTGGAATAATATATTTTGGTATGGAAAAAAAATAGAAACTGATGGCAAATAAGGAAGACTTTGCTTGGAATTTTTTAAAAATGTTTAGATTAATTTAGAGCTACAGATCGAGTGCGCGCCGGTACCAAATGCAGGTGTTTTGAGCAAAAAGTTAATTGTTCCGTGCGTGATTTTTTAACTTCAAATGTTGCCAAATTAATACAGCACAGCCTATTCTGAATTTATTAGCGTGCATTTAATTTTCAATTGTCACAGCTGGCCAATTTATCAATTTACAGTGTGACTACTCCAACCAAGACCACCTAAGCCTTTGCAAATTGACCAATAGCATTTGCGTGTTAAACGGTAAAAATTGTCACAAATGTATTGATTCTGTGGTGTGTAGCTTGCTTGGATCACTTATTTTTCAAAAATTTATTGATAAATCTGAGATTCTCATTCAAAATTTTGCAAAGAATTTCCATGGTTGGCCTTGATTGGAGAAGTCGCACTTTAATTAGGTCATCACTCAGATATATAGAGCCATGCTGTTCGAATCTTTTATTTTACCCATGCACAATAGCTATCTTCAAGTTTCTCAAATAACATTTATTAACACAATGGTCACCGTGTGGTGGTCAATACTGGTATGAAAACATATATTCAGCTGTCGACATAGTTGTCTTTTTTGTTAACTTATAAATACGAAAGGGAATGGACACTCGAAACTTGTGGAGGTATCATTAGTTGTAGCTTGCTAGTTAGGAAAACCTCTTTAATCTTAGACTTAAATCAACTGACCACTTAAACTTTATATGTGACAGGCAGAAGACTGATGCGGCAATCATAAATAAATACATTGTGTTATCGAGCTGTAGATATCAAATACGTTACTTCACCAAAAGCGAAGTTTCACTCTTTCAAATGTGAAAGGGAACCCGAAGATGGCAAATCAGAAATTGACAATTCAGACGATATGAGCAAGAGCAGCACTCACCCTGAAACTTTCGTCATCATAAACAGTGCACTGAATGCACCTTTGATGCTCATATCCATTATTGGCAACACTCTAGTGCTAGTCGCCATATTGAGGACCCCTTCGCTTCGAGCACCGTCGTTTACTTTGCTCGGCAGTTTGGCTGTTTCGGACCTACTTGCTGGGCTCGTTGTACAGCCACTTTACGTTGCCTATGAACTAACAGAGAACCCTTCGTTGTTCCATGCAAGGTCCACCATGGTGCTTTCTGTATGTGGTGCCTCGGTCTTGACCATAACAGCCATAAGTGTGGATCGCTTCTTGGCTCTTCATTATCACATGCGATATCCGGATCTGATGACTACACAGCGCGCCTCGTATGCTTTAGCTGTTATTTGGTTTGTCTGTTTTCTGTTATCACTCTTTTCGTTTTGGAAAACAAATATTTTTTACTTTTCTTTTGCGGTTATTATTGCCATTTGTGTTTTAACGTCTACTGTTTGCTATGCTAGAATCTATCGGATTCTTCGTCAGCATCAATTACAAATTCACACTCAACAACAGGCTGTGCAAAATTTTAATCCTGAAAATCTCAACTTAAACATTCAGCGATCGATTAAAAGTGCCATAAATGCTTTTATTTATTACATTGTAATGATTCTATGCTACACCCCTGCTTTTATTTCCGTGTCAATTTATACGACTTCCTCGGATCACTGGTCAAACGCTTGGGTATTTGCTGAGACTGTGGCATTTATGAACTCGTCCATCAATCCATTTTTGTCTTGCTGGCGTATTCGCGAGCTTCGAAGAGCAGTTGTAAAGACAGCAAGGCGATTGTTATGCAAACAGACAGAGGAAAACTAATAACTGGCCGAACGAAGCATCAAGAAAAGGTACACAAACGATGACCTATAGCCTGGAGATGAAGATTGGAATAACGAGAACGAATGCTAGACACTAGAACTTTTTGGTAGTGGATGGATGGATGGAAAATTTTTATTTTAACACGGTTAAATCATCAGCTTAAAAATACTACAGTAATCTTTACATATTAATACTAAATTTCTAATGATTAGCTATTTCTTAAAACAAAAGCTGCTTTCCACGAATGCCGTGCTTTAAGTACTTGTGCTAAATTTTCAGCTGAGCATTAAAACTCGGCAACGGAATATCAGTAATAAAGAACTCAAACCATACATTTGGTTCTAAAAAATGGGAGTAACACCAATATAAGATCAGCAGTTTGAGAGGGAATTGGTAAAAAACGTTTTGTTCAAATAAATTACTAAGCGGTCAAATGAATTTCATTCCATTAGGATGAGGTGGTGCTTTTAGAAAGCTCCTTCAGGTTTTTGTTCATAATCTTTTGTTTTTCGAGCTTCAAAGCTACCTTCCATTTCTGTTAATAAAATGTTAAAACAACAGGCCCTCCTGACGTTATTGTTAATATCTTGATTCATTAGCAGACAAATTTGCGTATAAAATGAAAAAACATCATACTATGTACGAATTGACTGCAAATGTTTAAAGAACTTGCGAAACTTAATAAACAGTGAGATTACAAGTTCAAACGTGTAATAATAATTGGTTAAGATATTAGCTTTCAAAGCTACAAAATGAGGCCATTACATTATTTGTAGAATTTTGAGTTTCAAACCCTCATCAAAACTTGGAGCTTAAATTTGTAGCGAAAGTTACCCGTACCATGTTCTTTGATTTTGTAGCTCGATCAGAAACTGAAAGGCAAATACAGTCGACTCCCAATAACTCGAACCCACGCTAACTCGAACCTCGCGCTAACTCGAACGAAAAACGATTTCCTCATTTCCGTCATACATTTACTGTAATTTTACCCTCGGTAACTCGAATCCTCGACAACTCGAATCGAAGCATTTTTGTTTCCCTTCAGGTCATTTTCTATATAATTTTACCCTCGATAACTCGAACCACGTCTGTCAATACGTGACAAGTCAAAACAAATAATGTACTGTAGTCCAAAACATTAACGTTTTGCAGCAGCCGAGTGAACTTTTTCCTTTCTTTTACATTACACAAAAGTTCAGTTCAGTTCAGGTTCAGCTGGTTTTCACAAAGTGTTGCTTCTTAACTCATTGTTCAAAATTTCATTAATTTTTTTTGGCTCCCTTGAGTTCTTGAAATTTGATTAAAATGTACACCGCATGAATAGAAAAACAGTAAACACCGTTTTTTCCTTATTTCCAGACATTTGTTCTCAACTCCCAATAACTCGAACTCCCGATAACTCGAACCTTTTTCAATTTGCCTTGAAGGTTCGAGTTATCGGGAGTCGACTGTACTGTAAGCAAATATTTCCTTAAATTACTTCATTTCAAATATATCTAAGCTGACAACGTATGTTGTCATGCCAACATATATGGTCTAAAAAGGTACTAGTCTTCTTTTTAATTTCCTGCTTATAAATGCAATTGTAATTCGCGATCGGGACTCATGGTGGCATATGTTGCTTTCTCATAAGGTTGACTCCTTTGTTAACATAAAATGCTAATTAAATTTCATTCGAAGACGACATAAACCGGCTGAAATGTTAAAACGTTAGAGTGTGCGAAGATTGCAAACGAATCGGAAACTAACTATTCAGGTAACACGGGCAGTATAAATTCCCGCACTGAAATTGTTGTTATAATTAACTGTGTTTTGAATGTACCATTGATCGTCACATCCGTTATTGGCAACACTCTGGTGCTAGCCACCATATTTTGTTTTTGCATCAGACCTTCTAGTTGGACTAGTCGCTCAACCGGTTATATATCGTCAATGGACTCACAAATATTCACTACCTTGCCTTGCTGTACAACGTAATGAACATCACGTCCTTTACTGCATGTGCTGTTTCGCTCTCTACAACGACAGCCCTGAGTGTGGATCGGTTCTTAGCTCTTCATTATCACATACGTTATCCGAATTTGATGACCGCACATCGCACTACATCAGCAGCTCTTTGGTTCATTAGCTTCATTTTATCGTTATCGTCCTTTTGGAATATGAATGCTTATTATTTGCTGCAGCTATAAGTATTATCATTTGCTTGTTATGTTCCTCTGTTTGTTACATACGAATCTATCGTATTGTCCGTGAGTATCAGTTACAGATTGAAGTCCAACAGCACTGAGGCGGTGAACAGTATAAACATGCAGCGATCGAAAAAAAAAAGGTGATATAAACACTTTCATTTATTACATCGCAACGATTCTGAGATTATACACCGTTGATTATTTCTATATGGTAATGTTAGGTATTCCACACATTCACTTAACAAAGGCGTGGAATTTAGCAGATTCTGTAGCGATAGAGATATTTTATGAGAACAGTATCCCAAGCATGTACCGGCGGCTTTGTCGCAGGTAGGTCGGCGGCATATGAGAAGCAGGCCTAATTTTGAAAGAACGTTCCCACTGAAAAACGTTTTCATCGTTTGTAAACCATGTGTCATGTCAAAGTACTTTTGATAAAGAAGCCTTTCTTGACATGTTTGGCAATCAAACTATATGAAAACATATATCGCTTGGCATTACTGGTTGGTCCCTTTGTCTGCCGAAAAACTTAATTTATATTATCTTTGAAAGGCAGCAAGCTAGTTTAAAATTAATAGAATGCTTTACTATATACTTCTTGAACTATTGTCAGTGTGGCAAGCTATAAATCATAAACCGACTTTTAGGCAGATCCAGAGCCATCTGACAGTTCAGAATACAACAGAAGGTATGGGCGAGAAGTGTAATCAATGTAAAAACCAAGTTTTGGTTCGTTACAAAAAATCAGATATTATAAATACAGTATTTCGGCTCTATTTCAGTTACAGTCTTGTGATGTTAATTTTAAGAGAGGAAGTTAAATATCTAAGGCGCGTTGATGTTACGTAATAAAGTATAGAAATATTGGTAATCAGAGAGAGAAAGACGGTTCTAACTCTCTGGAGCCTTTGAGTCCTTCGTTAAAGGAAACCTCCACTCTTACAACAAGTTGACACTGAATTGTTTGAAATGATGCCAAAGTTCCAAATTTTACAGGTCAAGGGAGAAATAACATTCAATAATGACAATAAATGGAAAAGTTTATGACTTTCAAACTTCCAGCGAGCCGCCATTTTGGATTTTTATGACATGTTATGGCTCCCGCTATTATTTGGAAGCTTCCAAACATGTGGGCCCACTCTTATTGAAAGCGTTTGACTCAAATTTCAATCCTCGCTTATATATAAACAGCTCATACCGTATTTGGAATGTTGTATTAAGCTAGTAGAAATTAAAGTGGATGATATCAGCTGGTTGACATATTACCACCTTTGAACATGTTTGCTAATTACTTACAAAGGAGGCGTGTTCGTTGTGTTCACCTTTTTTTCGAGTTTCAAAGCTACCTTTCATTTTCGTTAATAACCTGTTAAACAATAGTCCTTTCTGACGATATTGTTCATATTTTGATTCACTAGCACACGAATTTGTATATAAAATAAAACATCATGCTATGTACGAATTGACTCCAGATGATTATAAAGAACATACAAAACTTAATTAACGGAAAAATTTCCAGGTCACGCGTGAAATTTAAATTAAAATTGAGAAGATATTACTTTTAAAAAACTGCAAAATGAGGCAAGGACATTCTTTGTAACATTTTGAGTTTTTAAACCACCATCAAAACATCGAGCTTGAATTTGTAACAAAAGCTACTCGTACTATGTTCGTTCACTTTGTAGCTCGATCAAAGAAGAAAAGGCAAAATATTGTAAACAAAGATATCCCTAAGACCACTTCATTTCAAACATATCTCAGCGGACAACGTAGGTTGTTATGTCAACATATATGACCTGAAGAGGTGGTAGTCTTTCATTTCTGATTATAGATGCAATTGTCAGCAATTAATTCGCAGTCGGGACTCATGGTGGCATATGTTGCTTTCCCATAAGGTAACTATTATGATAAAATCCTAATTAATTTCATTCGAAGACGATATAAACCGGCTGCGATTTTAAAACGTTGGTGTGTGCGAAAATTCCAAACGAATTCCAAACTAACTATTCAGGTAACATGGGCAGTATAAATTCCCGCACTGAAATTGTTGTTATAATTAACTGTGTTTTGAATGCACCACTGATGCTCATATCCATTATTGGCAACGCTCTGGTGCTAGCCGCCATATTGAGAACTCCTTCGCTTCGTTCACCGTCCATAACCTTGCTCTGCAGTATGGCTATCTCCGATCTCCTTGTTGGGTTTGTTGTACAACCGCTTTACATCGCTTCTGAACTAACAGAAAACAATTTACAGTACCAGGTACTGGCGGTAATATCCTTTTCCGCATGTGGCGTTTCACTGTCTACAATGACAGCCATAAGTGTGGATCGGTTCTTGGCTCTTCATTATCACATGCGATATCCGAATTTGATGACTATACTGCGCGCTATGTACACCGCAGCGACTCTTTGGCTCATAAACTTTCTGTTGACGTTGTTATCCTTTTGGAATATGAAAGCATATTATTTTGCTGCAGCAGTTGGCATTGCCATTTGTCTTATAATATCAACTGTTTGCTACATCAGAATCTATGGGATTGTTCGACATCATCAGCTTCAAATTCACGTTCAACAACAGGCTGTGGAAAATTTTAATACTGAAAATACTCAAAGCATGCTGCGATCGACTAAAAATGCCAAAAACGCTTTTATATATTACATCGTAATGATTCTATGTTACACACCATTGTTTATTTCTGTTATAATGCTTGGTATTTCTCACAATCAACTGGCAAACGCTTGGAACTTGACTGATACTTTAGCATTTATGAACTCGTCCATTAATCCATTTTTGTATTGCTGGCGTCTTCGCGAGCTTCGAACGGCAGTTTTCAAGACGGTAAAGCAGATGTTATGTAAACAGAGAGAAGAAAACTAACGCAAATAAAACAGTAAACTGACAATTATGACAAAGAGTGCAAAGAGTATAAATTTTCCAGCTTGCCCTTCGGGTAAGTTGGAAAGATTGTGTGTTAGCCCAAAGGCTTTCCTCAGAAGAGTTACTTCATCTACCAATTTAAAAAATATAAAATTGTTACTTAGCCACAAGATGAGTGATGAATAAAATCCGCTAGCCCGACAGGAAACTCCTTTAGGAGTTTAAGTTCATTATGCACACTGCTGAGGTTACATAATTAAAAAAATGTAAAAAGATCTTTATTGTGCCCAATCGACGTTTTTTCTGTTCACTGTTTAGAAGGAATAGTTTTATATTTTACACGTTGATCATATGGAGCGGAGCTTAAAAAGCTCATTTAAAACTGTCATAAGCCAGTATCTCTTGCGGGATATTTTAGAAGATATAATGCTTCCTTGATGGGAGATCCTAATTCTTAATATAATTTCTTGCTCCAAGAAATATTTAAATGCAATAATAAATGATAACGTTTAGTCTCATATTTGTCATCAGGCTTTCTTTGCGAGCTGCTTTTTAACTGCGCAACTTCAAATGATACTATCCACTCTAATACAATTAATTGTAATTAATTGTATCCCGAATACAATCCACTTTCTGCTTATCTAAGGGCATCTTTATATGAGCCCGGTAACCGGGCTTGCTCGTTTAGCGGGACGAATTTTGTGGTCTGTTCACATGGGACGGTCGACCGGCCGGGGATGAAATTCAAGAAACAAAATGGCGCAACATAAAGTTGTATCGTTTGCGACTATCGTAGCTTTGTCAACCTCTGCAACTTTACTAATAAAGCTAATTCGAATACCACTGAAGTGGAAATACATAAAAGGCAAAATTATGCCATTTTGGCTACCCTGTTGCGAAAGCGAAGCTAATTTGTCAAAAAGCTTTTGTCCCGGTAACCGGGCTGGAGTGTTCATACATGTAATATGAGAAAATTTTCATCCCGATTGCCAGGCGAATAAATAAATATTGTCATTTTTAAAAATTGCCATCAAAACCAAAAATGATGATTGCACATCGCACTTTGCATACATCAGCAATTTTCTTGCTTATTAGCTTCCATTTATCCTTCATAGCAATTTCGAACACGAATGTTTATTATTTTACTGCAGTTATTAGTACTGCCATTTGTCTGTTTCCTTACACTGCTTGTTACACTAGAATCTATCTGATTGTTAGATGGCATTACATATTCATGTTCAACCAGAGGCTGGGGACAGTATAGACGCAGAAAATAATCAGAACGTGCAGTGATCGAAAAAAGTGCGAGAAACACATTTATTCTTACATAATGGTGATCCTGTGTTATACATGCATCGTTGCGCATTTCTATGAAAATCTTAGGTATTCCACAAGCAGCGAGGCAAAAGCTATGCAAACAAACAAATGACAGATAACTGTGACAAAGAGGTTTAGAGATTTAACGTAAATCCTTCCGTTCAATTTTTAGGGACTGCTTCACGGCTGAGTTCTATTTTATTATGTTTTTGCTCCGGGGGCGAGGGGGGGGGGGGGGGGAACTCCCATATGGAAGGGACGGGGATGCTCGTCGGAAATTTTGAATTTAACCCCTAAAAGAGACCAATCTGGGTGTGGCCGAACGTTATGCAGACCCTAAAAGAGTAAACATAGCGAATCAAAATTCTTTCTTTTTTGATAGATCTTCGCGTGCAACCCTAAACGAGACCTTGACGGCTAAAGATAATGACATTTTGCCCAGAACACCCTAAGCGAGACCAAAATCCGAAACTTACACCCCTAAGCGAGACGACGAGCATCTCCGTCCATTTCATATGGGAGTCCATCCCCCCCCCCCCCCCCTGGGGGTTTTGCCAAATACCATGCAGGCCCATTGTGAAACTTAATGCCAACAAAGAAATCTTCTACACAAGTAAAATACAAAACCATAGCTTCATTACAAACAAAGGGAGGCGTTATAATTTAATATTACAAGCAAACGAGTTTAACCAGTTGGAAAATGAACTGCTGAGGAAAGTAAACAACGGTACGCGAAGCGAAGGAGTTCTCAATATGGCGGCCAGCACCAGAGTGTTTCCAATAAATGGATATGAGCATCAATGGCCTGTGTTTCTTGAGTAATCCGTTTCTGATAAGTTCGGTATCTTCCCGCACTTGTAATAACTTAAATTAACTCCAAGTGAAGGGAAAATTACTTTCAGCGAAAGAGGTGCTAAAATTTCAAAATAAAGGAAATTGACGCGACCACACAAAAAACGGTACTCGTAGAGACAACAGCAACAAATTTTTGTAACACACTGTTAACAAGTTGGCAAAATCCAAAACCCAAACGAATCTCGCTACTTCTAGTGTTCTTTCAGCGCCAAAGGTGGTGAAAGTAGGGATATTGATTTGATGGTCAGTTACTGAAGAGGACGAAGAGGAGATCGAGCCTGAGAACAAAAAAGAACTTGCTTTCATTGATGATGGTGACTTGAGTGTAGAAAATGACCCGTCCTAAATGGAAATTAACGCCGCGAAAAACTAACGCTCCAATAAATTGAGCGCGCGGAAATTAACACTCCACTAAATTAAGGCCACGGAAATTAACGCTCACAAAAATCAACGCAACTTTAATTAACGCGAATTTTCCAATTCGCGTTAATGTCATGAAGCGTTAATTTCCTATAATAAGGTAAATTCAATATTGACAATAGCATGAGAGACATATAAAAGAGTTGTATTCTTTTCAAAGTACCTTGCTGTTTGTCAAAGATATATATTAAATGTTTCGGCTGACAAAGGGTTACATATCGATCTATTTTTGCATATCACTTAATCATTAACTGCTGCCTGCATTTAAAAACTTGTAAAAGAAACCTCTTAAGCCAAATGCATTTGGCATGACAACAGGGCTTACATACGATGAAAACGTTTTTCATCGAAGAGATCTTTTAATCAGACTGCCTATCAAAATTAACATAACGTTTTTTTAAAGTTTAAAAATAGATAAGTAACCAGGATAAGACATTTGGTAAAAAATATAGAAAAAAGCGATCTCTGGTTAAAAATTTTTGTTAAAAAAATATTCTGTCGCATCCTTTCATGATACTCTTAACTCAGTTGACCCAAAGATAGGCTTTACCATTGAACCTGAGAATAACGGACAGATACCCTTCTTAGACAGGAGCAACGGCGTCATAACCATCGACGTTTACAGGAAATCTACTCACACAGACCGATAACCGGATTTTTATTCACACCACGGAAAGAAACACAAACTGAGTACTGCCACCACTCTCCTGAATCGTGCTTCTAACCTCCCAAGTACCCCCGAGGGAAAAGCGAAAGAATTAATTCACGTCACTGATGCTCTGAAATCGAACAGCTACCCACAATCGGTCATATCTAACATCCTGAAGAAGAAACCACCCCCGGCAACCACACCATCTCCAGAAGAATTGGTAGGAATGTTTTTTAGATCGGCCGATCCATCTGACTTACACCGTGGCTTCGCAGTTTTACCTTACATCAAAGGCCTAACTGAACCTCTCTCAAGACTTCTGAGAAACAATGGAATCCAAACTACAAGCAGACCCCTTAAGACATTACAACAATAGTTTGTTTAGTTTGTTTCTAAGAAATCAAGACCACCCGCGGAACTACAAACAAATGTCGTTTATAAGATCCCATGCGCCGACTGTCCGTGGAGCTATATCGGTGAGACTGGTAGATGTTTACACACAAGGAAGAAAGAACATATTAGAAACACAAAAACCTTCAAAAAAGTTCTAACATCGCTTCACATGCCTGGTTGAACGACCATTCCATCGACTTCGACAGTGCTCGCGTGATTGACAAGGGAAATTTCCGCGTTAGAAAAACTTTGGAATCCTGGCACACAGCAATTACCATGCTGACAATAATGCGAAACAATTACCAAGACAATATTCAATTTTATTTTGAACCTCAAATTAGCATTTTTACTCGCACACAAGCATTTCTATTGTTTTTATAATAATTTCGTTATTTCACACTTTTTATAGTATATATATTTCAACGTTTATAGTATATATATTTGAACGTTCGCGCTTTTTATTTATTACTTTTTAAAGACTACAGACTGTTACTCGAAAGCTCGTTTTATAACAAAATTTTTAACCAGAGATCGCTTTTTTCTATATTTTTTACCAAATGTTTTTTAAAGTGCTCTTTCGTAATCAGTTAGCTGAGGGTTTTGCATGACTAGTTTTTGACTTGTTTTTAGCATTTTCTCTTCATAAGTAATATTTCGTTATCTCTATTGAAATGATGCGTCACCCTTCAAGAATCGTTTTGTGATTCAATATTGACAATAGCATGAGAGACATATAAAAGAGTTGTTTTCTTTTCAAAGTACCTTGCTGTTTGTCCAAGATATATATTAAATGTTTCGGCTGACAAAGGGTTACAGATCGACCTATTTTTGCATATTACTTAATCGATAACTGCTGCCTGCGTTTAAAAACTTTAAAAGAAACCTCTTAAGAGATAATGCATTTGGCATGACAACATGACATACGATGAAAACGTTTTTCATCGAAGAAATTAACATAACGTTTTTTAAAGTGCCTGTCAGAACCTTGTCTTTCGTCATCAGTTAGCTGAGGGTTTTGCATGAGTAGTTTTTGACTTGTTCTTGGCATTTTCTCTTCATAAGTAATATTTCGTTATCTTTATTGAAATGATGCGTCACCCTTCAAGAATCTTTTCGTGAGATTTGGGGATGAGAACCAGTCTCCACTCATCCATCTTGACGGCGTATATTTTCATTTTGTCTGAAGTGAGACTACAGCCAAATTTAAAACTATTCAGAAATCCCTACCATACTAGTATGCTACTGGTACATACATTGCCTGTTGTGAAGGATGGTTATAAAATAAATACATTGATCTTGCAAAGCGAACACAAAGTGAATGTGAACTGACGTGAGGGAAGACCAGTTTCATCAAAAAATATCTAGAAGCACTTTTTGTAAGAGTTCTTCATAATTGGCGAAGCGATACAAACAATATTCCTGTCACTTACGAGCAAAAAAAACAAAAATAGACCTTTTCAGTAGCAACTTTTCAGATTCGACTCGGTAGCTGAATATGAAGTGATAAGAACTCAGAACCATACACTTGAATTGGTTATCTCATCAGCATACGAAACTGCTTAGAGTAGACATCATGCTATGTACAAATTGACTCCAGATGTTTAAAGAACTGCGAAAGTTAATTATCTGAGAGATTTTCAGCTCTTGCGTGTAATATTAGTTTTCAAAATCTAATGTGAACATACGTCCATTCTATTCTTTAAGCCCTCGTAAAAAAAAAGCATTTAATACATCAGGCTCAAATTTACAGCGAACGTTACTCATGCAGTATTTTTTCTTTCTTTTTTTTTTTTTTCCAATTTTCAGAATTGATATTTTTCTAGCTCGATCAGAAATTGAAGCGCTTATGCAAATGAGGCAAACAATGTAACCACGTCTTTTGACCACTTGATCGATTTGAAACATGTCGTGTCAATATATTTCCATCTGAAGAAGTACTTCTAGTTTTTCTTGCCTATCTATAAATGTTATTCCAATTCACGGACGGGATTCAGACTTCCTTGTTGGCAGTTATGGTGAATAGCTAATTCATGTCCAAGTACTGCGAGTACGGCTGCAATTTTAAAACGTTTAAGTGTGCGAAGATGGCAAATATGGCAAACGAATCACAAACTAAACATTCAGGTAATATGGGCAAAGATTTTCACCCTGAAGCTATTGTCATAGTTAACTGTGTCCTGAATGCTCCATTGATGCTCATATCCATTACCGGCAACACTCTGGTGCTAGCCGCCATATTAAGGACTTCTTCGCTACGTTCACCGTCCATAACCTTGCTCTGTAGTTTGGCAATCTCGGACCTTCTAGTTGGGTTTGTCGTACAGCCTGTTTATATTGCTTATAGACTAACGGAAAATCGCTCCCTATACCAGGCATTGACCATAATGGCCTTTTCTGCATGTGGTGTTTCACTCTTTGCAATGACAGCCATAAGTGTGGATCGGTTCTTGGCTCTTCATTATCACATGAGATATCCCAGTTTGATGACTCCACATCGAGCTTTGGTTACATCGTTAACTCTTTGGTTCATAAGCTTTGTGCTATCATTATTTTCCTTCTGGGACATGAGTGCTTACTATTTTGCTATGGGTTCTGGTATTGTCATTTGCCTTCTTATTTCTACTGTTTGTTACATCAGAATTTATGGAATTGTTAGACATCATCGGTTACAGATTCACGCTCAACAACAGGCTGTGGAAACTTGGAATACTGAAAATAATCAGAGCATTCAGCGATCGACTCAAAGTGCCAAAAACACTTTCATATATTACATGGTAATGATTCTGTGTTATACCCCATTATTTATAACTATGTCAATTTTACTTGTTTCCCCCCAGCACTGGACAAACGCCTGGAACTTTAATGATACTGTAGCGTTTATGAACTCGTCCATTAATCCCTTTTTGTATTGCTGGCGTCTTCGCGAGCTTCGAACGGCAGTTGTTAAGACAGCAAAGCAGATGTTATGTAAACAGACGGATGTCAACTAGCTGCAACTTCGAGGACGACGCTCCTTAGCGAAAGTAAAATTGAAAATAGCACTTAAAAAAGTCTTTTCAAATCCTCTTTCAACACTAGAACTTTTTTCGCCGATTTAGTGTGAGGTGACATCCGCTGAAAGAACTTTGCCGGCTTCCTAACCATTTTCCTCTATTAATAATGTATAGACGCAGAGAAAAACAACATAACGTGCAGTGATCGAAAAAAAAAGGTGCAAGAAATAGTTTTATTTCTTACATAAAGATGATCCTGTGTTATACATACATCTTCGCATATTTCTACGATAATCTCAGGTATTCCACGCATTCACTTATCAAATGAGTGAAATTTAGCCGATACTGCGGCTTTTCCGAACTCGGCAATCAATCCTATTTTGTATTGCTGGCTTCGAATGGCCATGAGTTGTACAGGCAGCGAGGCAAATGTTATGCAAACAAACAGATGACAGATAACTATAACTTATAGTTTTAGAGTTTTAACATAAATCCTTACATTCTATTTTTTTAGGGTCTGCATCACAGCTGAGTCCTATTAGAAAGGACGATACGCGAAATGAATGAGTTTTCAATATGGCGGCTAGCACCAAAGTGTTGCCAACAATGGATATGACAACCAATGGCCTGTATTTCCTGAGAAATCCGTTTCTGATAAGTTCGCTATCTTCCCGCAGTTGTTATAACTTAAATTAACTCGATGTGAAGGAAAAAGTACTTTCCGCGAAAGAGGTGGTAAAATTTCAAAATAAAAAAATTAACCCGATTACACACAAAAAAACCGGAACTTGTAAAGACAACAGGAACAAATTCATTGTAACACACTCTTAACAAGTTAACAAAATCCAAAACCCAAACGAATCTCGCTACTTCGAGCATTCTTTCAGCGCCAAAGATCTCTCTTGAATGTGAAGAAGAAGAAGAAAGCGAAGGTGAAAGTAGGGATATTGACTTGATAGTCAGTTACTGAAGAAGACAAAAAGGAGAACAAAGAAGAACGTGCTTTCATTGATGGTGCAGACTTGAGTGTAGAAACTGACCCGTCCTAAATGGAGTTTAACGCCGCGAAAAACTAACGCTCCAATAAATTGAGCGCGCGGAAATTAACACTCCACTAAATTAAGGGCACGGAAATTAACGCTCACAAAAATCAACGCAACTTTAATTAACGCGAATTTTCCAATTCGCGTTAATGTCACGAAACGTTAATTTCCTATAATAAGGTAAATTCAATATTGACAATAGCATGAGAGACATATAAAAGAGTTGTTTTCTTTTCAAAGTACATTGCTGTTTGTCCAAGATATATATTAAATGTTTCGGCTGACAATGGGTTACATATCGACCTATTTTTGCATATTACTTAATCAATAAGTGCTGCCTGCATTTAAAAACTTGTAAAAGAAACCTCTTAAGCCAAATGCATTTGGCATGACAACAGGGCTTACATACGATGAAAACGTTTTTCATCGAAGAGATCTTTTAATCAGACTGCCTATTAAAATTAACATAACGTTTTTTAAAGTTTAAAAATAGATGAGTAACCAGGATAAGACATTTGGTAAAAAATATAGAAAAAAGCGATCTCTGGTTAAAAATTTTGTTAAAAAAAATATTCTGTCGCATCCTTTCATGACACTCTTAACTCAATTGACCCAAAGATAGCCTTTACCATTGAACCTGAGAATAACGGACAGATACCCTTCTTAGACACCTTGGTATCCAGGAGCAACGGCACCATAACCATCGACGTTTACAGGAAATCTACTCACACAGACCGATATCTGGATTTTTATTCACACCACGAAAAGAAACACAAACTGAGTACTGCCACCACTCTCCTGAATCGTGCTTCTAACCTCCCAAGTACCCCCGAGGGAAAAGCGAAAGAATTAATTCACGTCACTGATGCTCTGAAATCGAACAGCTACCCACAATCGGTCATATCTAACATCCTGAAGAAGAAACCACCCCCAGCAACCACACCATCTCCAGAAGAGTTGGTAGGAATGTTTTTAGATCGGCCGATCTATCTGACTTACACCGTGGCTTCGCAGTTTTACCTTATATCAAATGCCTAACTGAACCTCTCTCAAGACTTCTGAGAAACAATGGAATCCAAACTACAAGTAGACCCCTTAAGACATTACAACAAGAGTTTGTTTCTCCGAAATCAAGACCACCCGCGGAACTACAAACAAATGTCGTTTATAAGATCCCATGCGCCGACTGTCCGTGGAGCTATATCGGTGAGACTGGTAGATGTTTACACACAAGGAAGAAAGAACATATTAGAAACACAAAAACCTTCAAAAAAGTTCTAACATCGCTTCACATGCCTGGTTGAACGACCATTCCATCGACTTCGACAGTGCTCGCGTGATTGACAAGGGAAATTTCCGCGTTAGAAAAACTTTGGAATCCTGGCACACAGCAATTACCATGCTGACAATAATGCGAAACAATTACCAAGACAATATTCAATTTTATTTTGAACCTCAAATTAGCATTTTTACTCGCACACAAGCATTTCTATTGTTTTTATAATAATTTCGTTATTTCACACTTTTTATAGTATATATATTTCAACGTTTATAGTATATATATTTGAACGTTCGCGCTTTTTATTTATTACTTTTTAAAGACTACAGACTGTTAGTCGAAAGCTCGTTTTATAACAAAATTTTTAACCAGAGATCGCTTTTTTCTATATTTTTTACCAAATGTTTTTTAAAGTGCTCTTTCGTAATCAGTTAGCTGAGGGTTTTGCATGACTAGTTTTTGACTTGTTTTTTTGGCATTTTCTCTTCATAAGTAATATTTCGTTATCTTTATTGAAATGATGCGTCGCCCTTTAAGGCTCTTTTTGTGAGATTTGGGGATGAGAACCAGTCTCTACTCATCCATCTTGACGGCGTGTATTTTCATTTTGTCTGAAATGAGACTACAGCCAAATTTAAAACTATTCAGAAATCCATACCATACTAGTATGCTACTGATACATACATTGTCTGTTGTGAAGGATGGACAAAGTAAATAAATTGATCTTGCAAAGCGAACACAGAGTAAAACTGATACTAGAGAGGACCAGTTTCATCAAAAAATATCTAGAAGCACTATTTGTAGGAATTCTTCATAATTGGCCAAGCGATACAAACAATATTCCTGGCAAAGAGGTGGAGATAACACTTAGGAGAAAGAAAACAAAATAGAGCTTTTTAGTAGTACTACTCCACTGACTAGACACGTTAGCTGCATTTGAAGTGATAAGAATTCAGAACCATTCACCTGAATTGGTTATCTAATTAGCATACGAATTTGCTCAGAGTACACATCAACAGGAGGAGATTTTGTTGTTGCCATGCGCTGACCGCGGATCGAAGACCGTGGATCGCTGGCGCATGAATCAATTACCACCAGAACGAACGGTGCGTGACAACCGCGAAATGAACATGTCGACATCACTGCTACGGCCATAAAAAGGTAAACATTCACTTCTCTCGTGCGAAAAGTGATCGCAACTGCGCATGCGCAACCGCAGCTCCTCCTGTTGTAGATGTTGTGGTTCAATTTTATTCCCGGTTCAAATTTTATTTTTCTTTGTTTTAAACTCATTATCATACATTACCATACCCAACAACAAAGGAAAGTAAAATTTGAACCAAGGATAAAATTGAACATAGACATCATGCTATGAACGAATTGACTCCAGATGTTTAAAGAATTGCGAAAGTTAATTATCGGAGAGGTTTACAGCTCTTTGCGTGTAACGCTAGTTTTTAAAACTTAATAAGCAAAACGTCCATTCTAATCTTCAAACCCGCCTATAAAACATTCAGTACATCGACTTCAGATTACAGCGAACGTTACTCGACCAGTGTGTTTTTTTTTTAATTCTCAGAATTTATTATTTTGTAGCTCGATCAGAAATTGAAGGGCTTATGCAAATGAGGCAAATAATGTAAACATGAATTTTCCTTTTAATAACTTGATCGAATTGAAATATATGTGAAGGGGCACCATAGCGTTGTCATTTCAATATATATCCGCCTAAAGAAGTACTATATTTTTGTTACCCGTTTATAAATACAGTTCCTATTCACGGACGGTATTCAGCCTTTCATATAAGCAGTTATGGTAAAAGGATAATTCAAGTCCAAGAACGAAAAAAACACCGGAAGCAATTTTAAAACGTTTAAGTGTGCGAAGATGGCAAATATGGCAAACGAATCAGAAACTAAACATGCAGGTAATATGGGCAAAGATTTTCAACCTGAAGCTATTGTCACAATTAACTGTATCCTGAATGCTCCACTGATGCTCATCTCTACTATCGGCAACTCTCTGGTGCTAGTCGCCATATTGAGAACTGCTTCGCTACGTTCACCGTCCATAACCTTACTCTGCAGTTTGGCTATCTCTGATCTCCTTGTTGGGTTTGTTGTTCAACCGGTTTATATTGCTTATAGACTAATGGGAAATGGCTCCCTATACCAGGCACTGACCATAATGGCCTTTTCTGCATGTGGTGTTTCACTCTTCACAATGACAGCCATAAGTGTGGATCGGTTCTTGGCTCTTCATTATCACATGAGATATCCCAGTTTGATGACTCCACATCGAGCTTTGGTTACATCGTTAACTCTTTGGTTCCTAAGCTTTCTGTTATCATTATTTTCCTTTTGGGAAATGAATGCTTACTATTTTGCTATGGGTTCTAGTATTGTCATTTGCCTTCTAATTTGTACGGTTTGTTACATCAGAATTTATGGAATTGTAAGACATCATCAGTTACAGATTCACACTCAACAACAGGCTGTGGAAACTTGGAATAATGAAAATAATCAGAACATTCAGCGATCGACTAAGAATGCCAAAAACACTTTCATATATTACATGGTAATGATTCTGTGTTATACCCCATTTTTTATTACTATGTCAATTTTAGTTATTTCCCCCCAGCACTGGACAAACGCCTGGAACTTTAATGATACTGTAGCGTTTATGAACTCGTCCATCAATCCCTTTTTGTATTGCTGGCGTCTTCGCGAGCTTCGAACGGCAGTTGTAAAGACAGCAAAGCAGATGTTATGTAAACAGACGGTTGTCAACTAGCTGCAACTTCGAGGATGACGCTCCTCAGCGAAAGCAAAATTGAAAATAGCACTTAACAAAGTTGTTTTCAAATCATCTTTCAACACTAGAACTTTTTTCGCCGATTTAGTGTGAGGTGAAATCCGCTGAAAGAACTTTGCCGGCATCCTAACCATTTTCCTCTATTAATAATGTATAGACGCAGAGAAAAAAAACATAACGTGCAGTGATCGAAAAAAAAGTGCAAGAAACACTTTTATTTATTACATAAAGATGATCCTGTGTTATACATACATCTTCGCATATTTCTACGATAATCTCAGGTATTCCACACGTTCACTTATCAAATGAGTGAAATTTAGCCGATACTGTGACTTTTCCGAACTCGTTAATCAATCCCATTTTGTATTGCTGGCTTCGAATGGCCATGACTTTGTACAGGCAGCGAGGCAAATGTTATGCAAACAAACAGATGACGGATAACTATGACTTAGAGTTTCAGAGTTTTAACGTAAATGCTTACATTCTATTTTTTTTAGGGTCTGCATCACAGCTGAGTCCTATTTTATTGTGTTTTTGCCAAATACCCGGCCCATTTTGAAACTTAATGCCAGCAAAGAAAACTTCTACACATGTAAAAGAGAAAATGATGGCTTCATCACAAACAAAGACGGGCGCTGTAATTTAAAATTACAAGCAAACTATTTTAACCATGAAAACAGTTGGAAAATGAACTGCTGAGCAAAGTAATTAAAAAGGACGATACCCTAAATGAATGAGTTTTCAATATGGCGGCTAGCACCAAAGTGTTGCCAACAATGGATATGACAACCAATGGCCTGAATTTCTTGAGAAATCCGTTTCTGATAAGTTCGCTATCTTCCCGCACTTGTTAGAACTTAAATTAACTCGATGTGAAGGAAAAAGTACTTTCCGCGAAAGAGGTGGTAAAATTTCAAAATCAAAAACTTAACCCGACCACACACAAAAAAACCGGAACTTGTAGAGACAACAGGAACAAATTCATTGTAACACACTCTTAACAAGTTGGCAAAATCCAAAACCCAAACGAATCTCGCTACTTCGAGCATTCTTTCAGCGCCAAAGATCTCTCTTGAATGTGAAGAAGAAGAAGAAAGCGAAGGTGAAAGTAGGGATATTGATTTGATAGTCAGTTACTGAAGAAGACAAAAAGGAGAACAAAGAAGAACGTGCTTTCATTGATGATGGTGACTTGAGTGTAGAAACTGACCCGTCCTAAATGGAGTTTAACGCCGCGAAAAACTAACGCTCCAATAAATTGAGCGCGCGGAAATTAACACTCCACTAAATTAAGGGCACGGAAATTAACGCTCACAAAAATTAACGCGACTTTAATGTTTCGGCTGACAAAGGGTGACATATTGATCTATTTTTGCATATCACTTAATCTATAACTGCTGCCTGCATTTAAAAACTAGCTAGTAAAAGAAACCTCTTCAGTCAAATGCATTTGGCATGACAACATGGCTTACATTCGATGAAAACGTTTTTCATCGAAGAGATCTTTTGGTTAGATTGCCTATTAAATTGAACATAACGTTTTTTAAAGTGCCTGTCAAAACCTTGTCTTTCGTCATCAGTAAGCTGAGGGTTTTGCATGACTAGTTTTTGACATTTTCTCTTCTAGACTCGGTAGCTGAATATGAAGTGATTAAGAACTTAGAGCCATACACTTGAATTGGTTATCTCATTAGTATACGAATTTACTTAGAGTGTAGACATCATGCTATGTACAAATTGACCCAGATGAATTAAAGAATTGCGAAAGTTAATTATCGGAGAGATTTTCATCTCTTCCGTGTAATATTAGTTTTCAAAATTTAATGAGCACAAACATTCTTTCTAATCGTTAAGGCTGCGTGAAAAAAGTATTTAATACATCAGCCTCAGATTTACAGCGAACGTTCCTCGTGTAGTGTTTTTTGTTTTTTCTAATTTTCAGAATTGATCTTTTTTGTAGCTCGATCAGAAATTAAATTTGCAAATGAGGCAAATAATGTAACCATGACCTTCCCTTTTGACAACTTGATCGATCTGAAACATGTTATGTCAACATATGTCTGCCTGAAGAAGTACTAGTTTTTCTTGCCTGTCTATAAATGCAATTCTAATTTACGGACGGGATTGAGACTTCCTTGTTGGCAGTTATGGTGAATGGCTAATTCATGTCCAAGTACTGCGAGGTACGGCTACAATTTTAAAACGTTTAAGTGTGCGAAGATGGCAGATATGGCAAAAGAATCACAAACTAAACATTCAGGTAATTTTGGGCAAAGATTTTCAACCTGAAGCTATTGTCATGATTAACTGTGTCCTGAATGCTCCATTAATGCTCATATCCATTACCGGCAACACTCTGGTGCTAGCCGCCATATTAAGGACTTCTTCGCTACGTTCACCGTCCATAACCTTGCTCTGTAGTTTGGCAATCTCGGACCTTCTAGTTGGGTTTGTCGTACAGCCGGTTTATATTGCTTATAGACTAATGGAAAATCGCTCCCTATACCAGGCATTGACCATAATGGCCTTTTCTGCATGTGGTGTTTCACTCTTTGCAATGACAGCCATAAGTGTGGATCGGTTCTTGGCTCTTCATTATCACATGAGATATCCCAGTTTGATGACTCCACATCGAGCTTTGGTTACATCGTTAACTCTTTGGTTCATAAGCTTTCTGCTATCATTATTCTCCTTTTGGGACATGAATGCTTACTATTTTGCTATGGGTTCTGGTATTGTCATTTGCCTTCTTTTTTCTACTGTTTGTTACATCAGAATTTATGGAATTGTTAGACATCATCAGTTACAGATTCACGCTCAACAACAGGCTGTGGAAACTTGGAATGCTGAAAATAATCAGAGCATTCAGCGATCGACTCAAAGTGCCAAAAACACTTTCATATATTACATGGTAATGATTCTGTGTTATACCCCATTATTTATAGCTATGTCAATTTTAGTTATTTCCCTCCAGCACTGGACAAACGCCTGGAACTTAAATGATACTGTAGCGTTTATGAACTCGTCCATTAATCCCTTTTTGTATTGCTGGCGTCTTCGCGAGCTTCGAACGGCAGTTGTAAAGACAGCAAAGCAGATGTTATGTAAACAGACGGTTGTCAACTAGCTGCAACTTCGAGGACGACGCTCCTTAGCGAAAGCAAAATTGAAAATAGCACTTAACAAAGTTTTTTTCAAATCATCTTTCAACACCAGAACTTTTTTCGCCGATTTAGTGTGAGGTGACATCCGCTGAAAGAACTTTGCCGCCATCCTAACCACTTTCCTTTATTAATAATGTATAGACGCAGAGAAAAAAAAAACATAACGTGCAGTGATCGAAAAAAAAGTGCAAGAAACACTTTTATTTCTTACATAAAGATGATCTTGTGTTATACATACATCTTCGCATATTTCTACGATAATCTCAGGTATTCCACACATTCACATATCAAATGAGTGAAATTTAGCCGATACTGTGGCTTTTCCGAACTCGGCAATCAATCCTATTTTGTATTGCTGCACGGCTTCGAATGGCCATAAGTTGTACAGGCAGCGAAGCAAATGTTATACAAACAAACAGATGACGGATAACTATGACTTAGAGTTTTGGAGTTTTAGCGTAAATCCTTCCAATCAATTTTTTGTTAGGGACTGCATCACAGCTGAGTCCTATTTTATTGTGTTTTTGCCAAATACCCGGCCCACTGTGAAACTTAATGCCAGCAAAGAAAACTTCTACACATGTAAAAGAGAAAATCATGGCTTCATCACAAACAAAGACGGACGTTGTAATTTAAAATTACAAGCAAACGAGTTTAACCATGAAAACAGTTGGAAAATGAACTGCTGAGCAAAGTAATTAAAAAGGACGATACGCGAAATGAATTAGTTCTCAATATGACGGCTTGCACCAAAGTGTTGCCAATTATGTATATGAGAATCAATGGCCCGCATTTCCTGAGTAATCCGTTTCTGATAAGTTCGCTATCTTCTTGTAACAACTTAAATTAACCATGTTAACTCGACGTGAAGGAAAAAATTACTCTCCGCGAAAGAGGTGCTAAAATTTCAAAATGAAAAAATTAACGTGACCACACATAAAAAAAACGGAACTTGTAGAGACGACAGGAACAAATTCATTGTAACACACTCTTAACAAGTTAGCAAAATCCAAAACCCAAACCAATATCGCTACTTCGAGTGTTCTTTCAGCGCCAAAGATCTCTCTTGAATGTTAAGAAGAAGAAAGCGAAGATGAAAGTAGGGGTCTTGATTCGATGGTGAATGATAAAGAAGAGGACGAAGAGGAGATTGGCCTGAGAACAAAGAAGAACGTGCTTTTATTGATGATGATGACCCGAGTGTACAAAAGAGACCCGTCCTAAATGGAAATTAACGCCGCGAAAAACTAACGCTCCAATAAATTGAGCGCGCGGAAATTAACACTCCACTAAATTAAGGGCACGGAAATTAACGCTCACAAAAATCAACGCAACTTTAATTAACGCGAATTTATTTTCCAATTCGCGTTAATCTCATGAAGCGTTAATTTCCTATAATAACGTAAATTCAATATTGACAATAGCATGAGAGACTCAAAGTTTTGGTCTACAGGTAGGGTTGTTTTGACTTGTCACGTATTGACAAACATGGTTCGAGTTATCGAGGGTAAAATTATATGGAAAATGACCTGAAGGGAAACGAAAATTGGTTCGAGTTAGCGGGAGGTTCGAGTTATCGAGGGTAAAATTACAGTACATGTATGACGGAAATCCAGGGAAAATCATTTTGGTTCGAGTTAGCGCGAGGTTCGAGTTAGCGAGAGTTCGAGTTATCGGGAGTCGACTGCATATTAAATGTTTCGACTGACAAAGGGTTACATATTGATCTATTTTTGCATATTACATAATCGATAACTGCTGCCAGCATTTAAAAACTTGTAAAAGAAACCTCTTAAGCCAAATGCATTTGGCATGACAACATGGCTTACATACGATGAAAACGTTTTTCACCGAAGAAATCTTTTAATTAGACTGCCTATTAAAATTACATAACGTTTTTTAAAGCGCCTGTCAGAACCTTGTCTTTCGTCATCAGTTAGCTGAGGGTTTTGCATGACTAGTTTTTGACTTGTTTTTGGCATTTTCTCTTCATAAGTAATATTTCGTTATCTTTATTGAAATGATGCGTCACCCTTCAAGAATCTTTTCGTGAGATTTGGAGATGAGAACCAGTCTCTACTCATCCATCTTGACGGCGTGTATTTTCATTTTGTTTGAAGTGAGACTACAGCCAAATTTAAAACTATTCAGAAATCCTTACCGTACTAGTATGCTACTGGTACATACATTGCCTGTTGTGAAGGATGGTTATAAAATAAATACATTGATCTTGCAAAGCGAACACAAAGTGAATGTGAACTGACGCTAGGGAAGACCAGTTTCATCAAAAAATATCTAGAAGCACTTTTTGTAAGAGTTCTTCATAATTGGCGAACAAACAATATTCCTGTCACTCACGAGAAAGAACACAAAATAGACCTTTTCAGTAGCACCTTTTCAGACTTGACTCGGTAGCTGAATATGAAGGGATGAGAACTCAGAACCATACAGCTGAATTGGTTATCTCATTAGCATACGAAACTGCTTAGAGTAGACATCATGCTATGAACGAATTGACTCCAGATGTTTAAAGAACTGCGAAAGTTAATTATCTGAGAGATTTTCAGCTCTTGCGTGTAATGTTAGTTTTCAAAATCTAATGTGAACATACGTCCATTCTAATCTTTAAGCCCTCGTAAAAAAGGCATTTAATACATCAGGCTCAGATTTACAGCGAACGTTACTCGTGCAGTGTTTTTTCTTTCTTGTTTTTCTAATTTTCAGAATTGATATTTTTCTAGCTCGATCAGAAATTGAAGCGCTTATGCAAATGAGGCAAATAATATAACCACGTCTTTTGACAACTTGATCGATTTGAAACATGTCGCGTCAATATATTTCCACCTGAAGAAGTACTAGTTTTTCTTGCCTGTCTATAAATGCAATTCAAATTCACGGACGGGATTCAGACTTCCTTGTTGGCAGTTATGGTGAATAGCTAAATCAAGTACACGTACTTCGAGTACGGCTGCAATTTTAAAACGTTTAAGTGTGCGAAGATGGCAGATATGGCAAACGAATCACAAACTAAACATTCAGGTAATATGGGCAAAGATTTTCAACCTGAAGCTATTGTCATGATTAACTGTGTCCTGAATGCTCCATTAATGCTCATGTCCATTACCAGCAACACTCTGGTGCTAGCCGCCATATTAAGGACTCCTTCGCTTCGTTCACCGTCCATAACCTTGCTCTGTAGTTTGGCAATCTCGGACCTTCTAGTTGGGTTTGTCGTACAGCCGGTTTATATTGCTTATAGACTAACGGAAAATCGCTCCCTATACCAGGCATTGACCATAATGGCCTTTTCTGCATGTGGTGTTTCACTCTTTACAATGACAGCCATAAGTGTGGATCGGTTCTTGGCTCTTGGTTATCACATGAGATATCCCAGTTTGATGACTCCACATCGAGCTTTGGCTACATCGTTAACTCTTTGGTTCATAAGCTTTCTGCTATCAATATTTTCCTTTTGGGACATGAATGCTTACTATTTTGCTATGGGTTCTGGTATTGTCATTTGCCTTCTTATTTCTACTGTTTGTTACATCAGAATTTATGGAATTGTTAGACATCATCAGTTACAGATTCACGCTCAACAACAGGCTGTGGAAACTTGGAATACTGAAAATAATCAGAGCATTCAGCGATCGACTCAAAGTGCCAAAAACACTTTCATATATTACATGATAATGATTCTGTGTTATACCCCATTATTTATAACTATGGCAATTTTACTTATTTCCCCCCAGCACTGGACAAACGCCTGGAACTTTAATGATACTGTAGCGTTTATGAACTCGTCTATCAATCCATTTTTGTATTGCTGGCGTCTTCGCGAGCTTCGAACGGCAGTTGTTAAGACAGCAAAGCAGATGTTATGGAAACAGACGGATGTCAACTAGCTGCAACTTCAAGGACGACGCTCCTTAGCGAAAGCGAAAATGAAAATAGTACTCCAACAAAGTTTTTTCAAATTAATCATCGTTTAACACCAGAACTTTGAAACGACTATTGCACTTTTTGCGCCGATTTAGTCAGGTGACATCCGGTAAGTTAGACGTGTCGGAAAATGTGACTTAATATTCTAATTTCACTGGCTAGTACGTAACGATCCATGTATTCATCAATCAAGCAATCATTTATTTAACTAGGTAAAGCCATAGCTAATAAGGGACGCTTGATAAAAAGCGCTTGCGCACCAAGCTTAAATTTTGTCTTCATTTAAAAATTGCGCTTTAAGAAGTACAAAACGCAAGCGTAGAAAGCTTCTTGATAATATGCAAATAGTTATAGGAAGGTGCCCAGGAGTGTGACCTCTTTTATTAAGTTCACATTCTCAATTTCGTACATCATAATTCCGTGTAGTTCTTATCCAAACAGTAGCCAAGGCGATGATCACTACAATTTGTAAATTAGCTTGCTGGCAGCTGTATTAAAACGATCATACCCTTCGGGTCGGCTTTGTCAGCGTGTATGTTGTTTCTCTATATTTAGAATAAAAATACTGTCTGCAACGGACAATTTCATTGAATTGTTAAAAACAGAAAGTTTAGTTAATTGCCTTAGGCCAAAAGTATTTAAAGTGGTAAAATTTAAATTTCGAATCTCGCCGAATTAATGTGTTCAATTTAAGGTGGCTTGCGACGGTTTCCAGCACTTTCCTTGGCTTGACGGGTCATTATAACCACTCGTTATCAGTTCATGCTACAATTATGGTGTCAACTAAATGCCCAATAATTGGTGAACATGTTGTTATTATTTACGTGACAAATTACAGTATAGCAACAGTATAACCTTCTAAATACACCCTTAATTTTAGCTTTAACTGCTAATAACTCAAAAACTAGTTCAGTATCCTTCAAATAGAGAAGCACAAATCTAAGAAACAGATAAAGTTGTAACGCTTAACAATAAATAGAATATCAAAAAGGGATATAACAACAAAACCAAAAAAAGCAGCCACATTACTGACCATTGTAGATATTTACTCTAGTAGTTTAGAAAAAGGAACCTGTTCTCTGTCTTCTTTTCTTTCTTGTACTTATGTTCTTCTTGTACTTTTATCTTTTTTTTTTTTGGTAAGTTATCACTTTTTTTTGTACTCAAATAATTACCTGTAAGTAAGTTATGTATTGTAATGTATCGTAATGTCATATTAAAAAAAACAACTCAATTTTTTATTAAAAAATTTCGATCAGCAAGATAAGATGAAGCGTTTGGCGAAGTTTAAAGCAATTCTCAACGTGGGGCTCAGAGCCACCTTGAATTTTCGTAATTTAAGGTTTCTGTGATCCCCACGTGCAGATTTCTTTTAAAAGTTTGCAAAAAGCTGCATCTTATCCTCTTGATTTCAAGTCGATTACAAATCAAAGGGCCCTATGTGCCTTTTGACTGTTTTTTTTTAATAAGTGGCTATGAGCCAAGGAACTCTAAAAAAACTGCGCAAACAGAAAATAGTCTACTCAGTCTGTTCAGTCTCTTCGAAAACAGTGCTTTCTGCGCAGTGGCTTCCAAAAGCTTGCTCTGGCGTCCCGCAGAGTTTTGGTTGGACAAATTATTGCGAACGATCTATTTTGATCGAAAATACGAAAGGGGTAGACAGATGGTTGAACAGACCTAAAGCGACTCCCATAGTTTCGAGTCTTTTGGCGTGACATTTGCCGAATTTCTATTCTCTAAAAATTTGGTCTTCCGACCGATTTTCCTTAACACTTTTATCTTAATTAAGGGCACTATATGCATGTATATACAGTCGTTTAATAAAGAAATGAATTATTTTCCGTTTTGAGTTTATTTTTTCCATCGTTAAAACTATTGCAATCTATGGCCAGAAAAGAAAAATGACGCCTCTTATGCCGCGTGCGCGAAATGCGTGTGATTTCTAACCTGTAGTATCAAATTTTACTAATACTCTGCTCTTTATTGATTTATTTCTTCCTTGTTTAGTGGAAGCGTGGTATAAGCTTTTGAAAATTAAATTTTGATTGGCATATTGCGTGAATGACGTAATTGTCAGCGGAATTACAAACGAAAGTTTACGACTGACCGACCACCAATTTTCCTCCACATACTATACTCCTGTTTTGCATGTCGCAAAAACACTAATAGTAAAATAGTGGTCACCGGATTAATTTTTGAGTAATAGGCCCTTAAAGCTAAAATTAAGAGCTGTTTAACAGGTTTAACCGCTACTGTGGTTAATTGCAATGCTACGAAATTATTCATAACTTGCCTAGCGGTGATTGGGCATTTGCTGGTACCACGACTGTTGCGTCAACTGAAAAGAGTCGTAGTATTGAGGTGCTGAAAAATGCAGGAAACAATTTTGAGCCACATTAAATGTTTCATATCGTCCCAGCTGGCTAAAATGTCACTGTTATATATTTTGAACAAATAAATTCTCGAGGCCTTAGAAAGAGCCATGGTACTCTGATAGTTTGTGTTCAAAGCATAATAATATTGCTTCCTATGTTTTACTAAATTATACGTTCAAAAATACGGACAAAAAAACTTTGGAATTCGAACAGAACAGCGCCAAAATTTTTGCTTGCTCTCGGGAAAAAAAGATGACGAAAAAGTGGACGATGAAAGGGACAGACATGTTACTTCTCAAACTCATTAATAATTCATCTAGTTAAAACAAAGGAAATCAGAACCGTGAAGGCAGTTTGGAAATCTGACCTTAATTAGCATAAATTTTTATGATTTTATTTCTCCGTTTTCTCCGTAGTTTTAGTTTCGATTGAGAAGATATATCAAACACTCGAGAGAGTGTATCATCACATTTCCAAACACCTCAAAGTTCGTCAAAAATACTCCGCTGCTCGTCGTATTTTCAACTCTGTTCTCGGTGTTTGGAAATGTGATGAAACACGCTCTCTCGTGTTTGATATATTACTTGACCTGTGGTTTGGAGGAAACTATTCAGTTCGCTTTAACAAATAGCAAAACCTCAAAGGAAACGCGTGAGGTATACAACACGCTACATGCAGCTGAGTAAACACATGCTCAAACTAGATTCAGTTCAATATATAAGCTTACCGTTTACAGTGAAACGAACTCAGCCGGGGCCACCCAAGGTTTTTTTAGCCAATCGCAGGAAAAGCTCAGAACAAAAGAATTGGAGTTTGTTCATCAGCAGTTAAATCTGCCTCTTACTGTGATTGGTCCGCTGGTGAAGGAAGTCCAATTCTTTTGTTCTGAACTTGTCTTGTGATTGGCTAAAAAAACGTTGGGTGGCCCCGGTTGAGTTCGTTTCACTGTAAGATAGTTGTCGATGGGTGCCAGACAGCCAGAGACAAATTAAATTGTAATATTAAATTGACAAATTAAATTGTAGATCTTTTTTGCACTGCATCTTTTTATCCTGTATCGATATGCATGGCACATTCTTGATAAAATATAATGCAAAATATAAATGCTGTGCTTCTCTACTATAAAAGTCTTTCATTGGTCTTCATTTATATGAGCTAAAAGTAAAATGTTTTAAATCTGTCCCTGCATCAGATACAGCTTCAATCGAAGGATTATGAATTCACTGTCAAGGAAGTCATTAACAAGATGAAGAAAATGAGACAAAAGTACAAATAAGAAAAAGACAAAAGAAGAATAAGTGGGAATAGCACAGCAAACAAACAGTGGAAGTATTTTAGCAAGATGGATGGCATTTTGGCAGAGAGGCACAACGTCAATCCTCCATCCGTCTTTGACACGATGGCAGATACTAGCAACGGAAATCTAAAGGATGACACTGTCAGTGTTAAGTTCTTTTGAGGACCTCGTTTTCCATCGCAAATATTAATGAGTAAGTAAAATTGTATTCTGACTCTTTTTAGCTATAATAGGAACCCAATCTTTTGTAAAGCTGAGGATGTTAAATTAAATTAATTAAGCTCTTTAGAGTGTATTTGTGCAGTGGTAAATATGTTGTAAATGCAGCATCCCCAATTAAAGTGATTGTGATTGTGATTGTGATCCACCACAGCCTGTATGATAATACTGTGATACCCCTTCCTGCTGATACAATCTGTATGACTCTCATTCGGGGCGAGTATAGAAATGTGTTTTCCGTAGATTGAACCACCAAACATTGGAAATCCCCAATCTTCATCGTAACCTTGGAAAACTTTTAGCAGATTATCTCCGCTTGGAAAGGAAATTTATGATGCCATTTTGTTGCTAATAGTCTCGCACAACTCCTCAATGCAAGTAGAAAAAAACTGATACTCCAAATACGTTTGCAATCGTTCGATATTCTGCAGTAGAGGCAAGGTAATACAAGAATATTGCAAGTCGTCTATTTGGTGTAACAGCTTTACGCATTGGTGTGTCCTGTCGAGATATATCATCATAAATCTCATGGAGAATGTACGTAAATGTTCCACTAGTTACTCTGAAGTTGGAATACCACAGCTCATCAGGAAAGGACGCTTCAACCATATCAAACCATGCAAAAGAATGGGGGTGCATCCATACCTCTCGAGAGCGTAGAGGGTTTAGACAGCTCACAATTGCTCGCAGCAGGCCGTATTGTTCTCCGCTTTAATGCACCTAAGACTGGTGCAAGGGAGGACTTGTCTCGTTCCTCATTTGCGACAGGCGTTTTCGCTTTTTAAAAATAGAATTGCTTTATGTACTGAATCTGCCATTTTCTTTTTGAAAGGCCCGCGCCGCATGAAATTATAGGTTTACCGCTGCCATATAAGCCCAAGGACTCGCCAATTTAAGAGGGCCGTTTATTTGTTAGGGGTGCCGTTTAGAAATTAAGAGGGAGTCTCTCTAATTTTCGACCGGTGGGTTCCCGATCGAAAAATCAAATCGCCTGATTTTTTGTGAGGTGAAAGGCCTTCATGCCAAAGTAACAAAACCACAACCTTTTCGGTTCTTGGCTTAACGTTTTTTCCGCTAGAGCTAAAAATAATTTTGATCGAATTTTGCTCGCGCGCGACCGAAATTCAAGACGATTGTTTACCTTTTTTAAGCGATCGGTGCAAAGCAAGAACAAACTGTACCGCCATAATTTTTACATAGAAAGAAAGATCTACTTCTATTTTATGAGCTGTAGGAGTTTCAAGCAATTTGAAGTTAATCTACTGGTATTCTATGATATTACTCACGCCTATGTTAGGAGGCTCGAGGGACAACCCGAAAATTGGTCATTTTGTGGACCTCTTTTCTCAGCTGGCGGATAAAATCAAAACATGGCAGCTACATCAATGTAAAGCCTTAACCTTCCCCTATACGAATATGTAAAAAAATATTGTCTATGACGCCAATCCTGTAAATGTCGAGGGGATAATTTTTCCTAATTTTGAGAAATTATCAAAAACAACACCAAATCGCTAATTTTTTTTAAAATTTGAATACCTTGGACCAATACCGGTCTTACATCAAGAAAATTAAAGAAAAGTAAACTAAAACATTAGGGAATAGAAATAAAAAGCCATATTCAATAGTGTTTTCAATTTTTAGTTCGCCGTTTCATTTTATTGGGACGAGAGTGATCATCGGCTCATTAAATATTCACCGAACAGTGAAATTCGATCCAAACCAGAACTGTCAAATTTCATATCGCACTGGCCGTCTTAATTTCATTGAATCTTGTTTCAAATCACATTTGTACACAAAACGAATATCCTGAAAGTGCTATTTTGTTGTTGTGTTTAAGTTTAAGCCAAATCCGAGCTCTGAATACGCACTTAGAATACAAACGGAGTTCACTCACGATTTACTCGACCACTGTCAACACTGAATCGAAATTCATTTTCTCTGATTGTTGGACTATAAATTGACTTAGTTTACCTGAGTTCCAAAAGGCTTTTCCCCTTTTTCTTTTGACTTTTTTCTGTTGGTGATGCATTTAAATGACCGGTGCAATTTGGAGCTTTGATTCAATCAACGAACTACCAGTCCGGTTCTGGCCCATCTGTCACGCAACACTCAGCGGTGAAATTGCCCAGGGCTAGGGAGTACTCGTAATTTTCTTGCACATGAGGTCCAATCCCCTTAAAATGCTTAAAACGGGGGTACACCAGGTGCTCTTACGTTGGAGTCAACCTCTAATATCTTCTATCCCTTCTTTGGACCTCTTAAAATGTCACTTAAATTCACATTTACCCTTTCGGTGGCTGTGTTCGAGATATTTTTGAAAGGTCCTTTCAAATACCTAAATTTTATCCTTTTGTCTACTTCAACTCATAAAAAACCTTACCTTTTTATAAAGCTGCAGCCTGAAAAAGGTATCCCTTCTGGGAGAGAACTTCTCATTTTTGTCCGAACGTTTTCGATGATTTAAGCCTAAAATGCTCTTAAACAGGAGCAGACCCAGAATTTTTCTAAGGAGGGGTGCAGATATTTTTTTTGTTTGCAGAATGCCAGTTGTATTAGAAAACCTACCCGCACCGCCTGCACCCTCCCCTAGATCCGCCCCTGTTAAAATAGTTTTATTGAAACTGATATGTACATGTTCACGTGACGTTCATGGGTGAATACAATGTTTGTTCTAGGTCTTATTTGATTAAATATTCACGACTTGATTCTTCATTTAGTATATACACACATATTTGTCAGTTACAACGAATAGGAAAGTATAAAATCTGTTCGTAACCAAATTGGGTACGTTCTAAGGATGTTTTTAATTTCTGTCCTTTTTCAGCCTCGACGTTCTTATAAAAACGATTCTTATATAATAGAGCGTACTTTACTATAGTGACTATAGGGAGATCCCCTCTCCCAGTAAATATATCTTATAAGTCTGGGCCTAGTTTTTCAAACAGTGGATAACCCTATCCACTGGATAAGTACTGATGAAACAAATTAGATAAACAAGTAAGTATCCTTGGTCACTCCTGCAAATAGGAATGGAATCGTGTATCCATATCTCCCCAACAGCATTTGTATTTATACAGATATTGGGGTATTTTTGAAAGTTCCTATTTGGTGGGACTTGTTTTAAAACAAAGCGATATTTAACAGCTGTTGCTTTATCCCGGGTGATCCTGCCTGATTTAAAGTTGCAGCTAATTGGTAGCATGGCGGAGGGAGGGAGGCGATTAGCCTGGGCAGCTGGTGGGATTAGTGGGCACAGTGAATTTTTCTCGTGCGGGTGAAGCCCGCGTCGCTGAGCGGCCGAGCCGCGAGTGATCTCAACTTGACTCCTCACCAAACCCCTCGCTGCTTGGCGGCCAAGACCAAAGCACGCGCCCGCTAAACAAAGCACTCGCTCGCGAAATCCCACCAGCTACGCAGGCTAGGAGGTGATTTAATCTTTCAGTAAGGTAACTTTTAAGTGTTTGGCCACCAGCTTGTACGCAAATAAGTAGATGAAATAACCGGTTTTTTGATGATCGAAGGACCAAGACAGTGCTATTTTATGACAGCATTAGCGGTTATTTTTTCAATACCACCACCTTAATTGTACCCAAGTGTGGATCCCGCACTGAGTAGATCAAAATAAATTCTTATTGAATAATCCAGACGAAAACTGGAGGATGTTGGAGGGGAACACAGTTTTCTGAAGAACGAAGGGGGGATCAGCCGTAATTGACAGGGATTAAGAGGGTGGGGGGGGGGGGGGGGGGGACCAGAAAAAGTCTGAGAATTTCAGGTGGCGGTGGGATCGCCGTAAACAACTTGAACCGTGCCTATTTGAACCGTGCCAACTTGAACCGTGCCTATTTCATCTACTTAACTGATCGCCTCCTTTTATGCTATTATTATGTTTTGGCTTCTGCGTGCTCTTATCCAGGCACGATCTCATCATATAAATAATCGTTGTGCAATGGCTTGAACATGTTGAAATTGTTTAAGTTCTGTATTTCAAATGTTAAAGTTCCATGTGTCAAATTCTTTAAAGAGGCATTTTAGTAAGAGCCAATGGAAACGTTTGTTCAACGCGGCCGAACGGTGCGATATTATTGAAAACAATAACAACAGCAACAATCACGATTGTTGATCTTTCTCCATGCGAAATAGAAACTTCCTCTTCAGGTTCAATTCATTAGAGATGTTGTCAACTTATTTGAGGCTCTCTGCAGTTCTTCGTAGAGCACCATTACTCGCTCTTGAGCTTTCTGAAAATATTCCAGCTCATCACTTGCGAACAGTTTTTTGGTATGGTGCTCTCTACATCATGATATAGAACCTTTCGATTGCTGTCGGTGAATGATAACAAATCGGCTGCGCAATTCAAGTCACTACCATCCGCGGGTCGCCCACTACCTCTCGGAACGAGTTATTTCATTGGTTCTTAAAACAATAGATAACAGGTCAAAACAATGCCCCTATCCCTGAATAACAATAGAGGTAGTGTTTACAGCGGGCGAATAAAAATAGAGGTTCCAGAGAGGTAGTGTCTTACTGCCATCCGCTCTTGCAATGAACTTGATATTTTGTGGTGGCTTGGAAAGGAGGGAGCGGGGATCATGAAAGCTTCCAATGAGGGGGGATCATTCAAATGCTATATACTTTATGGGGAGATCAGGTGAATGCTACGGTGTAGCAACAAAAATCCCCCGCACCCCCCCCCCCCCCCCCCCCCTCTCCGCTCCAGACGATAAATAATGACCGGTCCCGTAAACACAGTTAAAATAATAGTTCTGTCAGTCATAGTAAACACATATGTTACACATAGCATCAACCAACGGATAGAGCAAAGGTACGAAAAAGCTTCATTACCCAGCATTACATTTCTTGCTTTGGCACTGCTAACGGTTATTTACTTTTTGGATAAACTTATTATGACTTCAAGACTGTATAAGCAACATTTTCATCTCTTGCAAATATGGCTGGCTATTCTGAATTAAACCCAAAAAGGTGTTGAATATCTATCTCACAAAACTTGCAACATACTTCACTACAAGCAAACTTCAACACCACTCATTTATTCAGACTTCTCAAACTTTCTATACCCTCTTTATATTTGTCGCTTATAATATGCAATCCTTGTTCCAAAATGCACACTACATCCAAATTTCCGCAGTGCATTTAGCTCTGACTGCACCAAATAATTACAAATAAAACAAGCAAAAATTAGTGTTTTTCTGTCCTGTGCACTTCTACAATATTTTCTAGACAGCTTTGTTCTAAGGATTCGAGGCAACATTTTAAACGATGATGAAAACTGATATTCTCAATGAGCTTCAATTCCAAGAGTGATCTTGTTTCACCCCTTAGCGTTGCGTGACAGATAGGGCCAGAACCGGACTGGCAGCTCGTTGATTGAATCAAAGCTCCTAATTGTACCGGTCATTTAAATGCATCACCAACAGAAAAAGTCAAAAGAAAAAGGGAAAAAGCGTTTTGGAACTCAGGTAAACTAAGTCAATTTATAGTCCAACAATCAGAGAAAATGAATTTCGATGCAGTGTTGACAGTGGTCGAGTAAATCGTGAGTGAACTCCGTTTGTATTCTAAGTGCGTGTTTAAAGCTCAGATTTGGCTTAAAGTTAAACACAACAACAAAATGGCATTTTCAGGATATTCGTTTTGTGTACAAATGTGATTTGAAACGAGATTCAATGAAATTAATACGGCCCGTGCGATATGAAATTTGACAGTTCTGGTGTGGATCGAATTTCACTGTTCGGTGAATATTTAATGAGCCGATGATCACTCTCCTCCCAATAAAATGAAACGGCGAACTAATATGGCTTTTTATTTCTATTCCCTAATGTTTTAGTTTACTTTTCTTTAATTTTCTTGATGTAAGACCGGTATTGGTCCAAGGTATTTAAATTTTTAAAAAACTAGCGATTTGGTGTTGTTTTTGATAATTTCTCAAAAATGGGAAAAATTATCCCCTCGACATTTACAGACAAGGCGTCATAGACAACATTTTTTTACATATTCGTGTAGGAGAAGGTCAAGACTTTACATTGATGTAGCTGCCATGTTTTGATTTTATCCGCCAGCTGAGAAAAGAGGTCCACAAAATGACCAATTTTCGGGTTGTCCCTCGAGCCTCCTAACGTAGGGGTGAGTAATATCATAGAATGCCTATAGATTAACTTCAAATTGCTTGAAACTCCTACAGCTCATAAAATAGAAGAAGATCTTTCTTGCTATGTAAAAATTATGGCGGTACAGTTTGTCCTTGCTTTGCACCGATCGCTTAAAAAAGGTAAACAATCGCCTTGATTTTTGGTCGCGCGCGAGCAAAATTCGGTCAAAATTATTTTTAGGTCTAGCGGAAAAAATCTTAAGCCAAGAACCATAAAGGTTGTGGTTTTGTTACTTTGGCATAAAGGTCTTTCACCTCACAAAAAATCAGGCGATTTGATTTTTCGATCGGGAACCGACCGGTCGAAAATTAGAGAGACTCCCTCTTAACATTTAAAAAACTTGGACATATTTTGTCGTGTGAATGAAGCGGGCCGTGCCCACAATTATCGGGCAGCGTGCTAAAATTTGGGATTGCCGTGCCCAAAAAGGAATGTCGTGTAAATGCGCCTAAAATGTCAATAACCTAGTCAAGAAAACCAATCTATATGAAGAGGGGACCAGTGTGCAACTAACTACCTAAGGCTTGGGTCTAACACACACTTTTAAAAACGATTAGTAAAAACTAAAAGGCAGTCTTGAAGGCTGATCTCATCCATTAAAAAAGTTTTCATCGTATGTTAACTATGTTTTCGTGGCAAAATGTATTTGTCTGCAAGGAAAACTACCTTACTTGTTTTGTAAATGCAGCCAATAGTCGAACATGTGAAAACATATGTTGTACAGGCCTCTTTGTCTTACAAACATTTAACATCTGTCTTTGAAAGCGAGGAAGATAGTTTAAAACTTATTGAAAATAACAAAATAATACTCAGCAGGTGAATGTGAAGAAAAAATGCCAATAACTTGTTATGAAAACTAATCTATGTGAAAAAGGGACTAAGACGCAACTAATTACCTAAAGCTTGGACACACACTTTTAAAAATATTTCGTAAAATTTGAAAGGCGGTCTTGAAGGTAGATCTTAGCGATTAAAAAGGTTCTCATCGTATATGTTAATTATGCTGTCATGTTTAAAAAGACCGTCTTACTAGTTCTATTATACAGGCAGTAGTCGAAACATGTGAAAACATATGTTGCGTAGGCCTCTTTGCTTAAAGTACATTTTATATTTTCTGTTGACAGATAGCAAAGTAATTTGAAACTTATTCAAAACTCAATTTTATGTATTTGAATCAACGTGTTCGTAAAACACCTTACCACACCTTGATTCATTGGAAACGAAAACGTGAGTGTGAGAAGATTGCAAGTGCTCGAATCAGAAATTGATTACTCAGGGAATATGGTCAATATTTCTCATCCTGAAGCTATCTCCATCACAAACTGTGCGCTGAATGCACCATTGATACTCGTGTCTATTATCGGCAACACTCTGGTACTGGCCGCCATATTGAGAACTCCTTCGCTTCGCTCACCGTCAATGATCTTGCTCAGCAGTTTGGCAATCTCGGACCTTCTTGTTGGGTTTGTCGTACAGCCGATTTATATTGCTTATAGGCTAACGGGAAATAGTTCACTGTACCAGGTACTGGGCATAATGTCCTTTTCTTTATGTGGTGTTTCACTTTTTACAATGACAGCCATAAGTGTGGATCGGTTCTTGGCTCTTCATTATCACATGAGATATCCGAATTTGATGACTTCACAGCGCACTGTTTATACATCAGTGACCCTTTGGTTCATCTGCTTTCTGCTATCATTGTTTGGCTTTTGGAAAGCGAATGCTTTTTACTTAGCTTTAGCTGTTAGTATTGTTATTAGCCTGCTGATTTGTACCGTTTGCTACATTCGATTATATCGGATTGTTAGACAACATCAGTTACAAATTCATGCTCAACAACAGGCTGTGGAAAGTAACCAGAACTTGCAGCGATCGACTAAAAGTGCCATAAACACTTTTATATATTATGTCGTGATGATTCTGTGCTATACCCCCTTATTTATTTCCATGTTACTTTCGGCTATTTCTCCTAACCACTGGACAAAAACTTTGATCTTAGCGGATACTGGAGCATTTATGAACTCGTCTATCAATCCAGTTTTGTACTGCTGGCGCCTTCGCGAGCTGCGGACGACGGTTGTAAAGACAGCAAAACATATTTTATGTAAAGAGACGGAGGAAAACTGATTAATAGAGAGTGTTGGGTTTAAAAACCACATTTACTAAGAAAATGTCATTAAAATTACGTTCGATCCTTTTAAACTGAATTAACCAATGGCAGTCACGTTCAGTGTCACATGACATCCTTCCGTTGGTCCCGTCACAAAGCATCACATTGATTACCTAAAGTGTCTCCGGTTTTGATTACAAAAGCTAGGGGTTGTTGTTTGATACATTTCCCCTGGTACACCATCAACAATCACTCTCGAAACAAATCCAATAAAACCACGCTATATAACTGTAATATTGCTTTGTTGATTTGCAAAGCATTAACCAACTTAGCGGCTCCATCGCATATTTCAGATTTGTTCCAACCTTGTTTTTCTGAATAAAATTTAGGGAACTTATATCTTAAAGATGCCCAAATGTGAAACTACTATTTATGGGTTTTATTCTAAAAGATACCCACTATAGGTCCTTAATTATGGAATTGTCTCGGGGATGAAATTAGAACCTCTTGTAACTTAATTAAGCGTTTTTACATGTAGATATTTTATTAACAAAACTGTATGTTAATCATTTGTGCTACATTATAGCACCGAGTGTAAATAAACTTTTGTTGTTGTTGTTGTCACACAACAACAATGGCTTTAGCTAGGCGTAAATAAAGTTCTTTGCTTTAATTGAGAGCGTAGTTTATATCTCAACAACCCGTCCGAATTATATTCTTAACACCTTAAAGGAGAATTCATATACTGTTTAGTAATAAACATTATAAATATCGAATTTATGGACTTTATCATCGCTAAATTCAAAATTCAGGTGCCTCAAGAATGAGCAGTTAAGCTGAATGTGGGATAAAATGTTATTAGCAAGACGGACTGTTAGTTTGAATTTTACATATTTTTCTAATTTCCAATATGTTAAACCTGGTGTCTACTTTTGTGACAACTCTTCAACATCCGCTGAATAGGCGTTTGTGGGTATACGGCGGCATGATGAACGGGAGGAGTCTGGACACCGTAAACTGCGCTTAAGCTGATAAACTTTCTTTCAAATTTTCTTCCATTCTCGTCCCCATAGCCCTTTTCGCTTCTCTTAGCCGGCGGGGCCTACGCACGAGAAACGAAGGGCTCTGGGGACACAGGATTTCCAGTCCCAGATTCTAGGACTTCCAGTCTTCATGTATGCAGTCGTGATGTTTCTAAACACTCTGTGGGACAGTCATGGCGGTTTTCACTTCCGCTCAAGATTTATTTGTTTCAAACAGCCAATCAAAAAAATTCGAATTAATTCAAAAACCCTAAGTCCCCAGAGCCCTTCGTTTCTCGTGCCAAGGCCCCAGTCGGCTAAGAGAAGCGAAAAGGGCTATGGGGACGAGAATGATTTTCTTCCTATTAAGTGGTTATTTTTCCTGCAAATTTCTGTCGTTTTGTTCATTTAAAATGTCAACATATGTCATTAGGTTTGTCGAGAGGGTCCGGTTCGCATTAGCAGATAAGATCCCTAAAAGCTTTAGTTCTCTTTAGGGGTGAGGCATAATTTCATAACCCATGCAATCTATCCAAAATTGAGGTAAAGCTTTTGGGTGCATTATTGAAATTTAAAAGCCGGTGTAATCGACAGATCTCTTCGATGAAACACGATGATCGTAAACCATATGTCAAGTGCAGTTTATAAATGCAGGCAGCGGTTATAAATTAACAAAACTCAAAAGACGGTCTAATAGATAGATCTCTCTAATGGAAAACGTTTTTATTAAAGAAATAAAAAACGCGCCTGAATGCATTGTTGAGTTATATAAGCACGCGGGAATTTTTAAGAACACGAGAGAAGTGCATAGAGAAGCACGAGGCGTAGCCGAGTGCTTCTCGCGCTTCTCGAGTGTTCTTAAAAATTCCCAAGTGCTTATATAACTCAACAATGCACGAGGACAAGTTCTTTATTTCTTTTATAAAATGTTAAAGAAATTGCGCGCGCTAAAACTTGTGACGTAAGCAGCGTGCATTATAACTCCATAAAGCACGCGCGTGACGTAAGCAGCGTGCTTTATGGAGCTATAATGAACTCGAACTGGCCAATCACAGCGCGCGCAATTTCTCGATGATTTTATAACGTATCTTAACCATTTTGTCATGTCAAATGCATTTGGCTTAATAATTCTGTCTTACTACTTCATAAATGCAGATAGCAGTTGTCGATCATTAACAAAACATATGAAAACATATCTCGCTTGGTAATTACAAAGGTGCCTTTGTCTGAGAGAAATTTAATTTATTCCTTTGAAAAACAGGAAGCTACTTTGAAATTAATAACAAATAATAATAATCTCAAGCAATTTTATTGAATTGATGTATGTATGAACTATTGAGAACAACATCATGCATGCTACTTTATGAAACCGTAAGGTGAAAGTGCGCGAAGATAAGAAACTTATCACAAACTGATTACTCAGGAAACATGGGCCAAACCTCTCGTCCTGAAACTTTTGTTGTCATAAACTGTGCGCTGAATGCTCCATTGATGCTCATATCCATTATTGGTAACACTCTGGTGCTAGCCGCCACATTAAGAACTCCTTCGCTTCGTTCCCCGTCCACCTCGTTCTTGTGCAGTCTGGCTGTTTCGGACTTTCTAGTTGGACTGATCGTACAACCGGTTTATATCGCGAATGAACTTACAAATGATTCGCTGTACAAGATAAGAAACATAACGGCCTTTTCTGCCTGTGCTGTTTCACTATTTACAGTTGCGGCCATAAGTGTGGATCGGTTCTTTGCTCTTCATTATCACATGCGATATCCGGATCTGATGACCACACATCGCGCTATGTATACATCAGCAACTCTGTGGATCGTTGCATTCTTGTTATCGCTGTTGTCCTTTTGGAATATGAACGCTTATTATTTTGCTGCAGCTATGAGTATTGTTATCTGTCTGTTATGTTCTACCGTTTGTTACATACGAATCTATCGTATTGTTCGACAGCATCAGTTGCAGATTCATGTTCAACAACAGGCTGTAGAAAGCTTAAACGCTGAAAGTTATGAGAACACGCAACAATCGAAAAAAAGTGCAATAAACACTTTTATATATTTCATGGTGATGATCCTGTGTTATACACCGTTGTTTATTGCCATGGTAATGCTTGGTATTTCCCACATTCAGTTAACAAGCGGGTGGATCTTTGCAGAGACTGTGACATTTATGAACTCGTCTATTAATCCATTTTTATATTGTTGGCGTCTTCCCGAGCTTCGAGCCGAAGTTGTAAAGACGGCAAGGCAGATGTTATGTACACAAACACCAGAAAACTAGCGTTCCTAAACGGCAACATTTGCTACCACATCCCAGAATAAAAAGTAAAATAGTATACCCCATCTCAGAGAAGAAGTGAAGATGAATTCTTTATATTTGAAATTTCTCCACAACAGCAATCGTGATGATTAAATGTTTTACACCGTCTCTCGTAATCACTGGATAGTATAAGCGCGTGGAACTTTGCCGATACTGCGTTTTTTATGAACTCGGCGTCCTTCAATCCATTTTTGAATTGCTTCGCGAGCTTCGAACGGCAGTTGTGAAGATAGCAAAGTTGATATTTTGTAAACGATTAACAAAGGAAATCTAGCTTGTTGATTTTCCTTGTTCAAAATGTTTTGTCGGTGGACTTTCAAACCTTTAACAACAACGCATTAGCTGACTTAGTCGGGTAGGAGCCCGTGCTTAGTGTCGATCCATGCTGAATGTGTTTAATTTAAACTTTATGTGCTTAGCATTATCGTGGAACGATTTTATTATTTAGGGTGGCTTAAACGTTAACCTGATCTTTGGACATGATTGCTGAACACTCACGAAAGATGAATTCTGTTCTAGATTTTTGTTTTGTGTGCATCCTTGCATATACCTTAAAGGCAGTAGATCTGTCAAATTAAAAATAAGTAAAAAAAAAACAGATAAAAATAAAATGCCGAATATGTTTGGTAATTTATCAACAGAAATTCAGTAGAAAAAGTGTTGCTTGTATTGCCTTTTTGCAATGCGGTAGTTATGGTTACGACGATATCAAAACCTTTAATTAATTAAACGAAGGGGAATATATATATGTCAAATCCTTCTTTCATATTCCTTTGTGCCACAGTGAACCATCATTTAAGTCCCAGCAGGCTTATTTCGCGCTTCTTTGATTCTTCAATTTCAAACTGAGGTAACCAGATGGAGATCATGTTAACCTTGCTGCCACGTTCCGTTCCTTATATGACAAGACATTCCATATTTGGATAAACTGTAGGAGAATAGATTACAAAATGAGACGGAATAGATTTATGGTGGAACTAGCTAGGTTTTCTAGTTTGTGACAATGAATACGCCTATCATATCATGGGATGTTGATTACAAAAAACAATTTGTGTTGTTTATTTGCAAAGGTTTTTTTTTTCCATTGATTTATTCACGGATACTGACAAGAAGGCCAACGCGTTGATTCGTCATATCTTTAACATCACTAATATTCAACCTGCATGACATTGTATTTTGTCACAAAGCATAAACATTTTGTTGAATAGCCGAATGCGAAATCATGACGATAGAATAGACGTGAAAACTATTCGTTCTCATTCCGAGATCCTTGAAGTATATCCTTGTGAGGTGAGACGTTATGACATAAACCTTCAAGAGAGACAATTAAACACTGCAGCAGTGAAAGAAATAATGAGAACTCTTAACGATATATTTGGTTGCGCAAAAAAAATGTGACTGACGGAAAGATAAGATTTACATGTACAATTTGACAGTAGATTGGTAACAACGTTTTCTGCAATTCTTCGAAAAATTTTAATAACTGCTCATAATTTTCTTGTTATTCGCGTGGAATTTAAATTTAGAATCTTGCAGGAAGAGTAATGTTTACAGCACAGCCTATGCCTACATTTTCAATTGAAAAGTTATCGCCGCAGCTAGCTAGCTTAGTACTATCTTTAGCCAAATTAATTTCCTGATAATTCACAAAGAATCCATGCAAATAGGCTAATAACACTAACAATCGCCCTTGACAATCCTGGATATCCCGAAAAAATTCAATAATGTATTTATTGTACATTGAAGTCTCAAATAAAATAAATAAAGAGTAAAAAAGGACGCAATACCTCGGCAAATCGTGTTAATTTAGTCTTTTCTATGGTACACAGGTATTCTTGTAACACATGCCTTGCTTCTTTCGATGACCTTTTCGTGTTTTCGGCATCCTTATCTTCTACAATATATTTTTTTTTAATTTCCTACTCCGATAAAGAAGGAAATCGGTCGCCAAGTGCGACCTATGCGACCACGCTCTCCACATGACAAATTACTCCTGTGGCTAAGCGACCGCGCTCTACGAGTTCATACATGCCACAGTGACTGCTGAAGCCCACGCGGGTGTAAAATTGATTAGAGGAAAAATATATTGCTGGCGCCTTCGCGAGTTTCAAACGACAGTTGTAAAAACTGCAATGCAGATTTCATGCAAATTAAACAAATTTACAGAGGACAGCTCACCAACTTCGTGAGCAACTTAGTGAGATGAGTGTTTTGTGTTTTAGTTGTCAGCATTGTCAGCCTTTTAGACTGATTAAGCAAGATGGAAGTCATCTTCACTGTCACTAGTCGTGACACAAACTTTATGAGAAAAAAAATCGGACTGCCAAATTTAGACTCGAAAATTAACCACTGGAAGCCAACCCTTGAAAAAAATTATTGTTGGTAGAGAAAATCTTGAAAACTCATTGTTAGCAGGTTGATGTTTGAAAACTCTATATTGTCAGGGCAAATCTTAAAATTGTTGAGCTGAAAAATCTTGAAAAGCCTGGATTTGGTAAGCCAATTTAAAAATTCTTAGAAATTCAATATTTATCATTGCCAAGTCAAATCTTAAAACTTTGGCAGGCACAATATTCAGAAATCAAAGTTGAACAGCGCACCATGAGAACCCACTAAACTGACAGACAAATTACTTGTTGTGCGAAAATAGATCCCGCGCCGACTATCCCAGAAAGTGTTATTTACTTCACAGCTAGCTTTGCTGCAATTTAAATTTTAAATGCAGGCGACAAATTTTATTTTAAGGAGCAACCTTAATTTATTTTTTGACCTATCATATTGCAGAAATCTCTCCAACTGAACTGATCATTTTCATTTGGCCAAACAAACCGTGTTTTGTGCTTTAATTTTAAAATTAAAGAGAGAGGAGGTGCGAAGATGGCCACTGAAGAAAGCAGAAATTGATTTTTTTAGGCAACATGGGCAATAATTCTCGTCCTGATACTATTGTCATCGTTAGCTGTGTCCTGAATGCGCCATTGATGCTCATATCCATTATTGGCAACACTCTGGTGCTAGCCGCCATATTGAGAACTTCTTCGCTTCGTTCACCGTCCACTGCGTTCATATGCAGCCTGGCTGCGTCAGATCTTCTAGTTGGCCTTGTCGTGCAACCAGTTTACATTGCTCGTGGATTCACCCTTGATTTGTACAAGATAAGTGAAACTGTGGCCTTTGCTGCATGTGGAGTTTCGCTCTTTACTATGACAGCCATAAATGTGGATCGGTTCTTGGCTCTTCATTATCACATGCGATATCCTACTTTGATGACTACATATCGTGCTATATTGATATCAGCAATTCTTTGGTTGATAAGCTTTCTATTGTCATTTTTGACTTTTTGGAGCATGGATGTTTATTACTTTGTCATAGCCTTTAGCATAGTAGTTTGCCTTTTACTTTCTTCTGTGTGTTACATCAGAATTTATCGTATTGTTCGTCAGCATCAGTTACAAATTCATGTTCAACAACAGGCTGTGGATCAAAGTTTCAATACTGAAAGTTCTCATAATATTCATCGATCAACTAAAAGTGCCAAAAGCACTTTTATTTACTACATCGTGATGATTCTTTGTTATACCCCAGTGTTTATCGCCATGTCAATTTTAGTTATTTCCCCTCATCATTGGACAAAAGTTTGGAACATAACCGATACTGTAGCATTTATGAACTCGTCCATTAATCCATTTTTATATTGCTGGCGTATTTGCGAGCTTCGAACGAAAGTTGTAGAGACAGCAAGGCAGATGTTGTGTAAACAGACAGAAGAACGGTAAATAAAACAGCATACTGGTTGTCATTACAGCGGAGAAAAGATCGAGGCAAGATTTTTTAATAATATAAAAGATATAAACCGTGCCCAATCGTAACTTTCCTATTCAGTGAATGAAGAAAATTAGCCATCATAAGGTTATAGATTAACACCTTGATTCTCTTGGAACAGATTTCTATTTTATGAATCGTTGAAAGCTTTCCGGATATCTTAGAAGACTGACATAAATGCTTCCTTGATGCGCTGTTCGAAAACTTGTCAATCGTAATCCTCCTCCAGGAAATATTGACATGAAATAATTAATGATAACGTTTAGTCTGATATTCTTCAGGCTTTTTTTGCAAGATCATTAAATGCGATTAAATCTTTCTTTGAATTTTAACCCTTGGTCGTACATTTTTTTCTCTCGTAAATTTGAAAAGAGGATCTTAAACTTTCAATAGCTGTTTGTTCATCACTGACGGAAATTTTCAGATTTTAAAGTACCCATAACCCCAAAAATTTTTTTTTCAAACAAAAGAATATTTACATTTCTTTGAGCAGAATGCCGAAAAAAATTTTGATTTTGGTTGAAACCTCGATTTTCTGTGAATCGCCAAAGTCGAAAAACATCGCAATAATCAGAAACACGACCGAGCCGAAGATGCGGCCAAAAGGGTCTGGGTCCAATAAAATTCCTGACGTCAACCCAGTACATCAGTCGAACGTGATATCGCTTGCGATATGATCTGCGTTGTATGTAGGTGGTGCGGTCAGAGCTCCAAAGTGCGAAAAAAACCGGGAGACCATCAAGTTCTCGGCAATGTAATCGAAGCGCATCATTGTTCGCGTGGTCATACCGTTTAAAGACCAGGAATCGGCAAATTATGTTAAGAAAGAGCTCAGGGATCTCAGTATAAAGGTGCAGACAACTGTCCAGCCAGTATTCGTTAGCCGCAAAATTGATCAAGATCTAAAAGTACGCGAAAACAAGCCACAGATCGTCAACCAACAACGCGTCGTTTATCGTTTTCAATGTGACCTGTGTGATGCGGGTTATGTGGGCTATACGCGCGGACACTTACACACACGTGTGGATGGAAATAAACAAAAGGCATCTTCAGTATATAAACACTACCACGAACAGCACGGCGAAGTCCCGAAAGACCTATTGAGGCATTTTAGCATTCTAAAGAAGTGTAGAAATAAGTTCGATTGTTTGGTGAATGAAATGCTTTTCATCAGAGACCTAAAACCAACTTTGAACGTGCAAAGCGATTCGATTCGCGCAAAAGTATTTATATAATTGGCCTCCATTGTATGCTAATTTTAATGTAACGCCTTGCCGCAAACTTTATTTGCAGTTTTCATTTCTCCTTGACAATGGCGTCATGAAGACACCGAAACGTCTTTTTTTATCGTTAATTTTTGCCTGTCCTTGCAAAGCTGGAAAAATGTAAAATAAAAAAATTCCGCAGATAACTTAACAGCGGAACTGCCAACCAGCCTTCCTTTTGGATTTTTCGAAAGAAAACACAGAAGCACTGTGGTTTAAATATTATGTCGTAAGTAGTAAATAACCTTGTGGAGGAGTGCCAGTAATATAAACAGCCGAATCCCAGTACGTACTTCGTTGGAATAATTATGACAAATGTAGAGGCCGATTCAACGTAGCTTCTCTCCACGCAAGTGTTTAAATGGGACCGATAATTGCAATACTGAGGGTAACCCTAGGATGCACTTGCATCCCATCAATGGGGGTGGGGGAGGGAGGAGCGGTGGAGAGGGAGTAGAAAAATTCCTTATTTACTTCATGCTACGGAAACCGGGATAAGCTCCGGCCTGATGGGCAACAAGGGTCGAATGCAAACTTACCTTCCAATTTACATTTTACCAACCAATCGGGAGGTTTGATAAACTGAGATGCCACCATACGATAAATAATAACAATGAATTTTGTGCAACGAGCGCCTTTTGCAGTACAAAATTCTAAAGTTTTACTGTGGTTATTGAAAGTGGTTTACAAAACACAAGAAACAGAACTTATATTAGTTCCTTTAGGTTGTAGCTCGGATGTGGGAACTGCATGAGTCCGTAAAATTATACTAAACAAACCAACACGTTGATCACCGGCGGGTATACAATATTGAATATCAATCTGCATTCGGGTGAAGAAGTCTATTTTTCTCGTTTTTTAATGCTGGGATATTTTGCAGTCAATTTTTTTCTTCAGTTAAATTTTACTCTTCCTTTGTCATAAACTAAATATCATACATTATTAAATTTTCATCCTGGGAGATTGCATATCTAGCTTTGTGATTGGTTCACTGAATCCCGGTTATCAGCCAATATACCTATGCTTGACGTTATATTGGAAACGAGTGCGGCAAGTGCCACTCAGCTTAAAATTTTTTAGTGGGAAGCGAAAGTTCCATCAGAAAAATGGCTGAAAGTAGCAAATTTGGCGAGCTTTATATGCAAGAAATAATCGGCGGCGCCTTTCCTAAAACCACACAAATACCACAAAAGCCATATTTGACTCAACGACGCAAAACAAAAGGACTCATGCGAAAAACAGCAACTAATTTACGGGAAAACTAGAAAACTGACACAATTTCATAAGTGTTCGACGTAAAATTTGGTTATGCACTTCAGTTAAGTTTGTTATTTTTCAATGTTGATCTTGTCCTTTTATGCCTCAAGAAATTACATCAACTCTGAGTGCAATTTCCCATCTCCCCAGGCTCCGCGCGCTTACTTATGACCTCTCCCCCATTTCCCAACCCGTACGAAAAAATAAAAGAGGCTTCTACGAAGGAGATTGGCATAATGTGGTAGTCTTGATGACAGCCGTACAGCCGTATAAAACACGTATAATAGGTAAACCCTTACTTCGTTTGACATGCACAAGGCGTATAATTTTCAGACAAGTTATTACATCGGAACTTCCCGTAAACCTTTACTGTTGTCAGAATTTTCTAGGAAGAATATATAGTTTAAGAGGAGATTGTCCAAGGAAAATCTTCGGAAGAAAACTCTTCGCTTCGCTCACCATCGAGATTTTTTCTCGCAGTTTGACTGCTTCGAACCTCCTAGTTAGGTTTGTCGTTGATCTACTTTCAATTCCTTATAGACTAACACAAACTTAACACAATGTTCCCTGTCTATCGTTCCTCACAATAACAGCCATAAGCTTAAGTGAGGATCGATTCTTGGCTCTTCATTATCACATGCGATATCCGAAAAGGCCTTATGTAAAATAACGTCTTGTGCTCAAAATTCACCACCAAGCTAGCCTCGTTTACCCAAATTATTCTCAACCCTCTGCCACCTTCATACAGTTTTCTCATGGATATTCTTTTCATCTTTCCTGCTTTGGGAATCGTTCATGATAGAATTTACAAGTTTGCACTTCGAAAGCGAGGCTTGATGGTGAAACTGTGATACAAAATAAAATTGTTTTTAGACGCTAAAAAGTTTCGGTTCAAATATATCGGCGTTTCGGCATTGCTGCCTCATCAGGGTAAACAAAAAAGCAAAACTACCCTTTCTGACGCAAACACGCATAAGGCCTATTTGATGCCTATATCTCGTGGTATAGAAACATCAGCGACTCTTTGAATCATAAGCTTTCTGCTATGACACTACTTTTTCTGGAAAATAATTGCTTATAATTTTGCTATAGTGATTACTGCTATTATTTGTATTTTAATTTGCACTGCTCTTTGCATCAGAATTTATTGATTGTTGGACAGCATCGGTTGCAAATTCATGTTCAACACTGAACACTCAAATGGAAAGGTTAGATATTTCCCCTAATCGACTGGACACCGTTGTGGGCATCAGCAGACACTGTGGCACTCATGAACTCGTCTATTAGTCCCTTTATATATTGCTGGCTCCGTCACGAGTTTCAAATGGCGGCAGTGGTAAACACTGCAATGCAGATTTCATGCAAACAAGTTAAACAGGACAACTCACCAACTTTAGTGAGCTGAGTGTTTTGTGTTTAAGTTGTCAGCTTTGTCGGCCTTTTAGACTGATTTAACCAGATGGAAGTCATCTTCACTGTCACTGGTCGCGTCACAAAATTTATGAGAAAAAAAAATCGGAATGCAAAATTTAGGGCGCGTTCGTTTGGGATCAATCCGGAATAAGAATAATTGGAATAATGCAAGTTAGCCTTCGTTTGGCTGCTGTTCCTATTCCGGAATACTTGGATTTCCATTCCGGTTATTCTGCTCCCACGAGCAGAATAGCCGGAATATATTCCAGAATATATTCTTAATTGCGTTCGACGATAGGAGAACGCATCCTAATCTTGTGGTGACCTGTGGTCCCGTGGTTGTCCTGTGAACGCGCAAGCGAAAGTCGTTCTATGTCGGTATGTATGTCGGTATGTATGTCGGTATGTGGCAGGATGGCCTCGATCTCATGCGAGAAGACATTAGAAGGCAATTAATTGCGTTACATCAACGTCAACAATGACATTAGCCGCAAAGACAGCGCGCGCAAAAAGAATTCTATTAAGCGGATAACGATAGGCTGTAAACAATTCTTGCGCTCAACGGTAGCAATACGCATCCTAATCTTGTGGTGGCGTGTTCTTCAATGGCAAGCATGGCGAACGCACTGCATAATGTATGATTACTCCTAGTCCAGAATATTCCCAAACAAACGCGCCTTAAATCTTGAAAATTAACCATTCGTAGCCACGTCTTGAAAGTTTATTGATGGCAGAATATATCTTGAAAATTCAATATTAGCAGGCTAATGTTTGAAAATTCTATATTGTCAGGGCAAATCTTAAAATTGTTGAGCTGAAAAATCTTGAAAAGCCTGGATTTGGTGAGCCAATTTAAAAAGAAATTAAATATCCAACATTACCAAGTCAAATCTTAAAACTTTTGGCCTGCATAATATTCAGAAGTTCAAAGTTGGGCAGCGCACCATGATAACCCACCAAACTGACATTACTTGTTGTGAAAAAATAGATCAAGAGTGGACTATCGCCAAAAAGCTTTTTTTTCTTCACAGCTATCTTTTGCTACATCAAGCAATTTTAATGTTAAATAGAAAGATATCGTTGAACCTGTCAACTGTTAAAGGCAGAAAACTAAATTCATGTTTTTCGACCTATCATATTGCAGAAAATCTCTACAGGTGAACTTATCATTTTCATTTAGTCTACTTAGACTAGACCTCCGTCGAATGTCAAAAAGCCTATGCTTTGTTTAGTGGCAATAATGTTACCAGAAAGCATATCATTTTTGCTGCCAGAAGAATTTTCACGCATAATTGCTACTTTTTTATTCCCACGATAGCACTTCAAGGTAATAGATATTTCTCAAATTAAAACAAGAAAACAAAGAAGAAGGAAGCTATGTTTTCCCGTTTTTAGATGCAGGGATATTTAACTGGACGGAAACATATGTCACATTGTTCTTAAATTGTCCTCAATCTTTATGTCTAGATTTTCAATCATTTTACTCAGAGCAGGCTAATGTCACAGAACAATGATTTCATGTTTTCTGAGCTATTGAGATAAAGCATAATATATATTTCAAAAGCTTTTTGACCAAACAAATTGAGGTGCGAAGATAGCCACTGAAGGAAATAGCAACAACATGGGCAATAATTCTCGTCCTGATATTATTGTCATCATTAGCTGTGTCCTGAATGCGCCATTGATGCTCATATCCATTATTGGCAAAACTCTGGTGCTAGCCGCCATATTGAGAACTCCTTCGCTTCGTTCACCGTCCACTGCGTTCATATGCAGTCTGGCTGCATCAGACCTTCTAGTTGGCCTTGTCGTACAACCAGTTTACATTGCTCGTGGATTCACCCTTGATTTGTACAAGATAAGTGATACTGTAGCCTTTGCTGCATGTGGCGTTTCGCTATTAACTATGGCAGCCATAAGTGTGGATCGGTTCTTGGCTCTCCATTATCACATGCGATATCCTACTTTGATGACTACATATCGTGCTACATTGATATCAGCAATTCTTTGGTTGATAAGCTTTCTATTGTCATTTTTGCCTTTTTGGAGCATGGATGTTTATTATTTTGTCATAGCCTTTAGCATAGTAGTTTGCCTTTTACTTTCTTCTGTGTGTTACATCAGAATCAATCGTATTGTTCGTCAGCATCAGTTACAAATTTATGTTCAACAACAGGCTGTGGATCAAAGTTTCAATACTGAAAGTTCTCGTAATATTCATCGATCAACTAAAAGTGCCAAAAGCACTTTTATTTACTACATCGTGATGATTCTGTGTTATACCCCAGTATTTATCGCCATGTCAATTTTAGTAATTTCCACTCATCATTGGACAAAAGCTTGGAACATAACCGATACTATAGCGTTTATGAACTCGTCTATTAATCCATTTTTGTATTGCTGGCGTATTCGCGAGCTTCGAGTGAAAGTTGCAAAGACAGCAAGACAGATGTTATGTAAACAGGCAGAAGAAGACTAACAGTAAATAAAACGGCATATTTGTTGTCATCACAGAAGACAAAAGATCGAGGCAAGTTTAAAAAATAAAAGATATAAATCGTGCCCAATCGTGGCTTTCCTGTTCAGTGAACGAAGAAATATAGCCATCATAAGTTTTTAGATTTAACACGTTGATTCCCATGGAACTCATTGCCATTTTGTGAATCGTTTATAGCTTTCCGGATATCTTAGAAGACTGACTGACATAAATGCTTCCTTCATCCGTTGTTCGAGAGCAGATATTGGCATGAAATAATTAATGGTGACGTTTAGTCTGACATTCTTTAAACTTCGGTCGTACATGTAATTTTGAAAATAAAATTTACTCTGATTCTCAAACTTCCAGTAGCTGTCTATTCATCCCTTATGGAAATTATGCTAACTGTGTGCCATATTTTTCCATTCAAATATTTTTGCATTCAATTAGCATTTTGGCTTGATTTTGAAGTAATTTTGCGTTACTTTCTGACTTTTAAGAAAATGGTGAATTTCAAGAGGTGGATCTAAGATCTCTGGTCTATGACGTCACAGGCGAAAAATTGCGTCATCTTGAAGCGCGAACTAAGGGCTTTCTACTCAGTGAAAAATAATTTTGCTGTACGTTAATAGAACGCAGACTTTAGGGGAGTCCTTCAACCTCCCCCCCCCCCCCCCCCCCCACACACACACACACCCTTACCCCCTCCCTTACCACTGTGGGGGGTATAATTTTTTTGTACGAGTGCTTACTTTGTCGCGCGCAGTTTACGTCCGTGAATCTAATAATTAAATAACGCATTAACCAGTATCACATGTAGATATTTTTTCTCTTGGTTTTCAGTCCCAGACCTGTAAGGTAGCTTTTTGTGAGGACAGACGTCGTTTAAGCAGAAGACTTGACAAAAACTTACCGCTATAATTAAAAACGATATTCAAAGTGTATAACGAATATTGGACTGGCTATAATCGTTCTGATTGGTTAACTTCACTTATTGGCCCTCTCAGCTGTCAAAGTCGTGTAATAATCCTCGTTGTTACTCCATCATTGCACACATTTTACCATGTTTGCTCAAAAGAACGCGCAAAATATGACAAGTTATTAAAAGGAACAAAATGGTAGGACTAAAAGTTCGGGAAATCGAGGGTTCGATAAATCGAAATATGGTATTGAATATTACAAAAATTCAAAACGCATGAAATGGGGCTTAAAATTTTTTCGAACTGCTAAGTTCCATTTTCCTTTGGCTGTTGCTGGATAAATCCGTGAATACGTTGATCACGGGCCTGTATACAATATTTAATGTCAATCTGCATTCGGGTGAAGAAGTCTATTTTCTCGTTTTTTAATGCTGGGATACTTAGCTTGATGGAAGCGTATGTCACATTACTCTTACATAGTCTGGCCCCTTTGTGCCTAAACCACCAATCATTTAATTGATAGCAGGTTAATTTTACAGAACAAGGGCTGTATATTTTCTAGGCTATTGAGGCAAAGAATAATTTTTATTTGTAGAGCTGAAAAACTCGCTTCAATTTTAAAACATTAAAAAGAGCAGGTGCGAAGACGGCCACTGAACGAGTCAGGAACTGATTTATATCAGGGAATATGGGCAATTCTTTTCGTCCTGATATTATTGTCATTATAAACTGTGTGCTAAATGCTCCATTGATGCTCATATCCATTATTGGCAACACTCTGGTGCTAGCCGCCATATTGAGAAATCCTTCGCTTCGTTCAGCATCAACAATTTTGCTCTGCAGTTTGGCTGTTTCGGACCTTCTTGTTGGTTTTCTTGTTCAACCGCTTTACATTGCTTGTGAGTTAACGGAAAATGCCCTACTGTACCAAGTACAGACCGTATTGTACTTTTCTGCTTGTGGTGTTTCGCTTTCTACAATGACAGCCATAAGTGTGGATCGGTTCTTGGCTCTTCATTATCACATGCGATATCCGGATTTGATGACTGCACATCGCGCTATGTATACATCAGCGGCTCTTTGGCTCATAACCTTTCTGTTATCTTGTTCATCTTTTTGGAATATGACGACTTCTTATTTTGCTGTAGCAGTTAGTATTGTCATTTGTCTTATAATTTCCACTTTTTGTTACATCAAAATCTATCGGATTGTTCGACATCATCAGCTACAAATTCACGTTCAACAACAGGCTGTGCAAACTTTAAATGTTGAAAATACTCAAAGCATGCTGCGATCGACTAAAAATGCCAAAAACGCTTTTATATATCACATCGTAATGATTCTATGTTTCACACCGTTGTTTATTACTATGATCATTATACTCGGTATTTCCCACAATCAACTCAAAAACGCTTGGAACTTAACTGATACTTTAGCATTTATGAACTCGTCCATCAATCCATTTTTGTATTGCTGGCGTCTTCGCGAGCTTCGAGCGGCAGTTTGCAAGACATTAAAACAAGTGTTATGTAAACAGGAAGAAGAAAACTAAGACAAATAACACAACAAACTGATAATTACGGCAAATGAGAGACCGAGGTAAGATAATAAAATTGTGCGCAGGTATATAATGTACCCAATTGTAGTTTTCATGTACAGTGTTAAGAAGAAAACTAGCGAACATAAAGTTCTATATTTTACACGTCGATCCCTTGTTTTCATGTTAAATATCATTGCACCTGTCAACTGCTACAGACAGAAAGCTAAAGCGTCCTTTGCAGCTTCGGTCACGTGGTAGAAAATGGCATCTTGCTGGAGGGCAAGCAAAGACTGGGACTTACGTCAGAGAAAAGACCGAGGCAAGATTTAAAAATAAAATATCGTGCCCAATCGTAATTCCTGTTTGATGAAAGAAGAAAACTAGCCATCATACGGTGTTTGATTTAAAATGTTGATTTTCTTGAAATCAATGTTTAAAATAATTGCCACTGTCAAAGTTTGCCGGATATCTTGGAAGACTGGCGCTAATAAATGCTTCCTTGATCCGATGTCTTAAGCTGTTCGAGAACTTGTCACGATCTTAATCCCGCTTCAGGAAATATTGACATGCAATAATAAATGATGACGTTTAGTCTGGTATCCTTCAGGCTTTCTTTGCAAGATGCTTAACTGCGAATGTATCATATTTTTTTAATTTTAAGCTCGTCGCGCGCGGTTTACGTGCATGAATATAATTAAATAACGCACCAAGATGACAGAAGATTAGGAGACTGGTTCTCAGTCCCAGACCTCTTAGGTAGCTATTTGTGAGAGAACAGACGTTTTAGCAGAAAACGTGGCAAGGCAATATAGGGAAAATTGCAAAAACTTGCCATTTCAATCAAAAACGATATTCACATTGTATAACGAATATTGGACCTGCTAAAATCATTCTGAGTGAAATGGTTAATTTCACTCACATAGCTGTCTAAGTCGTATAATAATCATCGGTATATTTTGATAAACAAACTAAGATAAGATAACAATATAGCATATGAAGTAAAATAAAATGTAAAATGTAAAGCATATATATTCAAAATACACTACTTGTATATTATGTAATTATATTATGTGTAAGGTATGCTAGTTATACATTAAGAAAAGATAGAAAGAAAAATGAAAGAAATAAGAAAAATTTAATTCAAGAACTCGCTGAGAAGCTTTGTCTTCAGAGTTTCCTTAAAATTTGCATGACTCTCGCATAGCTTTGAGTCTTTGTCTAAAGAGTTCCATAGCTTTACTATTCTGTAATAAAAAGATCTCTAACCAGCAGTGGTTTTACACAGGGGAATATTCAGTTGTTGGGAAATTATAATAGATTTCCACAGATATCTTAACAGCGGAACTGCCAACCAGCCTTTTGGATTTTTCGAAAGAAAACACGAAAGCAGCGTGGTTGAATTGTTAAGCAGTGAATAAGCTCGCTGATGAGTACCAGTGGTATAAACAGTGAAATCCCAGCACTGTGTTGAAATAATTTTATGACAAACGTAGCTGCCGATTCAACGTAGATCTCCCCACCCAAGTGTATAAATGGGACCAGCAAATGTAATATTGAGGGTAGCCCTGCGATATACTTGCTTGCATCACATCCGGAGAGGTGGGAGTTGTGGGGGGGGGGGGGGGGGGGGGGGGGTGGTGTGCCAGGTGCTCGGTCGTAGAAACACTCCTAAAGCGCTTTATGCTGTTGAAACTGGCATAAGCTTCGGTCTGATGGGCCACAAGTCCTGGACGAAGTCTTTACCTTCTTATCTACCTATCGGGAATTCGGGAAATCGAGGATTCAAGAAATAGAGATAAAAAAATAACAATGAATTTTGTGAGAGGAGCGGCCTTTTGTAGTAGTCAGAGCTAATTTTACTGATGCTGACTTCTAAGAGTTTTCTAAAATTTAACTCAGTTTGTTCAAAATGGTTAACGAAACGCAAGAAATGGAACTTATAAATTTCTCTGGTAAAATTAGTAAATCGAAACTTGCGAGCATAGCAGTCGTCGGCCGTTAAACTACTCATTTCCAGTGTGCTCTAGCCGTTCCTCGGATGTTGGAGCTGGAAAAGGTAAATTTGATTTCTACGCAAAATTAATAACGCGCTGTTAATTTCCCTATTATAATAATATATGATTTAGCACTTTACAGGCCTCATTTGTAACTTTTCAGGCAATAACACTACGCATGTGTGGCAGTGATAACATTTAATCATTCCGGTAGACTGTACAAGAAATTCAACGAATTTTGCAATCATCTAGCTAAAACAACATGGACTGACAACCTTTAAACAGGTTGAATACATTTACGGTTATTAGAAGATCAAATCAATGGCAACATCATTCCTATCTACGTTTAACGAAGTACAATTATGTCCTATCTTCGATAATAGATTCTGCCTTGCTATCCATCTGGGTGCGATTTATGAAGTAATGTACATTTTTCCATTCAAACCTTGACTGTCATCAACAACTGTTCTCAAGTTGCTTGTTTTTTTGAACGAAACTGTTTCATTCGTCAGCTACTGGCTGCTGGAACACACAGATGATTCCGCACGGAGGTCCTTCTCCGTCTGCTGTGAAATTTGCGACGCATTTCTTGGAGAGAACAAATAGTAGTAAGGATACGGTTTATACTCGCTGAGCCATTCAGTGGACGAATGGGCAGCTGCATTCACGAGCGGCTTCTGTGCATGGCCTGCGAAGAGTGTTTTCTGCGAGGCAGCCTGCCGCTGGGTCCCGACACATGGATTAAAATCGAATCGAGTGTTAGGTGCTCCAAACACATAAGGCGCCGGGTAAGGCTGTATCCTGTCGAAACTAACTCGCGGAAAGCTCCTGTGCTCGTCTAGCGTACAAAGCTCCCTGTGAGGGCGTTTACGGAAATCTCCTTTACTAAACCTGGAGATGTAAGCGGGGTGAATATGCCAATAACAGCTCTTCCCGTTAGCTGCGACGTCCCCTTTAACGAAGCATTCGTGCAGCGACAGATTGTGGCGAACAGTGTTTTTCCAACCAGCTCTGGAAACAGTGAACTCCGGGAACGTTTTCTCGATGACTTGATAGATCTGCGCGAGGGTAAGTCTTTTCTCGGGCACTCGGAGAATTGCACTAGCAATCAGCGCGACATATGTCATCGAGAACCGTTTCGACTTTGGTCGGCTTGGAATTATACCATTGAGGAACCCGAAGTTAAGTTCTTCGCGTTTCTTGTTGACTTGACCGGCTTCGATCGTTTGCTGGATGCATGTAGTTGGTACAAATCCGGGAAGCTTCGCTGAAAACGGTTTGAGAAATGAGTGGTCTCTGACAAACTCTGTGCCCAGCGAAAAAGGTCGATTTCGGGCCCACGAAATCTCGTAGTCTTCTTTTAAACCGGGTAGGCCCTGAAAGCAATAAGTCGGCTGCATTTTAAGCGTTTGTCTTGATTTTCCGATACTTGAAACTGCTCGAGCTTACTCCGCCTTGAATCCACTTATAAGCAACAGTGAATGAGCGCGCCGCTACGTCGGACTTTATTGGTTATGCCACTTTACTGCACAGCGGGGAAGAGCTGGAACAGAACCAAACAAAGAGAGGCGTTTAACCGAACTTGCTACGTCTTGAATGGGTTACCAGCAAACAATTGGTCGCCCACTCTTAATGAGTGGCATCCTCTCTAATAAGATAGATGTGTGGAAAATTGGCTTATGCTCAGAACGAATTCACCTATAAACCACTTTTTTGTAGATAGACCTTAAAAGAAAACAATTGCTTACAAAGTTGGTGTTTGTAAGAAGAAAAGCATGCTTCAACAACGTTAACTAGTGCCCCATTTTTAGGATTTGATTGTTTATATCGCAAACAAAGTATTTCGCCAAAATACTCCGCAACTAATACAATATAGAGAAAGGTATTAAGACATAACAAAAAATTATATTTTCCCAAGTTTATTTTAAGCTACAGTTTGTTTGCAATGGTGCGATTATTTTTTTAAGCACAATTTTTGAGACTAAGTAGTTTCTGAAAAACACTGAATTCATGTTTTCGAAAAGGTGTTTAAACCACCATACCGGGAAAATCCACAAGCAGTTTAACAAGTGAAGGCGTGGTGGTAATCTATAATTTAGACAAGGCATACCACCCGCATACTACTCTTCTTTTTTTCCGCTTAACAACAAGATTTCAATTAATTGAATAAGACAAAATCCATTAACGTCAAGGGCCCTCACTTTCCTGTCTTCTGTTTTAATAGGATTTCCAACGGCGTCCTGCGAAAAGATCGAAGTTTCTAGCCTCTAAAGAGTCTCGCTGTAGCATCAGTTATGATCAATAAACTCACTTGAAATACGACTGTTTATAAATGTAATTTGTAGCATCTTAGACATAACATAGAGTTGGATGAGCGACTAGAATTTAAACAGTGACCGCAAATAACTTTTCCAAGGTTCACTTTGAAAGTAAATTCTTAAATTAGGCGGAGAGCACGAGGGATGGTTTTAATGCCACTAAAACTAAAGAGTGTTAAACTTATTGTCCAGTCTAAATGGATCACTAAACATCACACTGCAACAGGGCATCCTTGTGAATACAGGTGTAACAATGCAAACAAATCCAGCTATAGTCTTGCTTTCTGTTTGTCATTTGAAAGCATTTGTGTCTACAGGAACATCTTGGACTTAAGCCTTTTAAAATTCAAGTCATCCGAAGAAAGCGATGTTACGAGCAATAATCTGCTTAACGTTTTGCCGTAGGATAAATTATATTAATTGCAACTTTTTCTATTGTCCCAGGGCAACTGAAATAATTTCTTCTGATGCAAAGCTAATCCCTAATGCGAAACAACACCATTGAGGAGAGATCGTAGTATTATAGTCAGAAAAGGAAAAACCGTTAATTTCTTAGAGCTTCTAAAGACACGTGGTTTCACAAAACAAAGAGATTCCGCTACATCCTCGCCAAACAAAAGAATTGTTAAAGAACGTTGTTAATCTTTTCAAGGGTGTTTCGTCAAACTTTGAAAGTCGGGATCGACAAAGTGACAATGCTTGGATTTGGTAAAATTACACAGAACAACAACTCGAATTTAGGTTTCCAAGACTTCTGCCTGACTATTTAAAATCTCGATACTTTAAAACCAACCGTAATTTTATTTTGACGAGCTCTTAAAATAACATTATTTATCTCTAATTATCTCATGGCAGGTCTGCGGGTCCATATTTCACTTTTATGACCGATAAAGAGGTTTGCAAATTATCTAATTTGAATAAGTATTAACTATAACTGCTTAAATTATCTAATAAACCTTTTAAGGCATCAGCACGCCTGGTGAATAACAACCCTGTATCCACATGGGAGACACAATGAAGATATATTTCTTATTAAAAATTGATGTGCTGCGACGCTTTTTCTTCTGGGCCAAAACTTGTTATCCGCGAAGACCAAACTACATTGCACAATCCATTGCAAATGCAATACGGTGATCTATTGCCTGATATTTTTCACTTTCGAATCCTTACTTGTATGTTGATTATTGGTCGTAAAACAATGAACAAAGCACAAAAAGACGAAAACAAATAATGCGACCAGCAGCAAGCAAAGTTAGATAACAAAACCATCCTTTGTGCGGACATAGCACACTTCAAAAGCAATGTGCAAAGGCGTCAAGATACTGTTTCTCTAGAAGCACATATTTTAACTACGCTTAGTTCCTTTGCAATTGTTTGCTGAAAATTGGAAGCAGTGTCGTGCGAATAGGTTGACTAATGCCGTTAAAGTGCACTTAATTTTTTTTTGACCCACAATAATGTATAGCTTTATCACTAAATGAACAAGCTTTACTCGTAACACTGCAAGTTAAAAATTTTGTTTACAGCATCTTGTTTTTCTATGAAATGCAAACTGGTTTACCTTAAGCTACAAATAAACAATTAGTTTACTTGCAACAAGGGTTATGCCCTGAATTGAATAAAGCAAGCGAAGCATGGCCGACAGCGTTTCAAATATCAACATTCCCTTAAAGATCAAGAATTAGATGAAGAAGACAAAGTAATGAACATATAAATATTGTGAGAAAAGTTCAGTGATAAAGGCCGTCAAACAAAACCTTTTCAAAACAAAAGCCGTCTCGCTGTTCCCACTGGTAGACTCAATAAGGAACCTGTCAAACCATTTTCCATTGTCAATATAGTCAACAAGTTTTTTTTCCACGAACCTTTTTCAATAAAACCTTTACTGTCACCTGCGTCTTGTGACCATGAAGTGGGCTTTGTTCTAGAAAAGCACCCTTTCAAGATTTGGAAGTTTCTTTAAGACTTGAAGACGTTGTTTGAGTTTTTTTTTTTTTTTTTTCATTTTCTCAAGTTAGCGAAAAACCATATTAAAAAATGCCAATCTGTGAAAATTGTCAATATAAGTTCGCATCACCTTTGTAGATCTGAGATCTACAGGCATGTGTAATGTTGTAAAACATCGCCGGGGAGGTAAGAACTTGGAAGTAGCTTTTAAACCTGTTTATTGAACACACTACGTATTTCCTTGCACGCACGTCATTCTGTAGATAACAGCCCCACGCACTGACGAAAGCACGTACATACGTCTTTTCCGGAGCGGATGGAACGGGACGGGTAAATACTGTTTAACTGAGATGTGTGCTATAACAAATCTTTTTTCATTAGCCGGGCTCAGTATCAGGTTGAAGGAGACGCAATGTGATAAAAATTAATGTTATTGACTGGGTTGATCGATTCAGCCGGATAGTAACATGGATATTTAAACTGGCTACCACTTAGTCAACAAGGACATTATTGTCATGTGCACCCCTACACCATGACCTCAATCATTTCCCCCTACAGCCCTCACACTAGGTCAACAAAAGCTTCAAAGCTGTGAAGTCACTCTTCCTTATTTGTACTGTGGTATCGAAGAAAGTACACAGGCAAACAGTGACAGGTAAACGTATCACAAGCAAAGCTTAAAAAATCACTTCTCCTAACCGATTGTCATAAATTTCTTTAAATATTAGTTCTGAGAATTTGCTAGTTGATCAAGAAGACATTATTCTTTGGCTGATGATTATCTTTCCCCTCATCACCTGCCGTTGTGGAGCTGTTTTTACGTAATTTTTCTGATGTCACAAAAATAAATTCAAATTAAAGAAAAATCCAAAATAGTACTTTCAGTCCAAGATGGTGAAAAGGTGAGCCGTCCGCAACGCACTTTATGTAAGAATCCCTAAAAGACGCATTTCAAGGTTGCAAACTGATACATAAATAAGAGGAATAATTCAAAGCTGTAAGAAGGCTAACGGCCATCCGACTTCACAAGAAACTTTGAGCGAACCACCGTACAGCATTCGAGAACGTAATTGAATTACATGCACCTGTCGTAAATAACTTCCAAATAAGCAACACCGAACTGACTGCTTTTTGTGCTTAGCACAGCAAGTGCTCATGGCGTCCTAGTGAAATTTAACCACAGTTTAACAACAGGAGAGATGCATACAAGATAAATTTTCCGATTCCGTTTTGTTGATGTTTTGAGTGAGAACTGGTATTTCTAGCTTCTTCTTGCCCTCAGAGAAAAAAACAGTACCAAAATTCCGTTTTTACTTTGACATGTTTTCGCCCTTAACTTTGATTCTCGTACTCTAAGTGGAACTTAAGCTTTAAGTTCGCCTTCAACGAGCCTCTATTGCATACGAAGTGCATGTATTCTTCTGAAAAGCAAACAAATAAAGCACCACAAAATATGCAATTTCATTTTTTTGTAATGAAACAGCTACATCAAGAAAATGTGAGATCACATGTATTTTCCATGTTTGCTAAACCATTTGTCCAAGTTTATTTGAGCATTTAGTTTCTTTATTCCTTCTCATAATGAAGAACGAAGGTAATCGATTCATTTTCAACCGCACATAACTCTAAATGTTTTCTCCGATATATTCTATATAAGCACACGGGTTTTTCGCTATTTTGAAGTTGGTCTGGGATAGCCTGGATGAATGCAGGTTCCAAGCAATCGTTTTATTTACATGAAATTTGCAGTGATTGACTTAGAAAGTTACTTATTTATGGATCTCGGTTTCAAAATCACTACTCACAGCTAATACCAATTTAGAGTCGAAATCTTTAGTTTTGCAAATTGGCGGCTCCAGGTCTTTAAAATTTCCTGTATATTCTTAATACTTTAACACTTGATTGATATACAAAGACTTAAGTTTTTTCTGTGGTTGAGATGATGGCGTAATTAAAACATGATTTCCCATTTACAATCTACGAAAAGCTTATAAACTATTTGTCGAACTCTTTAGTAGAAGCTCATTGAGCAAAGAGTTCATTTACAGCACAAAGTCGCGATCGAGTCTGCATAAATGAGAAAAATACTTGGAAAGTAGGGTTTAGAAAATTTGGATACGCCGGACCACTATTTAATCAGCTACTACTGAATTTAATGGTTTTTATTGGCAAATTGCAGATTACTTTTCTATTCCACAATCTAATTTAGATAACAGCGCAAGTGCATGTACAATTTAGCGAAGAATCTCCCGAACAACGAATACAACTTTTGAAATTGGTCACCATGACATTCCGGCGAACAAAACCTATATGGAATCGAAACGACTAATTATATGGAAAGACTGCCCTTTAGTATCACGCATATACATGTTCTAGTCTTCTCCAGTTTTGTCCATTCGAGTCACTTCATGGCTTTTCAATTTCTGTGTTTCGTTTGAGTTCAAGGATTCCACAGCTTTTAGCTATTATTGTGATATTTCAATTAATTTAATCACCACTTTGTTTGGCCAGGGCTAAAAAAGGCTAACATTGCATGAGCTATCCCCCTTAAGACATTCATAGGACTATCCCGTATAACAATAAATGACCCCTTATATAATCCTGTGGAGCTTGTACTGTCAATCTAACGACAACGACTGGACCGTTTTGTCATTTATACAACAAGACCCCACGATATAAAGAATTCCCGTTTTAAAGAAATCAGTTTGAATCTTACCGAGATACTTACTGAAAATTTAAACAGATGAAACGATCGTTGAAATTCTTTCCCTGCAACAGTTAATCTCATGTTTTACTCCAACCTCTTAAAAGTCGCCTTCCTTGCTTTCAATTTGGCAAGGTAGCCGGGTTTCTGCTCTCTCTAAAAGCTGACTATAACCTGATAAGTTCCGCTTAAATGACGTAATATTATGCCAGATATTTCTTAGAATTTAAGAGAAAGACTTGGACATTTTAAAAGTAACATTTTGTTCAAAATAAAAGAAATGCTTTTTTAAAGCATATATTTCTTTTGCGGTTTTTTTTTTAATGTTTCTCCTGAAAACAAACATTCGTGTTTGGCGAAGAGCATGTTTGTTTTAACAAGGTTGCATCATAAAAACTAACATTTTTCTTGTTGTGTTATTTAATCTGTTGTGTCATAACTGAATAAAACAGTTACAAGATTAACATCTGTACGCATTAAGCTTAGTGAAGAAATATATCTGGGAGTGTGTCCTTCATTTTGTAAAAATAGGGCACACGAGAGGCAGAATTGAAATTTTTAACATGCGACAGGCGTTTTCGTTTGTAAATACCGCCCTCTTTTCGAAATATTGTTAAGTAAATTTGTTTCTTGGACAAATATCGAAGACCTTTTTTACAAGCTTTAGTTAATCTGTTCTTTATTCGATACATCCAAAAACCAGACACGCCGGTGTTCGGTTGTTAAACCCAAGCAATGCTTTCCTACTCTAAATTGAAAAGTTAAATTTAATAACAGGTTTTACAAAGAAAATTTGCAGGTATTGCTACTGGTAGAAGCAGAAATTATGCTCGCACTGCCCTAGTTTTACAGCGCGGGAAAGAATCTGAAGGATTCTTCTCTATCGATCGTTTAAATTTTCGAAAGTCAGTCAACCGAGTGAAAGTAAAGGAAGAAGTTTTGTGCAAAAAATCAGAAAATGTATGCGGTAACAGTATTTAAAAATAACAAAAGAACTTTAAAAATAAGGTCGTCCGTATTATAAACGCTAATTTTTAAAATGAAATAGATAAATACATCTTTTTTCTCTAAGTATGTCAAAATATCACAGGTATGTTTCTATGCTTTAGAGCAAAATTTATGTGTAGCTCATTGTTCGGAAAAATAAGTGGCTTAAATTTCCATTTTGCAATGAAAAAGAGATTCCATGAAACATTGTCGAGTGGTAAGGTGAATTTATTTAAAACCGTGAAGTTACTTTTCTGCAAAATTTTCAAAATTTCCATGTTTAAGAACATTTTAAACACGTAAGTGGATTTTAAGTTATTTACTTCAATCTAAATATAGTCGTAAAATACTGTGACGAAAACATCAGAGTTCGAGATGTTTAATTTGTAATCATCAACCGGCATTAAATAAAGCTCTGACACACAACATATGAGTTATATTTTGGTAACTGAATGTATTCAAAACTAAACAGAAACTCTCCGTAAAATAACTTGAAAGAATCATTGTTTACCTTAAGTATTTGGTATCAAGTTTTTGCATAAGTGCTATAAGGAATTGTGTTTTGGTTTTAAAGCACGGGAATAAGACTAAACAATTCGTGTGCCAAGTTAAACTAATTCTATTATAACTAATTCGCGAATCACCTAAAGAAAAACAAATTCATGCTAAAAGAACTTTACATATTGTGTGAAGTTAACAGCATTCTGCAGTGACAGAAGTATCAACTGATATGTTGAAAAAGAAACATTGAAGCGTATTACAGAGAAAAGTTACAAAGATAGTTTACATATTATTTATCGAAAGTAAAGTTAATCAGCCACAAATTATATAAGTGAAACCAAAACCAGATATAGTTATATTTTAACTTGATTGATTTTATTCTCATGACACTCTAATTTATAAAATGTTTTGTCTTCTACAAGGCGCACCCCCGCTTACCCAGATCCTGTTACTCAGTATATCTTAGAGTATCAGTATCTGCAAACTAAGTGTTTATTCCAAGTATATCGAGTCAAAAATGTTTTCTTATAAAACGGTTCATACTTTTTGTATCCAATATATCTTCTTAAGAAAATCTTTTGTACATAGCAAATGTTCGAGCTACATAGCTTTCCACTGTAAAATATAAACATAACATTCCCTATTTAATTTCTACTTTGAAAACACTTCTAGCAATAAAGTTACTTCAAATTAACGAAATTTAAGGAGTGTTCTAATATATTCTATGAAGCAAAATGCATTGTATGTCGCAACAAATCCATTGCGTAACTATTCAAACGATTTTCGAGTTAATTCGCTGCTGATTCAATTTGTCGATCAAAAGAAAAATATGAGTCGATTATCATAGTTCCTATTCACCTTGCTTCGATGTCGGATTTCATAAAGGTTACTGGACAAAAAGAAATTCAAAACACGACCGCCAGCTAAGAAATCTCTTGAGAAAAGAAAAATTACGTACGTATTTCGAAAGTAGTGCGTCAAAGATGTTTGGCTACAGGTGGAACATAGGAGGCTTGTTCTGCATAGAGAAACTTTCACCGAAACTTGTTTCCGGTCCATAATCCTCAGACATAACAACTGAAAACTCTATCACCGTGCTTTGTTCTGTCGTAAGCCTCTTGGGAAGTGACGAAAATATATTTTGTAAACAACCTGCGTATTCCCACGTAGATCGCGCGCGCAAAAAAAAAATACGCCATTTTCCGTGCGACCCACGTTCGTAGTGTGTGTGTGCGCGGGAAACAAGAGTATGATTGCCCTACCAACTTTCACCTGAACTATGAAACAGAAATGAGCTGGTCAATGTTAACCTTAGGTCTTAAGTCTTTCTTTTCTATCGTTGAAGTTTTCGAGTAGATGGCTGGATAGTAATCTGTCCGGCAAAGTCTTTCGAAAAGAAAATTTCATAATTTTGCTCGGTGCCATCTGGTTTCGAATATCGTTGGTTATTTTCTACCTTACTTAATCTATTATTTCATTTAATTTCGAAATTATCATATTACAGCAAGCTGCTTGATAAAAAAAAAATAAAAAACGGCGCAACAGATCGGGCAATCGTGGTAATTTTAAATAATTATAAGTGAAAGTAAATAGTTCTCTCACCACAAATCTCTGCGTAGGCGTATTTTTATGCCTTCACGCCTTTCTAGTCTCAGTAAGAGATTTCTACATTGAGTTCCCTCATTGTGCAGCAGGTTTTGCACCAGTATTTATGCCCCCATTTATTGTAAATGGCGCAATAATCTCCGGCCCAATTAACTTTCAAGTCGTATTAAAGCACAAAACTGAAAGAACGTGCACGTGTAATTAACGTTAATAGACTAGGTATATTCCTGCTTCATTTTCTCAACTGCTGTCGTCATTTTACGTCGGCGATCAACCATCATACTTTTACCATAAAATAAGAATTTTATTGCACACTAATCAGTTGAGCATAAATTTCAATTTCGGTGTATTGTTGGTCGGCTGTGCAACTAGATCGATTCGAATTAAAAGCATCCACTAAAAAATCCAAAATCACGCAATTCTGCATTTTTGGTTCGGCTCGGAGAAGAACAACGATGCGAAATGAAGTTACAGATTTCTGCTTCAGCCGCAGTTTCAATGCTATACCACACATTTCGTTTCAGCTTTGGCCTGCAGTGCTTGTAAATCCAGTTATCGCAGAAAACTTTGTTCCCTGTTGCTCTGTTTGGCACAGTCAACCTAATCGAATGAGTGAAACTGGCTTTTCGTGAGTGCGACTTTAGCCAGCGGACTGACAGATATTTTGTTCCGAAAATCGATTCAATCAACGAATTTACGATCGATTTTCCGAGGTTGACATTTTCTTTTCAATTCGTTTTCATGGGCGAAATTTTAAATTAATCAGTACAAAACGCACCGTATTCGCAATGCACGCTAAAACCATTTATGTTCCCTTCCCTACCCCCGTCAGTAACATATGATCATCAGTAACACTGTAAATAGCCTCATGCATTGAATTCCCTTACGCTTGCATGGCGTTATTTAACCGATTATTATTATAAACCTATGGACATTTTCAAGAAATAATTGCAAACTTACCTTGATGCTTAGACTTTTGACCTTTTTGTCTTCCTTTTGTAGGAGATTTTCCAATCCATAGTTGGCAGTTATGTTAAGTCTTGTTTTGGTTGGACCATAGTTGGACATCGCCGATTTCATGCATGTCTGAATGCGCAAGAAATTCCGTAAATCTCTGGACTCAACTTGCATCTCAAAACCTGAGTCACAAAGTACCATTCTCTGTCCAAAACGTGTTGAATTTGCAGCTTAGATATTCATTGTCTTTGGCGGCATGCGCTAAAACCCGAAACAACGAAACGAAACCACCGGAACGAGCGAAACCACCGGAATTATAGCGCTAGCGAAACGAAACCGTCGGTGATAAAAACCGAAACGGCGGAAACGAAACAAAATCACCGAAACAAGTAGAAAACCGCTTCCATTGTCATATGGTTATTGAGAGAATACCCTAAGCAGGCTAACCTGAGCGCTATTACATTCAGACTTGACTAAATAGCACTCCAGTTAGCCTGAATGTCACTCAGGTTAGCCAGGGTTAGCCTAAGAAACGCTCAGGTTAGCTTGTTATGGTTACCTCTCAATAATGATAATAGGTTTGGTTTTGCTTGTTTCGGTGATTTTGTTTCGTTTCAGCCGTTTCGGTTGCTTCGGCGGTCTGGTTTCGTTCTTTCGAGTTTTAGTACATGACTGTCTTTGCCGCCATGTTTTGAACATCTGAGCTTAGCAACCTGGCTGACTTTTCAAGCCGAGGACGCTTGGTACGAAATCTCCAGACCTCTACGGGGTGAGGGCTAAAGCAATGAAAAGGCAGAAACCGGAAACCAGTCACAACTGTATCAGCAAAAATGTTACGATATTTTCATTTTATTTGAGAAATTTTATTTATCTAAAACAAATCAAGTTTAGTCGCAAAATGACTTCGTCCGAATGAAATTTTAAAAATATATAATACATAATTTCTGATTGCACAGAAAAGTTAGCGACATATGCATGGCTACAAATAACAGTATATTAGCAAAAGTTACTGCATTTAGGAATAACTTCTGGTATATAAAGAAATTTTAGTTAAAAACTTGTGCCTAAAATGTGGTCAAGACGGAATCCACCAGGAAGTCGAGTAATATTTATTTAAGTTGGACAAAAATCGAGTACCAGAATAATTTAAATCCTATTGCGTTATTTTCTACCCTAAATAAAAGGTAAAGATGTAGGTAATTATCACTGATAACACCAACAACAATTTCTTATCAGAGTCTTAGAAAATGAATTTCAAAGTTCACAAGCTATAGGGAAATTCTCACGTGCAGCCATTTTGTAAAATCGTCTTTAAGCGATTCAGTGGAATTCAGTGAAATTTCAAAATTTGTTTTCGGTGTTTGGTGTTGTTAGAAAAGATTTCTTTTGATAAGATATTTGAAGCAGTGACACAAAAGTTTGCAATAAGATGTAAATAATTTTGGTACAACAATTTCTTATCAGAGCCTGAGAAAATGAAACTTAATGTTCACAAGCTATAGGCAAAAGCTCGCGTCTTTTAAGCGATTTAGTGGACTTCAGCGGAGCTTCGAGATTGGTTTTTGATGTTTGGTGTTGTTAGAAAAGATGTATTTTGATAAGATATTTGAAGCAGTAACACAGAAGCTTGCAATAAGGTGTAAATAATTTTGGTACATAATTTTGTCCAACAACTACTCGAAGTCCTGGCGGATTCCGTCTTAAAACGTTTATATTGCTATGATATCAGCAAAAAGCAAGTTCTTGTCAAAACCTCGTCTTACATATACTCGCTTTGTCATTAATTGGACTAGTGTTTTCAGCAGTCGGGCTAAATAAACCACTGGCGACTAGTACTCCGGCTAAATGTCTCTCAAGCAATCACTTAGATGCTTCCATTTGGGATCATTCTTGGAGTACAGCCTTTATTGCTGTCAAATGCAGCAAAGCCAATAAGAGTAGGAGTCCTTCCTTTTGCTTAACATGTTTCACACAGCGCTACTTGTTCTTTGCGGTACGAGCGACAAGGACAGAGCCGAACTACACCAGGCCTGGCTGCTCGGCAGCTGAACAGCAGTGACTGGCTCTGTAGCAAGCATGAGTTGTCAGCGGTGTTGATTGAAGGCGCCAGGATGCTTTCGCGGGACTCGGTAGATTTACACCGAAAGTTATTCCTGAAATTTACAAATAAAAAGCCTTTTCTCAAGAACCGGACATGCAACATTTCATGCACCTGCACGCATTTGAGGATAGGTGAAGGAAGAAACAAACCGCCATGTTTGGATTCGACATTGATAAGTCAGAGTAGAAGGCACGATATGGCTGTCAGTTAATGTTGCAGCACGCAATATAGCAGAAGTAAAAAGTGATTTCACTTCTAGAGCATTGTACGCAATGTTGCAATGTGCAATGCGAACCAATTTCAGGGGTGATTACTCGTACGGTGCAATTCACAGTTGCACGCTTTATTGCGGTCAACATGTCATAACGTTGCCTTAAGCTTCAATTTATGCAACGATGAAATATATAAAAGCTAGAGAGTTCATGGCGGTTTCAAGTGAGTTACGAATTATTTGTGAGAAGGTGAAGTAGAAACAAGGTATTTGGGTCACTCTAACAATACAATCACAATACGACTTCGTTACTTTTAAGGGACTCCGCTACTTTGAGAAAAAACAAATTGTCTGAATGCACGCATCACTGTAGTTTTCTCTCTAGAGTCAACAACAGATTGGTTAAGAACGAAAAACATTGCGTTCTTTATCAATATTTAAATTTGTGATATTTTTTGTTAAACTTGTAAACATGAATTTGTAACAGAAGCATGTTTGTCATGAACGATGTCGCGTATTAAATTCACGTGTTTACGCCATTTTGCTCGTGCATTCAGACAGTTTTTTTCTCTATATAGCGCGAGTCCCTTAAAAGTAACAAAAGCCGCAATATCAGCAATATACACACTATGCAGTCAGATTAGTTAGCTACTCGTTGACTTCCTTACCTTTCAAGAGTTTCCTTTGTATTTATAGATGTAAAGAACTTCGGTTCACACGTAAGCTGTTTCTTGAGACAGGCCTCAACACAAGCCTCACCCTCTCCACCCATGACAATCTTTAGTTCACCCAGAGGCGGCCAGTTTGTTGGTTTACAAAAGTCCTGTTGCGAAAATATTTTAGAATCGCTATGTATCTTTCTTTCACTTCTTCGTGAATACTTAATTACATCTCGTGACAAAACAACAACAACAAAACAAAGCACAAATGTACAAACTGATTTAGTTATTTAGTTATTCTCACCTGATTTTCAACATATGCATTTACTCGTTCAAGCATTCCAACATGAGTAAACTCATATGGTAGATGAGGTTCGTCCTATTATAAAAGCAAGAGAAATGTTGATTATAAAAAGTTCATCTTTGTTCGGACTCACAGGGCTCAGTTCACAGAGTTAGCAAAGCGTACTATTCCCTTTGATTTTCGCTAATTGGCCATGTTCTAAACGAGCAGGGGACTGGGTACGAACATATATTTCTTGGTGCGAATATTCAATATCGATTGAATTGAAAATGGAGCACATCATCTGAACGAGCATCCAAAAAATAGTAAATTCACCGAATTTGATGGTTATTGGTTTAAACACAAAGGCATGGTACACTTTTAAAATAAGAGAGCTTAGTATTGATTGGAGGACGCCTGTCCCTCCAATCCATACTAAGTGTACCATGCCTTTGGGTTTAAACCAATAACCGTCAAATTTGGTGAATTTACTAATTTTTGGATGCTCTTTTAGATGACGTGCCCCATTTTTCAATTCAATCGATATTGAATGTTTGTACCGAAGAGAAAATATGTTCGTACCAGTCCCCTGCTCGTTTAGAACATGGCTAATAAGCAGAATCTACCGAACGTTATCGCTATTTAGGGTATTTTCCTCTATTCGGACTGCTTGGGATCTGGACGCTACCGAATCCAACAATTTGATTGGCTCAAATTTCCAGGTAATTATATTGGCCAAGATTATTCTATACAGACTGCACTCTCGGGTAATAAGAGTTTATTGTCTTACCTTGGTGTTGATAATTTCCTGAAGAGCTTCTTCCACTTCAGTTAAATTATATATATCGACTGTTTGAACGAAAGGCTTTCCAACAAACACCTCAGCATAAGGATTTTGAGACGTTATCTGAATAAGGACAAAATACAGCAAAAGGGTAAACTAACCATACAAGCTGTCAATAGTACAAGGTAGATTTACTCATATGTATAATCTGTATAGAATCCCTTTCAGTGCTCGGCTCGAGGGAGCCTGGACGTTAGCGGTGACGTCATCAAAGTCCCAGGCTTTGCGCAGTCACCAAAACAAGAGAGAACGCCTGGGGGTCTTTGTGCTGGCTCAATTTAATCCTTGATTCAAATTTTAGTTTCCGTTGTTTTTGGGTATTGTAATGTATGATAATGAGTTAAAGCAAAGGAAAATAAATTTTGAACCAAGGATAAAATTGGACCACAGCATCTATGCTCGTAACAACTTTCTTCGTGACACCTCTCCTAGTTAAAACGTCGTTCACAAGCAAATAGCGCTGTTTGAAGACTTTTTTCCTATGGCAAATATCTACTCTTAAAACCTTGTATATCAGCTGTTCAAAAAGGAGTCTTATCGGGCCTTCGTTGACAAAACAACACCATAGTTGGTCAGGTTCTCCGCTTTGAGGTGTTCTCTCCCAAGTGTGGTTAAATTATGTTTCTCTCGATTCACTCGAACTCATAACTCAATCCTAACATAGCGCTTTGTCTCTTTTTACTCGAGCCATAACGACAAGGTCGTGACTAGAATGAATACTCCAAAATCAGATTGAAACCCATTTCTGCATGTTGCGCTACCCTCACCAAGAAATGATAGGTAGCCGCAAGCAAACCGGAGTGGAACTAATCGCAAGCACACTGAAGTGCTTGGTTTCCAGTCTCTCTGCGGATTTATTATTTTGGAGTATCCGTTCTAGTCACTACAATAACGACAAGTACTTGTTCATTACCTTTCTATTCAAGGGTTTACCGGCAAAAAAGTCTGCGTTGGTGCGGTCCAGCGGTGGCACATACTATTAAAAAAAATGATTCACGAAAAGACTATATATGGTAATCTTTAAGATAATAATAAAAATTATTTGAATTCGTCACTTCTGGCCTGTGATCTTCCCGACTCAAACTCATTGCTTGGCCAGGGCGTGGTTGCTTATAGCAAGATCAAACTGGTTCAGGATTACAGTGATATTTTATTTCAGTTTTGCTGAAAGTTTTCCGTGAGTTTTTCAGGTTAAATTATCTGCGCTCCAGTTTTGACGCTGACCAACCTCAACTCCCATCATCCAATTAACTTTAGCAATGGAAAACACCTTTATACAAGAGAAACTAAAACTTCGATCAATTTTCAATCCTGGGTTAGTGTAAACCGGCTTTCGAACAATCTTGGCCTGAATGTATGAATAACTCCATTTAATTTCATACGATTTAAAATGGAATTAAGATACATTACCTTAGGATTAAGGAAGAAACATCCATTAGCCAAGGCCTCAAGGGCTGCTGGCCCTTCGAAAGGCTGACCAAGACCAACGAATACCTACAGGTCAAGAATAAAACAGTCAGACATAAATGACAACGTGTTATATTTCCTTTTACTTCATATATTCACGTTATTCTTTGTTTCGTTGCCTGCAACGTTGCCCGCAGACTTTATTTTAATAACAACTTAAAAGTTGTGTATGGAAATCTGTTAGATATGACTATGCGCTTCCAAGTCATCCTTTTGCTCACCTTGCTAGACTCTAACAGATTGACTAGCGTTGTAATATTTACAATCCCATGATTTATCACATATTCAGGTACGCCATACTGCCGTTGACTCTCCTGTTTAAAATATAAACAAAAATAACACAACACAACACAAAAGTGTTAGGCGCATACTAGAATATTTTTAAGACATCTAGGTTTGAATCCATGAAACAAATAAAGATAAGGCTATAACCTCGGAGAAAGTTTGTTAGGTGAGACTAGTTGCGGATCCATTGGAGGGGCCCGAAAGGCCTGACCCCCACCCCCCTTCCCCGCCTTATTTGTTCGGAAAGGACGCATTTTCTGTCCACTGCCGGAATTATCTTCGCAGAACTCAGCATTCATAGTCAAGTCTTTAAAAGCGGCCGCCACCCCCCAGCCCCCTGAAGGTCAGAATCCGCCACTGGCGACAACGACGTAAACTCGTTGCTGTTGTCAGTTCTAGGCGAAATACAATTTTTAAATACCAATATAAGACATTCTCAATCTTAACGTTCTGTCCGAGAGTGCAGGTTTGTAAACGGCAGCAGAAACAATTGTAGAAGAAAGCATATTGTAAAGCAACATAAAGGCCTTGATAGTTTAATACATCACTTACACTAGATCCGCCTAAGGTTGCGTGAACGTCGCTGAAGTATGTTTTCACTGTGTTGATGTAGTTACCATACCCCTGGAGATAAAATAAAGAGGCTTCGTTAGTAAAACAAAAAGTTCCGGACAAACCTGGAACAGTCTGATCGTTTTTGCCCTTGGTTGCTTGGCAGCTATAATTCACGGTCCAGCAGTGTTAAAGAAGAGTCGACGTGAAGATGGCTGCTGAAGTTTTCAAAACGTGGTCAACCCTTTTTTCACTTGTTTGAGCCAAAATCGCTTTTTTTTCTCGCCAGAAGTAGACGATATAAAAACTAAAAGAATATCAGTCTTTTCTCTCTTCTCTCTTCCCCTTTTTTCCCTGTCGCGCTGTTAATCTTTTCTTTCTTTGTTTCTCGGCCCTGTCGCTTCGGCGGCATATCAGGCGAGTTTGGTCGAGCCATGGCTCGTAGTTTGGCGAGACGCAGTCGAGGCAAAATACCCATGGCGAGACCTGTTTTACCACCGAAGCGTACCAAAAAGGTACGATTAAGTATTAACTGTACCCAAAGTCAACCAGAAGTCAAAATTTTGTGAAAAAAATGGGAATTCCGATCCCATTGTTTCAGTCTGAATGTTTCAGTACTCGTCAGCAAACATCGCGCGATTTGCGAGCGCGCTCAAGTTTGGTTTTGGCGGGAAAATTTTTACCCCTTTTACGGCCGGTAACACCAGGTGAAGTTAAATTACGACCGAGGTTTCGTTTTATTGGTAAAAAAACCCTTTTCAATTCATCGTACAGTAACACTACTTTACTTGAGAGTGATGATTATGATATGGTGAAATATCAGATCAGTGACTTTTTAGCGGAGCTCCCGCGGGCGCCGAAGGCGCCCGCGGGCGGAGCTCCATACCCATAGAAAATGGGAAATCCATCAAGCCAAGAAAATTTGGTGGTTGCCCGCGTCCGTCCGTCCGTACGTACGCACGGATTAGGCCTGGGACGAGTTTATCTTTGTTCTTGATTTGGAGTCCTTCTTACGCAAAAAGTAACCCAAAAACATTTTTTTGGTTTGTTGAGAGTTAACTCGATGAAATGTCATAGAAACTTGTAAGAACACTTTATTACTTCAGCGTTTTTTTTTTCTCATGTTTTCTCATTATCTGGACATTTCATTTCAACTTAAACGAAGCGGTTGTATGAAAAGGCGGCAAATAGTTGGTACGTTGTTCACTTTTTAACCTGTATGAAAGACGCGAAGAAAGATCAAAGCATGCTGGTGAACATTTCTCGCTCTATTTACTCATCTACATCATGAAAACTCATGCCAAATGATTTAGGGCAACCTCTTAACGGGAAGATCCGAAATAATTGCCGACTTGAACATGATATACATCGGACAACACCGACAGTTGAAGCACTGCGGCTAACCAAGGCTGAAAAATTAATTGAGCTGACATTGAGCTAAGATAAAAGTGAGCTCAGAGCCGGTGAAGTTCACTAAGTGATGGATAAAAGACTGTTAACAGCTACACCGAAAGGAAAGGAGAGATCAATCTTCGCTGATAATTCAAAACATGTATATGCCGCTGGTGTTGGAGTAAGCCGTACAACGAGTGGCGTTTTCGTTTCTGATATATATTGTGCTGGTTTGAAATTTTTGCCCTGCAGAATTTACAAGCCTTCCCCAAACTTGAGGTAACAAACGTAAATGTATATATGCAGTAAGCATAAGTTTGATTTTATTGTGAGAATCTGTTTATACTATACTTCATTCATGAACGAATTTGAAGTAGTGTCGGTTTTCAGATCTTCAATTAATGCTGCTCACAAACCTGTTCATGTTTGTACATTTCATACAAATATTTCGTTTAGGTTAATTGTTTTGTGCTTTAGTTAGTGGAGTTAACTGTGATGTTCATGATTGAATTCATGATTGGATTTTGATAACAATAAGCTTATCAAATTATAGCTAATTATTAAGTTTCACGGATCAAAATCACGATTTCGCTTTATAAATTACAAACTACACGTACAGAAAAATCCTGCGAAACAAAACCAATTAAAACTACTCAGCGATACTGCACACCAATATATATTTAAGCGATCTATTATCCAACCGCTCTTTTTTTATACTCGATTGCATTTGTTTTGTTTCTCTTATCCGCGAGTGTGTTGAAATCGTAAACCAATATCCCGATTTCGTTGCGAGTTACCTGTGCTTGGCTGAGCAAGTTCAGACTTAACCTTCCGCATATTTGCTTACCAGAAATGAAGAAAATTGAATCATTTCTCTGCATAAAATTCTGTAAGGTTTTTAGTAAGGCGTACGGTAAAACAGAATTAGTTAATCATGCAACCAAACTGCAACGAAAAGAACACGGTTCAAAACAGTCAAAACAACATTGTAAGCTTATTCTATGTTAGCGTGCACCACTTTCCAAATCACAAACTGCCACAATTCTTACACAAAATCTGCTTTAAAATGACTTACAAAACCGGCACCATCAATTTGCAGAGTTTGTTTTCCGCCGTGAGTTTTGTTCGCCGTAGCGTGAGTTCATCAGTTTTGTTTACCCTCTTTAGTAGCGAGTTTACTTAGTTTGTTTTGGTGTATTTTTGTTTCTGCCTTGAGTTATTTTTTATGCCCTAACTGTTTTGCAGTAAATCCAATCAAGACCAAGGTTCTTTTTTACATTGAATAAGTCATAAAGGTTTATTAACATAGTGTACAGTAAACGTTGTATAAAGTTTTACTAAGATTTGTTGTTGCGCCTAGTGCGTACGTGAGGAACCCAATAAAGTGCACTCGTCAATTTTAATTTTAGAACCTGTCATAGGCAAAAATTTAGAAGGATTAACCTCGAAATATATTGACATCGCCTTCGTCAACAAAACCATGAGAGGTTTTTACGTGTAAGATATTAAGTTTAACCATGAACGATTAAAAATTAATTTATTTTGAACCGTTATGGGCCACTGTATAAGCTTAGAAATAGTGTGGCTACTTATTTGTTAACACTGTAATTAAATTGGGAAAAAAAATATTAAATGGGAGCTCCGCTTTTAGGCCTGCCTAAATCTATATATTAATATCGCAGGATATCAGGACAGTAGATCGCGCTTCTGATTGGCTACTTGTGAATTTTGGTAAGGTAATAAGCCAAATCACCCTCCAGCCTACATGGTCAAACAGACTGAGGTCACTTTTCATTGACCTGGTTTTCATAACTCCAGTTATATTTATAATTCAAAATTGGCTAAATAAAATGGTTTTAATAAAAGTCGTATCTAGATATTGTTTTTGATCATGAGCTCTTGGTTCTCACCTTCCAGAATAGTGGATCCTTTCCATATACCAAAGCCGCTTTTCGTGTCTTAAGTGTGCGGGTTTTGCTTTCTTGTGATCTTCGTGGGACAGCGAAACCAAGGAACGAGTTGTCTGGACTATGTGCTGTAAGAAATAGACATGTTAAGTATGAGAATTATTATATAACATTATTATATGGCTACAATAGTATGCGCGCTCTGAGTGGCTGATGAGCGGGCAAGATTTTCTTATAATGACCGGGCATTATGAAAATTTTTTGCCTTAGCTTTTTATAACTTTTTAAGGGTCAAACACTTGTAAACACAGGTCAGTTTGTTTCGTGAAAATTAAAGTGGTTAAATTTGCTTAGATCTTGGCGTAATGAAGACAAAAATTGCCTCATTGTCAAAGAAACCGTTTCTTCTGGTTTGGATCGCATGACCTCGAATGACCTCTTGCGCGCGCAAGCGAATATTGAAAAACATTTCCCTTTTTTCAGCGCTAAAAAGGCCATATAATAAATAACTTATTAACCTCGTCCGTTCGGTCATTACAGGGAAATCTCAGACCGAGGCCTTGATGTATTGACCTCGCTATCGCTCGGTCAATACATCAAGGCCTCGGTCTGAGATTTCCCTGTAATGACCTCACTCTCGGTTAATAAGTAGTATATAAAGTGTACTTTTAAAATGATAAAGCCCTCACGAGAGTGGGGTTAATTCTACGATAAAATGGTCGTGTCTGGGTTCGATACCAGTAGCCCATCACGCGGGAGCTTATTTTTCCCCAGCAGTCAATTCGCCGCGGGCTGGAGAGAGACGCTGTGAGAGTAAAGTGTCTTGCCCAAGAACACAACACAATGCCACCGGCCAGGGCTTGACCCTGGATCGTTCGATCCGGATTCCAGCGCACTAACCATTAGCAACCGTGGGGTTGATTCTACAAAAGTCCCTAAATTAAAGGAATTTTCTCACTGACGGTGCAAAATGAAAATTGGCTAAGCTTCCTTAGTCGTAATCACCTTTGTTCTTTGGTTTTATTATTATTATTTCTTCTACGTTTTTCTTCCTTAGAGAACTATCATTTTGAGGTTTCCATCAATTTGACCCTTAGCGTAGCAGCTTTCGTAAGCTTGTAACTCACTTGTTATTTGGAGGCTTAAAAGGCATTGTTCCTGTTGTTTGCAAGCTATTCGGGTGAGCCCTTGCGGGACTGAGCTGCTCAGGGCCTTACTCCAATACGAAGACAATTTTGTACATCAGAGAAATGACTTGAAAAATCATGACATATCTATGGTGGAAGTCAAAATTTATTTCCTGATATAATTTATGAGATGCAAAACGAGCAAGAAAGAAAATGTAATAAAACACAACCAAAAAAAGAGAGACGCTAGCGTAAACGGTTGCTTTTCCTAGCTTGTCCTTGGAGTGGGAGCTGATGTCATATTTCAGTGTTCAATAACAAAGCTGAGTTATCTGTGCGACATTTGTTTGAAGTTAAATTATTCAACAATATGCTGCATTATAAAATACGATACTTACGATACATCGTCATAAACTGGGGAAGTTGAAGGTTGAGATCTCCCCATATTGATCTTCCGCCAGAAATCTCCTCTTTATATTGCTTGTAGTTAAATTCCGCGTCTGTTCCAAATGAGTCTAACACACGCAACTTGCACCTGTGTAATGGGATAAATTTCAATTTGCTTCCTTTTGTGACAATACGGATGTCTCTCTGTCTGTTTGTCTGTCTGTCTGTCTGTCTGTCTGTCTAGTGTACGTCTGTCCCTCTGTCCCTCAGTGTATGAGCGTGTCTGTCTCTCTTGTCAGTCTGTCTGTCTGTCTGTCTGTCTGTCCAGTGTACGTCTGCCTCTTTGTTCCTCAGTATGTGAGCGTGTCTGTGTCTGTCTGTCTGTCTGTCTGTCTGTCTGTCTGTTTACTGTATATACGTGTACTGGTTAGTGTGCGCCAATCGAGGTGTAAATGAACTTGGGAGCTTAGCTTTTAGTATGGCTAAAAGCATGAATCAATCATTATAACACATAGCAACAGTACCGCAATTGGTGGTTTCCACTGTCACGCAATAAAAAAATAAAATCGAAACCATTCAACGACAGAAGTTATGGATTTCAGATATTATAGAAGATAAACAGATAAACCATTTGTCCAAATCTCAGGTCTGTGCGGCGCACCATTTGCGAGTTATTTGCCGAAACTTTCCAGTCAGTATGGAGACGCTATATTTTCTTGCTTTCTTGCATTTGAGCCCCTGATTAATTCGCAAAACCGGAAGACTCCCAAACATTTTTATCATTAATTCAAAGCTCTGTGTGGCACCGATTGTTACATGGGAAGACCTTCGCTTGTTTTCTCTATTTTCGAAACCAACAAGGACTGTTGTTGATTGAGTCAGATCGCGCGAATTTACTGGCTTTGTTATAATGATAAGTAAACTACAAACCTGTGTCGTGATATATCCGGTCCGCTATGCACTGCTAAGATCAAAACACCCATGATATCAGTAAAAATGAGATCCAGTTCATCCGGCAAAGTTTGTCGTGCGCAACCGTCTGAGGCAGGGTGCATTAGGGACCTGGAGACAAAACAAGTTACTCAAATTAATTCTGATTTTTTGACGTTACGCCTGACGTTACGTTTCTTAACAATCTCACTTACCAACAAGCAACAAATGCGAGCCTAACTGATTCTTTAAACATCTCTTATACCCCATTCGCACCAAAGCTTAAACATGTTTAAATGTTGTTTAGTTAAACACGGTTTAAAATCGTTTTCTTTATGGAAGTTGCTGACTGATGTTTATCGACTTCAAATTTAGCACAATGAAAGCACAAGTTAGCGCTTACTTTGAACCCTATGTAAACTTTAGTCTGTCAGTTGTCGGTTACTGATTTCCTCTCTGATTGGTTGTTGCTTGGTGACGCATTTTCGCGCGCAAATAACAAACAATCAGGGACGCCACACGATTTCGTAAAGCTCCATCATCTAAATGGAATTTGTTGTGTCGAATCTAAGAATCTTAGAATTCGCTAGAACCAGAGAAGAACAGATCATGCAAGCAGATACATTTGCTTACAAAGAGTACATGCTCTTTACTGAAACCATTTTCAACAAGATACTAACAGCTTCTTCATTTTATCTAAGACCTGTTTCCCTGAGCTTGTCATAAGAAGGTAGCCATATATAGAGTGAAGTCAAAACAAGGCTACAATATAAATAGCCTCGTACGCAGACGTTTTTTTGGCTCGTCACGCAATCTTTCCGTGACGAGCCAAAAGAATGTCTGCGTAGGAGGCTAAAACGAGGCTGGGTGGAAGAGTTGGGTTGTGGCAAATAAAAGCAACGGCACGAAACAGAGAGTATTGGGAGGAGAGTGTGCCGGCCTTATACGTTTACTGGTGTGACGAGAAGTGATGATGCTAGAACGAAGTTAGTCATTAATAAGTGCTGGAGTTAATAACGTTTCCTCACCATGGAACATCTTCCTTTTGAAAACCAATGATGAGATCATGGCCTAAAATGTACAAGGCACTTATTAGATCACACCACTGAGCCAGCTCCCCTAATGGCCCTCCATTGAAGGCCCCGTCGAAGAAGAACTTATGTTCCCCCATTCCAGCCATGTAGATCAACATCTGTAAAGCAAGGACACGTTTAAATCCTGGTCTAGAACGATTGAAAACGTGAGGGAACCCATTATGTCAAGTTATTAAAACGGCCTGCATTGAAAAGTAAACATATGATCGGTATAGTTAGCAATTGTCGCAATCTTCAAAGGAGCCTGAATAATATATATTTTAAAAATAGGTGTACCCTGTTGAAGGCACAAATGTAATAACTGGTCACAAATGTAATAAAGGTCACAAGTGTAATAACAATTGGTCACAAATGTAATAAAGGTCAAAAGTGTAATAACAATTGGTCACAAATGTAATAAAGGTCACAAGTGTAATAACAGTTGGTCACAAATGTAATAAGGACCACTCAGATTTAAAATTAATCCGAAAGGTAATTTGTCTCATTGTGTTTGTAATACGTTATACTGTCACAATTTTTCTCCCCTACCTTCTTGCTGCATGCTAAATAAGGGTAAAAACAATAGAAGAAGCCTTGTCAGGGCGGCCAAAAGGAGGCCCCGGCCTCTTAATAGAGGTGGCCGCTAAAAAAAAGGTTTTCTTTACTGTATTGTACTGAGAATAATTTCCGGGTTTTGATGACTGGCCGTCTAATGGGTGGCCGCTTAATGACTGGCCGCTTAATGGGTGGCCGTTAAATAGGTGCTCGACTGTAATTGTTTATTCTTGAATCATTGTAGTGATTGTTCCCATTGAGGATGACTTCTTGACTTACCTACTTAACCCTTCATTTACCAGGGCACAAACAGCAAGAATTTATTGATGTATGTGTTTACTTTTCAAGAATTACAAAATAAAACGTAGGACTACAACAGCCACGGGATCTATATTTTTTAAAAAAAGCTGGCTTACGTGATTGATGACAGGTTTACTTTTGTGTTTCGATGTGATCAGAGCCAACTGTACGAATGTACTAACTTTTAGTACATTTTAACTAAAGTTAAGTTTATTTAAACTACCATTCCTTGTGTCAGTGCTTATTTTTTTGGCATCACGAACCAACGAAAATTTATATTGGAACTACTATAAAGTACATCGATTCGTAAATGGAATTTCAACTCTTAGATTCGACCGAGATAGCAATAGCACGTAGACCCAGTGTCTAGACACAGAATCCCCGCTGTCTTAGATAGTTTGGTCCAAGTTGCATTGTTCTTGAATTCCGTCCAAGATGAAGTCTGTACTGGTTCTGGCTCTCTTTGTCTGCTTCATAGCCCTTTCCTTGGCCACAAAAAGCAACGGCAAAGGACGTGGAGTTCGAGATAAATCAGCCATTCCCGACGAGATTTATGATGCTCTGATAAGTATAATTGAAGGTGAACGTCTGCCATCAGTAAAGGAACGAACACGTGCACAGCGATCAGCAGCGGTACGCTACTGGAGAGCGAATGGGTTTAACAGTTAAGGAGGAAGGAGGCCGTAAATTTATTTACTCCAAAGCGAAAGGACGTCGAATACTGAGAGTTTCGGAAGTGTGCAAGGTTGTTGCTGATGAATACGAACGGCTGAAAGGAACGGGGGCTGCAAAGTTAGTGTCATCTCTCAAGCAGAACTTTGCTGGTCTCAGCAGGATCAAAGTGCAAAAAATTCTTAACACTGACAAACAGCATTACAAAAGGAATGCAAAGTTTTGTAATAAGGCAAGATTGAAGCCAATTCGGGCAAGAGACGTTCAAATGAGACACCAAATTGATTTAATGGATATGGGACGAAAAGGTGCAATCAAATTTAATGGTGTGTCATATAGGTACGTTCTGTCGGTAATGGATGTTTTCAGTCGGTTTGTTTGGCTCCGTCCAGTTAGCGTGAAAAGCAGTAAGAACATTGCGGATGAATTGCGAATCTTATATTTAGAACATGGTCCTCCTCGGGTAATTCAATGTGATCAAGGGGGTGAGTTTAAAGGAGCTGTCAAGGAGCTTTGCCGCCAGCTGGAAATTAAAATAATTTGTAGTCGTCCGTACCACCCGCAATCTCAAGGAAAAGTTGAACGGAGCCATAGAGCCTTACGATCCAAGATGGAGTACGACTTCATTCAAATGGGTGCAAAAGGAGTAAATTGGGCTGAGAGTCTGCCAAACTACCAGCGCATCTTAAATGAAGATCCAAAAGAAGTTCTGGCCTATAAAACACCCTTTGAAGTGTACTTTGCACGCCACTGTAATTCATAGAACACAGCCATGACAGATGAAGAGGTGGTCGAAAATGCTGGTAAATGTAATCCATCAGAAGGAGACCGAAGACGGCGCTCTAAACATGCCTCAAACATCAGGAGGCAGGCTGCTAAAGCAAGTGAACGATGCAGTGAAAGAATGGTAAGAGGACATTTGCGAGCCCATCCACCCTCAAAATACAATGTTGGAGAAAAGGTTTATGTGCGCTTGCCAAGAAAAGGAGGCATCAAAAGTGCTCAAAAGAGGCGTTATGTTATTGAAGCCCTAATAATGAAAAGGAACATTCGTCGACACGTATATAAAGTAGCCTACACTTCGCCTGTAACTGGTAAAAAGAAAGAAAAGTGGTTGCCTGTCGACGACATTACAAGCCTCACCCTCGGAGAAGAGAAAAGAAAACAAAGAGCGGCAACGCTGTCAAAGAAACGACAGAAAGCCCATCGTAGTAGTTATTACATCCCAATGGAACCAGACGATTACAAGAAAATAATTGAGGATCAGGGCTTCGACGTTGAATATAATCCACCTGGCGATGGTTCTTGTCAATTTGCCGCTTTAGCACATCAGTTATCAGCTTTAGGCATTTTCAGATCCGCTGAAACAATGCGTAGAGAAATAGTAGGTTATCTGGAGAAAAATGCAGTCGATAACGAGGGTTTTCCGCTTTTGGAGTTTCTTCCAGAGTTTACCTCTTGGGAAGAATATTTACGATACATGGCCAAAAGTAACACTTTTGGAGATCAAATAACCCTATTTGCAGCAGAAAATCTATATAATATTAACATTCAAGTCATATCTACGCTTGGACCTGGTGCACAGCATTTATTTGAACCCTCTTCTAGCGTCCCTTTAGGTACTGTATACCTCGGCCATTTCGCTGCGGGCGAGCATTACGTAAGTCTTCTGCCATGGTTTTCTGATAGTGGAAGTGACGGGCCCGAATGTGATAGCGGAAGTGGTGAGGTCACAAAAGGAGTTGGTAGAAGTGGCGAGGACCCCTGTACAGCTGGTTTTGATAAAATTAGTAGAAGGGACACAGGTAGTAATGGCGAGAGTGGAGAGGAAACAGCTGCTGACCGCAAATGTGACGGAAATACAAACAGAAGTGGCGGGAACACAAGTGCTGGCGGAAGTGGCGGGAACATAAGTTCTGGCGGAAGTGGCGGGAATACAAGTGCTGGCGGAAGTGGCGGGAACACAAGTGCTTGCGGGAGAGGCGGCAACACAAGTGCTGCCGGAAGTGGCAGGAACACAAGTGCTGCCGGAAGTGGTGGGAACACAAGTGCTGGCGGAAGTGGCGGGAACACAAGTGCTGGCGGGAGAGGCGGAAACAAAAGTGCTACCGGAAGTGGCGTGAATACAAGTGCTGGCGGAAGTGGCGGGAACACAAGTGCTGCCGGAAGTCGTGGCAAGACAGGCGGCGATGGAGATAGTGGTGGGGATATGGATGAGCTACCAGGCTATTCACAGCAGTTTTTAAACAACGATGTTTTGGAAAGTATCATCAAAATTACCTTGATTACCTTCCCGCATATGAGATCGTCCTTAAGAGCTGTCAATACATTCTTCAGAGAAACCGTGGACAAAATATCTTGCCCCGCAGTGTACATTCCCGAGCTTGCTAAAGAAACTATTGTTATAAGTATACGAAAGCTGATAATTCTGAACGGGAAATGCAGTAGTGCTGTTGAACGTCTTCAAGAAGTGATTAATTCACCTAAATGGTATCACGCATGGGTAAGATTAGTGCCACTAGAATATGGCTGGTTTGCAATATCTGCTATCTTTTGGAAAAAAGCTAAAAACAATAAAAAATAAACATTTTGTCACTTCTTAGCGTGACCTAAGGAAACCTGTTCGGTGTTGGGTTCCAAAAGCATAAGTTTACTTTGTTTTTCTTTTGCGATGACTACTGTTGTTCCTATAATTAGCGTCTGATAGGGAGACAATATATAAGGGGTATTGTGATTTTGTCACTTTATTTTAACTGGCTTTTTGCGAATAGAAATCTATTTTGGTTGTTAGAATCTTGCAGTTAAAGGGTATAACTACCAATCAGTCCAAGTGTTAGTTCTGGTTAAAAGTATGTTTATCAGGTTACGTTAGTTTCAGTTAATGTTTATTCCCCTTCATATCTGATTGTTTGTTTGTTTATTTGAGATGGCACAGGTCCTTTGGAGTTGCGCAACTAACAACTGTAGTTTCCCGGTCATGTATGGTAGGACGACGTGGACAAACTTGTCATTTAATAAATGAATGTTAGTTCTACTAAAATGCTGTAAGTCAGAGTTGTTCTAGAGATTGATCTAAGCAATAAAAAGAATCAAACGGTCAGGCCGGGCTTATTTGGATCTTTTCAGACGGGGGGATTCACCCCCGTAACTTCCAGAATATTTAATATGAGTATGGATTTGTTGAAATTTACGATATTGAAAAAGCTATGACGTCACAAAACAAATCCATACGTCAGTTTTTGCATCTGAATGCACTCTGCCCTTTGGCCTTTGTCCCGTTAAAGAAAGATGGAAGCTACCTGAGTTTTAGGAACTTTTGTTTTCAGGTCACGTCACTTACCAAACATGGTCATACTACCTAACGTGATGGCAACATCCAATAGAAGAAACATGACCAAAAGCCAACCCCAGGATACAACCTGTCTTACCAAATTATTTCCAGATAAATTTTTGATAAACTCGCAAAGTTTGGCAGTGTTTGGTTGAATATTTAAACAGTTATAAACGTTCAAAGTCAGCGCGGGCATTTTCGCCCTCCACCCCCATTCATTTATTTTCATAATAACAAACGTTGAGGTTAGAAAGCGGACAGAAAAACAATTTTTTCAACTTGTTAAGTTGTTATTCAGATTTCATTCTCATTTGTTTTTTCATCTTCGTCAAGATTCTTATTATTACATTTGTGACCAATTGGTATTATACTTGTGACCTTTATTACATTTGTGACCAATTGTTATTACACTTGTGACCTTTATTACATTTGTGACCAATTGTTATTACACTTGTGACCTTTATTACATTTGTGACCAGTTATTACATTTGTGCCTTCAACATACCCAACGTTCCTATGTGGCAATTTGGATAAGGGGTTGGACAGCAAATCTGGAGAGAAGAGTTCAAATCTGAAGAGTTCAAATCTTAGAAGTGCAGGTTAATAGAAAGGTAAAAAACTAGATGACACTACTTAGGAGAGAGAATAACTACTTATTAACCTAGTTTTTTAAAAAATTACTTGGTTAACAGAAAATGACCCAAAGCTTATTTTGACCTGTAACATATACACAAAATACAAAAATTAAACCATAACGCGCTACAAAATAACGACTTTAGAATTTTGTCTGTACCTTTTTCCTCCTTGTTCCATATAAATTCACCTTGTGTCCCAGTTCTTCTATAGCTCTTATCCAGTGCGGCCAGGTTCCCTGGATTCGTTTCCTCATCCAAGAGTATCTCTCTCCTTGAAACTTGCCGAGAAGTGCGGACAGATTTGTTTGAATAGTCGCCTTTAAAAAATGATAATAATTAAACAATACGGAAAAAAGTGTGTTTGTTCATCAAATGATGTATGGTTATGCATAAATAACTATCCAGGGTTTATCCGGGAATGCTTAGAATAGTTTGTTTTGCCTAAACGCGATATCTAGAAGTTATAAATCGAAAGGAAAACGGACTAAACGCTTTGCATACCAGCATCAAATTTCTCGCTAGCCTGCGTAGCAAGCGTTCCCGTGCGAGCGAAGTGCTATGCGTAGCGCGCGAGCGAAGATTCTGGTTGCCTCTCCTCCTCCCCTGTCCTTTTCCTTTGTCGCTCTCGACCGGAATCTTCGCTCGCACGCGACACATAGCACTTCGCTCGCAAAGGAACGCTACAAAGGCTAATTTCTCGCCAAACTTTTAACAAATTAACAAAAGACTGCACGAGGAGGAAAATTAAGTGAACGATCAACTAATGAAGTAACTGCCTTTAGGCGCTCCCTCCACATTAATTTTTAATTCTAAGTTAATTTTCATCTTTAAAAAATACAAACACACAGTCCACACACACAAATGATATCGAACGTGGGCCAATAGAAGTAGGCCCTTTGCAGTCGGGGGTCACGTGACCTGCTTTCATCGCATTGTTACTTATGATATGAACTATGGTTAACACCAGCAATGGAGGAAAGAGCATAATGAATTAGCTTAAAGTATCAGGTTTGATAAGAGGTTTCAAAGGGAAACAGTAAAAAAAATTAAGAGAACTCGACAATAAAAGAATTAATATGTGAGTAATACACAGTGAATTTCCTAATGATGCTTAACACAAATTCAGTTCAATTCTAGCTACAATGCCGCAGTTGCAAGACCAACAATCACCTTTTTCCACTCCGAAGGAACATTAAACGGATCTCTGTTTCGTCGCCATGGCAATACTGGGCACCAAGCTTCAACCTGTTACAAATGGCAAACGTAGACTGGGTTGGTTTTCTACGAGCTTGCACTTAGCTTATCCAAATATTTCGATCATAAGAGAGCACATCAATGGATTAAATCATAGTTTCTTTGTCCCAAACGTGCATTTACAATAAACTCTGCACTGACTAACTCAGGTTGGGACCAGAAGATACCGTAAAATTCCGGTTATAAGCCCTGGGCTTATACAACTTCGTAAGGGGTTTTGGGTGGGCTTAAAAGCGGAGGGGTTTATATCCGGTGGGGTTATAAGCGGAATACAAAAATGTTTCGAAACGAGTCACGGCAGTGTTGATCGAAATACGTTTTTGAGTTAAAAAGTCAAAATATAGCAACATTTAGCCCTGTTCAGTACTGTCATCCAGGAGAGGGGGGCTTATAACCGGATGTATTTTTTTGTTTCCAGTTAGATGGGCCTATTACCGGGGGGGGCTTTTACGGTATGCTCGTTATATGTGTTTACTCGATTCGTTATATTCGAGTTCGTTTTTTGTCAAATAGACAAGCTTATGATATAACGGGCTTATGATATAATGCCGCAATTGTTTGTTACCCAATTGTCTATCTTTCCAATGCTAGTGCCATTTCCGTTTTCATTTTTTTATCCACTGGACTGTTACACATTCTTGCGACTTTGTATAGTTAGTAAAGAATCGCACGGCTTATATCCAATCAGAAATGAATAAGTTTGGTAATACTGCATTCGAATTGTATGCCTTACCTCACTCAGATATTGAATGACAGAACACTTGTTGCTCGGATCCACCTTATATTTATCACCGTGGCATTTTTGGTTCCACGTCTCGTTAAATTCCTGAAATAGGTTTAAAAGAGATATATGCGTGTTGTGGTTCAATTTTATCCCTTGTTTTAAACTTATTATCATACATTACCCTAGCCAAAAACAAAAGAAAATAAAATTTGAACCAAGGATAAAATTGAGCCACAACATATATATTTCTGAAAGTACGTTAAAGATCTATTGCAATAACTGATCGCAAAAAAGCAAAAAGGAGGAATCCGTGTTTCATATGCAGAGTTACAAGTATGAGAAGGGAAAGTTATAAAACTGTTGTTATTATGTGTTGATGACTGCTTTGAGAATAATAACACGGCCATTACGCTCCACTCTGTCGATGATGTGGCATGTTTTCCCACAGTAATTACCAAAGGGACCTCCACTTTTACGACTGGTTGACGTTGAATTGTTTGAAATGGTGCCTAATTTCCAACTTTTACGGGATAAGGGAGAAACAACAAATGGAAAGGTTTATGGCTTTTAAATTTCCTGCGCACCGCCATTTTGGATTTCTATGACGTGCAATGGCTGTCCCGATTGTTTCATACAAAAGATCCTCTGCTTCAAGACAATAGCGGCAACCATGACACGTCATAAAATCCAAAATAGCGGCGCGCGGGAAATTAAAAGCCATAAACTTTTTAATTTATTGTTACTATTATTATATTATTTCTCTCTCTCTCTTAGAATTTAATCATTTTAAATTTTTAAAAAATTCAACGTCAACTTGTTGTAAGAGTGGAGGTTCCCTTAAACTAAACTGACCAGCTATCTTTAAGTATAAACTTACCTGAATTTTCTTGAAGCAAAAGGGAAATAATGGGTCTTCTGGGATATCACACGTGACTGATGTATCGCTGGCATTGGTTGGAACTAAATATGTAAAAATTACAACAGTAAAAATCAGCATCAAGCTTTATTGGACAGTTGGAAAATATTGACTGCAGGACTCTGGACGCAAAGCAGAAGTCCATAACTAGAAGTCTTCATCGCTGGTAATTAATATGAATAGAAATACGAGTTTAAGGACGTTCGCGCTAATTGTTTATGCGCATCCTTACTGCGCACGTAATTCCTGTCGCAGCGCTACGCCACGTCATGCATCGAGCGCGCGCGCTGAGGAAACTTTCCAACCACATATAGGGTGAGTAGCCGTTGCGATAACTTCGCTTGTAGTTTGCTAGCTTAAATGGTCGGTGACCCCTACTTTTTTCTTAACAGATCACTTTTGTTAACGATTATCTACGTTTTGTGAGGAAATGAAAAAAATCTATCGATTAAAAGGTTGTTTTCCTCCCCCCCCCCCCCCCCCCCCCCCCCCCACGCACGTTCGAATTCCGCTTTTTTATCTTTTCGTTTTGTCGTACGACGGGTTCAAATGCCTCTTCCAGGGCTAAGTTTTGCATAAAAGATGGCAACACTTAAAATTATTTACGCAACTTGCGCAACAGACGCACTTCTTCAAAATATCACCAAGATCGTTTGCCTCCGTTTTCTCAGCATCGATAATTTAAACTACAAACCTTGAAAGCCGTGCGAAATTACGAGCGCCAATTTTTCAAAATCAGGGTAGTTTTCTACAGACTTTATCTCTGAAACGAAGTCGGTGACCCCCACTTTTTTTTTGTATTTCTGACACAAGTAACTCATTATCCATCCTCAGCAAAAATTTTAGAAAAATCTATCGACTAGAAAATTTTCGCGCGAACGTCCTTAATTCATCGAACAATGATGATTTCATTCACAGCCGTCAAAGGTTTAATTCAAGTTGTGCTTCTCGGGCACTTCGCAGCAGCTATCGTGCTGTGTTTGCTGTTCAGTATTTTAACACGAGGATATGCTGTACAAAATAGACATACTTTCCTACTAAAAGTTTGGGGTACTTCTGTTCATAATTGTCTCGTAAATTATAAAAAGTCGACCTGCTTGTTTTATGATTTTGTCTTCGGAAACCCGGCGAAAATTAGTCTCTCTTACAAGGACGTCATGACAACAAAAGACTGTCCAAGGTAATGTACTTGTTTTAATATTAATAGAAATACGAGTTTAATTCATCGAACAATGATGATCTCAGCCGTCAAACTCGCCAAACTTGTCGTTTTCTCTGAATGTTGTTCTCAAGCGAATCAAACTTCATTCTGTTCATTCCGCGCTCGCTTTTGAGCACTTCAGGGACGACGGTTTTGTTTTTCAAAATAGGAACGAACCTGTCCCAAAATATACTTGCTCTCTTAATGCCTGTCTTCATCTTGAGAGTACCATTAATCTTTAGTGTTTTCGCATTGTGAATTTGACTCGGAATTAGTCTCTCTTGCTCGCTGCCATTTCGTATTCTGAATCCAAAACACTGAGGTCCTCTCGCTTATTTGGATGCTCCGAATTTTTACAACTTCGATGCTATCATCATCGATGAAAGATGGCCTGATGATTCTTGTCCGGACGATTTAATCCTCGCAAAACGGAAATTATGATGACCAACAAACAGTAATTTCGTAATGCCGTTCACTCGTCCTCGAGGCGCGAATTGAAAAATACTTTAACGTGATTGGCTACTTGTTCGCGGCAAAGCTGTTCTAAAAATAGCCTACACGCGAAAGAAATATCTCAAGGCCTTTTCTCATTCATTACTAGGACGCGATATTCCGCAGTGAGTGGATTACATAACCCTGTTTGTTGATGATAGTTGTGTGATGTAATGCTTAATTACCACGTGCAATATCTCCTTATTTGAATATCCCTTTGCTTTGATTCGGCACATTTCGAAAGAGATACACAAACCGGGAAGTCTGGAGACATTTTCGACCCTCCCACCTCCCCTTCGGCGACGTGTTCACAGCCACAGTGCTTTCGCATCCAGCTGCTCATTATTTTTCCCATAACTTATCCACGCAATACAATTAGCGGCATATTAATGAGTGAGAATGGAATACTATTACCAGAGATGTGGACTTCTAGTTATGGACTTCTGGTCCAGTCCATGTTTTCCAACTGGCCAGCTTTATTTCCGCTTTGGTCACATAGGAATATTTTATGTACAAAATTATATATTTATAGAGATAGAGAAAGGGGCCTGGCTACCTGAGATAACTAGAGAGTTAAAAAGGGCTGGCAGTTTTTTTTAAAGATATTTTTATGTTTCAAGTGGAAAGCGAATGTTCCAAGAATTTTGTTCGGGATTGTAGATATTTTAATTTTCTGTTGTCAGAAAATAACATACTGTTTTTGAAACTAGACTCTCAATCTAGATCATAGGTTGGTGAAGAGAAGTTGAAAAAAATACTACTTAAAAATACGTAGAATGTATTAAATAACACGTATGTAATTCAAGCACATGAAAACTAATATCTCCAGTTATGCAGACAAGGAAAACGGAACGAAAATTGCCGTGAATTCATATTAAACCAGGAGCTTCTGATTTAACTGAATCTATATTAATAACTTTCTTTCAACTGAAACGTTCAAGGGACAGAATTCTATTAAAGCTGAGACATCATTGATTATTCATTGTGGTCGCGGCTAACTTTAAAGAACTCTTGCAGAGATTAAAATACCATCAGGTGAGATTATCACAGTTATAAAATCCCTTGAGACTATATTAATTACTATCAGACTATATGGAATAGACGATTTTGGTTTTTAATCGAGGACGACATTTTAGATCAAAATCATAGCACGTACCTTCAACGATAGCGTGTGCTTCCAAAACTGACACCACTGTTGCCTTAATTTCTCCGTTGCCCAAACTCGCACCACTTTTGTCAACATGGAAAGTGACTTGAAAAATGCTGATTTGGGCCGTGAAGAAAAACAGCGCAAATCCTGACCAAATCAGTAGTATGGTTCCTTTTGAAAACAGTCGTCTCATTTTCATTAGTCCTGTTGTCGAACTGTCAGTGATAGCTTGCCTTGTCGTGGCGGTTACCTTCAAGGTAACTACAATCATTCTAAAAAAGGATGTACAGATTTCTATGGTAACTTGCACATAAATGCGTTCATTAAGCAGTCCAGTTGTAGCTTATTGTGTTTTTAGGCTTTGTTCGTAGTTTTCCGGCAATCGTTATTATGCTGAAAGGATAATCTTTTACAAAACTACTGTAATAACAAACTTCAATTTGATAAACTGATTTGGAATTTTTCGGTAAAACCGCAAGAAACTAAATGTGTTGCGGCAACATCGGAAAGGCTAGTTCGTAATGAAAAAAATCGGCACTAATTTGCCCACATGTCACTTTTCATGAACATTGCTGTCACCTACTAATATGAATTTATATAATCAGATGTTTAGTCTCTCCATTTTCGTAACGAGATCGCATTTTGTTTGCTGGAAGATGTGCAGCCAAAATTTTCCGCCAACTGCGACTAAACGCGCTTCGCTGCAAAGTCAGACCCTGAGAGCGAATACCAGAAGTTCACAAATCAAATTAAATTTCCAAAAATTATTTTACATCGTAATCGATCTCATGCTAACGCTGTATTTCGCACTTTGCCAAGAAATATTTTGAAGTTCTCTTTTTTGGACGGGCATATGCAATTTCAGGAACCGAATAGCACCCAAGGTCATGTTAAAGGGATTTGAAAGTGACCGTCACACACAGCTTCTGATAAACTGGGTGAATGATTTGAGTTGCTAGCACGAGATTAATTTAATGCGCTCCAGTTACAAACTTTATTACATAAAACCGACGTGAACTATATGCAAATATATTCATTGTTTCAACTCTATTCTTGAAAAGCTATCCGCAGAAAGAAAGAGGTTTGTTTTGGTGACGATTTGCGTGAAACTATACACTGCGCAAAATATACGTCCGCAACACGTCCAAATTCCACAAAAATGGCGACCAATTTAAAAGAAGCGCCGACCGAAAGCGCATTAAGCAAACATTTTAATAATCCTCGAGTTTAACAGGGAAATACATAAAAACACATAACACGTTTAAAATTAATAACACTTGGATTTTAAATCTTGCTAGTTTTTGGACAAATCGGGATTGAATGCGTTGATCTCTCATTGATCACTGGCTAAAATATCGATATATTTTCCTACCTCCATTCTGTGAAAGCCAACACAACGATGCTGTACATTAAAATTCACTAACGCAAAAGAAAGTGAGTACAGATTAATTCAAACCAGCAAGGATTTGAAAACGGAATATTTGTATCCTCCCCACGTATACTCAGTGGGGAATCGGCGGCCAAGTTATCATTGCGAGCTGTGGTTTAATTTCGATAGTTTATTTCAAAACATCGAAACATAGGATTATATGTTCTTTGTGTTAGTTACTTTTTTCTAAGCTTTTCAGAGGTAACATATAACTTGGATACCGCATTTTAATTGGTTGTATCTTTTATTAATTGCGTGTCTAGAATCACTTTTATTGTTAAAGCGACACCATTGTCGCTAACATGTATACACTATTAGAAATGTCCCGCTTGGAGTTATAAAGACAAAACGAGATCAGTTTGCTAGTAACGATTAAAGATCGTTTCCTTTTGCCAAAGGTCACTTTGTTTTTATTACATTTACAAACTTCAAGCCTAATGTAAAGGAGAGGTTACTCTTTAACAGGAAATAAAATACTTCTACAGGAGGATACATTGCTATGGTTACATTCCTATGGCAACAAGACAATGGTCCCGCAGAGTGCGTCATTGACCAGTGTTCAAAATGCTTTATGGAAATAAAAAACGTGTCGCAGAAGAAAGCATAATTTTTACGAATTGATCGCTGCAGTTCTAGTATAAGAAAGGAAACGCGCTTTACCAACCAAAACCTCTCACGTGCGTGTACTAAGAACAGCAGATTGAATAACTATTTTAGCAACAAAAATATGTACGCGACTGTTTGCATAGCTTAAAAAGCTTATTTTAGTTAAAGGGACAGTTTCACGGTTCGGCGCATGTCCATATTATATATTCGCCTGTGCACGCTTTATTGCAAGGCCCGCTTTTTCATTGTTTATGAACCAGTCGGAAGCGAGTTGCCTAATTTCGCATGCAAATAGCCATGAAATCATCAACCGTGGAATAAATCCTACGGGCCAAAACTAAATTCAACGGTCCACTAAGCTTGTAAAATCCACTAAAATCTTCTCACAATTTTGGTCATCCGTCATTTTGGTACGTCTAATCATAGTATGTGATTACTGAACTACATGTGAGTGGGGTTTACTAAGCGATAACATTGATAAAAAGCGAAAAAAGTATTTTGATTTATGGACATGCGCCGAACCGTGAAACTGTCCCTTTAATTTAAACATCGTGTTGGTTCGTTTATATGCGGACGTAGCTTGAAAATTGAGATTACAACCCATCCGATCCTCGTGTTTTCCGAAACAAAAAATTAAAGTGGTATAATGATTTTTGTCATGCGCAGATAGTCATAGGGCGAGGCCTTGAGTGTCGAGAGTAAAATGTCTTCCACATGAAACAAGAAATACTTTGGAGAACTTGGACCCTGGACTTTCGCAAAGTCGATTTTATGAGTTGACTTGTTGTCGCCGCTCGCTTTCCTTGACTCCGTACGTCGCTCGTTATCTAGACTTTGTCGCTCGGAGCCCGTGCAAGTCTACTCGGGCCAATGTATAAGAAATTTGGATGCAAATCTTGGCACTTTTGGTGATGGACTGTCATGGTAGATTCTGTTGTAAATGTCAGTTTCGACGCAAAAAATCTATATATATGATTTTAAAATTTTTGGCTGTTTCTCAATTGTCAGTAATGATGTCAATAGTAGACAAGATTTGGCAGCATTAAGGTACCATTGCATATTAAAATTAAGGCTTCTTATAATTAATCGTATTTTCATTAAAAACGAGTTTCATATTACGCAAAATGGATTTCCATTGTTCCACAAACAACTGAGCCAACATTATAAACTTAATGGTCAGATGCGTTGCCAAGCAACGCATCTGACCATTGAATCAGGGAGACAGGGTTGTCCGGTTTCTGGATAGAAAACTAACTAACAAGTTAATCGTTGTCCAAGTAATGGCAGGTTTTAGACAACAAGTATTTGATTGTGTTCCAAAACGTTACTTGTTTGTTTGTTTTTCCTTGTATCTATGCCAAATTCAGCTTAATAGACGCTCTTGGGCTATGCTTTTCAGCCAGGTGTTAAGAGTTCCCCGTTGCGATTCCGTGAACCAATCACAAGCCGAAGCTGTTGCCAGAAGCATATGAACATCCTGCCAGAAAGCGGCGCTATTGTGATAATAGTCAAAGCATCGTTTAAGACAAGCAAAGATGCGCTCTGAATCGACGTAAGATGGCTTGTTGATCAGAAAACGGGAAATAAAACTAGCAAGATGAGCAATGCTCCGAGGGGAGTAACCATAAGCGTAATCTGGGTCCCATGCTGGATCGTAATCTTCCGCATGCATCTGGCCCTGTCGGACGTACTTGCGCACGCGTAAATCACGTAAGCTGCGTTTGAGCCTGCGCACGGTTTCTTCCGAAATCTGAAGCGATTTCTTGGTGCTGATGAGCTCGTTTTGAATCGCCGCGATCTCTGCGTGAACTCGACCATCAAAACAGCTTGTGTTGTTTAGCTTGACGCATACACGTTGGTGTTCACGAATGGTACTCTTTGAAAACATTTGATCACAGCCACTGCATTCCACGAGAGTGTAAGCACAGGTCTTCAAATGGCGTTCCAAGTCGCCGAGATTTAAGACCGTCGCACAGCCGTTAACCGCATTTTCGCACTCTACAGAAAGCCCCTCGATGATACCTCTCATTGCCAAAACGGGCGCGGTCTTCGATAAATCCACGTCGCGACGGCAAACGGGGCAAGATTTGTCTCCAGGATTTGCAGCGCTTAGCCAGTGCTCTAAACACTCTTCGCAGAACGTGTGCCCACAATGCGTCACAAGCGGGGTTTTAAACACTCCCGCGCAAATTCCACACAGTAGGTTCCGATCAACTTGTGAAACAAAAATACTGGTGTTGTAACCCATTTTGTGCAGCGCAACTTAGATTACGTTTTGCCGCCTACAAGATCTTAGAGCGAAAACAACAACACCACAAGACGATTAACATTAATAACGTAATTGATATCGAGGTGGCGCGCTTTCAAAACAATTTCTGAGCTGACACAAAGGCAACGTGTTTAGTAGATGGAACTCTCGCAGCTTGTGGTTCATTAAGTATCAGCGGGATACCCATTCAAAGCAAGAACAGGTGATTTCATTCAGTATATGTACAAAAAAGGCTTTTTCAACGCTGTTTTGTAGCTTACCCCAGTGAGTTAACGATTTTCAGCGTAAAAACAAGGAGAAGAGTTCATCAATTGAAAAGAAACTTGATACTTCTTGTCATTGGACTAAAGAGTGAGCCCGCAGTTTTGGCTTCACAATTTAAAAGGTTGTTGCGTTGTGTAAGTAGCATATAACATGCCTCCTAGCAACAAGCGGATGTCTCGTTTAGCCATATATATTTTGTGCATATATATTTTTGGATATATTCAGAATTATGCAGCAAATCTTTGCTAATCCAATATAGTTTACACAAATAACAAGTCCACTCTCAGTCGGTGATACACCGCTGCAAAATTTCTTTGATAAATGTATCACTCACAAGAACGGCTGAATATTTTATTTCTTTATTTTGTTATTAACTTCAGCTTTATCAAAGTTTTGTTCAGTCTTCAAAAAGGATAGTATGATTGCTGCGCTTAAGTGTCAAAATGATCGATGTATTTAATCATTCCCGTAATCAGTGAGATTTCTTTCCTTTTCAACGTTACAATGAGCATTTCAAAAAAAGCAAATGAACTAAAATAGGTTGAAAATTTAATAATGAATTCAGTTTTTTCAGTTGCTATGATTTATATCCTGATAACAATCACACTTTTGGCTAATATCAGCTCTGAGGACATGCTATCGCGTATAGGATATATCTCAACTTAGATTAATCACCAGAAAGCTGCAAAGGCGTCAAGCTAACGTCTACGCAAGCGTCAAAGCGACACCCACATTGAAAATATTTAATTAATGAGTGGTTAAAGAATTTTTCTTTACATCAAAGGAATAAACTGGAATTCGAAAACACCAAATACGGTTATAGTAAACTTAAAACGGTACACAGTTGAGTTCAAATATTGAAAAAGTACACGTGGTTGCGAACACGACGAAGGCCGAAAGAAGAATTAGGTCAATCCGTCAACGTCTTAACCTTCGTTTTACTTTATTTTATTTCTTTCAGTTCTTTTCCGAAAGATTAAGACGGTTTACGCTGAACAATCGAGCAATAAAGGCAAAAATAAAGATACCAGAAAAAGCTCGTAGCATGTTAACAGTTTGAATACAGTTAAGAAGAACTTATCCAATTTTAGCTCTCAAGCTGACCCCGCGAGAGAAAAATTAATTTGAAGCTCTCCATATCTTCGTTACAAAGGACGTTTCACGTCAGTTTAAAACAAAAAACCCACGCGTTTTAAGCACTTTTACGGGGTTTGACATTAGCTTTCTCGAGAGTGCTTTAGAAGTTAACCGTGGGGTCACCTATAGAAATAAATTGCAGTGAGATGTTTGGAATAGTATACAAAACGTTACCGTTCTTTGAGTAGAGTTTTGGTAAATAGTTTTTGAGCTTATTGCTCGAACTTTCAGCAGAAACCGTTGTAATTTCTCCTTGTCTGACATGAATCACGGTCGATATTTTAAACATCATGTCTATCACCGTCGTCTTTCCGAAATCCACTTCTGACATTTTCGAATTAATAACGTATTAACTATATATAAGTTCGCTATTCACTGAGCTAAATGTCAAGTTTCTTGCGGATGATAACTAGCAATTCTGTGTTCGTAGCCATTATTTTTTTTGTTTTTTGATGACGAATGAAACTGCTGAAATGATGAGGTAAAATCATAGAAAACGTTTTTTTCCTACGATACTTCCGACCATCAAACAATATTAAAATTAGGGTCGGCAATTGTTCATAATGAGAAAATTCCAGAAAAGGCCTCTAAGACACTAAATGAACGCAAATTTTTTATCTAAAGCAACCTCTCGAGTTGTTTAATTTTAATAACTTTCATTAGTTAAACATGAACTGTATTTAACATTTTAGCCTATCTAAAAAAAATAATCAACTGAAGGGAAAGAAAAAAAAAGGTTTAATTTACGTTATATTATAGCTTTTCCTGAAGAAAAGCTTAATTTTTCTTAACCATCATTACACCATTCGATGAAAACTAATCGAATAACAAAATTTTGTGTTCTTTTCCAAGTTCGAATAGAGACGATTTTCAAATTTACATGTAGGTAGGCAACCAGCGTAAAAGATAAAAAAAAATGCTGGGAAGAACCGGTCAATGAAAAAAGATATATTCTCAATTAAACAGATTATCTGTCACTTAAAATCTGTTACATAAAATTCAGTATGTTTCTACAAAAAAGTCTCTGTAAATATTTTGTGTTTTTTGAATTGCGGACCTGTAAATTCTAAACACGTGACCCGCTGTCATGGCGACTTCCTAATAAGGAGCCGTGCTTTGGGGCCCTTGCGTCACGACACAGCGAGCTTTCTATAAACGACGAAGTTAGTGTATTTTCGTTTGGCAATACCGTGTTGTGATTTCGTCCTAGTAACAGTTCCGTTGCTTTGTCCACTGGATTATGGAATATCTCGATTGAGGAGGCGTTATTCTGTATTGTGGCGATGATTTGTTTCGCTATAAAGGGTAAAGAACTTGTGTTTGAATGTAACGAAGAATATGATGGCGCGATATTTTGTGTGTGTTTGCATCGGTCGTGTCCGTTGAATAGATCAAAAGGAGCCAGTGAACGCTCCGTTAATGAATTTATAGTTGATGTCCTTGAACAGATATAATATTTTGCTTTTGATGCAGGGCAAATTCCTACCGCCTACGAGTAAATCTCTTATCGCAGTTGTGACTTCGCCTGCTCGATCGATGCTACGGCAACAAGAAATCGACAAGAGCTGAGACGGACATTTTCGCAAATGGATAAGTTTGAAAGGCTCGGAAAGATCGGTGAAGGATCGTACGGTGTGGTATTCAAATGCAGAAATAAAGAAACCGGGCAGATCGTCGCGATTAAGAAGTTCGTGGAATCAGAGGACGACCCTTCGATCAAGAAAATCGCGATGAGAGAAGTTCGTATGCTGAAGGTTTGTTGTCAAATGTTTTCATCCAGTCCTGTTTAATTATACAGCTTTAGTATAAACGTGTCAACTTTCTTTAATAATATATAGTTTTATATCCATAGTGTTGATTGTGTGTTTCTGTTAGTAAATATTTTGCAATCTATATCTTTAACAAGGGAGGAATTTTAATCTGACCCAAAATTCCATTAAAAGTAGAGCTTACAATTTAATTAATATCTGGGCATACCGCAGTGCTTGTTGGTGATGAAGTGTTCTGTGCTTGTGTTCATTGTTTACGGCTTTCTTATTCGAGTTACCGTTTCTATGTAGTTTATTTTTTGATGGAGGGCGATCTGAAGTACATTTATGAGAATTTAGCAGTTCTCAATAAACCTGGGTCAAAACATAAACTAGCCATGAACCATCATCAGGCTAACCTGGGCCTTTTTTAGGCTAACTGGAACGAGCAAAAGCCATTACCTTTTTTGATAGCTAAATGTAAACAGGCTAAGCTGGGCCTTTTTTAGGCTAACCTGAGTGCAAGGTACACTCCGAGTTACTTTATTGGTTCTTAAAACAATAGATAACAGGTCATAACAATGCCCCTAGCCCTGAATAACAATAGAGGTAGTGTTTACAGCGGGCGAATGAAAATAGAGGTTCTAGAGAGGTACATATAGTGTCTTACTGTAAAATCCGGTTAGCCTCAATAGCACTCCGGTTAGCCTGACTATATTGCTTGGGTTAGCCTGTTTACTGTTAGCACTCGATTAATACAAAATGGTGATGGGTTTTGCTTGTTTTGGTGATTTTGTTTGACGCTCAGCATTCAGCATTTGGCAAATTACCCCTGTCATATTGGCATTATGGGTGCATGTTAATCTTTCAGTTGATAGTCTGTCATATATGTACATGTATGTGCACAATTTTGCATCTTTGCAAAAAAAGTATGAAGCTGTAATATTGATGCTGCAAGCCTGCAAATAAATGTAACAGCCTTTTGCCAGACAAACATAAAAAAATTTGGCATTTTGTCTAGCGAAAACTAAGTCTTGCCAGACACAGTGACTGGGTTAAGTTCTTTTAGGAACAGAAAATCTTTCCCTCGCAATTTATCATAATTATAGTGCCAACTCTCCTGGATTATCTGTGAGTCTCCCGGAAACAGAACAAATCTCCTGGTCTCCCATATGGGTCACCAAATCTCCCGGATATGAAGGATGGCCATGGCAAACTACCTTCCCCAAGGTAAAGAAAAGCTCCACTTCCAAGACATCCTCTGTCTCAAAAGAAGTCGCACGGAATTGCACTATCAAATACTAACCAAGTGAATGAAATTCAACTGCCTCCATAGTTAAATCTAGTGAATTGAGCCAAATAAGAACAACTTGGAGCTAAATGTGATCGCTTACACATTTTCTAAGATCTTCTAGTTAACCTGAAATGTAGCAAACAATTTTTATAAAAAGTTCCTGCTGCGATCGTGAACTCCTTTCTTTTGTCTCAACGAATTGCATTGATCCACTTTTTCCCTTAGAGGCAAACGGTGAACACTTCTATCACTTCTCGTGGCATTCAGAAACACAGCAACTCGTAGGAGCAGCGAAAAGAAATACACTGTCTAGATCAATGAATAAGCAAGACTTTTGTAGGAAAGCATTGTTAAAACAAAACACCGAAGCCTGACTAGCCTCGCTTTCATGCAGCTTGTCCCAGGCACCGATCTAGTGGTCCGCCATATTTGCATTCGGTGTATAGAATACAAGTTTCTACCCTTATTTTGGCCAATAATTGATGCATGTTTTTGGGTAAATTGGCATAGCTCTATTTTAAGCTCTGTTTTGAGGATTGGTACATGTACATGTATCTTGACGCAAAATTGGCAGCCTCCTCAATTTTTAATTTTGGCATTTTTGCTATATGGAGACATCTTTCCAAAGTTACATGTGTACATGTAATTTAAAGCTTTCAAACACCAGGCACTTTTTAAAAATAAACAACATGCGCATCTATATACTGAAAAAAAATAAATTGACAACTACATGTAGACTGATGTCTTGTCAGGTCTACAAATGTATCACTGTACTGACAAATGACTTCCTTAGCAAAGAAAAGAATGTTGCCGTAAAAAGGCTTAAAAGCTACTATAATGTAAGAACCAAAACGTCCATTATCAGTGGTACATGGTGGAAATTTACATACAACTTGAAACAATGTATTTGTTTGTTTAGGATTGGTTTGTTGTTTGAAGAAAAGAATACATTTTGCAGGCTTGTGCTCTGCTTAACTAGTAGACCCAAAATTGAGGTTAACTTAGTGGCTATTAATAATGAATTTAAAATTATTTTCAAGCTAAAAAGTTTTAAAATTACAAGCTTTTTGCTTTTCCATCTACAGCCTTATACAGGTAAAAAATGATTTAGTGAAATCTTGTTTGTTTTACCCATCAAAGGCTGTACATAATAAAGATTGAACAGCTGAATGCTCGTAGTTTCAAAAGTTTTTAGCCAGAGGACATTTTATAATCATTATTAAGTTTCATCCTGACTACGGCCCCTCCATAATTTTAATGGCTACTGCTCTTTGCGGTCTGTCAAAGCATGGAATATAAATGTGTTTTTTGTAGTGTTTGTTGAAGCAGCTTCTCAGTGCTTAAACTTTTTACATGTATTTGAATTCCTTAGACCTTGAAGCACCATAACCTTGTTAACCTACTAGAGGTGTTCAGAAGAAAACACAAGATTCATATGGTGTTTGAGTACTGCGATCACACTGTGTTAAATGAGCTTGAAGCTCATCCACGAGGGTACGTTCTTGTTCACTGTACATGTACACTACAAGTTTATGGTCCATAGCTGGTAACAGGCAAACCGAGGCACTTGCCTCAGGCAAAATCTTGAAATATTTTTTTGGTGTTGCTGTAAGACGATAATATGAAAGAAGTGTTTCTTTTTCTGATATCACCTAAAAACAGCATTTCTGGTCTTCTAAACTTCTAAATTTGACCCTCTTCATGCAGTTTCGGTGCTTTGCAATTGCCTGAGTTTTAATAAAAGTCTGGTTATGGGCCTGGTTTACTATATTTTATCAATTGATGAGAATCAATTGCAGAATTTTGGGGGTTCAAACAAGTTCGGGTACCCTAAAAAACTGCTACCAGGGTTCAAAATAAAATTTCGTTTTTAGCCTGAATTTGTCGGCTTTTTTTGTCAAGGCTCATTTTTTTCCCGGCTGTTAAGCTAGAGCCATGCGTTTTCCAGGGACACAATCCATATGCATACATGACGTACCCATAGGCTTGCAATGCATTCTGGGGCGATTTCAAATCCAGTCGGCCATTTGCAAGTTTTCCGAATTGAAAATATTTTACGGAAAAGCAAAAGAATGGATTGGAGCAATTTCACTTCTTTTCTTATTTTGAATGTTTGAGAAGTAAATAAGATCTTCCAGTATAATTTTCTGGAGGGACACAATTTACCTCAGAAGGTGGGGCGGCCCGTTATTCATCTTAACACAGAAATGAAGTTGCCACATTGCGATTGGCGACGTCTAAACTGCAAAACCAGAAGTTTTAGTCGCCAAAAATGAAATTTTGGTCGCATTAGCCACCAGTGAGTCGCACTTTCTAGCCCTGTAGCTGTTTTATTGCCTGATATAAAATGTTTCCTTCAACTTACAGCAACTTTGATTTCAGTTGACCGATCAAGGCATGATATTTTATATTTCTTCGGTGAAAAGTAGCCGGCAAGTGTCGTCAAAGTGCCGGCTACCGCCGACAGCCGGCTGGTATTTTGAACCCTGGCTACATTACATGTACATTACAATATTCATAAACTAGGTTTTTAAAAAAAAAAAAAAAAAGATTTGACAATGTGAATAGTGGACACAGAGTTTACTAGAACCTGGCATTTATCCAGGGCCCTGTGTTAAATATTATGGAAATATGGCAAATGTCAACAATCATCGTCATCATTGTCATCATCATCATCATCATCATCATCATCATCATCAAAACAACACAGTGTTGTTACACCAATTACTGTAGCTCTAAAATGTCTTTTCCTGAGCCTTAGGATTCAAAAGACAATCAACACCCAAACCATAGTGCACAATGGTTGACCAAAAACAGTTTCTGCAACATCAACAGAACATATACTAGAGTCAAAGTAAAACCAGTTGGGAATTGGTCATACACATTTTCACACCCTGGTGCAGATACTGTAGGAAGTAAACTAGGACATTGTATTTGCATCAAGGTTTGATAAGTGCTCTGGATTGTCTGTCAGTAGCCTCTGTGATTGGCCAGCAGGGACTGGTAACTTTGACTTTGGTTTTGCAATACTGTATTGTATGCAGTATAAGGTATACAGTCTAGCTACTCCTTGGGTCCCGGAAGTACAATGTATTTTGTATTTGTAGTTATAAACTGTTGAATGTTTATTTTTTATCTTTCAGTGTTGATGAAAAATTGGTCAAGAGAATCACTTACCAGACACTCCAGGCAGTCAACTTTTGTCATCAACATAATGTAGGTTCAAGTGTCTCATTTGTGCATCATAAGATTTGCTTTTAAAATGGTACTGCACAGGATTAATCTAATGGAATCAGAACAGAATGTATGTGTTTCTGTTCCCTTATCCATTCTGTATCCGTTCCATCTAGATGTGAATTCCTTTCCCATTCTGTGGGTGTTTTGCATGAAACTTGTTCAAAAGAACTTGTGTTCTTACAATATACCCTTATAAGCAACAAGAGCTTATGATCCATTTGTTTTCATATTATACTAAGTTCCCTGCTATGATAATTACAAATGGAATTATTGTAGTAAGATTAAAAATTAGCAATCAAACATGATTATTAATCACACTATACATTGCTCATGTACATGTGCCTCTGCTGGGCCGACAACATGACCAAATTTCATGGGAGCTGAGGGTAAGTGAACTCGTGCTGACCTGAATATTGTATTCACTATTCTCTGTATACAGTGTATCCACAGAGATGTAAAACCAGAAAACATACTCATAACCAAAGATGGAGTTATAAAGTTGTGTGACTTTGGATTTGCCAGGATGCTAAGTAAGTAATGTACACGTACACCAGTAATTTGTCTGAGAAATAAGGTCTTGGTACCACATGCAGACTATTGAAAGGTTACAATGATTTGAAGGAAAATAGGGTTGTCAGGGTTCATATGGGTCATCGAAAATCTAGAAAGTCATGGTATTTTAGAATTTAATTTTCACAGGTGTGGAAAGTCATGGAATTTAAGTGTGGGTCATGTAAAGTTTACATGTATTAAAAAGTAGAAAATACATTTGTTTGTTTGTTTTTTTTTTTTCACGAAGAAAAAATTTAATGGTAAAAACTTGCCCAAAATGAAAGATGATTTTCAAGAAAAATGGTCAGATTTAGTTCATGAAAAACTTGGAGAAGTCATGGAAAAGGTCATCGAAAGTTGTGGATGTCAAAAGCTCCAAAGAGTACGAACACTGCTTGTGATTCATGGTTTGGACCCCCCCTCCCTTAACTTCTCTGTTAAAGTGCTGTTGTCGTTAACATGGCTCTCCTAAATTTTCAGGTAAAAATGATGAGTATACAGACTATGTTGCAACACGGTGGTACCGTGCTCCAGAGCTCTTAGTCGGCGATGTTCATTACAGCTACCCAGTTGATGTGTGGGCCATTGGCTGTGTGTTCGCAGAGCTTATTAGTGGTCAGCCGCTGTGGCCTGGCAGATCCGATCTTGATCAGCTGTATTTGATCAGAAAGACTTTAGGTATTGATTATGACTTTTGATTACCAGCAAAGACCTGTACATTTAATTTCTCCCTACAAATCAATGCACTGTCTTGCAGACAATAGTTAACATGTTGTACATGTATGTGATTTTGAGAAAATAGCAAACAAATATGCTTACAATGTTGTATATTCTGTTTGAAAAACAGGTCTTCTCAAACTCATTAACAATTCATCAAATTAAAACAAAGAAAATTTTAACCATGAAAGAGGTTTGGATACCCAGTCTTAATTAGCCTAGGTTTTTACGGTATTTGTCTGTTTACTCCTTAGTTTTTGTTTCAATTGAGAAAATATATCAAACACTCGAGACAGTGTTTCATCGGCTATCCAAACACCTTGAATCATAGTTAATAGAGGAAAATGGTTAGGAAGCCCGGCAAACATCAAAGGAGCAAACAAAGAGGCCAAGACTGAGGTTGGAAGGTCCATGACCGTGCACATCTTTTGTTTTGCGCTCATACACTATGCATGAATTACGTAATCACAATGTCTCTATTGGTAGTTGTATGAACACACATAACCACCTATTGTATTTTGTCAGTTTTTGTGCACGGTCAACCCCCAAAATAGGGAACAAAAACCTATAACAAAGAACTTTGCCAGGCTTCATAACCATTTCCCTCTATTAACTATGCTTGAATTGCATCATTTCATGTTGTGTTTTCAACTTTCTTCTCCCAATGAAACACTGGCTCTCGTGTTGTCAGTACTGCCAATGGAAATGAAAAGCAGGCAACTACATGTATGTTCCAGTCAAGTCATTTGAGTTTTGAATGACTGTCAATAAATTTGATTCGATAAGCATATGTACACTGTATGTTGCGCTAGTTATTGTTTGTAGAAACAAAAGGCTTCTTTTGTTTCAGCTTCATGAAGTGATAACAAAGAAGGCCACGCTAAGATATTTGAAGTTTTTTTGCATGTGTTATTTCTCAAAACCTCAACACAAGCCATTGACAAAAAACTTCTGTCAGAACAATTTTTCTCAAGTAAAAACAAGGCCACATGCTGAAATTCAGCTTTTGTTTAGCACTTTTCAAAATCCTATTTCTGAAACTTTCACCTCTCATCTTAAGAAATTAAAATTATCACTGTTTTCCGGGATCTTTTCCGAGGTTAAGAATATTTAAAATCGACGTTTCGATCAGTTTCACTGATCTTCTTCAGGCTGTTGTTAAAAATGACAATATGGTGGATTGTTTCTCATGTCCAGCTTGGTAACCGCACCAATAAATCGTGACTATTATACGACGTACGTGAACAAAGGGCGGGAAAATGTAACGAGGCCTGTCAATTAATTTTACAATTGTGATACTTCACTGGCTATTACAGTCTCCCTCACGATCGAAGAAGGAGTTCAGGATTGATTTCCACGTTTCAACATGGTCAAAACTGTTAAGCACTTTCATTCCGCGGTGCTTCTGTCGCAGTGATTCAATTCCTTCGAGAACTTTGCTTTGTCTCAGCCCTCTCTCTGTTGCTACGACTTTTGCGTTTGTCCAGTCAATACTTCTTTGGCACTCAATAGTGTGTCGTGCCAGGCCTCCATCTTCTTTGCCCATTCGTCTTTCGGCCGATAGAGTGTTTCCTTTTTGAAGGTCTTCATTTGTTAATCTGACTTTGTCCATGTGTTCTTTCTTTCGTGTTCGGAACAGGCGCCATGTTTCTCCTACATACACTGAATTTTGGCAGGTGCACGGAATTTTATACACAACACATTTCTGCCTTTCACCAAGCGGCTCTTGACATGTATGTTTAAACTGATCGAAACGTCGATTTTAAATATTCTTAACCTTGGAAAAGATCCCGGAAAACAGTGATAATTTTAATTTCTTAAGATGAGAGGTGATAATTACTTTTCAAAATGGCCAAAATAAAGGGGGGACGTTTTCTTTCATGGCCCTTCAATTTACATTTGACCAGCACTGTAAGTTAGGGATCACTGTGGACTACACTGTAGAGGTTTTATTGATTTCACAATACAATGTACTACATGTAGCTTTATCTAATTACTGTTTAAAGTTGTGTTTATTTGATTCTGTCCTTAGGTGATCTCACTGAAGATCAAAAGAAGATCTTCAAAGCAAATCAGTTCTACCGAGGGTTAGCTATTCCAGAACCTCAAGAAATGGTAAGAAAAACTACACTTATGTGCCATTCTCTTGGTTTTAAAAATTCCATGTGGAGTCTTCTCACAGATCTTATGTTGTAGTACAGCATACATATACATGTTCTTATAGCTAGGCACTGCATGTACATGTACAATATAACATCAGTTTTTGTCTCCATTTTCGAGACTTTCTAACATATAGGTTAAATTGTTTGTCTTTCTGGACAGCTAGCCAGGTAATGCTTTATATCCAGGAAGAAAAGTCAATTGTAGTTTCAAGTTCCCTTGTGTAAAAGTTATTTTTCACTACTAACAATAAGTATTATAGAGTTCGAGATTGCTAAAATTTGAAACCCAAAATATAAAAATATACATGTATGACTTGATAAAAAGTATAACTTGAACCAACTTGACGTTTTCCTCAAGTTTGGTTCACTTTTAGTCGAAAACTACTATACAAATTATCCCTGATTTTTCAAACCAATAAATTTGCTTTCCTTGAAGGCTCGAGAAAGTCTCGATTCTATTGTACTTTTTCTTTTTATCGAATAGTCGTGAAATCAAGAGGTTAAAATATTTATTTTTAGTTTATTTTTATTTTTATCTTTTTTACTGGAAAAGTGGTTCTAATTAGGCTTGTTTTATTTTTGCTTTCTTTCAGGATCCTTTAGAGTCAAAATTCAAATTACCGAATCAAGCTATGAGTTTCATGAAGGTAAGTACTGTAGAACGAAGGCTCGCTTTGTAAAATTAAAAAAAAGGCAATTAGTGTAAATCCGTACTAACCACTTCCATGGTCTTTCAGCGCTGCCTTGGTCTTAATTTTTCCTTACAATTTGACCCGAAATCTCCATGCAATTTGGGAAAAATTTTCCATGAACGTTGAGTTACATTTTTTGTGTTAAATTGGCCGAGTTAATTTAGCCAAACACTGCGGCGTTGGCAAAGAAAATATTGCTGAACAAAAACGTTTCTGCACGTGCGTTATAATTCTTTGTACATTTCATAGCTGTCCTCGTCAAACAACAGCATGAAATCCAAATTCGGCGAAATTTTCCATGTTAAACACGGTTAGAAAATAATGTTTTCTGACATCAAAGGACAAACTGAATAGATCTTTATATTCTATAATCACAACATGCTAATGAAATACAATTTATTTTTTAAAAGCGGTCGTCTTCATTGCTTAAATTAAATCTCTTCTTTTGCGACGCCAACGCGAAGAAACCATCGCATTTTTATGTAACACCGTGAAATTCTTATTGGCATTGCGGTTTCACTTAGAATTTGCAGAATGTTACATGTGCTTATTTTACGTTATGCTATGCTTATGGAAACAAAATAAAGACTTCAGTTATTTAACACTCACCATCGTCCGGAACTTGAGCGAATATATAATACTGCAGCTCGGCATTAAATGTTGCTGTTTCATCCTGATAATATTATTCATTAACATGGTTGTCTCACGACGCAAACATCTCCATCTGAAAAAGTAGGACTGTTGTTTTGCTCACACAAGTGCTTTAAGAGACAATTCCGTGACACTCTTCATTAAAATGGCGTTTGTTCAAGGAAGCCAGTTTTGTGCACATCAATGCAGTTTAAATTAGGCTCTTTTGCTTTTCTTGTCTCTGATTGGCTGTTTTATTCACGTGGTATAAATGACGGTCTATTTCCGTGGGCGCTAAATTTCCGGAAATTTCGGAACGGTGATCGAGCGAATGGAGCGAAAATTTTGTGGGAAAGTTTTCAGAAAATCCAAAAGCTGTTGAATTACCGAAATGAGATCCATTCGACCGCAAATTTCTGGAGCAAAATAGAATGGAAAAAAATTTCAGGGAAGAAAGTTTTGAAAATGTAAATTCAAGCTGGAATTTTTCGGTGGAATGGAAAGTGTCCTGTGAAACTCGCGGCTCGAAAATCAGAGATTTCGTTGTATACACTGCAATTTATGCTAATTTAGAATAATCTTTCTTATTATGTGTTGTTGTTATTGTAGGGCTGTTTCGCAATGGAACCCAGTCAGCGGCTAACGTGCGCAGAACTATTGGCACATGCGTATTTCGATGATTATGAACCAATGAGACCGCCTCCTGCTGTAAAGACAAGAAAAACTAGGGTAAGTCTTATAATGCGAAAATACAAAAAATAGCATATTTTAAGTGAATGTGGGAATCTTAAACGAGTCTCTTTTCTGTTTAGCTCCGTGCCAAACCTCAACTAGAAAACGAGCCGGCATCGCATCACTTACCTCAACTTGCTACTGATTCTCCGGCGCCTGACAGAACAGGTAAGTTATCAACGTATAATTTCTCCATTCATTACCAGTAAATCGTCAAGCAGACAGGGGAGGGAATAGCGAAAAATCAACGACTTGATAACAATTGTATGTTGGGCTACGCGCGTTTATTGCGCTTTGCACTAGTTGGTGTTATTCTTTAAGTTCTGACTGGCTTTGCGAAATTTGCGTTGGTTGTGATCGGAGAGATTCGGTTACTAATGTAACCAGTATTATATTTTGTTTGCCAGTCAGTAGCAAAATCAAAATGAGCTGTCATTTAACTACGCCACTTTCCCGCGCTTTCTACTGGTTTTGTTTCCCACACTTTTCTACCAGTGACACCTTTTAGCGTGCTCTTTACCGCTCTTTTCACAGGCCACATGCTTTCCTGCGCTTGACGCAAGTTACGTGTTTTCCCGCGCTTTTCACGGATTGCATATTTTCCCGTGCTTCCCGCAGGTTACATTTTTCCGCGCTTTCCACAGGTCACATTCCCCCCCCCCCCCCCCCCCCCCGCGCGTTTTTCACGAGTTTACATGCCCTGCACTTTCCACCCATCTTCGAATTCTGATTGGTTAAATAAATCTTTTGTAGTTATTGTGTCTGGCTGTAATAATTGATTGATTTAACGTCAGCCGTGACAGAACTTTGCCTTTTTTATGAAAAAAAACCTCTTTCCTTTTCAGATAAAAACAAGGAAAAGACAAAACTTAGCAAACTGGATCATCTACCGTCTATTTAATCGTCGGAGTCTTTTAATATTAATAATATAGTATTGTATTCATAATGTAGATATATTAAAAGCATGAATATTGGGCAGATTTTGTAATGCCTTATGGGGACTCTGCTGGAATGGGGTTTCATAAAAAAAGAAGTCGATTTTGTTTTTCTTGTGAGTTTTAAGTAGGGGATATGTAAAAGCTAAATTTATCCCTAATTTCAAGAAGTGTTTGCGCGATCAACTAAATTTTATGCTTCCGAGTTTCTTGCCGCTGTATTTATATATCTCGGAGTAAAAAGTAAACTTATTCCTTTATTAAATTATTAGCATTTTTAAGCTCAGGAATCCATCAGCGTGTTTCATATGAAAACTCTTAGAGTGGACATATGTATGTAAATTACATGGAGAAAGAGCGTCATAGGTAAGACTTCCAAAACTATAATGTAAATTATAAGCAAGATGAGCGAGTTAAAATTATGTTTTTCGACCTAAAAGCAACTTTGTTAGTTAGTTAGTTATGCTCCCCGTTCTCGTCGAGTTTACGTATGTGTGGAAAACTGTTTCTCGGTTTCCGTTTTAGTGTGGATTTGCTGTTGAAAAAAGAATCTTTCGTCAACTCTCTCTAGGACGGACACCATCGGGACAGCACTGTCCGTCTTAGAGAGGTGTACGGCTTGTAGAGAGTTGAGATGCAATAAAATGACTGAAAAACGGAGCACAGACAGGGACCAGCACCAGGTGTCTGTCTTACAGAGGTGTCCGTTAAGAGAGAGTTGACTGTATTATGCTTGGGAAATAGTTATACAAGGAGTGAAAACCTTTATGGGGTACTAATAACTTTAAACTTTCAATAGTCTATGATGATAATATGTTGAAGAGATTCTGTTTGAAACAAGCTGGTCTTGAGGTCGCATAAAACCACTAAGTGATTGTCGAAAACAATAGACAAACACACAGGAATAAAAACATAAAGAGATTGATTTAAAAGTTTTGATATGTTTGTGTAAGGACGTTTACAATGATCATTACTGCTGGGAGTTGGGTATTTCATTGCATATTGCATTTTAAACAAAGCGAGAGTCACCAAAACAGCACATGCTGGTACTACATTTGGCAGTGTGTTAGCGCTGTTTTCATATGGAGATCATTGAAGATAATAATAATAAAAAGAAATAGAACTCGTTGTTGTAGTGATGTCATTGTTATTCTACTTTTTATAGTATCCGTGTTGGCACGTTTTAGTGAAATACTGAGAAGATAGGATCAGGGGTTGAGCAGTAATGAGAGCGCTCGCCTCCCACCAATGTGGCCCTTGGCTCGATTCCCGGATAAGCCGTCATGTGTGGGTTGAGTTTGTTGTTGGCCCTCGCTCCGAGGAGTGACTGATTGATATAATGATTGATAAAAAGGGTCGATTCCTCGCAGCTTTCTTTTACACTCAGACTGACATGTCCAGGATTGAACGCTAATGCAATGCGCGCTCCTTAAAGTAAGCATCACAAAGTGTCCTCAGTGACAAACGTTCACCTGATAAACCGCAAATATATAATTGTCTAATATGAAGTAGTATGAAAATGGCTACTAGCCCTGTCATATATGAAGTACTTGTTAACAATAACCTACATTCAATCCTGGAAATAAGTGGTAGCAACGGTAACTGAGGTATATTTGATTAAGGATAGGGCGAAAAATATGAAATACCCTACCTTTTTCGCCACCTCGATTCCTGCAAACGTTCATATGAAGAAGGGAACAATGTTTCTCGCATTCTTGTCCCTCAGAGGTAGCCGTCTTTCTGATGTCCGTTACCGAACACTAGTCACGTTGTGTAATCTCGTTCTCAGATCTCTTGTGGGCTTTGGCTTTGCCGACAAGAGATCTGGGGACCAGAGGAATGTGGCCGAAAGAAAGGAAGGCTCTGGAAACAAATTTGAGTTTTTACCTTCCCGCCAAAGTGAAAACTAGCTTGCTTTCGCGCAATCTATACGGTTGAACCACACAATCAAAACCTACTAAGACAATTGTGGAGTACTGTGGCTTGTATCGTTAGCTTGGTTTACCTGTGGTCCTTATAGTTTGCAGTCTTAATTACTGAAGTTATTAATGTTACTCGGAGACTGAATTTCGCCCTTCAGATACCCTTTGTTTCCGTGGCTCCAAGTCCCCTCTAAAATATCGAGACTCTACATGCAAAAGTTCTTTATTACATGAGTTTTCATAAATATTTCCAACGGAATAAATATCTTATTAACAAAATATCGATTTTCACATTTTTCTACCGCGATTGAGGTTGTATTTATACAAACCAGAAACCCATAGGGTTTCACAGGGGTTTCTGGTATAACCAAATTGCAGTTATTAGTAGTTCGAGCGAACTCAACAGGACAATGTGACACTTCGTTGATAGAGAATTACAGTGTACACTCGTAGGTGATCCAAGCAGATAGTGATATTTTCTTGTCGAAAATTTCAGACGTTCTTATTGTAATTAATCAATTTGTCCGCCATCTTGAACGACTGAAAGCCCCTCGTGGTCATTCTTGACTTGTCACGCAAGGGACTAAGGATTGCGTGACGGAACAAAAGGTCAAGGACTGAAATTTTCTTTTCTGCAGGAATTCGAACATTTGGAAACAAATTGCAGGACCTAAAGTTTTGACATTTTAACAATTCCTTTTTTTTTCCTTGTTTCTTGGTCAATCAAAAGCCAAGTTGAGAGCTTGACACACTGGCCCCATCCCCACCTCCCCACGAAATTATTGCGCGTAATGTTGCTGCTGGAGTAGAACCACGTTTCAGTTCTGCAACAATGTGACGAAAATATGGACCTTTAACCCGCTGAAGAGGTCACGTTTGTTTATGCAGATGACCCTTGCTTGGAAATTAATGGATAGATTAACGTGGCGTTTTCTTCCCAGATTTTGTCCTCTGGCAGTAACAAAACTGCTGCTGTAATCATTAAGTGTGGATGCTAGAGCTTCTTCGCCGTGTCAGCAATGTTGCACAACAAATCCACGCTATTCAAAAACGTTTAAAAGAGGCGCGTGCACAGAAAATGCACGTCACGTGAGACCTGTTTGCTCTCTGATTGGCTCAGAAGTTCGGAAAACCAACAGAATTAGAAAGATTCCAAGAAGTTGCCAACAACTTGTCAAATACTATGGCTTGTGGCCACGGTAGAATTTGTTTCATCGTTGAAAGAAATCACGATGAAACTTATTGTGTTTTCATATCTCTTCCAACTGTACACCCGGCCGGCAGCGGGACTTCTCATGCTTCGCGGACCTGGGGCCGATTCTCACAGTATTTTCCTGGGGGATGATGCTAGGAGATTATTGGTGTCAGGAAAGCTTTGCTGTTTCTTGGACTCCTGTTCTGGTTCTCGTCCCGTGCTCCCTCGGTCGCACCAACTGATGAACGGCTCACCAAGCTTAGATTGGATGGTGACCGAGCCTCTCCCATTCCCTCTGCAAATAAACAAAATAAAAAGGTACAAATCACAAACACCCCTTTTCACCTCTTTTGGGTTGTTTTAAAGCACAATAGCACACCTGAAACGTTTTAAAACTATTCCTGATAACTACTTTCTAGATAGTACTGTCGCACTAGGACTGAGACCAGATTCTTCCAAACTCTTGGCCTAATACAGTGTTGGTCCCTACCCCTCCCCCCCACCCCCCCCCCCCCCCCCCCCCCGTCGCAAGACATATCCCTATTGGCACGCACGCTCCTTTCTCTTTGGCTTATTCCACTAGCCATTATATGTTTCTACCCAAGCTATGCAGATCAATTTTTTAGGTCTTTGAGTTGGAAGTAAGCTGTATCTCCAATTCCGAACTTCGATCTTTAAGCCAGTTAAAATGACGTCATCATTACCTCTCGTTGAGGACTGGCACTGCTCTTTCCACTTCCGCCTGTTGTCAGCAAGTGGCGCAACCCAGGCCCTCTCCTTGCCCCCATGCCCCTCTAAACCAAGTTCCGCTGCGGCTTGGGAAGTCTTTGTCTCTAGAAGTATGTCCAGCATTTCGCTGCACACATCGAATGCTGGCATTACAACAAATTCAATAAAACCTGAAGAGAGATCACATCAGGAGTAAGTTGATTTTCGTAAAATTTTGAGGCTAAAGTAAAGTAAAATAAGTGAGGTAGAGCAGATCAAGTCTATCAGTGAATTTGTCTAAAGCCTCGTGCAAAACGTTTTTCTTTTAGTTTTCATAGGTTTCAGAGACAACGTAAGATTTCCAGTAAGACACCACCTCTCTGGAACCTCTATTTTCATTCGCCCTCTGTAAACGCTACTTTAATTGCTATTCAGGGCTAGGGGCATTGTTATCACCGGTGATCTATTGTTTTATGAACCAAACAAGTAACTCGTTCTGAGAGGTAGTGGGCGACCCAAGATTTCCTTCGCACGCATTACGTACCTAGCTGACTCTCAGGAATAAGCGTAACGGAACGGTCACACAGTGGCGAGATAGGCAATCCCATCTCCAGCTCACGGTCTCCCTGGAGATACAACAGAAGAACATGCATAATAAGAGAGAAGCAATGTCATGCAACTTGTACTGACTAAGGAACGCAACTTTTAAGCTTAATATTATTGGGTGGACAAGTTGCGGGAGGCATAGGACTGAGAACTAGTCCCTCTCGCATAAAGGGAAAACGACAGTATCCGTCATCCAAATTTCCAGCGTACATTTTATCGCTGCGCGCCAGTGGTTTTGACTTATCACTAAAGAAAGACCCTTCCAAGGGTTGTTTCCGGCAGAGTGGTCGAGAGCTTCTTGCAGGTAAGGTTACTATATGGTCGCTGGGGTAACGTTAGATTCCGAGCCAGTAGAGAAATGAAGGAAACCCGGCAGACTCTAATGACTCTGAGAGATGTGTGCTGCGCTACAGACTAAACTACAAAGCTCAATTCAAGTGTTGCCCAGGCTTTACGTCCAGGGGCTATTTTCCACATTCGTTTTGAGGCAAAAGATCCATGGCAAGGAAAACATTGAGAATGAAAATAATAAAATAGCACGTTATTCACAATTTTCATTCCCATAGGCCTTCTCGCTTCTCTTAACCATTGGGGCCTTGGTATGAGAAACGAAGGACTCTGGAGGCAAAGGATTTCCACTCCTAGGTTCTGGGACTTCTGGTCTTTTTGTATGCAGTCGTGAGGTTTCCATACACGGTATGGGCAATTCATGGCGTTTTTTTTTACTTCCGCTTAAGATTTCTTTAATTTATTTCAAAAAGCCAATAAAAAAATCGAATTAATTAAAAAATCCGATGTCACCAGAGCCCTTCATTTCTCGTGCCCAGGCTTCGCCGGCTAAGAGAAGCGAGGAGGGATATGGGGACGAGAATGGCTATTCACCTGACAGAAGAATTCTTCCATAATACGGGACGTCCACTGACGATGTAGTTCCCAGTCCTTCGCAGGGTTGCTGATGTCAGCCACGTGGAGAATGAACTCCAGCGCCTGACTCTTTTCTATTTGACTTGAAAAAGCAAAAAAGATCGAAATCAAATTCAACCTGTTCACATCATGTAGCAAATGATTATAAATATAAAGTTTGCTCGAGCTGTGCTTCACAGCGAGCAGCGCAGCAGTTAACTCCGGTTTCTGCAGCATGAAGTGGCTAGGAGTATTGGCAGTCACCCTGAATGGGATGCTAATCTATTACAAATAACCTCACAGTGTTGTGTCAGGTTGTCCTACTAATTCGCCGTTAGATGTGCAATGAGAATAAAGTGTCTTTTTCCTGCTCAAGAATGCAATATTAGAAATGTCTTGAGGTCATAATCAATCCTTAACGGTTAGCGTCAGAGAACTCCGACCGGGGCGTGATTGTTCGAGAGGTTGACAAAGCCATCCACCACTGAGATAAATCGCTATCCAGTGGATAGGTGTTGACAAAATAAACTACGCTATCCACCTATCTACGTCATTGTAGCAATTGAGGGACAAATGACTAAAATGTAACTTACAGTCGATAAATGTCTTACCTTCCAAGAACTGATAGGGTAGCCTTCATGGCTCGAAGTTGTTCAAAATGAGAGGACATGTCCGTCGCCAACACCATGTCAACGACAAGCGTACGTATATCACTGTGAAAAGCAAACAATTTATGAACATAATTAAACGACAGGGAAAATGTTAGTCTAGGCAAGCTGTCTGCTACGAAAGACGCAGGACGTGCATATGAAACATATATATACGCCAATACCAAGAGAGGCTAAATACCACTAAGCCACTAAGCAAAGATAGCGCTTGAAATGAGAGAAAAGATACAAACCTGTATTGTTCGGACGTCAAATTTGCAAGAATGTCCAGCTCTCGCTAAAAAAATAAGTATCTGGTTTAGTTTTGGTGTTACAAATTGGAGCGACGAAAAAAATAAGACATTTTTTCATGAGATATATGATTTTAAAAAGAGGTATCTGAATTCGAAACTAAGTTTAACAGAAGATTGCAATTTATACAACAGAACAACGGAGCTAAATAAGTCCTTATAAAGGTAACTTACCGTTTTTAAAAGCGTAAATGCAGAGCATAAGTGATGGTTTTCCAATACACAGCGATCATTATACAACAGCGCTAGTTCTGATCTAAAAAAAATGAAACATACTCGTTGACCATTTATTAGAACTTCTACAGGTCAAAAAGAAGCAAAAGTTATAAAGATACCATACAGGCAACGCACCGGAAAAACCACAAGGTTGGCATTCGATAATGTCGTTCCCAGGACGTTTCCCTTCCAATTACCATGGGAAAAGCCCTGGGAACAAGGCTTGGTCATTCTGGCAATTGACAAGGCGTTCTCAAACTCATTAATAATTCATCTGGTTAACACAAAGGAAATCAGAACCATGACGGTGGTTTGGAAATCTGATCTTAATTTGCATAGATTTTTAAGACTTTATTTCTCCGTTTTCTCCGTAGTTTTAGTTACCTGGTTACGCGTCGTATTTTCAACTCTCTTCTCGGTGTTTGGAAATGTGATGAAACACTCTCCCTCGTGTTTGGTATATTACTTACAGCATAATTTTTTACAAACTTGTGAAAATGCGAAAATCTACAAAGGAATAAACTCAACTTAAAAACAAAAACGTTAGGGAAGGATTGCAAAAAGTTGGCCTATTGTGATTTCCATCTCCACTGATGTAGTTCCTTTGAGCGCATGCCTCTTTCCATTAATTACTTTATTACTGAAATATTTCACACCTATTTTAACGTTAAAAAGACTTGTATATATGTGATCAAAAGATACAGTTCACACTTACAGAAAATCATTGTAAGATACCTTGAATTGACGTGAAAATTGTTTGTAGTCCCGGTGTGATCTACATCGTGAATGATGGCGGAAAGTAGAATTCCAAAAACCTCTAGATCGCTCATACAGTGCTGCAAAAACCAGTTAAAAGTGTTAAATCTTAATTTTTACAACGTCTGCTTTTTATATATGATCGAGTACTGCTCTAGAATCCGTATACAGCTATTTCAATTAACGTTGTCGGATCGAAGCTCAAAGCTTAAAGACAAGACCGAAAGGTAGTATGGGCAAAGAAAGAGTGTTCCACGCGTGCTGAATACTAATGAGATACAGCGAAATAGCAAACGAGACGTTTTTCGTTTCCTTTCTCTTCAGACATGTGTAGAAAAGATCCTTTTTCGCCTCATTTCATTTAAAAAGAATAATCCAAACCACATAACGGCGAAAGAAAAGATACAAGAAAGGTTTCACGGAAAGAAAAACAAAATATTCCACGTGCAAAAATACAAACTTGTAGATTTCCTCAGTGGTGATATGCAAATTGCAGTAAATACCCATGGCACCATTCGGTCTTGACTTGTAGGTTTGAAGATTTAATCCGACAACGTTAATTGAAATAGCTGTAAAGGAAGTTACCGAAGCGTAAATCCTTGAGAAAAGTCCCTCACTGCCTCACGTAGAGAAGGGTGTCCGCCTATGCGTGCTTAATATTACCGTATATCTTCAGTCATCGGTAGATTTTGTGCAAAAATAATTTTGTATTTTACAGCCATAGATGTACACTTTTAAAAATTAAAGGACATTGATTATTTTACTACGAAACTTGCAAAGAAAAAACTTAAGGTGGAGATTTTTCATTGAGACCTCAAATCTAAATGACCAATAAGCCTGTCTGTGTAAGCGTCTGTAAGACGCTTAACTTGAAATCAAATTAATGCTTTCTCGAAGCGAAAAGAAAAGAAGTAGTCACAGAATGCGTTACGTCACTCACAGAATACGTCACACACCCACCATTAGTCCGACGCGTGACAGGAAATAATGCACAGAATGCGTTACATCAGTTGCGTGAAACTCGTTGTGATAACGGTTGCAGGGTCTCTTGTACCCTTCCTCGATGGCTAATAAGAATCGATCCAGTGTTGCTGTTGTAATCTGCGAAAGAAACAAAAAGTTTAACTCGGCACAGGGAACCCAGGAATTCCATTTTGCTTGCGTTACTATAAAATTAAAAAAAATAACAACTAGACAATTGTTCAAGTGAAAAGTTAAATCCATTGATGTCGAAAACTGTTACGTCTGAGTTAAAAAGGATGAATATCGCGGAATGCATGAAACAAATAATATAATTAAAGGACATGGCGATGAAAGTTCGTACCTTAAATTTTGCCAGGAGATCATATCGTGTGAAGAGCTCGTGGCCGATGTAACGGAGAGGATGCCCTACGGTAACGTCACTAAACGTGAAGGGATCAAAAGTCCACTTGTCTAAATTCTAGGAAGAGAAAAGTATCCATTAGATAGACATTCATTCATCCATTCATTCATTCATTCATTCATTCATTCATTCATTCATTCATTCATTCATTCATTCATTCATTCATTCAGTCAGTCAGTCAGTCAGTCAGACAGACAGACAGACAGACAGACAGACAGACAGACAGACAGACAGACAGACAGAAGGACGAAAACACGAATTGACAAACACACCTATACATAGACCCGTACCAGTTTGTCTCGTTCGCCGAGATAATATAACTCGTATCAAATTCATGCAGTACGACGCATCCATGGAAATTATAAGACAAGCATAAATAAATAACAAATATTTCTACACCGAAATGTTGCAAATAAAAACCAGTATTTCAAATTAACATATTTCTGAGATATATTTTATGCCTGAAAGGAGGAAAGAGTCGAGGGCTTACTATAAGGCGGGAAATTTAAATAGTGGAAATATGGTACTTTAACCGACTCGCATGATGTTTGTTATGTACATCCACTTACTGACCTTAAAGTAAAGCTGAACTTCCTCTGGGACTTGAAATTTCGATTTCTCAGCCATATTTTGATAAATTCTACAATATGAGAATTAAAAATGGAGCGGGATACATATCAGAATGAGAATTTAAAGTAGGTGGTAATGTGGTTACATTGGACTTTGTGTATCTAACATTTTAGTGTGTTCTTTTTTCTATGGGTCGACTTTTTACTGTGCAGTTTAGGAGAATTTCTGCTTTTTATCTTTTTTTTTTTTTAATTTATTTAACCACCGTTGTGTATACAGTCAACTCTCTCTAAGACGGACACCGTCGGGACCGGCTCCAACTGTCCGTCTTAGCCGGGAGGTGTCCGTCTAATAGCGAGTTAGTTACAGTAAAATGACTGAAAAACGTCAGGAACTGGACCAACACCAGGTGTCCGTCTTATAGAGGTGTCCGTTACGAGAGAGTTGACTGTATATCGCGTTTTCGGTCGTTGATCAGGCACTATAAGGGTTTCTGGTCCAAGAATGTTTCGCCCCCTTAAAGATTAATTAACTTTCCGTTGTAGTAAACAGTGGCTTCAATAAGGCCCGGTACCCGGCCCGCCGGAGCTCCGTCGGGTATATTGAGGTGAATCACCGGCCAAAATTCGTGCAGCTCCCTATAAAGAGGGTGGTAAAGGGGGGGGGGGGGGGGGGGGGTAAAACAGTCCTTTCACAACTCACGCTTCACGGGAAATAAAAGAGAACGTTAAGGAAAATCACGGCTCGCGGCGACCTTGGAAATCACGATTCGCGAGGGAGAAAAATTTTCACATTTCACGGGAAATAGAAAGGGCCGATTACTGACGAAAATACCCCTTACCACCCTCTATAAAGGCGACGTGTTTACAGGTTGTTCAGATGTTGTTCTCTGAAGAGTGCCGCACAAAGACTGTTCAAATGGAGGTCAGTCAACACTGATCACAGCTGTGATCATCATGACATACAACTCACCGTTTTACATAAAGACTAGCTTTTACTGCTTGTACAACGCTGCGAAATGTATGCCTCCTTGCCAAACTTTTTCTGCGCATGCCAGGTGTCGTTCGCGCAAATGTTGTCGCGATCCATTCTCGCACTTCCTCATTGACGTCATCAGAGTAAAGGCTACTTTCCAACTCTTCGTCAAGGTCGCTCAAAGCTCCTGTGGACCCCCTGAAAAAACAGTCAGATAACCTTTAAGTCAGGAGGGAAGATCGACAACTTAAAATTTACTTCTTCATTTTCAGCGAACGAAAACGATGTTACAATAGTTTGTAAATTGCTATAACACGCCGGATGGCATACGTTGAAACAGACAAAAGATGAGACACCTTGGAAGATTTCTCCAAAATCTTTCTGCAACATAGCCAGCTGCTAGGCTTCATGAAAGTGTGAATTGACCCGATAGGTTTATTATGCTTTTTGCTTCCGTGGTCATTTAGGTCACTTGACATTTCCCGCGCTACCGGATACCCAACTTGTCTGCTTTTAGAATTGTACACTCTTTTTCATAATATATAGTATATTTTATAAGAATATCAGGAGTGAAATTTACGAATAAGAAAAAAGCCGAGGCTGAGATTTTGAAGAGAATATTATTTTGGGTGTTGAAATTTGTAACTAATGCAATTAACTAAACCGTATAAAATTCTTCCTTTCTCTAAACAGCAAAACTAGCCAATAAAACTATGAAACCCGCACTAGCCAAATGTTCGTTGCTAATGACAGTTAAATTAACGGTACTACTAGATGTAATACATGTGGTTGTCAGATGGTATACAGATCTAGACATTAAACACTTGTAATTGATACCCCAATACATTCTAAAACGGAGATGTCATAAGCTATAATCTAAGAATATTCACAAGACTATTTCAGCCTAAAACCGGCAGAAAAATAAGAATATTGAGCCTGGGCCGGAAAAACAATTATACGTATTCTTATGAAAAAAAGAGTGTATACGTAGTCGTGTGACAAACTTGGCTTATCGCGTGCTTCTCGACGCCCGGTAGCAATTACCCGCCACCGAGTACACAATTCTTTCGAACTTACGCGGACTTATGTAACCGTTGTACAGCCTATTTTGTAGTTCTAAAATTACCTTGTTTTCTAGCAGCCATTGAAAACTGCTATATAAAAAACACGAGCTGTTTAATTAGACACTATGTTTAGTATTTCTCTACATACCTGTAATCCCTCAGAGGTGCTGCGGCCGTTGCCTTGTCCAACATGGCGACAGCAATTCCTAATTCTTGTTTCACGTCTGTTACTGATAAACTCTTTCCAGAATCCAATTGATCCATAATTTCGCGCAATCTAAATGTTTCAAATAAAAAGAAGACCAATTCTTTACTTGTGATTGAAGCTTTGGAAACAAGTCTTAGGTCTGTCTTTTCTGACCGCTGTGAAGTTGTTTTGGTAATCATTAGGTGAGAAAAACTTCAACACGTCAACACCTTTTCTGACGAATTTCGGGAAAAGTTACACACTTTTTGAGTTTCAACCTTAGTTTTGCATTAAGGTAAACTTGACTTTTTAGTCATTTCTGTTGCCTTGATAACTCTCACCCTATTTATAAAGGATATGTTAATTCATGTTATGCACAAATACCTAAAATAATTTATAACAAATTCTAGAATTCACTTCAGTTAAGACACTAAAGAAGTATTTAATTCCTGAGACGAGAATGATGAGTGATTACATTTTATCTGAGGAGTGGCTGTTGTCGCCAAGGAAATCATGAACTAAAACAAATGAATTCTTTCATGTCCAGGAATTTTAAAACCCAGATTTTTGAAACACCCAGATTCACCAAGTGCCATTGTACGAACGCCTTTTTGTAATACGTAAAATTATAGGAAAAAGCTGAAACTCCTGGTAGGGAGCCTGAAGGCCTCATGAAAACGAGCGTTGCTACTGTTTTTTCTTGAGTAAAAATTTCGATCCGTTGTCTTTCTGAGAAAAGACCTTTTTCAGATTGACCTCTACATGGAGACGAAAAAAACAAATCAATCAGCTTAGTCTAATCCTCAAGCAAAAAAATTAATATAACAAGGGCAAACAAACTGTCCAAAAAAAAAAAATCTTCAGCGAACAAACGTCATTGTTTTGTTTCATGCATTGTGTCGTGTTATAATATAAAAGGCGTTGCAAAAGGTATAACTTTAATTCCTTTTAACGAATTAATTTTTACTGCTAATGAAAAGGTAAAAGAGATGCAAATTTTTGAGATTGTGATAGATTTTTGAACTTACAACAAACATTTAATCACTTGACTTGTCAATTGTGACTGTTTAAGCAACATCGAACAGGTTTCCACGAAACCCTTAGGCGACATTTGTTGTTTATAATAATATAAAATTTATAATTAGTTTATAATTGCCTCATCACATGCAGTTACCAATATGCACTCAAGATCATATTTTAAATTCCTGCTTAGTAAATTACCCTATTATAATTTCAAAAATTGAAGCAAGTGGTAACTTGTATCGACCAAACAGCTATTTATCAGGAAATCCTTTTGAAATATTGATTCGAAATAACCTTGAAGAAAATGGGTTTCTCGAATAGTTACGCTTTACCGGAGACATTACAAAGCTTGGATGGAAAATGAAGACTTTTCTGTGTTTTGATTCCATTCCATTGATATCCAGCATGGCCTAAAGGTTAATTGAATTGGAACGTGATATCACTAAAACATTTCAATTCAATCAGTTTTCTAATAATAAACAGGAACATGAGGTATTTGACTTCTATATTATTTTCAGCATTTGCAAGCTGTATTATCAAACCCAGAAGAACGGCATATTTTTTTCGTATTACCGATGAAGCAAACTGTGAATCATGCCCTGACTTGCGGCAAGAAGGGCATCATTGGAAATGAAAAGGAAATGCTTTCCCATTAAATACCCTTTTTATTTCCTCATGCAGATTTTGTCTCGGATAAATCAAAGGCACAATAATGGCGATACATATATAAAAAAAATAAATAAAAAGAACGCCGGTGACGTTGGAGGTATACTCCTGAAAATATGTTCAAGAGAGTATGAACTTTGTAGGTATGTGCTGGCCTAAAAAGTATGCTTTCCCAGCGAGTATAGTCTGAATTCTGCCTTTTTGATCTGGAATGTGCCTTGAGGCTGATTTGGAGAAAAACATTTAACGTTTGTGACTACACTTTGACTGTGATAGAAACACGTTATAATTCATGACCTAGTAAAAACATCTAAAGCAACATGATATATATGAGGCATCTATTCATATTGGGTTATACTGCTGCTTAATTAAATAGAGATAGTTCCGAAAAAGGCACCAGATTTTCTCGGTCAGTCAGCCAGTCTTATGCATTTTGCTGTGGAACACGTAACGATACATACATAACGTCAGCATGCTGCATATATGCATACACAGTGAGAACAATCGGTGATCTCTCATTGTCAAAATACATCAACTCACTGATATTTCATGCTGACTATCTACTGGATGTTCAGAACATTTCTCCCAAGCTAAGATTATCTGTGTTTACTTTCAGCCAGTTGTAACAAACAGACATGCACTCGCCTGAAAACGGTTTATAGTAAACTTTTGCTGTCTAAGCTTGTCGAGCGACGGCTCATATTTTAGCTTACTTTGACGAGACCTACGTAATATAATCGAGCCAACAAAAGAGCAAAAAATTTGACCTGACATTAAGCCAAGGCATTTCATTCACGACGAGATATTCTGATTGATAGAATCGTGAAGAATTTCTTTACCTGAAGAAGGAATTCCTCGAGTCAAAATGTACCAAGTAGCGACGACTCCATTCTAGTCTGCTTTAAAAATAAACTACTTTTTTATGATTAAACGATTTATTACTTAACCTTTGCTGCCCTTTTCGTTTTATCTTCATTGAATTCTGGATTCAATTTCATTTTTCAAGCAGACGTTTCGTTGACAGAGTTGTGTTGACATAACCGGCTTAACCGCAACAACGACAAGCTATTCATTACACGCGTGCTGCGTTTTGGCGCGAAAAAGCATGCAACCTCGTCCTGGGAACGAGATTTGATAGGTTCGGCAGGTACCAGTCTCTTATACGACTTCATAGCTCGGCCAATCAAACTGCAGCATTTTCATGCAAACAAACAGTTTTTGTAATATTAATGAAAACCACGAATTACAATTCACGACTACTGTTGTTACAATTCACGACGTAATTACAGTTCAAATTATTATGGGTTACCTTGACAAGGCGAGGGCTGAGGCTTTGTCTGGAGAATAGTTGGTAGGCTCGTACGTCGTGTAACCATCACAAATATTACACACTTCGTTTTCATTGCAGTTTGAGTCGCACGCACATTCGACTGGCACTGTAGTCACGTGAATATGTGGCTGAACGGTGTCTGTTGAATAAGCAAGCCAATCAATCAATCAATCAATCAATCAATCAATCGCTGCCGCGGAGAACAAGCTGATAAGCTAAACGCGGGAAAATTATGTCATTGATGTTAAGCGCGGGAAAATATATGTGACCGCCGCCAAGCGCGGGAAAATATGTGACAGATGCCAAGTGCGGGAAAATATGTGGCAGATGCCAAGCGCGGGAAAGTCACGATTGGTCTAGCTAGTTTCTTTTGATTGGCTGGCTGGTTAGTACGCTTGCTCTTATTGGTTAGGTACGTTAAATGAATGTTTTTAACCAAGTTATTGTAATACAAAACTAATAACAAAGCAAAGCTACCTCTATTTTTCTCATTAACTTTAATTGTTATTTTAAATTAAGAAATAGAAAACATGTTCCGTGTTCCTATGAAGTGGAAGTTTGAAAGAACGAGAAATGGTATGGGAACACGAGCCGATAGGCGAGTGTTTCTACAGCTTTTTCGAGTTTTCCCAAACTTTCACGAGTGTTTCTATAACTCGATAGAAACAAGGAAAACATGTTTTCTATTTCTTTTAGAAAACACCGCGAGAAAAAGGAATTAAATCTCCAGTTTATTTTGATCATCAAAATGCAAATTCTCTTTGCTTGCGCCACATTACGTCAACATCTCGTGCTAGTTCTGTGTTTTTATCGATTTGTAGAAGTACGGCTTTTAGCGCGCTCTTTCGTACAGGATGTTTTCTATAAATATATAAATGAACAGAGTAAGTAATATAGATGTTGGGAGATAGTAAGTTACTTTCGCTAAAAGGAAGTAAACGAATTCGAACTGAAATTCAAAGTCAAACCATAAACTCTACCGATAATGGTTGGATTTTGTACAGGAAATTGATAAATTAGGAAGTGAGGATGACTGAAGATGGCGGGGATTGAGTTAGATTTAAAAATAGACAGGCTCCTTTGAATTTAAATGTTTCCAAATCCTTGATCTCGTGGATGTATAGGGTCGCTTGGTATTAATTCCATAAAATGAAGAAACATTCCCTTTGCTTTGCTTTGCATTGCTTTGCTTTGCTTTGCTGTGCGTTTCGTTGCGTTGCGTTGCGTTTCGTTGTGTTGCATTGCATCGCGTTACGTTATGTTAGATTACGTTACGTCACGTTACGTTGCGTCGCTTCGATTTAATTTGATCTGCACTTCAACTCATGTTACTAAGCCAGCAACATAATTTCTCAGGTCAATATGGAAACGAACAGCTGAGATAATCGTAGAAAACATTGGTTATCTCGTTTATATATATTTAAAATTCGAAATCACATTTTCGTCATAATAATAGGTCATATAGCTACCTAGCTAAACACAACATAACTTAATAAACAAGTAGAGACCTATAATTATAGAATTCATGATCAGATAGTCAGAACGTGCCATGATTATTCTTTACCAGGAATTGAGCAATTTTAGTTCGAGCGGGTTGAATTTGGCTTCGAGGCTTTTTTCTAGTCTTGGCGCCAACAATCCTGTCAAACAATTAATTAATGAGTAGGTCCAAAAGCATTAACTTGAAGATCTGACTGATACTGAGATACGCGAGATATTGACCAGTATAATCCATTTTATACGGATACATTCAGTTTCAATTGACAAAGTGATTTTAAGCGGGTTCATTTTCAATGGTTGTGAAAAAATTTCTTGGTGCGACGTGTCAAGATTTACATGTAATTTCTCATTTCAATGTCAAAAGGTTTTCAGGCAGACATGTGGTGGGAATAACGAAAATGATTAATGTTCGGCTAGAACAAATATTAAAAGAAATTTTTTAGCAATCGGCAGCTAAGAGAATGTATTTCGACTTACTGAAAACGGGTTTAGTTGCTTACATGCAAGAAATTGTGCGATTACTTAAATACGCAACAGTGACTGTTTTCATACGTTCGAATTTAAACTAGCCGGTTTGTTTGAGAAGCTGAATATTTTTTTTTTCCTGTGCTAGTTACATTTTGCCGGTAGGTAATGTGGTTAACAGTATTTACATGAGAAAAGTAAGTTTGGAAGAAAAAAAAATGTCTAAAAAATAATTTATTTTGCATGGTTATGGATTTCTTGCGAGCGCTGGAAATGAAAAACTTTTTAATTGCCTTACAATATGTACAGGGCGCCATGATTTCATTTTGGACAGTTTTGATCATGTTAAGTAATTAAGCTCACTTTATGCAAATTTAGATTGAAATAAATTGACTTGTAACACGACAAAAACAAAACTGCCATAATAGCGCAAAACAGCCGGAACAAGATAGGTGTTTTTAAAAGCCACCAAATTGCTACGAGGCGTGCATTACGGCATTTATTCACCCAGAAGAACTAAAAAATATGGGCAGTGCGGGAAAATATCAATATCCACACATTGCATGAGTAAAAGGCTTATTTTTGCATTGCTCCACTTATTAAACGGTAGATAGCTCAATTTTAACCCCAGTACTGATAATATTTGATATCGAAAAATAAAAGGCAATATTACGATCTACCGAGCGAGATAACAAAAAATAATTACACCAAGCCAAAAGAGTTTGACTTACGTTTTTCCTTGTTGTGCGTCATTGCTTTTTATCTTATTAAATAAGTAACTCGATATGTAACAATTTGCTGGAAGTTAAAATCGTTCTGGCCCTGAAGGAAGTTGATAATTTCTCGTATTTTTCGAGGTAGGAGGCAAAATCGGCGTAAGCAATTCGAGCGATACGTTTTGAAAACAGAAATTGTATAAATAGCTTCCTCTCCACCTGCTTATAATTAAAATCAACAGTTTTCATTCAATCGCTGTCCCCGATTGCACGCTATGTTTTATAGAAAAGAAATTCCCCCTTAAAGCAAACTGATCGCGTAGAATTAGTTTCAGCAATGCGGTTAACCGACGCATTTTCTTACTCGCGATGCCATTTGCTGGAACTGAGTTTGACCTGCTAGCGGGCAAGTTTATCGGGTAATTTCTCTTACCATGTTTGATGTGCCTGTCCGAGGCAGCTGGTTTTACAAAGATATGAACATGGCCGCTCGTAGTTGAGATCGAAGTTCGCATTTCGTTCGACGAATAATCGGTAAGGTTCGAAATCCTGGTGAGGCAGAACTTGCGGCTATCTCCGCGGAGGGAAAATGATTGAGTTTTGCCGGGACAACCTCTATTGTGCGAACGGGCTTTTTTAGTTTCCTCTGGCGCCAATGTGTCTAAAAGGTTACGCTTATGAAACATGCTTATAGAGAAATAATCAATCCTGGTATCAGCTAGCATATACCAGTCGAATCTGTGATGACTAAAGTTCTGATAATTAGCGGATTGTTTGCTTGGCGCAGATCTAATTAGCATCTCCCAGTATAGTTCGGTTTTTATCGACAGAAGATGGGTTCTATATGTCGCGCGCTTTCTAATAAAAACATAAAAACGCCCGCATGAACAAGCTGCAAATTACACGAGCACGTAATTCGAATTCTATTTCTGGAACTATTTCGGAGCCTTTTTTGTTTTTGTTTTTTTTGTTAGGGCATAATATAGAAGGCTTATCCGACTTGATAATTTTAGCAGACGTAACAAACCAACAAAGGCAGCTGAAGTGAGATAAAGGAATAAAAAAAAGATGGCACTTCGGTCACTTCACAGCTAACTCGCCAAATCTCATTTTCGTCTTTTTTCAGGTTTGATTTGTTCGCCTTGTTGGCAATAAAACGAGACAACATATTCCTTTAACGAGTTGTACAAAATATAAACCGACTAATGAATAAAGAAACCATCGCTGAATAAAATATTTTTGAATACGAATATTAAGCATTTCAAGTGCGATTTTTGGAGTTAAGAATAATTTGAAATCGCTTTCTACAAAGACGATTAGAAACGGCGGATTTTCGCGCGTTTCTTGGGAGCACAAAACAGAAATCTTTGAAAAAATAATCGAGTGTATATAAAAATTGGGTGGGAAGTTGTAACACGCGTATTCGTTTTAAACACAATACATTTTTCATGTATTTATAAACAAACTGGCCTCGTCGACTGTCATTGCTCTGACAGGTTTGAAAAAGAACAAGAAATGAGAAAATTTGAGCTTACCTGGGGAGTCGTCCACTCTTTTCTGTACACTGTACTTGCTATTTTCTCCTGTGCTGTTAGCCTTAGTACATGCAGTTCCCATTTGAATACGAGACCGAGCGATCAAACGCGAATCGCCGTCTTTGACATCATTTCAAATTCAAAGACAGCGTGCTTGCCAAGATTTCGCTAGCTTGCCATCTGCCCCTTTATAAGGGCAAAACAGAAATATATTTTCTCGCTCGTAGAAGCTTTTCAAGTCGCGTGCAGTGGGTCCTCCTATTCTAAACAGCAGCCGAGTTCTATTAAAGGCGTTTTCAAATGCGGTTCCAGGCAACGGGTCTACGTTTTGGCTGATTATTCAGGCTTTCCCACGAGCCCGGTTTTTCACATGGGACACAAGACCCGGCGTGATATTTCAACCGACTTCGTATGACTTTTCTACAAAAGACCACAATTAGGGGATGAATTGTTAATTAAGTTGTTATTACGCTGTTTCAATGGACGAGATATTGCATTCTACCGCAAAAATAACACAGTTTTTGCGCCTTTTTCCCTTCGCACAAAATCTAATTCATCGGGTGTTGGAATTGCAGCGCAGTTGCGTTTCAAGTTGGTAAAGACGTCCATTGGTTACTCACAATCACCATCTAGATAAAATTCGCAGCTAAAAAGGTTTTGGTTGTCAAAGTGATAGCCTCTTCAAAAATCGCGACAAATTGTATATGCGGCAATAAAGAGCCGTGTAAAATTTGCAAATATATGTTTTAGGCCGAAGAAAGCAAATAAAATGATAAACAATGTTTCATCGCATTGGGAGCAAGCTTGACAGGGAAAGATGCGTTGCGGGTGCGAGCTAGATTTCCAGCGCCACTCTAAAAAGCCAGCAAATATTGCAAGATTTTGATTGAATGCAAATTTTAATCACTTCCTAGGGGTCGGGTAATGACTAGTAACAATAAGTTCTTAGAAGCAGCGCTCATTAGAATTAAATGATTTCGTTTAAAGCATCGTGGCAATAACGTTTTGCAGTTTTATATTAAAGTTAACGGCGACAAAAAGTCATTGCAATACTTATTAATTTTGTACCTTTGATTGAAAGGTAGCATTTTAAGAAAATACAATGTAAATCTGTTTCATTACAGAAGATACTTATCTCGTAGATTTTAAGCCAAAATAAATGACTATAGCATAAAGGGAAATATGAAATAGTTTTCATTTTTAATCAGTAATCAGTGGTTACTTAAAAAACTTGATGTAATTCTAGTTATTACTATACAGGTTTTAATTTTTAAAATGTAGCCTGTACATATTTAAATTTTTACCACCTTTACAAGGATAATTTTTGCTTCTCATCAATATTAATCGTGAACCAATAAATCATGTCACAACGAACCAACATGATATTTAAATCACCGTTGTAGCTAGTTGAAAATGTTTAATTGTACCCATGTACGTGGTCATTGCCAAAATGTACTTGCTTTGCGTGTTCGTTGACAATTTTGCTCTAAAAGATCTCACATTTAATTCCTTTGTTTTACATTTCTGTTGTATAATTTCCTTTTTATTTTGTCCATATTTTTATAGCTATTGTGACGTAGTTTTCTTTTGTGCGAAGACTTAAATCTGAATATGCCACCTTGGTGACCATTTAAAGATCTGTTTGTGTTGCCATCTTAAGCCAATTAATCTCAACCTTATTGCTTTGACGCTCTTGCTTAAATAACGTGCAGTATTTCGTTTTGTCGCTGTGAGTCGTTGTCACTGATGGTGTTGTTGTTGATCTTTGGGCGAACAAGAAGCTCCACCTCGTCGTAAACAAACAAAACACAGAAGGCGTTGCAATGTAATAATCATTAACTGTGGCCAAACTGCAAACTTTTCAACGAATTTAGTCTTGCTTTTATGAAAAAATTCAGTTTGAATGACACAGATTTACGCACAAATAGTAACTTAAAACAGTGCCGTGCGAGTAAATCTGAGTTATCACTAATTTGATGCCGGAATGTTGCATGAGTGCTAATCGTTCGAAAAGGCAGTTAAGCCAGCCTTTGTTTGCTATTTGTATAGCGAACCCGAGCATTTAAATAGAGATAAAAATCAAGAAGGATTAGTGAAGCTAATTTTCGAAAGCGTCAAGAAAGTGAACGATTAGTAAGAAGTAATTTACGCCCTGTGGAATAATTTCGTTTCACTTCAAGTTTGTGCAAGTATATACTCACCGTTTAATAATTAAAGAAATGCCCTAGTGTTGAATAGCGTTGTTAACAAGCCATCGACGAACCATGTGAAAGATCTGTTTTGTAAATAAACAGCTCATTTACGCTTTTAACAAACAAAGCGGTTTCGACATCAAGGATTAGTTCAAACATTCTAGTACGCGCTGACTCAAAAGCCGAATAAACTTTGCAGGGAGTGTGATGATATTAAACCTTATGTCTTTTTCTAAACCTCTTGTGTTCAAACTAAGAAACCAAAATTATCTCACCTCCAGATTCCCAATCGAAAGCCCTGCCAAATACAGACGAGTAAACACAATGAGCAGTGGGAGACACGACACCTACGTTCCGACTGCAAAACGCAACAGGCCCATCACTCCCCGCGGCTCTTCACCCGTTTCTGGTACCCAGGGCTTTGTGCGTGATACTGTCAGTTTAAACCACTGTGGAATCGAAGCGACAAAAATACCACACATGCATGTATTTACATTGGCACGACTGAAAGACAACATAAACAGGGAGTTATTTGCAGTTGGTGTGTTATCTGTAGATTTTTACCGACCAAATTAAATGTAGTATAGATAGAAATGTGGATGTCGGTCGACATGTGCTGGCATGCGTTCGACAATTCTGTGGCCCATAGTCCATGGGCCCGAGCAGATTTCGGTACCATTCAAAGGGACAAATCGTGAGTGCTATCAGATTAAAGTTCATCTGAAGGAGTTTCAGAATTGAGCTGATAGCAATCACCCCCGTGATGAAATTTCTGAGGCTGACAGAGGAACACAAAAAACAGTTCGGATTACTTTAGCCTTTAAAGATCAGAAATCCGCTGATGCAGTACGTAAACACCTTAAAGATCTGGGGAAAACAAAATTGGAACTGAACTTCAACCAGTCTACACAAGTACTAAGATGGGCGACAAGGGGAAGTTTTAAGAGGAGAAGTCGCTTTAGTGAACCATCAGTGCGTTGTTTATTCCTCCAAATATGATCCAGTATGATATGATCCAGTATGCGATGCAGATTAGACCCAGATTATGTTGGTTACGTTACACCACACGACATCTTCATCAACGTATAGAAGAGCATAAAACCTCTGTTATTGGCAAATACATTGAAGAAGTCCACGTTGTCGCGATCCCCGATCTAACAAAACTGACTTCGTGTTACAGAACTGCCAAGGAAAACTGGATTGTTTAGTTCACAGAATGCTCCTAATTCGTGAATAATGGCGTCAAGATGACTTCGAGAAATCGTGGTTTAATTTCTCTGATTTTCATAGTCATATGTATCTCAAAATGTTCTCTCATTATTAAAATTCTACTTACAAAAATTAGACCGCCCTCGCTTAGCCAATCAGATTGCGAGTTTGCCTAATATTCGGTCACTGAATTTATGCTAATCAGCTTCCACTTTTCGAAAATACCAATAGACTGTTTGCAGTGCTAAGTCAAATGCGCAAAGACTACTGGTAGTTGTAGTAACGATAGCGCGCGCAAATGGTTAATTGCTCTGAATACATCCTCGACTCCTTGGGTCCCCCAGCAATTTCACGCATAGCATGTTCCTGAAGAAAGGTCATGCGCGGCTGAAAAACCGAGGGCTCTGGGATCGAGAATACTCTGAATAGCAAATGACGAAATTATCGCACGTAAATTACGTGATCTCTTCTAACTTCGAAATATGAAAATGACTTTTGAAAGAAAGCGTGTAGAGTGATATTTCTTTTTGTTACTCGTTTGAAATAATAAAACTGTACAATCCGGTGAACCCCAAGCAAAACAACACACAATCGGCGTTATTTGTTAGTCGTTATTTGGCGCAAACTTTACTGCAACTACCAGAAATCTTTGCGTGTTGCAATTGACGTCATAACGCAAACGGTCATGGTAAATCTTCGGATTTCCCCAGCCTCCATCCCAGGCTCAATCTCCTTTGCTTCAAAGGAAAAGGAGGGAGCCCGAGATCAAGGTGATGACTACGTCACGTCACGCTTTCGAATATTTGATGGATAAAAAAATTGTCATAAGCCGCGGGATTTACGATCTCCCGCAGGTATTGTTCAGAGTTTGACGCTATCTTAAGACTGGCACATGTAGCCTCGATCTCGCGCGATAATTGTCCTCCACCGGGGGCTGGTATTTACGCGCGCAGTGAAATTACATATGTTGACGTGAACAGATTGTATGCTCATAGCTCATAGTGGGCCGTGCTTTTTCGTTCGATCGTTCGCCAGCAAGTTACAAGTAGCACGTTGTTTTTCAATGGCTAGCATGTCGAACGCACTACATAATCTACGAATGCTTAACCTAGTTATATTCGCCTTGAGGATCAATTTACTGATTTTAACTTATTCTCTTACAAGAGAAAATACTCTTGCTTACAAAGAATATGGCAAAATGAACAAAGCACAAATACTTCTTTTCGTAAAAACTATTTTATTCACACTGGTACCATATATTGATACAAATCTAACTATCTACAGCTATAAACATTCATGTTAACATTACAGGATTTTGTTTGCCCAAAGTTCTTTACTCCCAATTGAACCCTATTGCAGTTTCAACTGACAGTACCCGCCGTGGAGGTCTGGGCACCAGTAACAGGTGGCAGTGCCGCAGAAAGTGATGGGGCTGTTACGTCTTGCTGTGTTAGGAAGGTGTTGTCTCCCAGTGCTTCCGGAGGTGGCTCGCTTGCTTTTGGCAGGGCTTTCGATTGGGCATCTGGAGGCGTGGGTTCCAGCGCAGATACCTTGGGTCTAAAAAAAGTAAGGACAGAAAATTACGTTGATGCTGATGTTTGGAAAGGTTTGTGTCCTATCAGGTGATTGGACACAAATAAAGCAGTTTTAGACTTAGCGTCGCAAAGCCAAAAAAACAACTATGATGCTAAATAAGGAACCAACACAAGAACATCAATACACGCTACCGCCACAAAGAGCGGGAAAACGGATGCACGTGATCAAATCGTGATTGGTTTTGGTGTTGAGCTGGTATTGATTGGTATGAGAGAAGCAAGCTAATAGAGTTTCAAAACTCTAATAAAACCTTCCCTCTAAAAGCAATAAATATAAACCCTTTTGTTATTGGTATGGTACTCCTATTGGAGAGGGTAGCTGACAACTGTTCTGGTATTCATTGGTATTAGAGAGGCGAGCTAATAGAGTCTTACACTCTTCCAGCCCCATCTCCAATACCAATCAATACAACGCATTTTGGCATTGATCTGGCATTCATTAGTATTAGAGGGGCAAACTTGTAGAGTTTAAAACTCTGCCACGTCTCGCCCCGCTAAGACCAATCAATACAAAGCTCTTTCCATGGCATATGGTGATTGGCCACTGCCCAAATCGTGACCGGTTTGAGCTAATAGAATCTGAAACCTCTACCAGCTCCATCTCCAATATCAATCAATACAACGCATTTTAGCATTAATCTGGCATTCATTAGTATTAGAGAGGCAAACTTGTAGAGTTTAGAACTCTGCCAAGTCTCGCCCCGCTAACACCAATCAATACAAAGCTTTCCATGGCATATGGTGATTGGCTATTGACTAAATCGTGATCGGTTTGAGCTAATAGAGTTTCAAAACTCTAACAAGCCCTTCCCTCTAAAACCAGTGAATATAACTAAAGTCTTTTGTTTATAGTATGGTACTCATATGTATTGACAACTAATCTGGTGTTGATTAGTATTAGAGAGGCAAACTTGCAGAGTTCAAAACTCTGCAAAGTTTTCCTCTACTAATACCAGTCAACACAAACCCTTACACATGGCATATGCGACTACACAACTGTACGAATTGACCGAGACTATTATTAGGAAACCGAAGATCCGTGACACTGTAACAGACACATTTTATTGGCGTAAACTTTACAGCTGTAATGTTCTTTAGCCTCTCAGTTTCTTTCTGTGCTTTTCTCGATCGTTTCAAAACATCATTGTGCAACGGCAGTGCGTGGCGCTTACTTTTCTTTCGTAAACGTTAACGGTCGATGCCATTCATCACGGGTGACCAAGCTTTGCAGAATGGACGATGCCATATCTGCTCTAGTCTAGGCCTGAATTAGGTCAAAATTGTGCTTTGATCATTAGCTTAATTTAGGCCTAGATAAGGCGATTAGTAACTCTAAGTTAGATTCACGCTTAGCTTGGGGATAAGGATAGAATTATCTGTTATAGATGTAACAGCTACGAAAGTCACCTTAAGGTAATTCCTCTGAAATAGAACTGACAATAGATTTTCATTCAAACTTTGTCTATTGATTGTTCATCTTAAGGGAACCTAAATTTCAAAATAAAAAAGAGGGGTCCCCGTATTCGTTTGGGAGCAGGAGGACTTTGAATCTACCCCATAATTCCTTAAAATATCACCCTCCATAAAAGTGTCATTTGAACCGTTCAGTTAACGTTTCGCGGGAGCAGAAAAATATAGGGAGGACGCAAAACGGGATATTTATCAATAGAAGCACTGCATCGACTTAAAGGAACAATTTACTGTTTGTTTCAGGACAAAGGCACGACAGCGATTCAACATGTTCCAAACGTACAGTGCTCTCGAGGCCACAAATTTATCTTCACTGTTAGCGGCGTTTCCGATGATTACTGAAGTTTCAACAATAGAAATTTGTTTATATTCGCAGCATAGAAAGGAGGCGTTCACTGGACTCAGAAAAACAGAAAAAAATTGATAGGTCACCGTGCTCGTTTACGAGAAAACGACGATTTACCTCGCGCGCGAGCCAAGCCAAAAAGAAAAAGCAGCCATTTTCTTAATGCTGCTTAAATGTGCGCGCGCTGGTACGCGCGCTAATCACGCGTAAATTTATGCGCAGTAAGGATGCGCAATGCAAAACAGAGGAATGACCTTAAGTAATCAATTTGTCAGGGATTTGCCGGATAAGCGTAGTGGTGTAGTGTTGAGAGAGAGAGTGATACTAGCATGCCAGAGGTTCCGGGTTCAATCCTGGGAGGTGACATATAGTTTTCCTTTTTCTTTTACTAGAAAAAATTCGATGACGGTGAAAAAAAATTCTAAGTGTCGCTAAAATGGCATCGACCTTTTACGAAACGGACACCGGCGCTTCATTCAATTTAACCAGCTTGAGTTATACGTCAAAAAATTGCCTTTCATTGAAATTTCTCATCATTTAGCAATAAATTAACAAGCAAACTGAAAAAAAAAACTCTTATTCATACAATAATAAATCCCTGGAAAACTTCACCCACCCCGAAAACATACACACACAAATAAAATCAATAACCATACCTTCTTTTTTCTTTAAACCCATTCATTTTCGCGAATAACATTCTCAAAATGCGTTCGCGTTGTTCCCAGGTAAGCTCGGCCATGTCGACCTTTCCCTGGACGCCAGTCCACCGCTCGGCTTCCTTCAGGTCATCAAATACGTTGTTTGTGCTGTTATCTAACTGGCGGAAAGTTCTGACGCGCGGGAAATCACTTTGGCCAGTGTGAGCCTCGAGCATGCGCTGCTGGTAAGCATTTTGAGCGTCTTTTCGATATTGGATTCTACGGAAGAAAAGTGATATTTGCTGATTTAATGCCACGTTACCAAGACGCACTTGTTTTAGACAAGATTCTCGGAATGTCCTGACGCACGGCAAATCAATTCGGCCTGCGTGAGCCTCAAGCATGTGCTGTTGGTAAGTTGGCGTTATGAGCGGCTTTCGATGTTGAATTTTACGAGAGAAAAGTGAAATTTGCCGATTCAACTGCTAAATTACCATATTATCCATATCAGTGTTTTTGAAGACGCGCGGAAACAACTTGAAAAGTTTAGCCTTCAAGTTGGAATTCATTTCTATCCAAGCCGCCCGCAGTCAAAAACACTTGTTAGCAGTTTCAGTGCTCTAATCAATTGTTAACAAAAATGTACCATTATGTTCGGTTTCCTACGACACAAAATATATTTTTGGACGTTCAAAAATTCGTGACACAACCGCCATTAAGTTGAGATGATCTTTTATGTGTTAAATCTTTCTCCCGCAGTTCAAATATGTGAAACTTCATACATTCTCTTTGAAATCATTAACAAAGCACTAAAAGAAAACTTGCCAAGTTTTTCTCTGATAAAGAGGCAAGAAAGGAAATTACTTTTACATAAGACAAATAATAGTTAAAACTGTACCTATTTCTGACGATTTCATTTTTGACGTACTCCAGTGAGTCCAAGAAAAACTGCTCGACTTCTGTTCTCTGTAAACAAGCATAGTTCAAAGTGTAAGACTACGTCGAAAACTTGAAGCCGATCGCTATACGCCTACAATCAGTGCAGTAGTGCTGTAGTTAAATGTGACTGAGAGACGAAGTAGTAGCTATTGTTCGTGACATCAGAATAGCGATTTAGTCACTCGAGCATAATACATACTCATGTAGTATAGTTAAGTATTATGATATTCATAACATTATTATGAACCAGCTACACACCTAAGCAAACACAAAAGATAACTGAAACTGCACCTAAAAATGTTTCAAACTATATTTTCAAAGTTGAACTCTTTCGAAATGGAGGTTAAATCTAATCTCACCTGGTCTAAAATGGTCTTCGCCAATCTCTTGACGCGATTCATCTCCTTTGTTTTAAGCTCCACTATTCTCTGTAAGCGCGATATTTCAGCTCTGCAACAAACCCAGAAGTAATAGGTTAGATAAGGATTGTGCGTAGTACTTACAGAAGCGATACAGTAAGTGGAAAATGTCGGATGCTAGCGGATTCATGAAAGTTTCCTCACCTGCAACTTCGAGTTTCATCGTCGGATTTCTGAACCAGGCTTGCGCGTTCAGTCTCGAATTCACGCACCACGTGACTCAGGGATTTTTCCAATGTCTTGACTTTTTCTTGGAGCTATAGGGACATCATTTAAACCAGATGAGTTACTTTCAAGGCAAAGGTTACTATCAAGTTTTAACCATTAAACAACGTAAAACGAGCGAAGCGCTAGCTGGTGAGACTGAATGTTAGTTTGCTCATGTCGAACATCATCATTTACGCCACAGAGCCAAATAGGGCGCGGTTCATATTAATATATTTTTATGTTAGGTTTACCTCGCTTTTCGATTTTTCTACACCTGGGCCTAACGAAAATGAGGTCTTTCCTCATTAGAAGAGCTTCGCGTGGCAAACGACAACAAGGGAGAGTTTAGCAAGACAAAAACTACACACCTCTGCAATTTGTTTTTTCTGATGTTTACTCTCTACAATCTTCTCTTGTACAATCATGCCATTCAATTCCTATCGTAGAAGAACAGAAGATAAAATATATACACACATGTTCAATACAGTAGTTTGAGTGATTTGCTAAAGTTATCAGTTTGTTTGTTTGTTGCACCCTTTAATTAGCTAAAAAAAACCTTGCTTCTCACCCGGGGGGGGGGGGGGGGGGGGGGGGGAGGGGGGGAGATTAATTCCTGCAAGCGGTTGTGCCTTAAAAAGGTATTCGTGCAACGGCGAGAAAAAAATATCTGCACGGAAAAATTTTACCCCCTCCGGTTATTTGTAATAGTCCGTCCCTAAGCTCTCGTGGGGGCTTGACACCAATTGCTTCATGTTTTCCCGCCCTTTTATCCGGTTATATGTTTCCCGCTCTTCTTACGGGTTTTCCTCGTTCTTTTCACCGGACACCGGTTACATGTTTTCCCGCTCTTTTCACCGGTTGCACATATTCCCGCTCTTTTCATTGGTTAACTTACAAAGCCTTTTAGCTTACAGAGGATTACTTACTGTCACGTCTGATAATCAAATCATTTCAAAAACCTACCTTCTCGGACAAGAGATTGCTTGTCTTAGCGTCCATTATTTCTTTATCCTTTGAGAAAACAAAAATGCAAAAAAGCAAAATTACTTAAAACAAATTACATTAGTAAAAGTAATATTATAAAATACGTCGTAAAAGAAAACTCCACACCAAGCCGTGTGTGATTGGCTTGGCAGTTTCTGAAATCCTTGTGTCAGTTTTCCAAACTTTTTTCGTTAATCAATGTGACAACAACTGAAGGGTCACAACTGTGTAAGTTAAGGTTATACTTACAAGAATATATTGAACAATTGGCAAACTAAACATCTTATTCTTATCAAAATAAGCGCAATTTGTCTCAGGAAAAAAATTGAATGACGCATGGTCGTGCATGTGTAGTGTGCATACGTTCTATGCCAGCATTGCACATAGTTTTTCTACAAATCTTTGACTATTTTACAGGTAGTTAAAAACCCTACGTACAGGGAAAATAACGTCGTTCCGAAGGTCTTTTCTGACAATAACGCTATGTCTGTAGATTACAGTATACAGTGTAGAAGCTCCTGATCTGCCACTAGCCCACGTAGCTGGCGGGATCTCGCGAGCGGGTGCTTTTTAGCGGCCACTCGCACCCGTGGTCGGCCCTTTTTATTCCTCGTGAAATGTGAAATGCCTGATAGTCGCCGTAAACCGTGATTTTCCAAAACGTTCTCTTTTATTTTCCGTGACGCGTGAAATGCCAATGGCATATTTTTCGTGAATTGTGAAAGGGCTGTTTTATTTTCCGTGAAACGTGATGTATACCCCCGTCCCCCTTCAAGAAGGGGTTGCAGATGGCAAGAATTTTAATTCCCTCTGGAGAATTGTTCACTGAGGCTCACATGTGCGTACTTTGCGTTATTTTCTTGTGTTGTTTACAAAAACAGAATTAACCCTTAATTATTATTATTATTTTGGTTGGGAGGGGATAAACAAACCTTTTTAAGTTCCTGTCCCTCTTTCAAGTGGAAATCAAGCGCGGCATTTAATCTCACATTCTCCTTGTAAACAGATCGTGTCGTTTCATCCAGATTACTAACAAAATAAATGAACAAACATGGTTAAAACAGAATGAAACGAAAATTAAAGACGACTTTACATACACGTGCATGCTATATTAATACAGCACAAAGTACACCCACATAACAAAAATTATTTTTACTTTTGGGGAAATTAGACGTGCATGTACTAAGGCAGTATTTTTGTTAAAGTTAAAGAATTTTTCTTTTCTTTACCTAATTGCTTCAGAGTGTGCTCTTTCTGCAAGTTCCGCAATCTTTTTACTTGCTTCTTGCTGAAGTCGAACCTTTTCTTCAAAAAACTTGTGCTCCATTTGCTGCAAGGTATCTTTGTGGTGCTTTTCGGTGGCAAACATGCCTTCCTTTATCTGTTACGAAAAAAACGTGCAAAATTGATGTAAATTTGACCATTTTGAAAACATTATTTTGATTTGGGGTATATTTTTACCTTTTATCTTTGCAAGAAAAAAACAGACAGTCTGATTTTATTTTGTACAATCAATGACATTTCTCCATGACTTTCTATAGCCACACATAGATTTCATCATGACTAATTCCATGCCTGGAAAACAAAATTCTAAAATTCCATGACTTTCCAGGTTTTCCTTGACCCACATAAACCCTTATTAATAGCGGGTTTCGACCTTAACAATAATTAACTATCCAATCCCTTGTGCTAAACTGCTACATGTAAGCTTCTCAATATAACCATTTAAGATAGTCCATTACATCAATATCACTGTCAAAAGTTACAGTTTAGGTTATAAAAATGTGACAAAATACTTATATTCTCAAAAAACCTCATTTTCTTAAACACATGGACAATTTCAATTTCAGGCAAGTGAATTTTCTGCAAATAAAACCATCCAAATTTTTTAAGCATCCAAATTAATTTTAACTGTCCAAAATATATAGCCTGCAAATGCAGACGAATTTCCAGCTGTGGCTTGTTGGAAATACGTCTGCATTAGCAGGCTGAAATATTTGCAGTATAAACCTTTTTAGTACAAACTTTTTTCTTTGGAGCTCCAAATTGCTTTCAGTTTACCGGTAGTTTCCTTTATAGAGCGTCAACTCTAGTTGAGACACTACTTGAGATGTGTAATGACTTTATAAAATTTGAGTTATTTTCTCAGACAGCGGTAAGTGTATCTGTAAAACCATTTTTGCAGATGTTGTTTCAGCCTAATTTGTGTGCAAATTTTCATTAGCTATGTTTCAGCAGTCTCTTAAAGACCATAACCCTTGGTGCATAACAAACACTGTTGACCAACTTTTGACCTTTTATACCTCATCAAGTTCTCGTTGCATCTGCGCTCTCTTTCTCCTGAACTCCTTCACAAGCTTCAGCTCAGACTGCATCAGTTTGACCTTATGGGAATTAAAAGAGAAAAATGTCAAGTCAAAAAATACAAGATTTATGTTAATTAACTGAAGGCAAATAGAAACATGTAAAGTGGTATGCGCTGCAATTGTATGTTGCAATAAATTACCTGCATTATTGTGTACCATAGATCTGCACACAAAGGCCTGCAGCCACATAGCTTTCTGCACACATTGCAGGCCTACATGTATAACACTAGTATGATAGGCCTGTGCACAATGTGTGTAAAAGATTAAACCTAAAAAGCTCTCTGCAGAAATTGCACGCCTGTAGAACTGGTATGATGTATGCCTGCAATGTGTGTTAAAGTTTAAAGAGAAATAGCTCTCTGCACACATTGCATGCCTATACTGTAATACTAGTATGATAGGCCTGCAATGTACACAAAGGATTACAGATACATAGCTCTCTGCAATTTTTTTTGTAAATATGAACATTACTTACAATCCTAATGTTATACTACTATAAGCATAGCTCTCTGCATGCATTGCATGTATTTCTAGTATGATTAAGGCCTGCAACGATTGCAAAGAGCTATAGCCACAGCTCTCTGCACACATTGCATGCCTATAATACCAGTATGATAGACCTGTAATGTGTACAAAGAACTACAGCCACATAGCTCTGTGCACACATTGCATGCATATAATACACTACTATCAACTATAATAGGTCTGCAATGTGTGCAGTGGGCTATAGCTACACAGCTATCCACATAGATTGTGTGCCTATACTGGTATGATAGGTCTGTAATGTGTACAATAGGCTTTAGCTACAAAGCTCGCTGCATGCATTGCATGCCTACATGTATACTAGTATGATAGGTCTGTAGTGGCTACAAAGAGCCACAGCTCTCGGCACACATTGCATGATACTACTAGGTAAAAGAAAAAAAGGTTCATTACTGTGCTTAGTAATAAGTTTTAAGACACTTGTACAACTACAGTGTATCTCTGCCAATCAGAAGTAAAACTAAAATCAATCATGACTCACGTATACCTGTTTTCATGTGCTTCGTGCCAGCTACATTTATTTTCTTTGAGTTCTGATTGGTTGGATAGATTTTTTGTGTCCTTTGTGATTGGCCAGAGTGATTACATGTACTTTGGTTTTAGTTTTACCGCACTCAATTGAAAATCACTTTTAAATTTTGTACAAAGAAAGCTGAATCTTCACCTCATTAGTCTTCTCTGCCAAGGATTCTTGGAGCTGATGAATCTGTTGTGAATACTCATCAACCTAAAAAAAATTAAGAGAAGCAACCTTGGTCAATTGACACACGCACACAAAACATTTCTTTCCGGTTTCCATACATTTCACGTCCTTACTATAATATTGAGGGATAAGTTTGAATAAATCATATTTATAGTATAATTTCCAGGATGAATATAAGAATTGGGCATTCTGATTGGACTTGGCTTGTGCCACTATAATCACCCAGTGAGAGGTGATTATTTAACATTTCAAGGCTTGGTCACTAAGCAAAGCCTTCTTTGTCGTCGGCAGACAAGTAAACATAGCAGATAGTTGCTGAATGAAGTTATCACTTTTTTTGAAGGACATTACTTTAACTCCAGGATATTGAAAGCATTTGGATTTAACTAGACTTGCAAAATAACACTTCACTCACAAGAGCTTGCCGCTCTTTACGTGCCTCCCTCTTCACTTCTTTGAGAGCTTGCTGTAGCTTGGACACCTGGAATAATGAGAAAAAAAATTGTATTACCTTCATGAAGCTGCAAGTTTTATTACCATTTTAAATACAATTAATAATTATTGCAAAAGAAAGTAACAAAGTAACAAAGTAACTTTAAACTTGTAGTTGAATACACTTTGAAATGTTGATCTGCCATGTACGTACTGGTATTGTTTAAAAGTTATGATTGTACCTGCTCATCTTTCTTGCCGTCTTCTTGTTTAAGGTATGATATGACATCTAGTGTGTCTTTTTCAGTGTTTGACATCTGCATTTGTAGCATGTCATTCTCATACACCAAGCGTTTGGCATTGTCTCTGTTAAAATTATACAAAGCAATAGCTGTTATTATAGCTGTCAGCAGTTTGACACAAAAATGAGATGAAAGGGTCATTCTGTAACTGATGTGTTAACTCTCTCGCCTTGTTTGCATACCTTCTCAACAAAAGAATATATTATTAGACATGAAAAATTCATCATGCCTCAAGTGTGGATCAAAGAAAAAATCTGAGTCTCCGGTGGGAATGAAAGCCACAACCTATGACCCATGACACCGTGCAGGCACTCTATCCACTGAGCTACAAGAACTCATGGTGAGCAACGCCATTTATTAGGTGACATACATTGTATTTGACACATGTCCTGCATACTGCTAGGATCAGCAACGTCAAGCTTGACTGTGATAATAGCTATTAACTAGCACGCTTTTAGCTAGGATTTAGACTGGCTGTCCAAAATTTCTATAAGGTCTGAGTGCACCCTCCCAAGGAGGGTCAGAGGACAAAATTTAACCATGCAAGGTGTATGTTTGCAATTTTGAGTAGAAATGTATTTGAGGATCTCCAAATTTAAAATTAATTCATTTTAATTTTCTCTAAAAAGTGGGTGTCCATAGGGTCATCTTGCTAAAAGCCCATTAACCAGTAATAAAATTAATAAATAGACAGTCTTTAATCAGACACTAGAAAAAAGAGTTTACAATAAATATCATTGTCGTCATCATCAGAGATCCTTCTCTCTGTTTGGAGAATAAAGCTCAAAATGTGGATACATGTTAATAAATTAATCTTGATGCATAGTTACTACAGTCAAATAATAATCTGGGATCAATAGTACATTTATGTTACCTATATTCCTGTCGGGACTTTTCCACCGCCTCCAGTTTAGTTTCCCATAACTTTGCATTAGCAATAGCATCTTTGAGAACTGATTCCTTCTTTCCCTTTTTCCCTTCCTTTTTCCCTTTCTTCCTGTAAAGTTGACAAAAGAAATCTAAAGTTCAGCTACATGATTGTATGCATAATGGTCATGTACCTTATAAAGGCTGGTTTTCATTAGCGACTGCATCTGAGTTTTAATCAGAAGCACAGAATGTTATGATCTAGTGAAAATTAAACCCTCCAGAGTTACTGACTCCACTTAAACACTATTGCTTATGATCTGATGCAAACTAATGATTGTCAGTCTGGGTTACAAGCAGAAAGGAAGTATTCGGTAGGCTAGCAAGTTAGCATTTTGATTGGTTTGTTCTTCCACTTCAGCTTGTAACTTGGCCGACAACTAAGACCATGCAACCATTATATCAACTGGCAGCACACAAAATACATGGCCATTGAAAAAAACTCTTAAGGACGTTCGCGCGAAAATTTTCTAGTCGATAGATTTTTCTAAACTTTTTAGTGAGGACGCATAATGAGTTACTTGTGTCAGAAATACAAAAAAAAGTGGGGGTCACCGACTTCGTTTCAGAGATAACGTCTGTAGAAAACTACCCTGATTTTGAAAATTTGGCGCACGTAATTTCCCACGGCTTTCAAGGTTTGTAGTTTAATTTATCGATCATGAGAAAACGGAGGCAAACGATCTTGGTGATATTTTGAAGAAGTGCGTCTGTTGTGTAAATAATTTGAAGTGTTGCCGTCTTTTACGCAAAACTTAGCCCTGGAAGAGACATTTGAACCCGTCGTACGACAATACGAAAAGATCAAAAAGCGGAATTCGAACGTGCGTGGGGCAAAAAAAAATCAACCTTTTAGTCGATAGATTTTTTTTTTTCATTTTCTCACAAAACTTAGATAATCGTTAACAAAAGTGATCTGTTAAGAAAAAAGTAGGGGTCACCGACCATTTAAGCCAGCAAACTGCAAGCGAAGTTATCGCAACGGCTACTCACCCTATATGTGGTTGGAAAGTTTCCTCAGCGCGCGCACTCGATGCATGACGTGGCGTAGCGGGAAGAATTACGTGCGCAGTAAGGATGCGCATAAACAAATAGCGCGAACGTCCTTAAATGGTGTATCTAATTGACAGACTCCATTTTCAGAGTTAATAAAAAAACGTTGTAAGTCATACAAAACAAAATTACAGCTGTAGTTTACTTGGTCTACTAGAAATGGATTTATGTCAGTCTAAGAAATTTAATGTGTTTAAAAATCACATCCATGTAACATTATTTACTATTATTTATAAACTAGTTAGGAGTAATCGTAGATTATGTAGTGCGTTCGATATGCTCGCCATTGATGAACAACGTGCTACTTGTAACATGCCTTGCGTGAAAAAATGTTATTTTCCCCATGCAGGAGGCGTTTCGACCAAACATCTTCAGTCTTCATCAGTTTCAAATGTCATAAAGGCCGTAACGGCTTTTTTTTTACGGTTCACTAATTGGCGCGTGCTATGATAGCAAACGTCACAAAGCTATTGCAGATGCGCAAGATCGAATCACGCAAAAGACTTGCGAATTGATGGTATGTCGATAGGCTCATTGCCCGCATTGGGTCTCGCCTAGAGTGCCAAGCCTCAAGGAAAGTCTCTTGCGGTAATCCCTCGCTCTGTCAACAATGGTTGCATGATCGAAATACATGTAAGGTACCACCGATGCCACTCGAGTGAGATTGTCAAGCTGAGGCCAATAACGAAAGCGAGGCAAATTGCAGAAGAAACGAAAGCGAGGCAAATTGCAGAAGAAACGAAATCTCGATTTTTCTTAGCTACACAAGATTAGGGTTGCATTCTCCTATCGTCGAACGCAATGACACTTGAGAATTTTGAACAATATTACTAGAAGTAATCATGGATTATGGGAGTGCGTTCGAGAGTCTGGAATGTGTCCATCTTCGGTGAGGTATTTTGTGGGTTAAATTTGGAAACCACGTAAAGGGTGAGTTTGGCACAATGCACATCGCAACTGAGGTACAACAGCGAGGCGATCTTCGGGGAAGCGGGTTGACAACACAAACTGCAATACAGCACAGAGCTGCGGCTTAATGCTCAGTATATCAGGAGTCGTACACACTTTCCTGAGACTTCGATTAATGCAACCTGGAAGAACTTTGAATAACATTGTGTATACTACGACAAATGAATATTCAATGTACGTAACTTACCGATCAGAGCGAAGAAAACAACAGCAAAACGAACAACCATAAAGTCAACAACTCCCCCAAAACGTTGAAACAACGTCGAGTTCGTACCAGTTTCCGGCCGAGACGAGATACGCGAAAACGAGGCCACGAGTACCAGTTTCCCGGCCGAGTACCCCTTAAAAAACCGAGCGGGGTGGACTTTTTACAAACTTCACACGAAATCTCAAAATTTCCTGGCTGTACATGTACACAGAGGTCGATGACACGTGAGATTAGGTGGCGTTCTCGTTCCTCGAACGCAATTATACAAATACATTTACATCATAAGAGCTCTGAAAAGCGGCCAATTAATCAAAACTGCTTGTTAATCAAGTTATAATATTTTTGAAAATGGAGTTTAAGACAATTGTTCTTGACTTGACGCGCGCTTTGAAAGTTAAAATATCAAAGATAAAATCAAGCTTGGTCAAGATGCAAAGCAAAGAATATGAACTCTAAGATAAACGGCAGCCTTACTAATTTAATGTCACGTAATTTGCTGCTTTGATCTGAGATCCATTTTAATTGTGTAGCGCTAGACAAAAAGCTTACAGTACATGTACTGGCCGCGAAGAGATGAAATGAATTTTCATCGATAAAAAACTTGAGCTTTAATATAGATTGCTGCATTCTGCACGAAATTTATGAGTTTTTAGATACAACTACATACCCTCCTTTCTTTCCTTTCCCTCCTTTTGCCTTCTTGCCTTTTTTGGGCATTTTATCACAAGAAAATTGTACAGCAACTCGTTTTCCACACCAACTTATCAAAATGGCCGACTCTTTGAATGTGTTCTCGTTTCCAGGCAACGTTTGTTTACGCTTCGACGTTTCCGACCAAATTTACTTACCGGGGTAGAGATAGAAACTATGGCGAAAGCTTATAATTTATACTACCCCTCCCATGTAAATATACAATGACGCGGTTTGCCTCGACATAGAGTCGCGAAATATTACTTCTTAGAGTGGGGAAAGTAGAGCATCCACCAGAGATCTGGGTACCAGCGGTCAACTTCTAAAAACAGAAACATTACGTATTGAAATATGGCGGATTGAACAGCGTTTCAAAATGGGTTGGTATATTTAGCAGTGATCTGAGGTCATACTTCGCAGTTTGTTCGATTTGAAGACAGCTAAAGGTTCTTTTCATTTTCCTTTCTCAAACATGCTCGGTTCAGGGTTTAGCAAGCAGAAACTCAAGGTGAATTTGAAGTTGGCAATCAACCGACTCAAACTTTTGGAGAAAAAGAAGAGTGAGTTCAGTGTTTCTTGTTTCTTCATTTCGTCTGTTGCTCTCTGTGCATTAAACAAACTATCTTTACCTGGCCTTAAAAAAAACTTGTCCTTCACATAAAGGAGTATTTTACAGAGAGTAATCGAAAATCGCTTGGTGCTTTGAAGGCGAATAATGAATTCAACTCTAGGCTAATCAAGACGTTTGAAATAATCAATTTTTGTGCCCTTTCATAAACAGCGGAGTTGGCACAGAAAGCAAGAAGAGAAATTGCTGACTACATAAACAATGGCAAAGAAGAAAGAGCAAGAATTAGAGTGAGTAAAGTGTAAACTATAGTACACAAATCTGAATTTTCCCTAATCACCAGGGGAATATTCTTTTTAATTATGTTCTAGAATTGCCTGAATATGAGGTATATAAATTTTTATTGAAATATTTCTTCTGTTAAAGGTTCAATCCATGTTTTGTCACAAGTGTCTCCATTGACACAAGATGATGATATGTTCAATGTACTTTGCTTTTTCAGTTTTATTTTCTTGTTGTGAAAGCCCAAATTATCAGCATACACTGTACTGTGCCTCATATCATACTTGATTTCTTGCCTTCATCAAAAGACATCGGCATAAGTGATAACTGCCTTGGATTGGTCATTTCTGGCTGGGATGAAATTTAAAACTGAGTGACAATTGTGAGCCAATCATAGACAACACAGATATTTCTGTCAGGCTGCATTTTATGCAAGTTATGCCAAAGATCTTCAACATAGATTTCAAAATTGCACAGCATACTGGCTTATGATCATAGTCGGTATGTTTTTACTAGCATTCAGATGAGTTATTTCAGGCACAGACTTGGCGTATACTTTGAACCGTGTGGGATGTACACAGATTAAACCCTGGGATCTCAAGAGAATTTTAGGGGTGAATTCTAGAAGTGGGAAGTGTCCTCAAAAGGAAATGCACTTTCAAAGAGCTGTCTGCTTGACAGGATGAAATTTACCTGAAAGCAAAACAAAATTGATAACTGTAAAGTACAAGCTGATTATATTATTGTCTCGCGTTTTCAAGGTGGAACACATCATTCGAGAAGACTACTTAGTAGAAGCTATGGAGTTGCTGGAGCTGTATTGTGATCTGCTGTTGGCCAGATTTGGTTTGATCGAGACTCAACAGTGAGTAAAAATACTTAACCCAAGTTGAAGTTTCTTACTGAATTTTTTCAGTGATTGCCAAGCATTTATTTTAGTTTTATGTATAAAAATGAGAATTTGATGTGCTGCACAATGTCCTAGAAAATATCTACAGCAGTTCCTCCCACTGCAAACTCCTTACCCCACCCCTTGGAAAATCCAATTGGGTTTTGACCCCTTGTCCTGTCCCCTCCCTTGTCCTCCCTCCCATCCCCTCTGGAATTTGCATTGACATTTCCTTGAAGTAGGTACAGGTATGAATTGTTTGAAACAAAAAGTTGCTATAGCAACTTAAAACCGCGCTTATATTTTTGGCTAATTAACAGCTTTCTTTCTCAAAAGTCACGGTTAAATCTGTTTGCATTATGAGTAAAGGACTAGCAAAGTAGTCACCTTAGTCACACAATCCGAGGTTTACGTTGTCCCCGGCTATCTTTAGCTTGGGGTTTTTCCCTTCTAATGACGTAACCCCTGCACGTTCGGGCACGCTCAATTGTTTACTTAAGCAAATATTTCATTTCCTTTCATATATTTGAACTCACTTCGATGAAATAGCCAAAGAATTTACTTCGACTGCCTAAACCCACAAGAAATACTCGCAGAAGAGGAAACAAATTAAATTAATGACCGTCGCTTCTGCCGACATAAACATGCAAATAAAACATAATGTTATTTGTCACGTAACGAAAGTGAAACCTGCAACATCAGCGCATTCCATGGTTGACGTAATACCTTTTTTCAGTGTATTCAACAGTCGCTTTGAATCCAACGCTTCGATAAAACCAAAAGAAAATATACTTTATACACAATAAAGAAAACAATATCCGCAACATTTTCGGTACATTTACGTTTCAACAGCTTTTGGCGAATAAACATCATAGGTTGCGTGATTTCAAAGCCCCAGTCACGATTTGGCTGAGTGGACGTTTGCGTCCTACCGACAAAAAAATAAATAAATAAATCCCGTGTAAAGCAAGAACCGCGCTCGGCCCATGGCCGTGCGGTTAATAATTATATTTCCTGGAAACATATATGTACGAGATCAAGATAAAGTTTCGCTTTATCTCTGGTGGTGGGGAGAGGGCCACGGTAGGGGATCCACACTAGCATACATTACCTATTACCTGTTACAGCATGGTAACCAGTAGCAACCTGTATGTTAGACCACGGTCAAAAGTCAAACTTCACATGAATTGAGCTATGCAAATGACCAAAAGCTATAATTACAATATTTATTGTTTTTGGTCATTTGCATTAGGTTCAGGGCAGATCCAGGATTTTTCTTACTAGGGGCTGCACATGTTTTTTTTTTTCATTTGCAGAATTCCAGTAATTGTATAAAAAAGCCACCTGGTCATCTATCTCAGGGGGGGGGGGGGGGGGGGAGGGGGAGGGACTGCATGCACCCCCTGCATCCTCTCCTGAGGATTGACTCATGGGAAGTTGGACTTTTGGCAATGGTCTAATAGTAGCAACTAGTGCTACCTACTGTATATGTGTAGAGGTAATAATGAAATATCCAAAATGGTAGTCAGGAGTTGACATATTTATATGTTCAAGTCAGTTTTGTCTCTAGATGTTTCAGCTAATACTTACATGTAAGCCCTCATCGATAATGAAAGCGAGTTCGTTGTTACATGCTATATTTGATTAAGAACCCAGCATGAAGCTTGCGTGTGTAACCCAGCATTTGGGTCTTCCATGGTGGAGTGTCATGCTTCATGAAAATGTCACTCGTGGTAATTGTCCTCCATTCCAACAACGTTTAGTTAACATTTTCACAATCCATGTTGTGGTTTAATAATTGGTGGACATGGGCAGTAAATTAAGAGCTGTGATCGAAACTTGACACATTGTTTTAAACCTTATCAGGGTCCATTTTTTGCATGCGTCCATTTTTTACATACATGTAGCTTTCCATTCCAATCAGCAAGAAGCAAATGCTACAAGCTGAGGTTAATTCATTTGTTGTCGTAGATATTGTGATGAAGGAATGGTTGAGGCAGTAACCACTTTAATATGGGCTGCACCACGACTGCAATCAGATGTGCAAGAGTTAAGAGTGGTAAGGATCTCTTAGACTTTTTCCTTGATCAAAGTGAACACCATTCTTTCAAGATTTTGTCTTATTTTATTACAATGCTTCAATCTCAAGTTTTACTGAAGTCCCCTCCTTTTTTGTAAAATGGTGCAAACCACTTGAAAAATATTGGAAAACTTAGTACAAAATACAGCATGTTAAGTGATATTGAGCTGGTTTCTGCTGAAAGTTTGAGCAATAGGTGTAAAAATTAGTTACCAAAAATCTACTCATGGCATGATAACATTTTGTTCTTTTCTATTTGAAACATCTCAATGTACATGTAATCCATTTCTCTATTTAGTAAGTGACCCTGCGATTAAATTCTTATTAGCATTCTCAAGAAGGTCAACATCAAACCTTGTAAAAATGCATTATGCTTATAACATGATTGTGTTATTTTGTTTTGAACTGACATGAAATGTCCATTCTAATTCAAATTCATTTTCTCTCATATCCCACCCATGGACAACCTTATGCCTTGCCGAGCCAATCAACATAGCCTCACCTCCTCTGCAAGGTGTTTTCTCTGCATTTTTTTTTCAGCCTCCCTTCCCGACTTCACATAAAAATTAGAACTCTGATTCCAATTCGATAACAATTTATACCAGTTTGTGCATGTTCTATACAGAGATTTATTGTCAATACACTTGTATTATAAAAAATGTAATTTTTTATTGATTAAAAATGAAAAGGAATTTTTTAATACTTTTTTGCACTGCTCCATGTGTTTCATTTTCTTAATTTTCAACAGATTTCTGATCAGCTGGGATTGAAGTATGGCAAAAAGTTCGCTCACGAAGCTAGCATCAATTCCAATGAAACTGTGAATTCAAGAGTAAGCTTGTTAACTTAAAGTTGTTGATATTATCATAACTAGAATTTTACATCATGTAATATTATTATTTTTATTTTTTGTTCAGCATTGTGTATAATAAAATGATTTTTCTTTTGTTTGTAGCTCATTCTTAAACTGAGTCCTCAGGCACCACCAAAATCATTAGTGGAAAATTATTTAATAGAGATCGCTCGTAGCCACAATGTAGCATTTGAGCCTGATCCATCTGTATTTGGGGTAGGTATTACATCATTTTAGTAGCATGGATATTACATGTATTTTGAACATTTTCTTGATCCATTTTAACATGACATTAGAAGGCAGGACCTGTGTACTAGTACATGTACCAGGATACACAAAAGTCAGTACCTGCCAGAACATAACTAAACTCACTTCAAGTGTTCTTTTCTTCCCTTTGGAACTTAAAGGAGCTGTCTCGCGGATTTTAGCCAAATTTAGGCTTGGGAAATGGCCATAAAATTCAGTGATATACAGCTATTTCGAGAAAGGTTGTCGGAAAAAAAAAAAACATCAAAGTGTTTGCGACAAGACCGAAAGGTGGTCTGGGTATTCACTGGAATTTTGCATATTGACCTAAAGGAAATTTACAAGTTTGTATTTTTGCATGTGGAGAATTTGTTTTTTCTCTCAGGGGCCTATATATCTGTAGCTTTACTTTTACTGTCGCATGTCTTTGAGTGAGGAAAATTCTTCTAACGTTCAGAGGGGCTAAACGTACCTTGTTTCTACATGTCTGAAAAGAAAGAAGACCTGAAATTTGCACTTATTTTGTTGTTATATCTCATTAGTATTCAACACATGCAGTAGCTCAAAGCGTTTACCCATACTTTCTTTCGGGAATGGCTTCCGACAACGTTTCTCAAAATAGCTGTATAAAAGCACTTAAAACGTGAAGGAACATAATTTTCAATAAACATGTCAGCAAATTAAGAAGGTATTGATGGCCGAAAGTGAAGAAGATTGAAACAGATTGCGATATGGGTTTTTGAAATACTGTTGGAGACACATTTGGTTGAAAACAATGAAGCTATGTTTTTGTCATTTAGTTGCACAGAAGTAATTTTGTTTGCAAACATCAAGTTAAAGTTAACTCAACTGTGATAAGTCCCTTTAACTCTGCAGCTATATATTATAGGTGCCCTTCTACTTCAAATCTTATAAAACCCCTGATACCCACCCTTCTTAGGAATTGGGCAGGGGATCTCTGGTATTTCCAGAGGGAGTAGGGGTGGGGAGTTCAAACTAAAAATCCTTTTGTGGGGGAGGTGGATACTACATGTACTGTAATTTTCTGGACCAACACATGCATTGTATAATTATAATAATATATTCATTGTCAATAACACTTGCAATGTTAGGACCTCCAGTTGCCAAATGATGATATTAAGCCAAGGCCACCAGGAGACAGTAGCTCTGGAGGGGGCGGAGGTCATATTGGGTTTGAGGGGTACGGAGGAGGCTTTGATGGGCCTGGTATTCCAGCAATGACAGGAGGCAGTATGGGATATGCGGCATATCCTCCACCAACACATGTAAGTCTATTAAAATGTTAATAACTTACAACAAATCTCCAAATTTCCTTTTGTTTGTTGAATCTTCACACTAAGTCAATGACTGAAGTGCATACAAACTTCATACACTGTACATGGTATAAAGTTTGCTAAACAGACCACTAATAACTATTATTCCAATAATACAGATTAACTGGTGTTGCCTAGCTATTTGCATTTTTGAAACTTTGTAGGAATTAAAAATAAATGTTTTCTGTAATTCAAATTTAGGTCCATACACTGAAAATTTGCACTAAAGAAGTTCATTTGCCCATTGCTAATCAGAAGGGACATCATGCAAGCTCAGTAACATTTCTGTATTTAAGCAGTTTGCAATCAAAGCAATCTAACTGGACATGTCTCTAATAATACCAGAAGGGGCACAGTTAAAAAATTAACCAGTTTACATGAACATAAAGGTAATTTTAAAAAATTCTAATCAACAACTCTATTTAATGCCACAGGGAAATGCCCCACCATATCCAACTGGACCACCAGAAGCACCACCTACCTACCCACCAGAGAAGAAGTTACCCCCCTATCCAGGGCCCCTTGATAGCCGCAATGTCGGTCCTCCGCCTCCAGGTAAATGTTTGTTGTTGAGTTTCCCCGTCCTCTGAGCAAACTAGCTGAGCCTAAAGCAAATGTTGAGTATTAATTTGCAGGACCAGTATAAGGTCAAGTCTGTGTTAGACCAAGTGGCCCATGTGCACCACCAAAGTTTTATACAGTTTTTGTAGCATTGAGCAACATTCTCTCCCCCGGATGGAATGCAAGTCCATTGTGGGCCTACCCCAGCATTTTATTCACCAGTACCCATTTAGATACTTGGTTGGACAGAGGTATTGCAAGAGTATATAGCCTTGTTAAAGAAAACAATACAATGACGCTGGCCAGGGCTGTAATCCCCCACAGTAAAAACAGTTAAGTCTGTGTTGATCCAAATGACTCATACCACTGGAGCATATTCCAGTTTCTGTAGCATTAAGGAACTACTGAGCCCGCCTGGATGGGATGCTAGTCCATCACAGGATAATCCCTCAGCATTATTTTGCCAGTACCCATTTATGTACCTGGGTGGAGAAAAGCACCATGATAGTAAAGTGTCTTGTCCAAGAACACAATGCAATGACCCTGGACCACTCGATCCGGAGTCCAGTGCGCTAACCCAGTCTCGCAAGGAGTAACCTTTAATATTATATCTATCCTTTCTACCCAATTTATTGTGTATTATTTTTATGTGATTATGTGTTTTATTCTGTTTTGTCCTATCAGCCCCACACCAGCCCCCTGCCCCTAGTGCACCACGTCCTTCATCAGGGCCCAGTTTTCCAGACCTTCCTACTGTACCTACAGATCTACCCAATTTACCTGACAGTGTTCCAGGGGGGAACAGTGCCGGTGGTGAAGATGTGGACTTTGATGACCTTACTAGAAGATTTGAGGATCTCAAAAAGAAGAAGTAGTCTTGATACGTTGTAGAGTTTTACAATGAATATACACTCGCAGTTTTTCAAATAAATTTTGTTAGTTATTCATCAGTTGGCTTTTTTAAGGCACATTCCTTTATGCAGCTCTTCTTTTTGTCATCAGGCAGTTCTGCTTTGTCAAATGTTTGTCCCTTAAACACCAAATAACAGTAGTGATCACTGTCCAATTTCTCCTTCAACAATACATTTACCAGTATATAGCTTATGAGAATTTAGCAAATGATCAATCATAAAGATTGAATTGTCTAAATGTTGATATTCTGAGCAGAATCTCCCAACTAAAATTAGGAGATAAGTATGGAGACTTACAAGGAGAATTTGTGCACTTGGTACTGGGCTTAGTGGGGAGAGTGGAATTATTTACTTTTCTACCTGATGCAGTTAAAAACGGACTGCCTAGTAACCTTATCAAGGGAGCCATGTAAAATCAAACTGAAGATGACATCATAGCTAGATTAGGCATTTATAAAAAGCCTAAATTAGAGAACCTCCCATCCTTGAAAAGCAGAAGCAAAAACATATTTTAAAATGTTTTATCTAAGACTGAGGAGGTCTTAAAAGGCCGAAAAAAGGTGGTTTTCCAGGTCTGTCTAATCTATACTAATTTAGACTTGGCTTTTTTGTTGATATTTCCTTCTTTTGCACTTTACATGTTGTAATCTGTATATGATGCTTTTTTATTATATGAATACGAATGAAAGAATAAAGGAACTGACAACCTTGCTATATATATAGCTGCCTTTGGATAATAAACGTTGATTAGTACCAGAAACTCATAAGTGTTTGAAATGTGTAACACGCGCTCATAGCGTTTGAATATTCAGTTCTGCCATATTTGGAAACACGAAGAGTTTGTGCGCGAGTACTTTACACACGTTCAGTTTTGCAGTGAACGCCGTAAATTACAAGCCTGCGTCGCAGAGTCCAAACCGCCGGTATAGTACCGAGGATTTTGTTACACGTCCGGCTGCAACGCAGGCTATAAATTACTTACAGAAACTAAAGAAATTCGTAAGTGTATTCAAGTGATGTTCCCCAGGGTACTAAATGACGAAAAACAAGAATTTAACCAAATTTAACTTCATTCAACCAAGCTTTTTCAAAAACAAGATTACAGTACGAATCATAGGCTGTTACACGTTTTAACTCTTATGGGTTTCAGCTAGTACTTTTCTTTTCTTTTGTTTAATTATTTAAAAATAGTATATGGAAGAATGTTTGGAGAATATGTGACATGACATTACACACAGGCCCTTGCAGAGAGATCACTTGCCGAAAATTTGCCGATGTTTATTGACCAATCAGAAATAATCATGAGCGCTCCGACTGTTGTCGGCAAAAATATAATGATCATGACCTGCTCGATGAATACTCGGAGACAGGAATCCGATTAAAAAACGGACTTGTAAAATCACAAACATTTGTCGCCGTTACGTTCAGCGGACACCACGCTGGAACATAAGCCCTGCGTCAGAACAGAAAGCCATTGAACTCCGTTTGACGTAATGTTCCTGCAAATTTTACAATAAAGCCTTGATGCCGGGCTTGATGGGGGGTCTGGGAAGCATTGTCCTCTCTTGAATATCTATAGCCGGTGCTTGCACCAGGAGTATCAAATACAGCGGACAAGCTTGGGACGTCGTCTAGTGCCCGTAGATAGCAAGAGTCCAAACACCACAGCGGCGTGTGAGAAGTCTGTTGTACAGCTACTGAAGACTCACTGAAGGAATGTATGCAAAAAAGTAATAACCAGAACTCTTTTGGAGTGCGTTTTATCAAATAACGAACAACAGACTGCAATTTTTTGTAATTATGCTACACACATGAGAAGTTCATGATGTCCGCTTTATCGAGTGTCTAAACATTGAAACGTTATTTTGGTACCAGGAAACTGTCCACAATTCTGTCGTAAGTCATTCCAGTAAAACCTCTATAGCTTTCGCCAGGAATCTGCAATTTCTCTAACCTCCTTTACAGACGCTGCCAAGGAACACCTGCGCAGGAGGCCGTAATGTAATAGCGAGTGTCCTTAATAGCGGTATCCGCTGTCTTCACTGATCTGAACTGACATCTCATGGCCATTATGACTGACAGAAACGGAAAAACGCAGCGGCGTTTAACTAGCTTTATATCATAGGTTTCGTAGAGTTCACGTGTTGATGAAAGTCTAATTTCATGCAGTAAACAAATGACTCGCGACGAGTATTGAGTATTGCGCAAAACACTGCCAGGAACAATTGTTTTTCATATGCGAATTATGCGAATGGACTAACACATCACGCACGGCGTGGCTTAGAGCCATTCATCGAATGGGGGGGGGGGGGGGGGGGGGGGGGGGGGGGGCTTGGCGGGAACCGGGATACCTGTGGTGGCATGAATGGGGAGAAATTGAGAAAACGTTTGCAGCATTTCGTTATAGTTCTTATATCATTGTCATCATATTGTAAATATTTTAATTTTTATTCTTATTCCTGTATTTGGCTCTTTCTAATATTTTTACTATTGTAACTATTGATATGTATTTTATCAATTGCAATAAAGACACTTTATTTATTTATTTACATTAGAAAGGAACAACTAGGCGGCAACCACTACGGAAAGGGGAAGGAACCGGAAGTAAAAGGTACGGGCAACCACGTTCCCAGGGCTTTTCCCTTTTTCGCCCCCGCGAAGGGAAAAGCCCTGGGAACGAGGTCGAGGTACGGGAAGCGTGAGGTTCAGAACCCCCAGTCACCCCTCCCCCCCCCCCCCCCCCCCCCCCCCAACTTAATTAAGTGGTAGACTGCACGACGTTGTTGTTTAGAATGCAAAGTAAAGGTAAATCGAGTTGCTCAAATATAATAAAATCATGCGTGGCAGTCAAGGTTAAAACTGTTTTATTGTAGAGCTCTAATTAAAAGTGATTTCACATTAAAAAATCTGGTTGCACTAAGCTAGCTGTAACACATCTATCTCTTCTCAAAGTCTTTCAAATAGTAATACTCTATTTCACTGCTTTAAATCAGTAAAAAAAATCTATGCTATGCTCTCCCGATTTCTTATAAAATCTTTCTAGGCGTATCCTCCGCTAATCTACTTTTAGCGATCTCTAAAACTTCTTACGTATTACACCTTCACCTTGTAAATATCTTTAAATTAGTGTTGAATAGTATTATAAAAATATTACTAGACTTAAAATAGTGTCCATCAATAAGTAAATTTATTTCTATGTTATCCTACTGACACTGTAACGAAGATTATCATCATTCATTCATTCATTCATTCATTCATTCATTCATTCATTCATTCATTCATTCATTCATTCATTCATTCATTCATTCATTCATTCATTCATTCATTCATTCATTCATTCATTCATTCATTCATTCATTCATTCATTCGGTCGTCCGTCCGTCCGTCCGTCCGTCCGTTCGTTCGTTCGTTCGTTCGTTCGTTCGTTCGTTCGTTCGTTCGTTCGTTCGTTCGTTCGTTCGTTCGTTCGTTCGTTCGTTCGTTCGTTCGTTCGTTCGTTCGTTCGTTCGTTCGTTCGTTCGTTCGTTCGTTCGTTCGTTCGTTCGTTCGTTCGTTCGTTCGTTCGTTCGTTCGTTCGTTCGTTCGTTCATTGCTTACTTCCTATTTTCCATCTAATGAGATTGCAATCCACGGCTGTATGTGGATTTTGCATCGGTGGCTGCGATAATAAGATTAGAAACTCGTTTGGTAAAAAAGAACTTATTATTTTAAAGTTAAGGAAGTATATTTCCTACATCAAACTAGTCAAATCACAAGAAATACGTGAAGCGGCGCAAAGATAACAACCAAAACTTAATCGATCTTCTTTTCACTTTTCTGCCCTTGTGATAGCATCTTCAGCTTACTCCCAATTTTTCACGATTTTCGAATCTCTGCTTTTACTGAAAATCTCAGTTGATTGTCTGGACTTAGTATAGTAGTTAATAAGATTTGAATCTCCTCTGGTGAAAATGAAAAAAAAAAGATATATCCATCTTCTCAAACAAACAGAAATCACTTTCGGTGAAGCAAAGCATTGATGGCATCACGATACTATACTTACTAGATTTGTTCACAATATATAATGTGTATAACGTGTATAATGCTATAGGAAAATGTGACGTCATACAACGCGAGCCCAAAAATGCAGAATATTGTCATTTCAGATACCGCACATTTCAAAACAGAGCTACAAACTATAACTAGTGACAAATGAAACATCTATTTCAATATGTATACTTTGTTAGCTGACATGCTAGTCACAAGAATACGTCCATCTGGTGTTGTTGCCACTCCAATAGGTTTTGCTAAATGAGTAATAGTTTTGCCTGTGAAGCGACCGTCTAACGTAAATTGTTGAACTCGGTTATTGTTCCAGTCACATACGAGAACATTACTGTACCTGTCTACAAGCATACCATCCGGCCAGTTAAGTTGTCCGTCTTGATTCCCTTGTGTTCCAAACTTGTATAAGAAAGTTCCTGTCTGATCGTAAACTTTAATGCAGTTATTGCCTCCATCAGATACGAGAAACATGTTTTTGCAAGGAATGCAGCTAGTTGGATGATTGAGTTTCTCTGGGCCGCTGTCCTCAAATATGGAAATAGTTTCTCCTTCCTTTGACAACACATGTATCCTATTATTGCCCCACTCGGTTACAACAATGCGTCCTTCATCATCCAAACAAACATCAACTGGCTGATTAAACTCTCCTTTTCCTGCACCACGTTTTCCAAAGCTTTTCAAAACAGTTCCTGTCTGGATATTTATGTGTTGTATTCTATTATTCCATTGATCTGCAATTAGAATCTCCTTGTCGTCTAAAAATGAAACGCCAGTTGGGCGATTAAATTGCCCAGAATTTGATCCTTGGTTGCCAATTTTCCTTAAACAGTTGCCTTCTTTTTCAAACGCATAAGCACAGTGTCCCTTGTAATCTGTCACAACTATCTTGCCTTCCATGTTAACAGCGATTCCACGAAACGCTTCGGGCACGTCTCCTTGAAAGAATTTTAAGTCCAACTCACCAACTACAACAAGTTCACGCTCTTTCACCTGCATAGTGAAAGGACAGGTCGCAAGTTTATCGCCATTGATCTTTACTTCAATGCTGTAGGTGCCCGGTACCGTCGGAGTAAATTTCAGCTGAAAATTATCGTCTTCTCTAACACTAACCATCACATTTGTTACATCTGTAGCGGGTTCTATCAGAACTTCAACTTGATCTGTGAGATCAGCCTGGTTACTCAGCTTCCCTTCAGATGTTTTGGGGCATAACGTGAAAACTGCTTCTACACCGGCCTGGAGAGTTTGGTCAAGTCCTTCCAGAGTGGAATGAATTGCATTAGCTCCCTTGGTTGTGATATCGCCCAGTGTCAAGCCCTCTACAGAAGCAGCGGCAAATTTGACAAATGTAGTCTCGTTTTGTTTAGGAGCTTCAACTGTACGCAGCTCTTCAAATCGCTGCTTCAAAGTTTCCTTGTTCCGCATGATATCCGAGCTGGAGCCTCTCTGTGCCAGATTATTAGCAAACTCAACCGCTTGTTTCATTTGTTTGACCAGAGACTGCGCTTCCTGCATAACCGAGTTCATTCTCTCGAGCCTAGTCAAGCGTGTAGTCTCGAGTGATACAATCGCCTCTCCCTCGTGCTCTCGAATCCTTGCGATCATTTGTTCAGCAGCTTGCGAGACTCCACGTTTAGCGGTTGCGATATTTCTTTCCAGCTCAGAAATCGTTTCTTTAAATCGTTGAATCACTTCACTAAGCTCGCTTATCTTTTCCTTGATCATTTCAGCGCCCGATATGATGCTAGGTTTCTCGTCATGGGCTGCTTTGTCGAGTAAAACGATCTCATGATTTTGGTGATCCGTGACTATGCAAATTTGACAAACACAAGCTTGACACGAAAAGCAGAAGAATCTCGTGATTTCTTTCTCGTGGAACTGCTGCGAGCAAAACGGCTGTCGCTTCAGCAAGACTTCGTAATCTTCTGCTTTAAACTCCTTCACTGGTGTGACTTTGTGCCCTTCGAACGATGCCTTTAACATTTCGTGTGCGTTGTAACAGTCTGGGCACATAAACTGTCCACAGTCAAAACAATAGTACATCTGGGAGTTGGTTTTCCTACATTGGGAACAAGTAATGTTACTTCCATCGCCACTCCGTCGAACAGCAAGGAGACTCGACAAACTGTTGTGGAAGAAACTGCTCGGCAAACTTTTGAAGCGATTTCCCTCGGGTAAATCGATTTGAGCTTGACACTCCGGACAGCTGAACTTCCCTTGTTTGTGGCTCGCTCTTGCATGATTCGACAGACACTCACAGCAAAATGTGTGAAGACATGATATAGTTTTGGGATCGTTGTAGATATCGAGACAAATAGAGCAAGTAAGATGTTGTTTGAGGTTTTTCAAAAGGGACTCCATCGCTAGGCGTCGCTCGATAAAGCTTGCGAAACACAAATGCCTCAAGCTATCATTTAGTTTCTGAGAAAACTGTATTGCGATTACTGTCTGCCTGTGGCTAATCACATGTCGTTTAGGTTCGTTCTGAGCTCTCGAGTTTAACCTTAGGTCGTTCAGCAATGCTTCATCTTAGTCTGCTCAGACATGTCTTTCATCAAAATAATTTAGCTATTTGAAAAATTCAACCTACGATTAAATGTGACCGTGTTGCAGGCCTCAAAAGGAACTTCATCCGTGATCGCGTGCTGTTGCTGCCAGAAGCTCTTGCAAAACAGATAACCACCTCAAGGTTTCATTTCAGATTCCGAGAAAACAGAGCTGATTAACGTCACGAGACTGCTCACGCGACACGAGATGCTGTTTTTGGCAATCGAATTCTGTGGCTAAATCCCAAACAACAACAATAATAATACAAAAAAACCTCGTCTGTGCAGGATGGAATACGCGTCGCATTTAACGCATTTTCCATTACGGCTTCTCGTCATTTCCAATAGAATGGGGGGAATGAGTTAAATCGTGTCAATCCCCAGTGGGTACAACCACTGGGGTGGGTACTCTTCAAATTATTATTAGCTTGGTGTTTGCCGCAGGGATACTGAGACGTGCTTCGTTGGGATTAATAACGATCAAAAAATCCTATTAAAATAAAAAAAAAACGTTTTCACAGGTGTCCATCAGTGCCTTTACGTCAACAGACTTAGAAAAAGCACAACACCCAGTGTGAGAATGCAAATGAGAATGAATAGCTAGCACCATCTTGTTTGCACGTGTCTTGATAAACCGTAAGATTTCGGTTAAAAGCCCTGGGCTTACACAACTTCGTAACGGGTTTTGGGTGGGCTTATAAACGGAGAAGCTTATATTCTGGGGGAGGGCTTATTAGCAGAATAAAAAAAGGTTCAAAACGAGCCATCGCAGTGTTGATCGAAATACGTTTTTAAGTTAAAAAGTCATAATAAAGCAACATTTAGCCCTGTTTGAGTACTGTCATCTAACAGAGGGGGGCTTATATTCGGGGGGGGGGGGGGGGGGGGGGAGCTTATAACCCGAATCTTGCGGTATCCTTGTTACATTCGCTGAGTGCTACATTGTTTCCAGTGCACTCAGAAACCTCCGCTTTGTGATTTGGAAATGAAAAACTTTCCATGTTGATCATTTCGTCTTGACCACTCACCTGTTTACCTGCACTTCGCGATGTGCAAATTTCCTTCACAAAATAGTTTTGATCGATAGTACCGAACTTCTGGTCAGCATTCTTTCAAACACTCCCTCTTCAAAAAAACAAAAGCTTATTTATTAGGTACTTAATCTGAGAAAACGAACCAAAAAAATCATCAACCTGGAGAATAAAAATCTGTTTTAGAAACAGAGGTGTCTTGACAAGTTCACTGCCTTTTTAATTGCCAGGTGGCTAATTGAAAATTCCAACTTCGTAATTTCTGATGTGTATGCTAGTGTCCAGATCAGACAGATCGAAACATGCACTGTATCATTTGTATCGAAAAAAAATGAATAAGCAACAAAACAAACCCAGGGATAATTACAGTCAACTCTTGCCCTGCAGACACGTCATAGAGGTTTGAATGGAAATGACTCCCGCTTACGGACTCTCGCTATTACGGAATTACGCACCCTTTTGTGGTACAAAACTAACAATATTTTTACTCTTGATTAAGGCTACACCATAAACGTCTCACATATCATTGTTATAACGTAAAATTGCAGTCTTTTGCTCATTATTTGTCACACTAAAAAATATTTTAGAATATTTACTTTTGTATGAATTGGTTCAGTACAACAGACTTCGCTTTGTCACTTCAGTTTGCGACTTTTCCTTCCAGACTCTTTGGGAGATCAAACTTGTATCCTCTATTCCCAACAACTACCTAGCATTTTCACCACTGTTGATAAGCTTGCCATAGTCTATATTATTTAAGATATATTAACGACACTTTTTTCCTCACGCCCCGTTATAACGAGAGTTGTCTGTATAAGGTTGTGTAATAAAAAAAAAACATCAAAGTGCTTTTCTAATATTATGTTTCTTTTGTACTCATCATTGTAAAAAAAATGTTTAATTACCAGATTTAAATTTTGCAAAATACAGCGAAAAAAGGCGTCAAATTATTTGCTTTCTGGAAAGTCACAAAACAAGGCAAAAACTACATTTTCAAAGTGCATTCGGTCAGCAGTCTTGTTACTCGCATTTCCGGTGTACAATCTTCGAGGTTGTCAACTTAGCTTCACTTTCCAGACTTTCTATGCGTACGTCTCGATTTTAGCCAAGCACATTGCTCTGGATTGTTTACAGGCATGCATTTGCTAAGTACAGTAATCTTGATGTGTTTATCTAACTCCCTGGATGGACGATATTGATGAATTTTGGTACTCGGCGGTAAACATCACAAACATTACGGGTGTGCTTTGACATGGAGGGGTGTCGAATGGTAAATGCGAGACTTTGCGAGACGGCGAGACTGATACATTTTCTGCGAGCCCGAGACTTCCTTAGCATTGAAAAAGAAAGCGAGACTCCGAGAAGGCCTCCCATAAAAATACGAGATGACAAGACCCCTGGAATTTGGCTTAAATTTTGAGAGACGCACATTTTTTGAAGGACCATTCACCACCCCTACATGGCAGCGTGAACTGTTGTTTATCAAGTATGCGGATTAATGTATCATCATTTGTGGTCTGAAACGCAGGAAAATGGATTTTGATGTGGGAAACTGTTAGATTCAGGTAGCAGAAGTCGATATTAAAATGAGCGCTGTCGAGTAATGCAAAAAAGCACAATTCTGCTATATTCTTTACATCATGGTGAAATCGCTTAATGGAGAAGCCGATGTTATTGATGGCCCAACGCAGGACATAAAAAGGTCGTGTCGCAGCAGTGCCGTCTCCCTGCTCTATGCCTGTAAGGGGCCAAGTACGTTCGACCATTGTTGCTCATAATGATCGATCTACATCGTGCCAGCAATTCATTGCTTTTACTTCTCAGTTTTCTCGGCTTTTTATCATTTGAATATTGATTATTATTATTCTGTGTTTAATCGTATTGAAAATTTTCTTGCTTGGTGATTGACGGCGATTTGAAGGCCGGGATTCGGGATTTCGGAGAAAAAGGGGAGCGAGATTCGGGATTGTAATTTTGAACGGGACACGGGATTTGGCGATTTTACGAAGCGGGACTCGGGAAATGTTATTTTGAAGAGCCGTGATTCGGGAAGTCCGTTGACGAAAATGTACGAAACCAACCTGTCATCTTCATGAATGTCGGAAATTGGCCAGCAAAATGTATCCACGATCCGATCACGCGGCTAATTTGTGACCCCTATGGTGATCTGGTCTGTTTCCGTGAACCTTGGTCGTAATAATATCCTTTGGATTCGATTCACAAGCGATCTTTTGTCGACCGCAAAATCTCGAGTATCAAGTTATCGGCACGTGTGGCTATAGCTTTAGGTCGTCGACGGGGAGTGACACAGTAGTATTTGGAGAAGCGTGTCCTAGCGGATCCTAGTGATGCCGGCTAACACCAACACCGATGATCCAGATGTACATGATGTTATAAGCTGTGGAACTCTTTTTTCATGAAAAACGGAAGATCTGAAGTTCATTTTTACGAAAGGAAAAATTTGAGGGCGCAACTTCACCGCTCAAGGAAACTTTAAGGTTTTAAAGTAAAGAAATAATCCTTGCGGTAAAATTGCAAAGAAAGAAGCCTGAAAAAATTCAGGGTTTCAACGGGATTTTAACCCGTGACCTCCGCGATACCGCTACGATGCTGCTCTACCAACTGAGCTTGTAGTTACCGTTTTAGAACCTTGCTTTTCTCAGTATTCTGGACTCATTTCATCCCTGCTATCGGCATACCTTGCGAACAGGTGAACAAAAAAGTTAAAAAAAACCGAGGGGCTCGTTCCTCCCCCCCCCCCCCCCCTCCCCCAAACCTCCACCCACAGACACTTTTTGGGGAAAAAGAAGGATGAACAACCTTATATGGTGATGTCCATATACGTCTCGGCTACTCTCGTGATTGCAAGTTGCCTTAATGTGTTATATACGGCAATACAAATTCAAAACATGGCTTCAATATGGCTTGCAAATGACAACAAACTGCTTCTCAAAAATGCACTAAATGGGATTAGAGCATGTCTAGATTTTCACAATTTTCCCTAGGGAGGATGCCCCCGTACCCCCCTACGGAAGCTGGCCTCCAACACACTTAACACATCACCACCAGTGCTAACTTTTGGCCCCTCTCACTTACAAATTCGTTCCTTGAGGCCTGATTAAAGGGTGGCGCTAAAGACATAGAATAACCGGGACGTACAACACCGATAAGGGACTGTGCGACCTAGTTCATTTGAAATTGAAATCTGCCAGATGAAAACTATTCCGTACCTTTTGGTGGAAAGAGCTAATTTTCATACTTGGATTTGCTGTGAGGGAATCTGGACACCATAAAAAGGCCTTTTCCGTTGAGGTAAGGGACCTTAAAAAACGCTAATGACCGGGACCGGGATTGGCCGCTGAAAACCGTCGGGATTACGGGATTGAGGAAAAATTTTGGTCGGGATGGCGGGATTGAAGAACCCTATTGGGGACCCTCTATTTATGATATTATGATCAAGTTTTAAAACGGTTTCCTTTCATTTTGTGAAAACGTTTTTTTTCTTCAATATACCCGGTATCTGTATATCCTTGTGCGTGTGTTTACAGTCAAAATACTCAGCGCGTGCCGCTTAGAATTCTGGAATGGTTTTGATTAACGGCGAACGGATTGCATTATTCGTTTCAAACATTCAAATTTAATTTGAATATTGTAGATCATCCAACAGTGAACACGTGAGCACGTGAACCTGTAAAAAATAAACCAATCAAATTGCTTCATTTCTGACAGGCTCACGTGTTCACGTGTTCACGGTTGGATGATCTACAATATTCAAATTAAATTTGAATGTTTGAAACCAATAATGCAATCCGTTCGCCGTTAATCAAAACATTTCCGGAATTCTAAGCGGCACGCGCTGAGTATTTTGACTGTAATGCACCAGTCATTTGAAATCCCCGACCCCCCCCCCCCCCCTCGGGCATAGGCGGGGTAAAAGCGGGGCTTTCACTTCAGATTCACTCCATTTTAGTTCCCCGTTAGGCTGGGGATGCGCCAGAAATCACTGCCTTCGCATGCCGGACCGGGGAATAAGCGGGGCAGTCACTCCATGCTCAGCGGTTTGAGTTATTTGTGTTGACCCGCTCGGTCGATCGGTTGCTTTGCAGTATTTCGCTGCAATTCGCTGCCTAATATCGCGAAGTAAAAATTGTTTTGTAAAGTGTCATACCAGAATTCAAAGAAGGCTATATTGGCAGAAGATATTCAAAGTCTGGTGACGAAAGGTAGGCTTATTTCAATGATATGGTATTGATAAGTATTCAGTTTGCTGTGATCTTTTGTAACATCAAGTTGTAAAACAGAAAATGTTTTTTAAAATAACCGTTATTAAAAATAAAAAGTTGATTTGGTAATAGTCGTCTTCTTCCTTGTCCATCGAGGGGCCTTTGCAAGTGTATTGCTAGCTACTCTGAAATCAACGTGTTAATTTCATGGCTACCAACGTTTTTATCTTCCCTTATTGTCATCCATTGTTGCGCTTGGCAAAAACAAGTTTTCCACAAAAGATTACTTTTCTTATAGCATGTGTGTGGATCATGCAGGGGCGGGGGAGTTCACCATTCACTTTTCTCCCGGGGACCGGGGACTTCACTTGCCTTCACTTGCAAAAAAAGTGAATGCCCCGCCTATGCCCAAAGGGGGGGGGGGGGGGGTCGGGGATTTCAAATGACTGGTGCATAAGCCTGCAGCATTCTGGGTACATGCTAATACAGTCAATACAGAAATGCCGTCGGGTTTAAAGCGTCAAAACCTACTTTGCTTACGGGACGATTCCAAATGGAAGTCTGGGTAATAAGAAGATATTTTACGGTTGAAGTAATTTTGTTTCGGCCCTGAAGATGTCTAAAGCTTTAAAGATTGTTTTTCAGTTTTGCTGGGCTTTCGATTTCTGGAAAATTCTAAGCTGGCTGCAAGCATGGCAAGGTTGGGTAAATAAAGCCCGTTTAATATATTCAAAATAAAACATTAGAAATTCATCTTACTGGTGTTGTTAACTATAGGAAACAATAGAATTATCTTTGCATATTAATACCATTTTTAAATACAAGAGTGTATACCAGTATACGAAATCTCGAACTGAAAAGCTCTTCTTGCTATAAATAAAATGAAATCACTGATTGACGAAACAATATTATGTGTCACTTTCAATCACTTAATTGTGTTTCTAAGCAATTTGTGTGCTTTTTTGGTCAATATATTCTAGCATTGGAAGAAAGGAGAATAGATCGAGTTCAAGCGCGTTCGACTCTCTTCGAATATTTGCACAAAAACAGATTTCGCTTACATTTTAGACCATTCTACCTCACCGTCACCATAGTATGCTAGTATAACAATGTTTATGTGTAATGAAATTGCACATACCTTGTTGCTATACAGAATTACCAGCCTGACAAAACAGTATGACGCCTTGACTTGCCGCCATTGATCCTTCAACCCATTTTAGGTCATGTGAGTGTAGTCAGCGCACTGGGCACTAGGATACAGAAAAGACCCAAACGGGGGAAGGGTACGCTATTTTTTTACCAAACATTTGGCTTCAACTTTTGGGTGTAGATCATTTTCCTTTGTTGTTATTATTTTTATATATCCAACCAATGGAAAGAAGAAAATAACAAGGAAGAAAATCATAAGAATAAAGTAATGTAAAATTAAGCTCAATCATGCTGTTAATTTTCAGGGAAATGCGCAGTGCTGTGCTTGGTTACAACAATTTAAAAATATATCATGCTGGACACGTGTGATGTGAAAGACAGAAACGGTTCACCGTACTGACAAAGGAACGCTGGACACGGGGGTCTCCGTGCTCTATGCCTGTAAGGCGCCAAGTATTTTTGGCCTTTGCTGCTCGCAATGGTCTATACCGCGCCAACTTTTTCCTTTTTTCCTCAATTTTTTCTCGGCTTTTTATCAGGTGAATATTAATTGTTGTGTTTAATCGTATTAATTTTTTTTTTCAAAGCCTGTGATCCATAGTATCGCTTCGCACCGTTCGAGCTAGTTTGAGATGAACGCGTTTAGTAGTTTGACTCTCAATCATTTCAAAACAGTTTTTCTTTTTCACTCTATGAACTCCGTTCATTGTGTGCGCCTTCTAGTATAAATAAATCCGTTTGAATAAAATTGTGCTGTACGTGTGTTTTTTATATTCACAATCCATCATTTACGACTATTTGGCAGAATAGTATAGCAATGTAGCATAGCAGTTGGTATGTGTTTCTTTGTCCCTCCATCGGCTTCGATTCCTGTTAAATAATTAATCTATGGATTAAACTTGGATTAAACGCGTTTTCCCCTACCTCCCCTTTCAGATTCGAAGAGACCTTTGGTTATGTATTGCTTGTTGTAAACACTATGCAAACTCGATTTGCATTGGTAATTAATACCCTGGGGATTATGCAAATGATACTATAAATAGGTTACATGTGCTCCACCCTATCACTCTACTCGAGGCCGCGAAAGTGGTGGGTTTGGCTACCCACCCTCCCCCCCTAATCGAGTAAGTCGGGTTGACCCCCGTGGCTGCTATCTTCGCCTGGTCTTGTATATTGGGCTTGTCCCAGGCCAGAGCGATTCTCCATACCTTATTAGCGATGTTCTAAACGAGCAGGGGACTGGATACGAGCATATTTTCTCTTCGGTACAAACATTCAATATCGATTGAATTGAAAAATGGGGCACGTCAACTGAAAGAGCATCCAAAAATTAGTAAATTCACCAAATTTGATGGTTATTGGTTTAAACCCAAAGGCATGGTGCACTAAGTATGGATTGGAGGGACAGGCGTTACCATGGAAACCGAGTTACAATGGCGTTTTATTCATTTGTGTTTTGTTAAACTATCATCTAGGTACATTGTCGGTCATCTTTTCAAAGCATAGTGAGCTTAAAACCAACAGTAACTTATGAAATAGTCGAAAGATGACCAAAATCCGGGAAATATAGCCATCTTTCGTTCACACCAGTGACGTCATTTCATCACGTGATTTAGGCTCTTAAGCTACTCTTTTAGCATCGCTATCACATACTAAAATAAACTAGAGGAATAGAGGTTTTCAAAAATTAATGGTAGCATTTGTCCCTCTGAGTGGTAAGAAATACCCTATTTCAGGGGACTTGGCCCATGGACTAATACTAAGCTCTCTTATTTTAAAAGTGCACCATGCCTTTGCGTTTAAACCAATAACCATCAAATTTGGCGAATTTACTAATTTTTGGATGCTCTTTCAGATGACGTGCCCCATTTTCAATTCAATCGATATTGAATATTCGCACCAGCGCCCCTACCCACGGGCATTTTGTACTCTCCCCAGGTTTCGCTCGCACAAAGAAAACAAGATGGCGGCCGCTCGAAGTAAACGATCGATCTCTGCGACTTCACGGAAAAATAGGGGACTGTGAACAGTCTACGTGAAGCGGCGCATTGAAAACAACAACTAAAATTTAATCTTTAGGTATGCATATCTTTTCTATTTATCTTTTTTTGAAATATAATGATATCAAGCAAACAGAAATATCTACATCGCGTTCCGTGTAGAGGTGCATTGACTTTAGTCTCTTTGATATGTATACTAAATGAATGTATCTTTCTTAAAAAAATTAAAATCATTTACGACATCATGATACTACACGTATTTACTAGATTTGTTTACAATATAATTTGCGTATATACCCCCGGGTATATATTGCTATATGGAAATGTGACGTCATACAACGCGACACCAAAAAATGTAGAATATTCTCATTGCAGAGACCCCACATTTCAAAACAAAGCTACAAACTACAAATACTGACAAATGAAACATCTACTTCAATATGTACACTTTGTTAGCTTTCCAGCTGGTTACGAGAATACGTCCATCTGGTGCTGTTGCTATTCCAATAGGTCCTGATAAATGAGTGATAGTTTTGCCTGTGGAGCGACCGTCTAACGTAAATTGCTGAACACGGTTGTTGTTGCTATCACATACCAGAAGGTTACTGGACCTGTCTACAAGCATACCATACGGACTGTTAAATTGTCCGCCTTGATTCCCTTGTGTACCAAACTTGTATAAGAAAGTTCCTGACTGATCGTAAACTTTAAGGCAGTTATTGTCTCCATCAGATACGAGAAACATGTTTTTGTAAGGAATGCAGCTAGTTGGACGGTTTAGTTTCTCTGGGCCGCTGTCTCCAAATATGGAAATAGTTTCTCCTTCCTTTGACAACACATGTATTCTATGACTGCCCCACTCGGTTACAACAATGCGTCCTTCATCATCCAAGCAAATATCAACTGGATCCAGAAACTTTCCTTTCCCTGCGCCACGTTTTCCAAAGCTTTTCACAACAGTTCCTGTCTGGATATTTATGTGTTGTATTCTATTGTTCCATTGATCTGCAATTAGAATCTCGTTGTTGTTTAAAAATGAAACGCCAGCTGGGTGGTTAAATTGTCCAGAATTTGATCCTTGGCTGCCAATTTTCCTTAAACAGTTGCCTTCTTTTTCAAACGCATAAGCACAGTGTCCCTTGTAATCTGTCACAACTATCTTGCCTTCCGTGTTAACAGCAATTCCACGAAACGCTTCGGGTACGTCTCCTTGAAAGAATTTTAAGTCCAACTCACCAACTTCAACAAGTTCACGTTCTTTCACCAAAGGACAGGTGGGAAGTTTATCGCCATTAATCTTTACTTCAATGCTGTAGGCGCCCGGTACTGTTGGAGTAAATTTCAGCTGAAGATTACCGTCTTCTTTCTCACTAACCATCACATTTGTTACATCTTTAGCGGGTTCTATCAGAACTTCAACTTGATCTTTGAGATCAGCCTGGTTACTAAGCTCCCCCTCAGATGTCTTCAGCGATAACGTAAATTCTGCTTCTACACCAGCCTGGACAGTTTGGTCAAGTCCTTCCAGAGTGGAATGAATTTCATTAGCTCCCTCGGTTGTGATATCGCCTAGTTTTAAGACCTCTATTGAAGCCGTGGTAAATTTGACAAATGTTGTCTCGTTTTGTTTAGGAACTTCAACTGTACGCAGTTCTTCAAATCGCTCCTTCAAAGTTTTCTTGTTCTGCATGATATCCGAGCTTGAGCTTCTCTGAGCCAGGTTATTAGCAAACTCAACCGCTTGTTTCATTTGTTTCACCAGGGACTGCAAATCCTTGAGAGCTGAGTTTATTCTCTCGAGTCTCGTCACACGTGTAGTCTCGAGTAATATAATCGCCTCTTGCTCGCGTTCTCGAATCTCTGCGATCATTTGTTCAGCAGCTTGCGAGACTCCACGTTTAGCAGTTGCGACATTTCTTTCCAGCTCAGAAATCTTTTTTTCAAATTGTTGAATTACTTTACTAAGCTCGCTTATCTTTTCCTTGATCATTTCAGTGCCTGACATGATGTTGGGTTTCTCGTCGTGGGCTGCTTTGTCGAGGAGAACGATCTCGTGATTTCGGTGATCCGTGACTATGCAAATTTGGCAAACACAAGCTTGACACGAAAAGCAGAAGAATCTCGTGATTTCTTTCTCGTGGAACTGCTGCGAGCAAAATGGCTGTCGCTTCAGCAAGGCTTCGTAATCTTCTGCTTTAAACTCCTTCACTGGTGTGACTTTGTGCCCTTCGAACGATGCCTTTAACATTTCGTGTGCGTTGTAACAGTCTGGACACATAAATCGTCCGCAGTCAAAACAATAGAACATCTGGGAGTTGGTTTTCCTACATTGGGAACAAGTAATGTTACTTCCATCGCCACTCCGTCGAACAGCAAGGAGACTCAACAAACTGTTGTGGAAGAAACTGCTCGGCAAATTTTTGAAGCGATTTCCTTCGGGTAAATCGATTTGAGCTTGGCACTCCGGACAGCGGAACTTTCCTTGTTTGTGGCTCGCTCTTGCATGATTTGACAGGCACTCACAGCAAAATGTGTGAAGACATGATATGGTTTTCGGCTCGTTGTAGATATCGAGACAAATTGAGCAAGTAAGATGTTGCTTGAGGTTTTTCAGGAGGGACTCCATTGTTAGCCGTCGCTGTGTCTAGCTTGCGCAGGACAACTGTGTTAAGATATTTTAGTTTCTGAGAAAATCGAATTAATTAACGTCACAACTGTCTGTCTGCACAATTAAAATTATTACTAAGCTGTTTAGGTCGCTCGGCAACCGTTTTATATTTTAATTGCAAGATCGTATTCTGCTTTGATGTTTTGTCAAAATAATTCAGCTATTTGAAAATTGTGTGCCACGATTAAATTTGAATTTGTTGCGAATTTGTAGCAGGCCTCAAAAAAATGTTTGTCCGTGATTGCGCAACGTCGCTAACCAAAGATCTTGCAAAACACCTGCATGTTCCTAGTTGTTTTGAAACGTTTACAAACATAGGTACGCAAGGCGTGCAAAGTCCAGCGTGGGGTTAATTTCAAAACAGACTCCATCGTTAGGCGCCGCCCTGTTGAGCTTGCGAATCAGAAATGCTTCAAGAAATTTTAGTTTCTGACAAAAACCCAATCAATAGCCGACACACTTATCTGCTTGCGGCCAATGAGATGTCATTAATCACTGAGCCCTTGAGTTTAACCTTAGGTCGTTTAGGCGCTCTGTATTTTTAAATGCAAAATCGTAGTCTGCTCTGATGCTTTATTAGATAATTTAACTGTTTGAAATTTGCACATAAAAACGTAAGGCGTAATCCGTAACAAATTTGAATTCTTAATCACAATTCCCAGCTTGGCGATTTGTACAAAGTCTGTCGCTTCTCGCTGTCTGTTGATAAACACTCGAACATGGAGCAATTAGTTTTGTTACCTTGTCTTGCAACTTGCAACTTGCTCGAGCAGATTTGAATTAAAAGTTTCAAGTTGGTTGAAACAATGTGTCATTGAATATTGGAATATTGCGCCGCAACATTAATTGCGGACTTCCTTTCGAAAGAACATGCGGTTTGTCTGTGAATGTAGTTCTTAATAGGCCCGCTCAAAAGTACTCTGCTTCATCCGTGACGTTAACTAAAGCTCTTGCGAAACCAATGACCGACTCAAGGTATTATTTCAGATTCTTGGAAAACAGAACTGATTAACGTCAAGACTGGCTGATTTTTAGAATCACAATTCATAAGGTTTGTTGGCCTTCATTGTAGCCTAAGACTGTTGTTGGTTGCATAAAATAAACGTGCCATGGTTGTCTGCATTGGTGGGTTGTTTTGATACGATCGAGCTGTTTTAATACTGTATTTTGAGCTATTAAGTTCACATAAGCCCACTGAGGACGTCAAAATTTGATAACATAGGCACGAATGGCGTGCGTGGGTCAAAACGAACGTACATCTGTTTCATAATGTGGCTAAATGCACAAACATTAGAAGGAGATCGAGTGCATATTGCTGTAACTAGACTAATGGAAGGGTGAACCCGATTGTGCGCTTTACATGCACGCTTAATGCGTTAATTGTTTTACTAGTATGCAACTAATTGAAGAAAAGTTTTTGACCATGTAAAAAGCATAAACCATGAACGGATTTACAGGGTAGACAGCACTGGGTAGACGGCACTGGTTAACCTCAGTAATATTCCTTTACTTGATGATCGAAAGATTTTCTCTCTTTGAGAACCTTGATAGCATGATTTATGCAACCTGTCTTATTATCATGTTAACGTATCACGATATCGATTTTTTTTTTCAATTTCCCTGTAACCATCTGGGTCGCATCGTTTATGGTTTCTGCTTTCAATGGGTCAACGATTCTTCAATCAGGTGTAATTTCTTGGATATAGCGAGTACTCGAAAAAAAAAAAAATCTTGTGGAAATAGTTTGTGGGCATCCCTTTCTGACGCAAGCAAATAGCTTTGTATTTGTTTGTTTATCTCTTGTACAAAATGGCACGTTAAAAGAATGCCATGTTCTCAAGACGTACACCATAAGCTAAGTCCAGGCTAAGTCCTTGTCTGTCAGGCGAATGACAAAGAATATGCCACGAAGACAGCTTTGCAGTGGAAAGGCAGTTCCAATGTTAACATTTTATAACACCAAAAACATATACTCTTCCTCGATTTCCTGTTTGCTTAGTAACCAAGTGCTACATTCCGTCTCCAAATATTGCCTGAGCGAAAGGTCTTCGTCGCCAATGTTACTAAGCAACATGACGTAATTTCATCCCTCCATACGTGGCGTGACTATTTTTGGAGCACTCGTGTGTCCTCGTTCCAGTATCTGATTGGATAATGGAAATCGGAAAGTTGTCGAGTGATCCAACGAAGATTTTCCATTGAAGATTATTAATTTCTCGAAAGCACGTAAAAGTAGTAGTCGTAGTTTATTCTCACCCGGTTAATTAATTTAATTTTGCAGCTGCGTGACATATATGACGTGAATGGTGTGACATGAAAACACAGGTGTTTCGAATGTGATTCAGAACATCAGATTTGTTGAGGAAGCATTTTAAACCAGGAAAGCAGCCCCGAGAAATAAATCGCCTCGCTTTCCGACCACAAGTAATAACAGGAGTTAATTTCCCGCGTGCTCATGACCGTGTTTGGTGCATGAGATAATAATTATTCCCTTTCCTTGAATGGACACTATAAATTGTTAACTAGGGATAGTTAACACTACAGCTGCCCCCTCGTTTTTTCTATTCTGTTTGGAATAGTCGGCTATTATATTCAGAAGAAAACACTCTAATTTTTCTCGTGTTGTGCTCACAAAGTATCACGTGGTTTGTGGCTTTCTCTTTTTCAAGAACATGGGACGAGGACGTGCCATTTAAAACAAACCTTTAGGAGGAATTTGGATAAGCAAACCAAAGCCAAATTATGCAAAAATTCTAAAAGATTAATGACCACGTAAGTTTAATTACACGAACGCATCGCATCTTCCTGAGATCATTTTGCCTTTTTGCTGTAATGAGTGATGGGTCAGTGATCTCAGTGAGGATAAACTTTAGTAATAGCCAAACGTTTTAAAACTACCAATTGAGACCAACTGCTTTCAGATTTTTTGTTTCAACATATTAGGGCTGGGAACTCAAGCAACAATGACCAACTTGACGGCTGAGTTCGAAACGGATGCCGAAAGATTTTCTCACCTCTGTCAATGAAAACGCCTGCCGCGAGTTTTAATTATCTCAAGAACTCTTTTGAATTCTCTTTTCCTCTTGACAAGTCTCACTTACAAATTTCATTTAAATGCCGGAAGACTGATCGAATCTTTTATCCGTTCAAGTAACTTATATTTGGCATTCGCGGTTTTGGACTGAGTCTTGCTTGTCGTTAATCGTGGACAAATTTGTAGATATGTTCGTAATGGTTCCTGGACAAATAAATATATATCTTATATCTATCTGGCAGAATAGTATAGCAATGTAGCATAGCAGTTGGTATGGGTTTCTTTGACCCTCCATCCTTCGATTCCTGTTAAACTATTAATTTATGGACTAAACCTGGATTAAACGCGTTTTTCCTACCTCCCTCTCTTGACTCGAAGAGACCTTTGATTATGTACTGCTTGTTGCAAACACTAGTTCACATGGCTCCTTTTTCCACTCTTCCTGAAACTCCTCCTGTTCCCAGAGTGCCCTGTACACACCCCTCATCAAGAGACCTTCCTGTTGAAAAAATGATTCTTACTTCAATTTAAAAATGCGAACGAGTTTTCAATAAAAAATCCTTACTGAAGTCGTCCTCTGTTGGTCTTTCTCCTATGTGGTTTTGGGGGCGATTTAGCGCGAATCCAGTGAGTTTTAGTCCACTGCTTATAGAGAGAGACTTTTTGTAACATTGGCAGAAACTTTGCGTCAAACGGAGTTCAATGGCTTTTTGATTTGCGTATTGGTGATAAATGTTTGTGATTATTCAAGTCCGTTTTTTTTATCGGATTCCCGTCTCCGAGTATTCCCCAAAATCGTTTTTTTCCCATAAAAATACTTATAATTTCGCTGTTACGCAACGACCGCCGTGATGCTCTATTAACACTCAAACAACTGAACAATCGTCACACGGTCTTTACGTAATTCAGTCTATAGCTCTCACAGAGCTTGGGGAACCTGTGCCTGCTACCGTAGCTTTCGCCAGGAATCCGGAATTTGTCTAACCTCCTTCGCAGACGCTGCTAAGGAGGCTAGATTTTGTTCTTAATAGCAAGTGTCCTTAATAGCGGGGTATACGCTGTCTTCAATCATCTGAACGGACATCTCTTTGTCTTTATGATTGACAGCAGCTAAAAACGCAATGTGTTTAACAAGGTTTTGTAGAGTTCGTGTGTTGCTGAAAATCTAAGTGCAATAAACATATGCCTCGCGACGAGTATTGAGTATTGTGCAAAATATGCGAATCGACTAACACATGACGTGGCTTTAGTAAAGAGCCGTTCATCGAAGACAAAAATTTAATGAGAGGAGGGAAGCGGGGCTCCTAAAGTTGCGTGACTGGGGAGAAATTGAGAAAAAAATTGCAGCATTTCATAATATTTAGCAAAAGAAAAGGACAAAAAGGCGGAAACCACCATGGAAAGGGGAGTGAACGAACTGGAAGTATAAAAGGTCGGGAAGCGTGAGGTTGAGACATCCTCCTGTCCCCCCTCCCCCCTCTTTAATAAGCGGCTGACGCGGCAAGAAGCTGTTGTGTAGAAAGCAAAATGAAGGTAAATTGAGTTGCTCAGATTAATTGAAATCATGCATGTCAGTCAAGGTTAAAACTGTTTTATTGCAGAGCTCTAATTAAGAATGATTTAACAATAAAATTCAGGTTGCACTAAGCTGTAACATCTATCTCTCCTCAAAGAATTTCAAATAGTTATACCTTATTTCAATGCTACAAATTAAAACAAGAAAATCTATTCCATGCTCTCCCGATTTATAATAAAAATCTTTCTAGGAATATCTTGCGCTAATCTACTTTTAGCGATCAGTGAAACATGTTACATATTACACCTTCACCTTGTAAAATGTTCTTAGTCTTAAACAGTATTGTAAAATGCTGCAACAAAAAATTAATCTTTTGGCATTTCTCTGCACTTGAGAAAGCGACTTTCGCTTACTTTCTATTTTCCATCGAAGTTGGTTGGAATATATCCTTTTACTGAAAAATTCAGCTGGCTGTCTGACCTAAGTAGAAATAAGATTCGAATCTCCTCTGGTGTAAAAGAACTCATTAATTATATACTTCCTTTGTCACAAAAGATATCCAACTTCTCAAACAAACAGAAATATCTATATCGCTTTCCGTGAAGCGGCGAATTGAAAACAACTAAAGTTTTATCTCTTAGATATATGTATACTAAATAATTGTATCCTTTATTATCAATTTAAAATCATAAACGACATCATGATGTTATTTACTAGATTTGCTCACATTGTAATTTGCGCATATATTGCTAATAGGGAAATGTGACGTCATACAATTCCAGAACAGAAAAGAGAATATTGTCATTGCAGAGACCGCGCATTTCAAAACAAAGCTACAAACTACAAATACTGACAACTGAAACATCTACTTCAATATGTATACTTTGTTAGCTGTAAAGCTAGTCACGAGAATACGTCCATCTGGTGCTGTTGCTATTCTAGCAGGATCTGGTAAATGAGTGATAGTTTTGCCTGTGAAGTGACCTTCTAACGTAAATTGCTGAACTCGGTTATTTTTCTTATCACATACCAGAAGGTTACTGGACCTGTCTACAAGCATACCACGCGGCAAGTTAAATTGTCCGTCTTGATTCCCATTTGTTCCAAACTTGTATAAGAAAGTTCCAGACTGATCAAAAACTTTAACGCAATGATTGTTTGCATCGGATACGAGAAACATGTTTTGGAAAGAAATGCAGCTACTTGGACGGTTGAGTTTCTCTGGGCCGCTGTCTCCAAATATGGAAATAGTTTCTCCTTCCTTTGACAGCACATGTATCCTTTGATTGCTCCATTCGGTTACAACAATGCGTCCTTCGTCATCCAAACAAACATCAACTGGACCACTAAGCTCTCCTTTTTCTCCACCAAGTTTTCCGAGGCTTTTCACAACAGTTCCTGTCTGGATGTTTATGTGTTGCATTCTATGATTATTTGGATCTGCTATTAGAATCTCGTTGTCGTTTAAAAACGAAACGCCAGCTGGGTGGTTAAATTGTCCAGAATTTGATCCTTGATTGCCAATTTTCCTTAAACAGTTACCTTCTTGACTGAATACGTAAGCACAGTCTCCCTTGAAATCTGTCACAACTATCTTGCCTTCTGTGTTAACAGCAATTCCATCCAACCTTTGGGGCACGTCTCCTTGCAAGAATTTTAAGTCCAACTCACCGACTACAACAAGTTCACGTTTGTTCACCTCCATAGTAAAAGGGCAGGTCGGAAGTTTATCGCCATTAATCTTTACTTCAATGCTGTAGGCGCCCGGTACTTTGGAAGTAAATTTCAGCTGAAGATTACCGTCTTCTTTCTCCCTAACCATCACACTTGTTACATCTTTAGCGGGTTCTATCAGAACTTCAACGTGATCTTTGAGATCAGCCTGGTTACTCCGCTCCCCTTCAGATGTTTTGGGGCATAACGTAAACTCTACGTCTACACCAGCCTGTAGAGTTTGATCCAGTCCTTCAAGTGTTGATTGGTTTGCGTCAGCCTTCTTTTCTGCGGTCTCAATAAAACCCAATTTCAAGTCCTCTACAGAAGCCGCGGTAAATTTGACAAATGTAGTATCAGTTTGTTTAGGAGCTTCAACCGTACGGAGCTCTTCAAGTCGCTGCTTCAAAGTTTCCTTGTTCCGCATGATATCTGAGCTTGAGCTTCTCTGTGTCAGATTATTCGCAAATTCAACCGCTTGTTCCATTTGTTTGACCAGGGACTGCGCTTCCTGCATGGCCGAGTTCATTCTCTCGAGTCTCGTCACGCGTGTAGTCTCGAGTGATACAATTGCCTCTTGCTCCCGTTCTCGAATATCTGCGATCATTTGTTCAGCAGCTTGCGACACTCCATGTTTAGCGGTTGCGACATTTCTTTCCAGCACAGAAATCGTTTCTTTAAATTGTTCAATCACTTCACTAAGCTCGTTTATCTTTTCCTTGATCATTTCAGCGCCTGACACGATGTTGGGTTTCTCATCATGGGCTGCTTTGTCGAGTAAATCGATCTCGTGATTTCGGTGATCAGGCGTGACTATGCAAATTTGGCAAACACAAGCCTGACATGAAAAGCAGAAGAATCTCGTGATTTCTTTCTCGTGGAACTGCTGCGAGCAAAATGGCTGTTGCTTCAGCAAGGCTTCGTAATCTTCCGCTTTAAACTCCTTCACTGGTCTGACTTTGTGCCCTTCGAACGATGCCTTTAACATTTCGTGTGCGTTGTAACAGTCGGGGCACAAAAATTGTCCACAGTCAAAACAATAGTACATCTGGGAGTTGGTTTTCCTACATTGGGAACAAGTAATGTTGCTTCCATCACCACTCCGTCGAACAGCAAGGAGACTCAACAAACTGTTGTGGAAGAAACTGCTCGGCAAACGTTTGAAGCGATTTCCTTCGGGTAAATCTATTTGAGCTTGGCACTCCGGACAGCGGAACTTGCCTTGTCTGTGGCTCGCTCTTGCATGATTTGACAGACACTCAAAGCAAAACGTGTGAAGGCATGATATAGTTTTGGGTTCGTTGTAGATATCGAGACAAATCGAGCAAGTAAGATGTTGCTTGAGGTTTTTCAGAAGGGACTCCATCGCTAGGCGTCGCTCAAGCTTGCGAAACACAACAGCTCTAAGCTATTTTATATTCTAAGATAACCGGATTAATTTACGTCACAGCTGTCTGCTTGTGGCCAATCAGATGTGATTAAAGTTCTTACTGTGCTCTTGAAGTTTAACCTTAGGTCGTTCAGCCGTTCCATACCTTCAATGCTAGATAATCTGCTCATTTTTTTTAGGTCGTTTAGGTATTTAAAATCTGTGAGCTACGATTAAATGTTATCGTTTTTAATGTGCCTCAAAAGGAGCTTCATCCATAAACCTGTGTACTGTCGCTATCTAATTCTCTTCCTAAACAGATAAACACCTCAAGGTATTATCTCAGATTCCGAGAAAACATAACTAATTCACATCACGACTGGCTGTTGTTGACAATCAAATTTCAAAAGGTTGGGCGACCCCCACTGAAACCTGTGATTGTTGTTCGTTTGCATATTATAAATGAGCATTCCACTGTTGTCTGTTGAAAACGTTGTTTTGAAACGATAACTCATGACTACGAGTTGTGAAGAACGAATATATACTTCATGTGCATGCAGCTGTTAAATATTGAAACATAAGCACGCAAGGCGTACATAGACTAGTTTGGGTGGCATAAAGGACTCCATCGCGAGGCGTCCCTCAGTAAAGCTTGCGAAACACAAATACCTCAAGAAATTAAGTTTCTGAGAAAACAGAATGAATCACCGTCCGGATATGTCTTCTTGCAACCAATCAGATGTCATTAAAGTTTTCACTGAGCTCTTGAGTTTAACCTTAGGTCGCTAAGGCGATTTTTGATGCAAAATCGTAGCCGGTCTGACTGCTGTGATCTTTTTTAGATAATTTAACTATTTGAAGTTTGCTCGTTACTATTAAATGTAATTCTCAACAGGCCCGCTAAAAATAACTTCATTTATGATCGCGTGCCGTACGGCGCTAAGTAAAACTCTTGCGAACCAGACAACAGCCTCAAAGTATTCTTGGTTTTCATGTTACGTCATAAAATTCTGAAATCAAAATTCAATAGGCCTGCTAAACTTTTGATATCACTAGGTGTAAGATAAACTAAAAATATATCTTTTTGCAAATTTTCAGCTTGGTTGTGCCCTTCGTTTTGAAAACAGAGCATTTTGAATATTCGAGTTCTCCGCCGTATGTGATATCAAGCTGAGTGCCGTGACAAAGTTGTTTTGATTCAAAAAAGGCCTTTCCTTTCCATTTTTGCAGATCGAACATTCCCAATGTACTAAGTGCTGTTTATGTGAAAGTGTAATAGATCATGAGCCAAAAGTAGTCACTATTAATAGGAAAATTAAGTTCCAGATGGTTTCTCTGACATAACGGCGGCCATGTTTGTGCCCCTCGGAAGGACACAAATATGGCGTCTCCATACTGAGCTTTGTAAATGTGCGTGGAAAGTTTCGACAAATAACTCGCAAACGGTGCACCGCACAGACCTGAGATTTGGACAAATCGTTTATCTATTTATCTTCTATAATATCTGAAATTCATAGCTTCTGTCGTTGAATGGTTTCGATTTTATTTTTTTATTGCGTGACAGTGAAAACCACCAATATTTTCAGATTCCGAGAAACAGAACTGATTAACGTCACGACTGGCTGCTTTTGACAATCAAATTTCATAAGATTGGCTGACCTCCATTGTATCCTAAGATTATTATTTTGTTACATATATGAAATGTGCCATTGTTGTCTGCTTGAGCGCTGTTTTGATATGATTGAGCTGTTTTGATACTGTATTGTAAGCTATGACGTTGACGTAAAGCCAACAGGCTATTGAGGCTGTCAAAGTTTGGAGTTATAGGTACGCAAGGCGTGCAAAGGGTGTCAAAAAATGACGTGTTAAGTATTGTGGCCCAATGCATATACCCCAACGTAACACATCGAACGTTCGGTTTTCGAACTCAATTGAACGCAATCGAACATTAATCGAACGATTAGATTCGATTTTGTTCGGTCATCGAACGAAATCGAACTCACAAAAAATAAATGCAAATCGAACCAAATCGAACATTCGATAAAGTCCGATGACGTTCGATTTAGTTCGGTCGCCGAACGACACCTAAGCGAGCGGCTTGCGTTATCTCATGATATGAACTGAATCGAGCGAATGCTCGGTTTTCCATCATTTGATTATCGCGGGGTGCCCAGATAAATACGTCAATCGATCCAGCCATCTATAGTTATGTTTCCTTTATTTCCATACTTATTTTTCCTTTAGACCCGACATTCACAGAGTATGTCAACATTTTCCGGGCATTTGTTAACCGGAGTTAACAGTTCCCACAGTTGCAGCATGAATCAAATTTTCCCGAATTTTGCAATTTCCAACGGTACGCTCCTAGTTACATTCCTGAATAGTAGCATGAGTGTATTCCTTCTAATTCATGTGATCTTTCTGCTCTCGATGCTTCATACAAGCCAAATAACGGATTATTTATGGAACGTTCTCCAAGTTCTGCTTTCTACATCGCTGCTTCAGGCTCTACAGGAATACGAAAAACTTGTCATCATTATCTTTCTACTTTTCCACATTCTAATCGAAATTTTGTACGCCGCTGCTTGTATCGCAGTCAGCCATCTCATTCCAGCCTTGATGCAGCGGGCATTTGTCTCTGGTTTTGAAGGTGTTGCTGCGTAATGGAAAACTGAGATGAACTGAACCAAGAAAAATGGAGAAATAACTCTGTCACTAACAACAATAAAATTATACGGCGTGCACCTTCATCCCCATGTGCAATGCTATACTTTTTAATCATATAAAGTTTTAATTCGCAAATGTTATTCTAAAATACGGTTTTCACATGAGTGTCGAAAGTAATTTGCGTGAGTTGCGGTTGTATTTGAGTATTTATAATTATATCCCCCATACGATTTTATAAATGGGTTACTACGTATTCCCGGGCGTATTAGGTTGCTCGAAAATTATGTTTTGTTTCTTTAGGATCAAATAAAACACAAAGATTATACGATACCATGTCCAGTCACTTATTCCAAAACCATTTAAGGAATAATCAATAACCTTTTACTCGCTCATTAGGTTCCAATTTCGTTATTTTAAATTTTAGCTACAAGTTCGATTTCCGAACTTAATCGAACTAAATCGAACGCTTAAGTTCGATTTCGTTCGATTTGGTTCGGAAATCGAGCTCACAAAAAAAAATTGTTGTCCGATTTCGTTCGATGACCGAACAAAATCGAATTTAATCGTTCGATTGGATTCCGGTTTCGTTCGATTGAGTTCGATGAAAAATTTGTTCGATTTCGCTCGATGTGTTACGTCTGGATATACAGTGGGAGGATATTGATTGCTGTTACTAGACTAATTGAAAGCCTGTCATAGACAGTTTAAGATAGTTTGCTCAGCTCCGTGAAATGAAGTAGTTATGTTTAACAAATCCGAAAAAAAAATTATTGGACACAAACTGAACCTGATTGCGCGCTTTCTAGTCCTAGAGCGCTTTCCATTTGTCAGAACTGGCCGGTGAAAACTGTTAGTGAGATTTGTCCTGGCAGATCAGTCAATATCTACCCCTTACTAACCGAGCGCGAGGGCCATACGGCTCGAGAAAACCAATCACTATATCCAGTCTCCGAGCATTAAGGGTCAAGGGTCTTCGTCGCCAACGCTGCTCAGCAACATGATGTATTGTCATCACACCATAATGGCGTGACTGTTTTTGCAGCACTCGTGAGTTCTCGTGTTAATCATGATCGGATAATTAAAATTGGGAACTTCTTAAGTGTTAGAACGAAAATTTTCCATCAGCGGCTCTTAATTTGCCGACTGTAAATACAAAGAATAAGCTTTGTTATCAAGCAACGAATACCAGTGGTTAGCTGTTGCGTGACAACATTCAACGTGACAGACGTGACATGAAAACACAGGTATTTCGATCGCCGGTTCAGAATCCATTTTGCTTTAAGATTTGATGTGGAATCGCAACCCTAAACCGAGAAAAAGTACTCACTTTGCTTTCCAGCCACAAATAATAATAGGGGTTAGTTCCCCGCGTGCTCATGGCCGTGTTTGGCCCATGACATCATATGCACTTTTCTTGAATGGGTAACAGGAAGATATTTTGCATATGAAGTATTTGTTTCAGCCTGAAGTTTGAACTTTTTTTTTTCAGTTTTGCTTGGCTTTTGGATTTTTAGAAAATCCTAGTTTGGTTGCAAGGTTTGGGTAAATGAAGCGCGTTTGATTCGCCGTTCCGAGATTGGGTCAAGTTAGGTGTCGCAAAGCGTCATGGGGCTGTTTTGGGGGACGCCATTTGCTTGAATCCTTCGTTGCCTTGTGTTTTTGTGGAAGTAAAATGGGTATATTTAGCTGTTGTGTGCCAGGATGCACAAATAACTGGAGGAATTCGCCAGGAAAAAAGTTCCACACTTTGCCGAGTGATGCTAAAGTCAGGCGTTTGTATGAAAAACTCATACGGAACGAGAATTTGAAGGTTGATGCACAACACACTAGGATTTGTGGAGATCACTTTCCTGATGGCGAAAGAATGTGCAGAACTCAACTTCCTGCGATATTTCCTTGGACTGCGGCTCCCCAAAAGCGACGAGTTATCGAGAAGCATGAAGTACCACTAGCTTCTACGACCAAAAAAATTCGAAAAGGGTTAAACGCATGCGAGCTTCGTAGTGAAGATGTGTTTGATGAAGAAATCGAAAACAATGCACTGAGCCCAGTAAGGAGAATTTGTATGTGGAATTGTTTACTGTGACCTTGGAAATTGTTTATGATCATATTACTGACTGGGGATTACTGTCTGTTTTCTCCCTGATGTAGTTAAAAACGGATTACAGGAATTTCCTGGCCTAGTAACTTTATCAAGCCAATCATGTGAATCAAATTGGAAATGACGTCATATGTCATATAGTTAAAGCCTGCAATACAGAAACTCCCACCATTAAATTAACATACCCAGCTACAGAGATCGTTCTGCTAGGGGAAATGCTTTTCATGCGCGAATTGTCTGGGACATGACGTAAATACGCGGCTGATTCTGCAAGAAGTTGTTTCAAAGAATGCAAAGTGAAGGTACCTTATTGTTACTCATTTTCGGGGGACTTAATTTTCGCGTTTTTTCGCGATTTCGAAAAAAAAATCGCGAAATTAAAGACCCGCGAAAATTTATATGTGCTGCTTTCTATCACTATTTTATCACGTTTTATTTTTTTGACCAAAAAAGTCCTGCGAAATATGCCCGTTTCATTTTCGCAAAATTAAGTTGCCGCGAAAATGAGTAACAATAAAGTAAATTTAGATGCTTTAATTATATTTAATTAATCATGCATGGCTCACCCTGAATCATTTCTATCCTTTTATCTTTCTTAAGAACGTACGCAGTTTAGGTTCTAAGAACATGGGACGCAAAGAGAACTGCGTAAATTAAACCTCTAAGAAAAAAGCGTTTCTTAGATGCGAATTGTCCAAGACAAACACCAAAGAGAAAATGTAATAAGCAACTACGAGTTGTTTTGTTTTCGTTTTTTAAGCGGAGCGAAGGTGAATTGACTGGGGAGTTACTTGGAGGCATATGTAATAAAATCATGCATCGTTCGCTCTAAATCATTACTATCCTTTTCTCTTTCTTATGTTTACCAAGCAGAAAAACGAGGGAAAAGTCGCAGTTATTTACGGGCTAAAATCATAGAAAATAACAATCTCGTTTGTTCCCGATCAAGGAGAGATGCAAAGCGAAGCTCGTTAAAAGCTCACTCACCCAAACTGTTTGTTTTCATACACCGAATGCAAATATGGCGGACCACTCGGTCGTTGCCTGGGACGAGCTGCATGAAAGCGAGGCTAGTCAGGCTTCGATGTTTTGTTTTGACAATGCTTTCCTACAAAAGTCTTGCTTATTCGTCGATCTGGTGTGTTTCCTTTCGCTGCTCCTACGAGTTGCTGCGTTTCTGAATGCTGTGAGAAGTGATAGAAGTGTTCACCGTTTGCCCCTGCTGAGGGAAAAAGTAAGTGGATCAATGCATTCGTTGAGACGAAAGAAAGGAGTTCACGATTGCCGTAGGAACTATTGAGGTTTGTTCGCTACATTTCAAGTTAGAAAATCTTAGAAAATTCGTTTAAATGACGAGCTTATGTGGTGTGGTGTCTGGTGGTGTTCTAGCACGAGTTGCATGGCCAGTACCTTCCCCAAGGTAAAGAAAAGCTCCACTTCCAAGACATCCTCTGTCTCAAAAGAAGATGTTCATGTCCGGCTTTGTCCGCGTCCGATCCACTCTCGCACGGAATCGCACAATCAAATGCTAACCAAGTGAATGAAATTCAGCTGCTCCCATAGTTAAAGCTAGTGAAAGCATTGAGCCAAATAAGAACGACTTGGAACTAAATGTGATCGCTTACACATTTAAACCTGAAATGTAGCGAACAAACTTTATAAAAAGTTCCCGCGGCGATCGTGAACTCCTTTCTTTCGTCTCAACGAATTGCATTGATCTACTTTTTTCCTTAGAGGCAAACGTTGAACACTTCTATCACTTCTCGTGGCATTCAGAAACACAGCAACTCTTAGGAGCAGCGAAAAGAAACACACCAGCTCGACGAATAAGCAAGACTTTTGTAGGAAAGCATTGTCAAAACACGTGGTTAGTATTTTCGTTCCTGACACGTTGGATCCGGGTTCGACTCCCCCACGGCGCATTATTTGTTGAACATTTTCTTTTTTTTTTCTTTTTTTTCAAGATGTCTAGTACATTCCCTGTATTTAGCTGCACGTCCAAGTCCTGAAAACTCCATTTGAAGTTCATAGTTTGGGTTAAATTTCATGCCATGTGTCTTGAGAAAATCCTCCTTGACAAACGAACCGGAAACGAAGATTTTTAAGACATCAATGTCCACTTTTTTCTGCCGTTGAGTATTCTCCAGATTCATTTCCTTCAATTCTAGACTTCAAAAGATGTCTTGCAATCGTCAACGGAGAAAAAAAAAAAGCCTCGAAAGAGCCTACAACAGACGCCATTTTCTTTGTTTGGTCAACCATGCGTGAGTATAGGGCATGGGAAAACGAGCCTGCAATGTCATATACGTTCTGACAATGTGGTAAAAAGAAAAAAAATTCCGTGTACTGCGTGGTACTTGTAAGACTAAAAAATAAAAACAAAGTTCTTCCTAAATGAGTATTAAGTCCCTTTCGAAAAAAAAATCTTCCATATGTTTTGGGCTCAGCACTTCTTCTTCTTCCACTAAAGAAGAGTTCTGACAACGTGACGGTCAGCAGTTATTCCCATGAAAAAACTTACGGACTTACTGACCCTCTGGCATAGTACGGTTACTGACGTAACCACAAAAACATGCAGCTGGAAGGAGAACATTTTCAGTGGCTTCACACTTGAAAACGAGGATTCATATTAGTTTGCACTGTAAAACATTTATTCCAATTGCATACATGACAATTTCTTTTACAAGTGCGTGTCGTGCTCGAGCTCCGTTTGACCGTTGCTTCGTTAACAACATCCTTGCTTCCTGATTGGACTACGATCACCGCACCAAGCCCGCAATGAGGCGGGCTATTGTTTAAGCACAATTACACCGGACGATTATCGATCCCGAACCATTCCCTTGGGATTGCTAACAGCTTTTTTCCACTACATAGAGTCTAAAGCGCATGCGCATTAGACTCAAAAATTAATCTTTTGGATCTGTGTACTAGGAACCTATTATTATCTTCTTTTCAAATATAAAACCATTTACTACATCATGATACTATTTACTAGATTTGTTTGCATTGTAATTTGGGTATATATTGCTATATGGAAATGTGACGTCAAATATACAACAGTCGAGACCACAAAATTCGTTTAAAACAAAGCTACAAACTAAAAATACTGACAGATAAAACATCTACTTCAATATGTATACTTTGTTAGTTCTTCCGCTAGTCACGAGAATACGACCATCTGGTGATGTTGCCATTCTAGTAGGATATGGTAAATGAGCGAGAGTTTTGCCTGTGAAGCGACCGTCTAACGTAAATTGCTGAACTCGGTGATTGTTCTTATCACATACCAGAATATTATTGGAGCTGTCTACAAGCATGCCCTGCGGTAAGTTAAATTGTCCGTCTTGATTCCCTTGAGTACCAAACTTGTATAAGAAAGTTCCTGACTGATCGTAAACTTTAATGCAATTATTGCTTTCATCAGAGGCAAGAAACAAGTTTTTGTAAGGAACACAGCTAGTTGGGCCGTTGAGTTTCTCTGGGCTGCTGTCTCCAAATTTGAAAATAGTTTTTCCTTCCTTTGACAACACAAGTACCCTATCATTTATGCACTCGGTTACAACAATGCGTTTTTCATCGTCCAAACAAACATCAACTGGATTATCAATACTCTCCATTTCGCGCACCACATTTTCCAAAGCTTTTCGCGACAGTTCCCATCTGGACATTTATGTATTGTATTCTATTATTTCCTTGATCTGCAATTAGAATCATTTTTTCGTCTAAAAACGTAACGCCAGCTGGGAAAAAATATTGTCCAGAACTTGATCCTTGGTTGCCAATTTTCCTTAAACAGTTCCCTCCTTGATTGAATACATAAGCACAGTGGCCAGCGAAATCTGTTACAACTATTGTGCCTTGCGTGTTAACAGCGATACCATTTAACTCTTTGGGCACGTCTCTTGCAAGGAATTTCAATTTCAACTCACCGACTACAACGAGTTCACGTTTTTTCACCTGCATAGTAAAAGGACAGGACAGAAGTTTATCCCCATTGATCTTTACTTCAATGCTGTAGGCGCCGGGTACTTTTGGAGTAAATTTCAGTTGAAGATTACCGTCTTTTTTCTTGCTAACCATGACATTTGTTACATCTTTAGAGGGCTCTATAAGAACTTCAACTTGATCTTTGAGATCAGCCTGATTACTCAGCTCCCCTTCAGATCTTTTGGGGCATAACGTAAATTCTGCTTCTATACCGGCCTGGAGACTTTGATCCAGGCCTTCAAGCGTTGATCGAGTGTAGTTTGCCTTTGGAATTGTCTCAATGAAACCTAGCTTCAAGTCCGCTACAAAAGTGGCGGTAAATTTCACAAATGTCGTCTCGCTTTGTTTCGGAGCTTCAACGGTACGCAGCTCTTCAAATCGCTGCTTCAAAGTTTCCTTGTTTCGCATGATATCCGTGCTGGAGCTTCTCTGTGCCAGATTATTCGCAAACTCAACCGCTTGCTTCATTTGTTTCACCAGGGACTGCACATCCTGCATAGCCGAGTTAATTCTCTCAAGTCTCGTCACGCGTGTAGTCTCCAGTGATACAATTGCCTCTTGCTCGCGCTCTCGAATCTCTGCGATCATTTGTTCAGCAGCTTGTAAGACTCCACGTTTAGCAGTTGCAACATTTCTTTCCAGCTCAGAAATCGTTTCTTTAAATTGTTGAATTACTTGACTTAGCTCGCTTATCTTTTCCTTGATCATTTCAGCGCTTGACATGATGTTGGGTTTCTCGTCATGGGCTGCTTTGTTGAGTAAAACGATCTCGTGATTTCGGTGATCCTGCGTGACTATGCACATTTTACAAACACAAGCTTGACACGAAAAGCAGAAGAATCTCAGGATTTCCGCTTTCTCGTGGAACTGTTGCGAGCAAAATGGCTGTCGCTTCAGGAAGTCTTCGTAATCGTCTGCTTAAGTTTAAACTCCTTCACTAGCGTGACTTTGTGTCCTTCAAACGATTCCTTTAACATTTCGTGTGAGTTGTGACAGTCTGGGCACATAAATTGTCCACAGTCAAAACAATAGAACGTCTGGGAGTTGGTTTTCCTACATTGGGAACAAGTAATGTTACTTCCATCGCCACTCTGTCGAACAGCAAGGAGACTCAACAAACTGTTGTGGAAGAAACTTGTCGGCAAACTTTCAAAGCGATTTCCTTCGGGTAAATCGATTTGAGCTTGACACTCCGGACAGCGGAACTTTCCTTCTCCGAGGCTTGCTTTCGCATGATTCGACAGACACTCACAGCAAAATGTGTGAAGACATGATATAGTTTTAGGCTCGTTGTAGATATCTCGACAAATCGAGCAAGAAAGATGTTTCTTGAGGTTTTGCAAAAGGGACTCCATCGATAGAAGTTGCTCTGTTAATGTTATTTCAATAAGAAACACAACTGCGTGATGATGTATTTACGTTTCTGAGAAATCCCTGTTGATTAAAGTCCCAACTGTCTGCTTGTGGCCAACCAGAAGCTCTCGAGTTTAACCTAAGGTCGTTCAGCCTTTCCATATTTTAAATGTTAGGTCGAAGACTGGTTTAATCTTTTGTCAAATCAATCTGTCTATTTGAAAATTGTGTGCCATGATTAAACGTGACCATGTTGCAAATTTGTAGCAGGCCTCAAAATATATTTTTTTTCGTGATCTCACGACATCGCCCTTTAAAGCTCTTGCAAAACAGATAACCTCGTTTAGGTATTATTTATCTTAGATTCTGAGGAAACAGAAATGATTGACGTCACGACTGACTGTTTTTGCTAATCACATTTCAAAAGGTTGGCTGACCTCCTCTGAAATTTTTAAGATTGTTTTTCTGTTGCATATTGGAAATGTATATGTCTCTGTTGTCTGTCAGTTAGCGTTGTTTTAAAACGATTACTGTTTTGCGAGTTGTAAAGAACTGTCACGCTTGAAACATAGGTACGCAAGACGTGCAAAGGCAAGTGTAGGATTGAAGGCGGAAGGCGTCCCTCTGTCCCGGGTGGGGAGGCAGGGGATGTAAACTACGCGGTTGTGCCGCTGAGTCTTTGAGATTCTGACAAGTTGGAGACATAAATAGATGAATTTGGACTCTGTTCCAGACAATAATTTTAAAAATATGTACCCTTTACCAGACAATAAGCAAATGTGACAAGATTGTACCAGGACAATGCACGTAATTGTAACTCATTACGGAACAGAAATGGCTTGCGTGAAAAGAATTCACTTGGCTTCGTCTGTGGCCGGCTCAGTGATAAGGCGACGAGGGGAACATAGGTTTCGTAGCTGCACTTGTTCGTGCTGTACTTGCTCGTAAATAATCACGGATTTTGAGGGAAAAATCAAGCCTTTTCCAGAGTCAAAACCTAAGTAAAATATACCCTTTTCCGGAGAGAAAGGGTGATTTTTATACCCTGTTCAAGAGTCAGAGAGGCCAAAAACATACCTTGTTGAGCGGCACATATCCTAATATCCCATATATGGGATTAATTATTAATGGGAAGCCCGCCTTGAGACAGTTTAAGTAACTAAGATGAACTTTTAACAGGATCCGAGGCCTCTGATGAGTCTTCTTGGCAAAAATGAGACATTCAGACTAGCCAACAAAACCAAAACTGAAGAATAAGAAAAGTGAATACACAGAAATTTAAGGGACTCAAGCTGGACCTGATTACACGCTTTACACCACCACTTCATGCGTCAGGCTTTTTGTTGGTATTTTATTTAGGTGCAGGGAGTAGTTTAGGAATCAAATGTTGCAGTTGCGGAAATAACCTGTAGAAATCTGACGGATGTAAACAGCTTTGCATTTGTTCATATTTGAACTTGTTAAAAACATGAAAAGTTAAATCATCGAAACTCTACGTACGATCTCTAAAAGTACGTCATAATTTACTTCACCCGTGATCGCCTGTCGCTCCTAACTAATGCTCTTGCGAAAGAAGCAGCCCGCAGCCTGAAGATATTTTTCGGAGAAACAGAACTGATTAACGTCAAGTCTAGCTGTTTTTGGCAATCAAATTTCAAAAGGTTGGCTGACCTCCATTGTAACCTAAGATATTGTTGCTGTGTTGCCCAAATGTAAATGTGCTATTGTTGTCTGCATCGAGACGTTACGTTGATTTGATACGACTAAGGCCGGTATTTCAATACTGTATTGTGAGGCATGAAGTTGAAGTAAAGCCAACAGGCTATATATATTGAGACTGTAAGCGTTGTTAACGTAGGTACGCAATACTCCTAGTCGCTTCATGTTACGGAAACCGGGATAAGCTCCGCCTTGATGGGCCACTCACTAGGCTCTTATACAGACTTAAATGAGCGCCCAATCTATGTTCTCATACAGTACGCCAAAAAATATGTCCAGAGTTGTCCAGTCTTTGTCTGTCAAGCGATTAAAAAATAATATGAAACGAGGGCAGCTTTGTAAGGAAAGAAAGTTCCAATGTTTCAAATTTGTAACGCCAAAAATACACTCCTACTCAATTTTTTGGTTGCTTAGAAATCAGGCGCTCAATCTCATCTCTAATCATTAACTGAGCCCATGGTACAACTGGTAAAATTTGTGTGACAAACCTAACGTGACAGACGGGTAAGGAACAGGTGTTTCTTTATTGATTGAAAACTCATTCTTGCCTTCAGCCTTGATGCGAAATCGCGATCCCTAAACCCAGACAACTTAAGTTGTCGCTTTCCCTTCCAGTCACAAATAGTAAAAGGAGTTAATGACCATATTGGCGCATAACATCATTTGCGCTTTTCTTAAATGGACACTGTGAATTTTGAATGTAAACCAATGGAGTCTGACCCATGTTTTAACCCTTAACCCCAAATAACAGCACTGATGTGGCTTAAGGACGTTCGCGCTAATTGTTTATGCGCATCCTTACTGCGCACGTAATTCCTGTCGCAACGCTACGCCACGTCATGCATCGAGCGCGCGCGCTGAGGAAACTTTCCAACCACATATAGGGTGAGTAGCCGTTGCGATAACTTCGCTTGCAGTTTGCTCGCTTAAATGGTCGGTGACCCCTACCTTTTTCGTAACAGATCACTTTCGTTAACGATTATCTACGTTTTGTGAGAAAATGAAAAAAATCTATCGATTAAAAGGTTGATTTTTTTTGCCCCACGCACGTTCGAATTCCGCTTTTTGATCTTTTCGTTTTGCCGTACGACGGGTTCAAATGCCTCTTCCAGGGCTAAGTTTTGCAAAAAGATGGCAACACTTAAAATTATTTACGCAACAGACGCACTTCTTCAAAATATCACCAAGTTCGTTTGCCTCCGTTTTCTCATCATCGATAATTTAAACTACAAACCTTGAAAGCCGTGCGAAATTACATGCGCCAATTTTTCGAAATCAGGGTAGTTTTCTACAGACTTTATCTCTGAAACGAAGTAGGTGACCCCCACTTTTTTTTGTATTTCTGACACAAGTAACTCATTATCCGTCCTCAGTAAAAATTTTAGAAAAATCTATTGACTAGAAAATTTTCGCGCGAACGTCCTTAAACCGGACTTAAGAAAATTTTTTAAATGCAAAATCAAACTGGAGATGAAAACATCGCTAGATAAACATTTTTATTTTATAAATAACCTAAGCCTGATTTAAAGAACCTCCTATATCAATGAAAGTAAGACAAGCAAAAAATAGCCCAAAAAGTTTGTTTTCCATGTCTGCTTAATTCAATTTAGTGTTATGCAGGCTTTGCTTTTCTTTGTTGTATATTTTCTTCTTGTGCACTTTGCATATAATAATTCAGGGCGGTAGCCAGACTTCAGAAGAAGACGAGGCAAGTTTCGAGCGCCGAAGGCGCGAGCCGCTATAGGGGGGTCTGGGGGAATGCCCGCCCAGAAAATTTTGAAATCTACAGTCTCACAACTGCTCTTTTAAGAATTTTCCATGGCATTTTTCCAATTTTTTTCTGAAGATTATTTTCTAAATTAAACGTTTCTTAAAACGGCAAGTGCCTCGTCTTGCCTCATGCTAGCTACGGTACTGAAAATGCAAATATTGTCACTGCAGAGAAGCCGCAATTCAAAACAGAGCTGTTAACTACAAATACTGACAAATGAAACATCTACTTCAATATGTATACTTTGTTAGCTGTAAAGCTAGTCACGAGGATACGTCCATCTGGTGCTGTTGCTATTCCAGTAGGATCGGGTAAATGAGTGATAGTTTTGCCTGTGAAGCGACCGTCTAACGTAAATTGCTCAACTCGGTTATTTCGGCTATCACACACCAGAAGATTCCTGTACCTGTCTACAACCAAATCACGAGGCCAGTTAAATTGTCCGTCCTGATTCCCTTGTGTTCCAAACTTGTATAAGAAAGTTCCTGACTGATCGAAAACTTTAATGCAACTATTGCCTCCATCAGTTACGAGAAACGTGTTTTTGTAAGGAATGCAGCTAGTTGGACGATTGAGTCTCTCTGGGCCGCTGTCTCCAAATATGGAAATAGTTTTTCCGTCCTTTGACAACATATGTATCCTATAATTGCTGTACTCGGTTACAACAATGCGTCCTTCATCATCCAATCTAACATCAACTGGATTATCAAACTCTCCTATTCCTGAACCTTTTTTTCCTAAGCTTTTCACAACAGTTCCTGTCTGGATATTTATGTGTTGTATTCTATGATTCCCTTGATCTGCAATTAATATCTCGTTGTCGTTCACAAACAAAACGCCAGAATTTGCTCCTTGGTTGCCAATTTTCCTTAAACAGTTGCCTTCTTGATTGAATACATAAACGCAGTATCTACGTTGATCTGACACAACTATCTTTCCCTCCGTGTTAACAGCGATTCCACGAAACTCTTCTGGCAAGTCTCCTTGAAAGAATTTTAAGTCCAACTCACCGACCACAACAAGTTCACGTTCTTTCACCTGCATAGTAAAAGGACAGGTCGGAAGTTTATCGCCATTGATCTTCACTTCAATGCTGTAGGCGCGAGGTACTTTCGGAGTAAATTTCAGCTGAAGATTACCGTCTTCTTTCTCGCTAACCATCACATTTGTTACATCTTTAGCGGGTTCTATCAGAACTTCAACTTGATCTTTGAGATCAGCCTGGTTACTCAGCTTCCCTTCAGATGTTTTGGGGCATAACGTGAACTCTGATTCCGCACCAGCCTGGAGAGTTTGATCCAGTCCTTCAAGCGTTGATCGATTTGCGTCTGCCTTTGGAATTGTCTCAATGAAACCTAGTTTCAAGTCCGCTAAGGAAGCCGCGGTAAATTTGACAAATGTAGTCTCGTTTTGTTTAGGAGCTTCAACCGTACGAAGCTCTTCAAATCGCTGCTTCAAAGTTTCCTTGTTCCGCATGATATCCGAGCTTGAGCTTCTCTGTGCCAGATTATTAGCAAACTCAACCGCTTGCTTCATTTGTTTGACCAGGGACTGCGCATCCTGCATAGCCGAGTTCATTCTCTCGAGTCTCGTCACGCGCGTAGTCTCGAGTGATACAATCGACTCTCGCTCGCGCTCTCGAATCCTTGCGATCATTTGTTCAGCAGCTTGCGAGACTCCACGTTTAGCGGTTGTCACATTTCTTTCCAGCTCAGAAATCGTTTCTTTAAATTGTTGAATCACTTCACTAAACTCGCTTATCTTTTTCTTGATCATTTCAGCGCCCGACATGATGTTGGGTTTCTCGTCATGGGCTGCTTTGTCGAGTAAAACGATCTCGTGATTTCGGTGATCCGTGACTATGCAAATTTGGCAAACACAAGCTTGACACGAAAAGCAAAAGAATCTCGTGATTTCTTTCTCGTGGAACTGCTGCGAGCAAAATGGCTGTCGCTTCAGCAAGGCTTCGTAATCTTCTGCTTTAAACTCCTTCACTGGTGTGACTTTGTGCCCTTCGAATGATTTCTTTAACATTTCGTGTGCGTTGTAACAGTCTGGGCACATAAATTGTCCACAGTCAAAACAATAGTACATCTGGGAGTTGGTTTTCCTACATTGGGAACAAGTAATGTTACTTCCATCGCCACTCCGTCGAACAGCAAGGAGACTCAACAAACTGTTGTGGAAGAAACTGCTCGGCAAACTTTTGAAGCGATTTCCTTCGGGCAAATCGATTAGGCCTTGACACTCCGGACAGCGGAACTTTCCTTGTTTGTGGCTCGCTCTTGCATGATTCGACAGACACTCACAGCAAAATGTGTGAAGACATGATATAGTTTTTGGCTCGTTGTAGATGTCGAGACAAATCGAGCAAGTAAGATGTTGCTTGAGGTTTTTCAAAAGGGACTCCATCACTAGGCGTCGCTCGATAAAGCTTGCGAAACAGAACTGCGTCAAGCGATTTTAGTTTCTGAGAAAACTGTATTGTGATTACTGTCTGCTTGTGGCCAATCAGATGTCGTTGACGTTCGTACTGAGCTCTCAAGTTTAACCTTAGGTCGTTCAGCAATGCTTGATCGTAGTCTGCTCAGACATGTTTTTCATGAAAGTGATTCAGCTATTTGGTTAAATTTGTGTGACCGTGTTGCGAATTTGTAGCAGGCCTCAAAAGGGATCGCTTGCTGTTGCTGACTGAAGCTCTTGCAAAACAGATAACCACCTCAAGGTATTATTTCAGATTCCGAGAAAACAGAGCTTATTAACGTCACGAGGCTACTCACGCGACACGAGATGCTGTTTCTGTCAATAGAATTTCGAAAGATTGGCCGACCTCCATTGTATTGTTGTCTGCTTGGAGAGTTGTTTTGATATGACTGCTTTATTTTGGAATCATAGGTACGCAAGGCGTGCAAAGGCTAATGCGGGTTTGTTTGCAAAAAAAAAAAGATGACGTAAATGACGTACTTGATTTCTGTTGAGTATTGTGGCTAAATGCATATACAGTGGAAGGTGATTCAATGCGTATTCTTGCTACTAGAGTAATAGATACCGAGCCTCACTCAGCTAAAAAAGAAACTCTGTTGAGCCTCATGTAATAAATATCTGTTTGTATTATTTTAACAAGAAGCAATAAATATATGCAAAGAAATTTAAGCGACTCAACTCTTGACCTGATTTCGCTCTTTCCACTGCTGCGTCAAGATTTATTGCAGACCCGGCCTCCATAGTAGAGTAAGATTATTGTTCTGTTATGTGGTCGGAATTCCGTGAAACGTTCGCTTCAGAAAATGATTATCAAAACATCATTTGGAATAATGAAGAAATACAAATTAATAATAAGTAAGTTGATTAAGAAAAGTACCTTGCGTCAGAAATCATTAATGTGCATGTCCTTTCATTTGATCTAAATATAACTGAATTCTTATGGTGGGGGTTCGCCTGAAGCCCGTTTTTACACCGCTTAACTTGGGTTTAATGCGAATATCTCGCTCCCGTTTCAAGCATTCCAAAAACCCTCCGCTCATCCTACAAAGCTATGTTTAGGGGTGTTTTGTAAATTTTGGGGGATTTTTGGGGATGTTTGGGAAGAGATAGTTTTTCTCAAAGGATTAGTAAAATTTGGAGAAATTAGAAATATTCAAGATTTAATGTGATTTGAAAATATGATTTGAAGTTAAAAATTAGTAGATGGACACTCAAACAGTCCCCTGACAACCTGGGGTGCTCTTGCGTGGGGGTCAACTGTCTGGTGGTGTTCCAAAAATAATTTTCTTTCTTCTATCCCTTCTTTAAACCTCTTAAAATTTCACTCAAATTCACCTTTACCCCCACCTTAGGCTACTTCTCGAACAAGATTAATATAACCAACTTTCTTCATGGAAAGGCCTCCGCCATTCTATACCTTCACATTTATTAACTAACAATGTAACTTTATCTACTGAATTCCCTTCTTTTTCTTTGACGTTAAAAAGGCGCTACATCCCGCGGCCGTCTCAGAGTATTGACTGAGCCCACTGTCTCATCTCCGACGCCAACGTTGCTAAGTAACATGAAGTAGTACAGTGGCATCGCGCCTTACTGACGTGACTGTTTTCGGAGCACTTGTGAGTTCTCGTGTTAGTTTTTTGAATGAATAAAAAATCGGAAACGTCTTGAGTGATTCAACGAGGATTTTCTATCAACAGCTCTTAATCTCGCGACTGTAAATAAAGGGAATATTTTAGTAATCGAACAGCTAATACCACTGGTTAGCTGTTGCGTGACTATCTCAAAGTGACAGACGTGACATGAATACACAAGTAGTTAGATCGCCGGATTCAGAACCCATTTTGCTTTAAGATTTGATGTGGAATCGTAATCCCTCAAGAAAAAGTACTCGCTTTGCTTTCCAACCACAAATAATAATAGGAGTTAATTTCCCGCGTGCTCATGGCCGTGTTTGGCGCATGACATCATATATGCGCTTTCCTTGAATGGACACTATGAATTTTTAATGTAACGCAATGGAGCCTGTTTGCGGCAGATCCTTCGCGTAGCAGAAGTCGACATTAAAATGAGCACTGTAAAGTAATGCAAAAAAGCACAATTCTGCTATATTCTTTACCTCATGGTGAAATCGTTTAATGGAGAAGCCGATGTTATAGATGGCCCACCGTAGGACATAAAAAGGCCGATCCAATGTGTCACAGCGGTGCCGACTGGGTCTCCATGATCTATGGGCCAAGAATTTTGGACCATAGTTGCTCGCAATGACCTTCATCGTGACAGCCATTTTCTTTTACTTCTTGTTTTTTTTTTTTTTTTTCGCAGCTTTTTATCATTTAAATATTGATTATTATACTGTGTTTAATCGCTGCTCGGAAACGGCGTGTTTATAATTTGATGATCAAGTTTCAAAAGTTTCCTTTCAATTTATCTCGGCGTTATCTTTCTGATTAATATATCGCTATAACCTTGCATTTATTAGAAAACAAAGTTGTGAACTTGTATTTTTAAAAGTCTGCAGCATTTTCGGCGCATGCTAACACAGAAATACCTTGTACTTACGGGATGAGTCCGAATCAGGATAGCGTTTCTAACAAGAAGGTATTTTAGACGTGGGATATTTTTTTTCAGTTTCGCTAGGCTTTCGGTTTTTGGAAAATCCAAAGTTGGTTGTAAGGTTGGGAAAATGAATAGCGTTTAATTTTTTAATATTTTAATATCTTAACGAAAACAATAGCATAATTTACATATTAATAAGATTTTTAAAAACAGTTTATTTTATACGAGATCTCGAACTGAAAAGTTGTTCTTGCTATAAATAAAATGAAATCACTGATTGACGAAACAATATTATGTGTCGATTTCTAAATCGTAGCAGGTCTGAATTATGATGTAAGCAATTTGTGTGTTTTTTTGGTCAATATATTCTAGCAATGAAAGAAAGGAGAATCGATCGAGTTCAAGCGTTCGACTCGCTTCGAATATTTGCACAAAAACAGCATCCGCTTCTATTTTACCTCGACGTCATCATAGTATGATAGTATAACAATGTTTACTTGTTATCAAATCGCACATACCTTGTTTCTATACAGAATTACCAGTCCGGCAAAATAGTATGACACTTCGACTTGCCGCCATTGATCCTTGAATGCATTTTAGGCCATGTGAGCGCAGTCAGCGCACTGGGCACTAGGGTACAAAAAAAAACCAAAGGGGGGAGGGTACGCTATTTTTGTGCCGGACATTTGGCTTCATTTTATGAATTCAGATCGTTTTTCCTTTTGCTATTATTATTTTTATGTTCATTATATATCCTATCTCGATCCTATCAATGAAGGAAAAAAAGAACAAAAATTATAAGAATAATTAATTAAAAGTAACGCGAAATTAAAAAATATCATGCTATTAATTTTAAGGGAAATTTGCTTTTTTCTCAATTTTTTGGGGGGACTTTTTCATCAAGCAAATATTAATTGTACTGTGTTCAATCGTATTAATATTCTTCATGACCTGTGATCCATAGTATCGCTCCAGACTTTCCGAGCTACCTTGAGGTTTGACTCTCAATCATTTCAAAACAGTTCTTCTTCATCACTCTTAAGCTCCTGAACAAACTGAGACTACATTTGTCAAATTTACCGAGGCTTCTGAAGAGGACTTGAAATTGGGTTTTATTGAGACCGCAGAAAAGAAGGCTGACGCAAATCGATCAACACTTGAAGGACTAGACCGAACTCTCCAGGCTGGTTTAGAAGCAGAGTTTACGTTAGGCCACAAAACATCTGAAGGGGAGCTGAGTAACCAAGCTGATCTCAAAGATCAAGTTGAAGTTCTGATTGAACCCGCTAAAGATGTAACAAATGTGATGGTTAGCGAGAAAGAAGACAGTAATCTTCAGCTGAAATTTACTCCGACAGTACCGGGCGCCTACAGCATTCAAGTAAAGATTAATGGCGATAAACTTCCGACCTGTCCTTTTACTATGCAGGTGAGAGAATGTGAACTTGTTGTTGTCGGCGAGTTAGACTTAAAATTCATTCAAGGAGATGTGCCCCAAGGGTTATATGGAATCGCTGTTAACACGGAAGGCAAGATACTTGTGTCAGATCGCATTGGTCATTGTGTTTATGTATTCAATCAAGAAGGTAACAGTTTAAGGAAAATTGGCAACCATGGATCAAATTCTGGACAATTTTACTACCCAGTTGGCGTTTCGTTTGTAAACGACAACGAGATTCTAATTTCAGATGAATTGAATCATAGAATACAACACATAAATATCCAGACAGGAACTGTTGTGAAAAGCTTTGGAAAATGTGGTGCGGGAAAAGGAGAGTTTAAGAATAATTAATTAAAAGTAACGCAAAATTAAGCCATAACATGCTGTTAATTTTAAGGGAAATTTAATTTTTTTCTCAATTTTTTTCGGGCTTTTTCGTCAAGCAAATATTAATTGTACTGCGTTCAATCGTATTAATATTCTTCAATCATGACCTGTGATCCATAGTATCGCTCCAGACTTTCCGAGCTAGCTTGAGGTTTGACTCTCAATCATTTCAAAACAGTTTTTCTTCATCACTCTAAAAGGGCCGAAAAAGGTGGTTTTCCAGGTCTGTCTAATCTATACTAATTTAGACTTTGCTTTTTTCTCGATATTTCCTTCTTTTGCACTTTACATGTAGTAATCTGTATATGATGCTTTTTATTATATGAATACGAATGAAAGAATAAAGGAACTGACAACCATGCTATATATATATATAGCTGCCTTTGCATAATAAACTTTAACTAGTACCAGAAACTCATAAGAGGTTGAAATGTGTAACACGCGCTCACAGCGTTTGAATATTTAGTTTTGCCAAGTACCATATTTGGAAACACGAATAGTTTGCGCGCGAATGCTTTATACACGTAACGACACACGTAACAACACTTTCGGTTTTGCAGTAAACGCTGTAAATAACTTACAGAAACTAAAGAAATTCGTAAGCGTATTCGAGTGATGTTCCCCAGGGTACTAAATGACGATGAAACACAAGAATTTAACCAAATTTAACTTTGTTCAACCAAACTTTTCATCATACTGACGAATCAAAGGCGGTTACACGTTCCAATCCTTATGGGTTTCCGCTGGAACTTTCCTTTCCTTTTGTTTAATTTAAACGAATTTGTGGACAAATGTTTGGAGAATATGTAACATGTCATTAAACACAAACTTTTGTAGCATTAAAGAGAGATCCACTTGCCGAAAATTTGCCGATGTTTATTGACCAACCAGAAATAACCATGAGCGCTCCGACTGGCGTTGTCGGCAAAAATATAATGATGATGACGTGCTCGGTAAATAGACTCCGAGAAAGGAAGGAATTTATGCAAAAAAGGAATATTGCAGAACTCTTTTGAAGTGGTCTTTATCAAATAACGAACAACAGACTGCAATTTTATGTAATTATGCTACATGAGAAGTTCATCGAGTGTCTAAACAATAAAACGTTATTTTGGTACCAGGAAAGTGTCCATAATTCTGTCATAAGTCATTGTAGTGAACTTCTATCCTTTGCAGAAGCCGCCAAGGAGCCCTGCACAGGAGACCGTAATAGCGATCGTCCTTTAATAGCGGGGTATCTGCTGTCTTCAATCATCTGAACGGACATCTCATTAACAATTAGATTATGAGCTCGAGATTTCTATGAGGTGATAGTTGATGAGGCCGCAGGCCGAATCAACTATCACCTCATAGAAATTGAGAGCGAATAATCTAATTGTTTTAGTAGAATTCTGACTGAAATAAACGCAAATAATGGTTTCTAGTTATTTTCCTACGCATTATCGAACTTAACGTTTTAACAAAATAGCACGCATTGAATTGCCCTTGGTAAATTTGCAGTTGTTTACGCGCGTGCACCCGTTTTTCAATAATTTCAAGCTTTTAAAGTCAAGAAACCGCTAATGTCCTTCTTTTAGTCTTCTCGGGAATTTTATTATCCATTTACATTTAAACTTCCTTCCAAAACTTCGGAAAAACGATAAAAACGTCGCATTTTGTGGACGACCTTCAGCAACTGCACACTAATGGCTGATAGTGTTCAATAGCTCAGCCAATCACATTGCAGCATTTGCATTAGTGTACTAGTAGAATTCTACTAATTGCAATTATGACTGACAGAAACGAAAAAAGGCAATGCGTTTGACTAGCTTTATATCAAAGGTATGAAAATCTAAGTGCATGCAGTAAACAAATGCCTCGCGATGAGTGTTGAGTATTGGGCAAATAATACTGCTAGAAACAAATGCTTTTCATATGCGAATTACGTGGTAATGAAGGGAAGGGGGAAGGGGCGGTTTGGCGGGAACCGGGATTCCTAAGGTGGCGAGAATGAGGAGAAATTGAGAAATATTTTGCAGCAATTCGTAATATTTTACATTAGAAATGAAGAGGCGGCAACCACTATGGACAGGGGAAGGAATCGGAATTAAAAGGTAGTAAGGGTTGCGTAGGTTCAGAACCCCCAGTCCCCCCTCCCCCCACTTAAATAAGTGGTTGACTCTGCAAGAAGTTGTTGTTTAGAATGCAAAGTAAAGGTAAATCGAGTTACTTAGATTTAATTTAATCATGCGAGGTCAAGTCTAGGTAAAAACGGTTTTATTTTAGAGCTCTAATTAAAAATGATTTCACATTTAAAATCTGGTTGCACTAAGCTAGCTGTAATTTACAACTAGTAATACTCTATTTCACTACTACAAATGAAAAAAATGTATACTATTATCTCCCGGTTTATTATAAAATCTTTCAAGGCGTATCCTCCGCTAATCTACTTTTAGCGATCTCTAAAATTTATTACATATTACACCTTCACCTTGTAAATATCTTTAAACTAGTCTTGAATAGTATTGTTAAAATGTTACTAGACTTAAATAGTGTCCATCAATAAGTAAATTTATTTCTATGTTTTCCCACTGACACTATAACAAAGTTCATCATCATCATCATCATCATCATCATCATCATCATCATCATCATTTCCATCTAATCAGTTTGTAATCCAGGGTTGTATGCGAATTTTGCATGGGTGGCTGCGAGTGCCAAAGGTGCGAGTGTCTAGGTAGGTCCTTTGGCATCCTTGCACAGGACATTTTAAACGTCAAGTTGTTAAAATACATATTTCCTGCATTCTAAGAGTCATTTTAATCTTCGCCGCATTTTCATGCAAGGTCAATTCTAGGTAAAACCCTTTTTATTTTAGAGCTCTAATTAAAAATGATTTCACATTAAAAATCTGGTTGCACTAAGCTAACTGTAATTAACAACTAGTAATACTCTATTTCACTACTACAAATGAAAAAAATGTATACTATGATCTCCCGGTTTATTATAAAATCTTTCTAGGCGTATCCTAATCTACTTTTAGTAATCTTTGAAAAATATTAAAGATTACACCTTCACGTTGTAAATATCTTTAAACTAGTCTTGAATAGTATTGAAAAAAAGGGTTACTAGACTTAAAATAGTGTCCATCAATAAGTAAATTTATTTCTATGTTTTCCTTCTGACACTATAATAAAGTTTATCATCATCATCATCATTATTCATTCATTCATTCATTCATTCATTCATTCATTCATTCATTCATTCATTCATTCATTCTTTCATTCATTCATTCTTTCATTCATTCATTCATTCATTCATTCATTCTTTCATTCATTCATTCATTCATTCATTCATTCATTCATTCATTCATTCATTCATTCATTCATTCATTCATTCATTCATTCATTCATTCATTCATTCATTCATTCAGTTAATTCATTCATTCACTCATGCATTCATTCATTCATTCATTCATTCGTTCGTTCGTTCGTTCGTTCATTCATTGCTTACTTCCTATTTTCTATGTAATCAGATTGCAATCCAGGGCTGTATGCGATAATAAGATTCAAAACTCGTATGGTAAAAAAGAACTTATTATTTTAAAGTTAAGGAAGTATATTTCCTATATCAATCTGTCAAACCACAAGAACTACGTGAAGCAGCGCAAAGATAACAACCAAAAATTAATCGATTTTTTAAATCACTTTTCTGCCCTTGTGATAGCATCTTCAGCTTACTTCCAATTTTCCACGATTTTCGAATCTCTGCTTTTACTGAAAATCTCAGTTGATTGTCTGGAGTTAGTATAGTAGTTAATAAGATTTGAATCTCCTCTGGTGAAAATGAAAAAAAAATATATCCACCTTCTCAATCAAACAGAAATATCTTCATCGCTTTCCGTGAAGCGGTGCATTGAATTTAGTCTGTTTAATATGTATACTAAATAAATGTATCTTTTTTTAAAAAAATTTAAAATCATTTATGACATCATGATATTATTTACAAGATTTGTACACAATATAATTTGCGTATATATTGCTATATGGAAATGTAGTCATACAATGCGAGACCAAAAAATGTAGAATATTGTCGTTGCAGAAACTGCGCATTTCAAAACAAAGCCACAAACTACAAATACTGACAAATGAAACATCTACTTCAATATGAATACTTTCTTAGCTTTCCAGCTAGTCACGAGAATACGTCCATCTGGTGCTGTTGCTATTCCAAATGGATGTGGTAAATGAGTGATAGATTTTCCAGTGAAGTGACCGTCTAACGTAAACTGCTGAACTCGGTTATTGTCACCATCACATACCAGAAGGTTACTGTACCTGTCTACAAGCATACCACGCGGCCAATTAAATTGTCCGTCTTGATTCCCTTCTGTTCCAAACTTGTATAAGAAAGTTCCTGACTGATCGAAAACTTTAACGCAATGATTGTTTCCATCGGATACGAGAAACATGTTTTTGTATGCAATGCAGCTAGTTGGACGGTTGAGTTTCTCTGGGCCGCTGTCTCCAAATATGGAAATAGTTTCTCCTTCCTTTGACAACACATGTATCCTATTATTGCTCCACTCGGTTACAACAATGCGTCCTTCATCGTCCAAACAAACACCAAGTGGATTCTTAAACTCTCCTTTTCCTGCACCACATTTTCCAAAGCTCATCACAACAGTTCCTGTCTGGATATTTATGTGTTGTATTCTATGATTCCACTGATCTGCAATTAGAATCTCGTTATCGTTTAAAAACGAAACGCCAGCTGGGTGGTTAAATTGTCCAGAATTTGATCCTTGACTGCCAATTTTCCTTAAACAGTTGCCTTCTTTTTCAAATACATAAGCACAATGTCCCTTGAAATCTGTCACAGCGATTTTGCCTTCCATGTTAACAGCGACACCGTGTAACCCTTGGGGCTCGTCTCCTTGAAAGAATTTTAAGTCCAACTCACCGACTACAACAAGTTCACGTTCTTTCACCTGCATAGTAAAAGGACAGGTCGGAAGTTTATCACCATTGATCTCTACTTCAATGCTGTAGGCGCCCGGTACTTTTGGAGTAAATTTCAGCTGAAGATTACCGTCTTCTTTCTCGCTAACCATCACATTTGTTACATCTTTAGCGGGTTCTATCAAAACTTCAACTTGATCTGTGAGATCAGCCTGGTTACTCAGCTCCCCCGCAGATGTTTTGGGGCATAACGTGAAAACTTCTTCTACACCAGCCTGGAGAGTTTGGTCAAGTCCTTCCAGAGTGGAATGAATTGCATTAGCTCCCTCGGTTGTGATATCGCCCAGTGTCAAGCCCTCTACAGAAGCAGCGGCAAATTTGACAAATGTAGTCTCGTTTTGTTTAGGAGCTTCAACTGTACGCAGCTCTTCAAATCGCTGCTTCAAAGTTTCCTTGTTCCGCATGATATCCGACCTGGAGCTTCTCTGCGACAGATTATTAGCAAACTCAACCGCTTGTTTCATTTGTTTGACCAGGGACTGCGCTTCCTGCATAGCCGAGTTCATTCTCTGGAGCCTAGTCAAGCGTGTATTCTCGAGTGATACAATCGCCTCTCGCTCGCGCTCTCGAATCTCTGCGATCATTTGTTCAGCAGCTTGCGAGACTCCACGTTTAGCGGTTGTGACATTTCGTTCCAGCTCAGAAATCGTTTCTTTAAATCGTTGAATCACTTCACTAAGCTCGCTTATCTTTTGCTTGATCATTTCAGCGCCTGACATGATGTTGGGTTTCTCGTCATGGGCTGCTTTGTCGAGGAAAACGATCTCGTGATTTCGGTGATCCGTGACTATGCAAATTTGGCAAACACAAGCTTGACACGAAAAGCAGAAGAATCTCGTGATTTCTTTCTCGTGGAACAGCTGTGAGCAAAATGGCTGTCGCTTCAGCAAGGCTTCGTAATCTTCTGCTTTAAAGATACATACAAACATTTAGATCACTTTACCTTTTAGTTAACTCTTTTATATCAATCTCGCCATTTTAGAGTAATTTTTACCTAGTTTTTATATTATAGCGTATTTTAAACTAAATTTTGTAATTTTAGATTGTTAGATTTTTAGCATTATTTTTAGTTCTCGATTGTATTTTATATTAGAGGGCCACTGGTTTGTCAGTTTTTTACTGTTATGTGTTTACCCTCTATAAATAAAGTTGATTATTATTATTATTATTAAACTCCTTTACTGGTGTGACTTTGTGCCCTTCGAACGATGCCTTTAACATTTCGTGTGCATTGTAACAGTCTGGGCACATAAATTGTCCACAGTCAAAACAATAGTACATCTGGGAGTTGGTTTTCCTACATTGGGAACAAGTAATGTTACTTCCATCGCCACTCCGTCGAACAGCAAGGAGACTCAACAAACTGTTGTGGAAGAAACTGCTCGGCAAACTTTTGAAGCGATTTCCTTCGGGCATATCTATTTGAGCTTGGCACTCCGGACAACGGAACTTTCCTTGTTTGTGGCTCGCTCTTGCATGATTCGACAGACACTTACAGCAAAATGTGTGAAGACATGATATAGTTTTGGGCTCGTTGTAGATATCGAGACAAATCGAGCAAGTAAGATGTTGCTTGAGGTTTTTCAAAAGGGACTCCATCGTTAGGCGTCGGTCAATAAAGCTTGCGACAAAACACAACAGCTTCAAGGAGTTTGAATTCTGAGAAAGCCGAATTAATTAACATTACAGCTGTCTGTCTGTGGCCAATCATATTTCAGAAAAGTTTTTTCGGTTATGCTGATGTTTTTCATCAGCTGCGTGTTAATAAAGGCGTTCAGTATTCGTAGTCTGCTGGGAGTCTTATGTTTATACAATTAAGCGATTCGGATGAAACTTGCGAGTTGCGATTTAATTTAATCGTGTAACGTTAAGAAAAGAAGTAAAACTTTCTCGAACTGAGACTTTTTCAAAACGCTTTATCCGTTTTATTTATTAGATATTATTTCTGCATGATTCCGAGAAAACAGGTAAATAAGATGTTGACTGAGGTTTTTCGAAAGGGACTCCATCGCTTGGCGTCCGTCGATAAAGCTTGCGAAACACACGACCGTCAAACTATTTTAGTTTCTGAGAAAACTGTATTGTGATTACTGCGTGCTTGTGGCCAATCAGCAGTCGTGGAAGTTCGTACTGAGCTTTCGAGTTTAACCTTAGGTCGTTCAGCAATGCTTGATCGTAGCCTGCTCAGATGTCTTTCATCAAAATAATTCAGCTATTTGAAAGTTGAAAGCTTTGATTAAATGTGACCGTGTTGCGAATTTGTAGCAGGCCTCAGAAGGAGCTTTATCCGTGATCGCGTGCTGTTGCTGACTAAAGCTCTTGCAAAACAGATAACCACCTCAAGGTATTATTTCAGATTCCGAGAAAACAGAGCTGATTAACGTCATGCTGTTTTTGGCAATCGAATTTCAAAGGTTGGCTGACCTCCATTGTCTAAGATTGTTGTTTTATCGCATATAATAAACCATTGTTGTCTGCTCGGAGCGTTGTTTTGATACGTTTACTGTGTTTTATTATTATTATTATTTTGGTAATATAGGTACGCAAAGCGTGCAAAGGCTAGTGCGGGTTGGCACTTTGATTTTTGTTGAGTATTGTGGCTAAATGCATATACAGTGGAGGGTGATTCAATGTATATTTTTGTTACAAGAGTAATGGATACCGCGCCTCACTCAGTTTAATAAGATATTTTGTTGAACCTCATGTACTAAATATCTGTTTGTACTATTATAACAAGAAGCAAAAAAAGCAAAAAAAAAAAAAAATACAAAGGAATTTTAGGGATTTAACTCTTGACCTAATTTCGCTCTTTCCACTCCTGCCTCAAGGTTTGTTTGCAGCCCTCCATTGTAAGATTATTGTTTTGTTATGTGGTCGGAATTCCGCGAAACTTTCGCCCCAGAAAGTGATTATCAAAACATTATTTGGTATAATATAGAAATACGAATAAATAATAAGCCAGTTTATTTAAAAAACTACCTTACTTCACGAATCAATAATATACATGATCTATATATAGTCGACTCCTTCAGCTACTTCCTAACAAAAAATAATAAAACCAACTTTCTTCAATGAGAAAGCCTCCGCCAGCCTATACCTTCACATCTAAAAACTAACAATGTAAGTGTTTCTACTACATCCCCTTCATTTTCAATTAAAACAATATCTTTAAAGTTAAAAAAAAATGTTACATCCCGTTCCCGAGTATTGACTGAGCCCACGGTCTTCGTCTCCAACGCCAACGTTGCTAAGCAACATGACGTCGTGTCATCGCGCCTCACTGGCGTGACTGTTTTCGGAGCCCTTGTGAGTCTTCTTGTTAGTTTTTTGAATGAACGAAAAAGCGGAAACTTCTTACGTGATTTGACGAATATTTTTAATCTACGGCTGTTAATCTCGCGACTATAAATGAAAGGAATATTTGTGTAATCGACTGGTTAGCTGTTGCTTGACCATGTCAACGTGACAGACGTGACATGAAAACGCAGGTAGTTCGATCGACGCCTGTTCAGAATCCATTTTGCTTTTAAGATTTGATGTCGATTCGTAATCCCTGAACTAAGAAAAGGAACTCGCGTTGCTTTTCGACCATAGGAGTTAATATTCCGCATGCTCGTGACCGTGTTTGGCCCATGACATCATATACGCTTTCCTTGAATGGACACTATGAATTTTTAATGTAACACAATGGACCCTGTAAGCGGCTAATCCTTCGCGTAGCAGAAGTCGATATTAAAATGAGCGCTGTGAAGTAATGCATGCAAAAAAAGCACTGCACAATTCTGCGATATTCGTAACATCATGATCAAATCGTTTAGAGAGAAGCCGATGTTATAGATGGCCCACCGTAGGACATAATCAAAGCCTCTTTGAGGCTACAACTACTTTGCGTAATGAAGTGCATGCATCAGTATAAGCCATAGTTAATAGAGGGAGACTGGTTATGAAAGCCGGCGAACTTCAAAGACCGAACTCTTTGTTGTTTTTTTGGGTATGTCACGTGATTTTGATGGTGCACACAGATTTTCAAGATGGCGGCCAGTCCATAGTCGTTTTGCGAATCGCCCGTCTTTTCTCTCGTTTTATCGAAAATCGAACGACTACATATTCAAACTTTGGCAAGAAAAGGTTTCCTGAGTCATGCCCGGTGTCAACTGTTCAGTTTATGGCTGTGGTTCATGTAGAAGAACTAAAGGAATCGGAATTTTCAAGGTGCCTTTGCCTAAGGATGATGCGCACAGATCATGGCGTGATGAGTGGCTAGGAGAATTAAAAAAAACCAGGGAAATCGACCTGGACTTCAGAAGACAAATCAAAGATGACAAGATCTACACATGCGAGAAGCATTTTGACCCCGAGGATATTGAAATATGTAAGTATGGTTTTATAAATTCTTCAATTGATGATTGGGAAGCCTCGAATCGTCGATATATAACAACACATGAGATCTGTAAAGTTAGCTCTCTCTCCTTTCCTCAAAAAAGCCTCATTTATGAATAACTATTTTCGTTCCCCTCTGTTATAGTTCCCTCTGAAAAAATGACTAAAAAGAAACTTCGATTCGGAGCGTTGCCGAAGCGCCAAATGCCAAGGAAAAGCCACCAAAGCAGCCAGCCAACCCCACGACATGAGCGCTCTGTGGTAAAAGATGTTGTGGAAACCACTGCCTCTACAACATTCTATAGTACTTTCCAGGAGTTTAGTCAGCGAGCAAAGAGTCTGAAAACAATATGTGACTGGATCTCGAAGTTCTCAGTGGACAGAGCTGTCTTTAAAAAAATGGCTGAGCCATATATGCTGCCACAGCTTGAAATAATCGTAGATGACAGCCTGGGATTTACTGTCAAAGTGTATGGTTGTTATTTGGTGGAGGACCACCCTCTGTACCTGCAGTACCGCCGATCGATGCAGAATGTTACAATGTCAAATTTAGTCAAAGAGCTAGAGGGCTATAAGCTGTGTAAACTTCAGCCAGAATGCAAGGGCACGCATGTTTCTCTCCTGGAAGACGTACGAAGGCTTCCAGCTTACTGTTCAATCTGCCATTGAATCTACCAAGTTCCTTCTTCAAGAGGGCATGGAGTATGTTCTGACGGAACGATTCTGTCAGGATCCTGTGGAAGAGTTCTTTGGTAAGCAGCGACAGCTCCGTAGACGAAGTGACAACCCAGACATAAGTCAGTTTGGGTACAACAGCAACACAATTAGAATTGAGAGGTCAATTTCATGCCAAAGTGGGAACACTCGAGGTAGGAAGGACAGGAAGAGAGCATGGGTGCAAGTAACAGATGAGAAATTGTCCTGTCGAAAAAAGCTCAAAGTTTAATTTAACTGTCGCTTGTGATTGCCTGGTAGGATTTATGTATCATTATCAGGGAACAAGTGAAATTAAATTGAGTGTTGCCAATAAGGCTTTCACAAAGTTAAATAGCAAAGAAGTGGCTGTCTGAGAATTTTGACATGTTTTTCTGATATGTGTAGCAAGGAATTATTTCACAACATGTGACAGTTTTATTACGGTTGAGCCCACAGAGAATATGAATCATATATTCGAGGCTTTATATTCTTAATAAAACTCTTACAGTAATTGAAGTAGAACATTGTTTTGTAAAAACTTATTTTTACAGCTATAATAAAATGTATAAAGTGATCACCCAGAGATCATCACATGATATCGTCAGTGTCTTCTGTAACAGTAACTGTTTTTTCTTTAACTACAATAATACATTACAAAACTTGAGAAATTAAGAACTGCTTATCTGAAAACCTGAGAATGCAAAATGTATCATCTGATCTATGCATTCCCTCCAATCATACCCAACTGGGAAAAATAACTAGAAAAGTCATAGTTAATGGAAAAATAAAAAATGGAATAAAAAATGGCTACATATGATTTTTCCTATCACTCCTGCCTTGGTTGTTGATCACTTTGGCTCCTAGCAATTTCCCTGCGTAAAGCTTTCGCCTTGGATTGTTTTGTTTGGATCTTATATTTTTGAATAACATCCTTAGCAACAGAAAATGCCCGAACCCGTACATATAACTTAACAATGCCATACAAAACCTCCTTGCTGACATGGATGTCTGGTTTAACATCTGCATCAGTAACCATCAAATTAAAATTGGCTAGTATATCACTGTCACTGATGGCCTTGTGTGTTATACCAGCTAGATCAACACCTTGCAAATCAACATTTGGTGTAAGTTGCCTAAACCAGCTCTCAGTCTTAAAAAAGATCTTCTGCGCAGGTCCTGTAATACTCCAGAGTCCACCACGATTTAAGCTTGAGATAAGTTTTTGATTGGAATCACCAGTGTGTTCCATCTTTCCTGCTTTTAGAAGGGCCATAGCTTGTTGACTTTCACTGCTACTGGCTCTTGCATGCTTTTTGTATAGTTTATGGAGAACATATCCTCCAAGATATTGGAGGCCAGCCATTTCTCTCTCTTTTAGAGCAGTTGTGGAGTTCATTGTTCCTGGGCTTTCTCTTTGCTTTTTACAGAAAGCAATTAAGCTATCAGCAACTTTAGTAGACAGAAGTGTCGCCGCGTTTCTCGATAGTCCACAGAAAAATCTCGTAGATTTCAGAGGCACTGTAGCATAATATTTGCTATAAAACTTCTCGAGGTTTCCATTCTTTAAGAAGTCATCATACAATGTCTTTAATGCAGAGAACTCATCAGTTCCTTCCAGGATCGGCTGATATGTATAGCTGTTCAGTTCATTCCTTAAACTTTCAGCAAAGACTTCAGCTGCGTTTATGCTACGAACTGCACTGGGCACGATTTCTTCCAGAAGGCTCGAGCTGAACGGCCGCAGAGATGCTTCACTTGCAAGGCGACTATGTTTAGCAACTCTGTGTCTTTCATAACCACCTCTTGTCTTGTACTTTTTGCCACACTCCTGACAAACAATTTCCTGCTTTTGAGCCTATAAATTAATAGAAAAAATCAAAACTTAAGTAGGACATTCCTTCTACTACCTCTTTCGAATTTTTGCAGCGAAGTTTGTTTACGATTTCTTCTAAGTCGATCACGGCATTCCTGCTAATTTACAAGACGTCACGATCCCAAATAAGCACAAACTAAACGTACCTCACTAACTGTTGATGTAAACTGCTCGTCTATTTCTTCGTCTTCTTCTAGAATGTCTAAAATGGTCTCAAAATTCTCTCCCCATACGAAAATTTCGTCTGCGCCGTCCGCCATCTTGTTTTGAGTGTGCACCTTCGCGGTCACGTGACTGGTACCTTCAACCTCTCAGCAACCTCTTTTGTTCAGGCCTTTGAAGTCCGCCGGCTTTCATAACCAGTCTCCCTCTATTAACTATGGTATAAGCAGAAGAGATGAAAATAGTTCGGTTTTGTTCCAAAAAGAAATTTCTTTCTTCTGTCCCTTCTTTAAACCTCTTAAAATCACACTCAAATCACTGCCCTGACTCCGGTGGTGAAGTTTTTGCAATTCATGAATTGGGTGACAATTCAAATTAATACGGCTACAGGCGAGGCAAGGTCAACTTCAGCTTGGTGACGTGGGTGTTTTTGATTTTCTAAAGCTGCAAGGATTGCGTAAGTATAAACCCGTATAATATGACTGTTAGGGCACAGCATTTCAAGTTCTGCTATCTCTTGTTGTTCTCGGCATAATTTCCCCCATCGGGGCAAAGGACAAAGAAAAGATAAAGATACCCGGTTGTTCGCCAATTAACACAGTCATCAAAAAAGTGCCTGAGTGTTAACTGCGAATCAATAATCAACATTTTGGCGAAGATTCGAGATGATTCACATTATTCGCCACCTCGACGTAAATTAAATTCCTTTGAATTTAGTCACGACGCTTTTCGAAACGTACGGTCAAAATGCAAACTTTGTAGTAACTGAAACGTAACTGAAGTTGTCAACCCCGTTTACGAAGACTACAAACGAATGGTAAATCAATTAATTAACCTGGATTATCGATCAAATCTAGAGCAAAAATATGCCTCTGTACTATCCCCCAAATATTTAAACAGAACACAATAGTGCGGTTTCGGTGCAAAACGATACGTAGCAGGGGAGGCAAAGGGAAGACGCGTTTAATACAAATTTAATGCATAAATTAAAAGGAAGGGATCTAACAGGACAAAAGCCCCATCTAAACTCGCAAAATAGTCGTAAAAAGGGCGGTCCCGGAGAAGTTTAATATGTCGCAGTATAGTGCCGTCTCCCTGCTCTATGCCTGTAAGGGGCCAAGTATTTTGGACCATTGTTACTCGCAATGATCTACATCGTGCCAGCTGTTTGCTTTTAGTTCTCGGTTTTCTCGGCTTTTTATGATTTAAATATGGATTATTCTACGTTGTTTAATCGTACTGGTAATTTTTCTACTTGGTGATACAAAGCCGTTGCTCCGGAACTACGAGGAGTTATCCCCGCCATAATTGTCTTTTCATTTAGTGTTTTCCTTTTTATTGTAGCAGCTGTCATTTCTCTTTAGTCGTTTCTCTTCCGTGCGCGAAAGGGACACTGTGAAATTATGCCGTAAGTTCTATCAAATACGGTTATGCCGAATTTAGAATGCTCCCCATTTCGTAGAATTTGGGGACACAATAGAGCAGAGTTCAGCAAGCCAAATTTGACAGAATTTGGTCCCTCGAATTTTGCGAAATTCAACTCACTGAGCTCTCAAACATACTTGTTAGCGGTTTTGCTTAAAGTGCAAAGGGGGCGGTCACTCAGCCCAAAGCATGGCCGCCACTGCGGTAGAATGAGGTGAAGCGCGCGAATGTTATTGATGTAGTTAGATTTTTAGAGGGTGGCAACCACGACTCCGGTACGTTTGATTATACAGTTTTCAGGTTAGATCGGGTGTTAAATGTGCTCATGAGATACTTCCCGGGGATACTTGGACGCGGAAGGTATCTGAGCTCACGTTCGTGAAGCGAGAGAAGCGGTTACGAACTCTAACCATAGTACAAATGTATTTCAGGCAGGCTGTATTTTTACTCGGCAGTGTGGACTGCCAAAGTTAGACGTTGCTCAAGGACATGTACAATTTCTTGTAGAATGTCGATTTAACACTCCACAAATGGCTTCATTTCTGGATGTTAGTCAACGAGCAGTTGAGAGACGTTTACGTGAATTTAACTTGAATATCAAATTCACCGCTTCTCTGAAAAGACTAACAGCCTTATCTGTACATTTATCATTCACACTGTCAGACATCATCCAGTCAAAACTTCCAAAACACGAACCTCTTCGTGCACACATAACACAATATACTGAGTGACCGCTTCTTTTACACTTTAAGCAAAACGGCTGACGAGTATGCGCGAGAGCTCAGTTAGTTAAATTTTGCAAAATTTGAGGGACCAAATTCTGTTAAATTTGGCTTTCTGAATTCTGCTCAAATTGAGCCCCCAGATTCTACGAAATGGAGGTATTCTAAATTCGGCATAACCATAGTTCACTATTTTGATAGAACTTAATGCACAATTTCACAAAATGTGCCTTTGGCGGAAAAGAAACCACTAAAGCGAAATGACAGCTGCTACAATAAAAAGAAAAACACTACTTTAAAATAAAAAGACAATTATGGCGGGGATTACCCCTCATAAGGAACTACGTGTTCATGATTTGATGATCAAGTTTTAAATGAGTTATCTTTCAATTTGTCTCACCGTTGCCTTTTTCATCAATTTATTTCTGTATCCTTACATTTATTAGAAAACAAAGTTGAGAACTTGTGTTTAGCCTGTAGTATTTTCGTCACATGCTAATGCAGAAATGCCGTCGGAATTGCGAGTAGTTTGAATAACAAGAAGATATTTTGCACGAGATGTATTTGTTTCCGCCTGAAGTATGAAGGTTTTTTTTTTAAAGTTTTGCTGAGCTTTCGGGTTTTTGAAAATCCTAGGTTGGTTGCAAGGTTGGGCAAATAAAGCGCGTTTGATATTAAAATAAAACATTAGAAATCCATGTTCCGGTTGTTGTTAATCTTTAGAAACAAAAGCATTCATCTTTGCATATTAACAACATTTTTGACATAAGTTTATACGAAATCTCGAACTGAAAAGTTCTTCGTGCTATAAATAAAATGAAATCACTGATTGACGAAACAATATTATGCGACTCTTTCTATCACTAAATTGTGTTTCTAAGCAATTTGTGTGCTGTTTTTGGTCAATATATTCTAGCATTGGAAGAAAGGAGAATCGATCGAGTTCAAGCGCGTTCGACTCGTTTCGAATATTTGCTCAAAAACAGCTTCCGCTCACATTCTAGCTCGCCGTCATCATAGTATGATAGTATAACAATGTTTATGTGTAATGAAATCGCACATACCTTGTTTCTATACGGAGTTACCAGCTTGATAAAATAGTATGACAATTTGACTTGCCGCCATTGATCCTTGAACACATTTCAGGCCTTGTGAGCGCGTTCAGTGCACTGGGCACTAGGGTACAGGAAAGACACAAACGGGGGAGGGTACGTTGCATTCTCGTCCCCATAGCCCTTTTCGCCTTTTCTTAGCCGGCTGGGGCGCCGGCTAAGAGAAGCGAAAAGGGCTACGAGAACGAGAATGGATACGTTATTTTTTTTACCGTACATTTGGCTTCACTTTTTGGGTTTAAATCATTTTCCTTTCGCTGTTATTTTTATATATCCTACCAGTGGAAAGAAGGAAAGAATAAGGAAGAAAATCATAAAAGGTAACGCAAAATTAAGCTCAATCACGCTGTTAATTTTCAGGGAAATGCGCAGTGCTGTGCTTGGTTACAACAACTTAAACAGATATGATATCATCTTGGACACGTGTGATTTAAAAGACAGAAACGGCTCACCGTACTGACAAGGGAACACCGGTCGCGGGGGGGTCTCCATGCACTATGCCTTAAGCCAAGTATTTCGGTCTGTTTTTATCGCAATGACCTACATCTTGCCAGCTATTTGCTTTTTTCTCAATTTTTTTGGGCTCCTTGCACTATGCCTTAAGCCAAGTATTTCGGTCTGTTTTTATCGCAATGACTTATATCTTGCCAGCTATTTGCTTTTTTCTCAATTTTTTTGGGCTCCCTGCACTATGCCTTAAGCCAAGTATTTCGGTCTGTTTTTATCGCAATGACCTACATCTTGACAGCTATTTGCTTTTTTTTCTCAATTGTTTTGGGCTTTTTATCAAGTAAATATTAATTGTACTGTGTTTAATCGTATTAACATTCTTCATGACCTGTGATCCATAGTATCGCCCCAGACTTTCCGAGCTAGCTTGAGGTTTGACTCTCAATCATTTCAAACAGTTTCTCTTCATCACTCTATGAACCGCGTTCATTGTTTCCGCTTTCTAATATAAAATTATGTTGTACGCGTGTTTCTTATATTCACAACTCAATTTACGACTATTTTGCAGAATGGTATAGCAATGTAGCCTAGCAGTTGGTATGGATTTCTTTGTCCCTCCTGTTAAACAACTGAATTTATGCATTAAACCTAGATTAAACGCGTCCTACTCTACCTCCCCTTTTAGACTCGAAGAGGCCTTTGATTACGTATTGCTTGTTGCAAACTCTAGTTCACATGGCTCCTTTTTCCCCTCTTCCTACAAGTCCTCCTGTTACCAGTGCACTGTGCACACTCCTCATCAAGAGACCTTCCTACTGTACCTACAGATCTACCCAATTTACATGACAGTGTTCCAGGGGGGAACAGTGCCGGTGGTGAAGATGTGGACTTTGATGACCTTACTAGAAGATTTGAGGATCTCAAAAAGAAGAAGTAGTCTTGATACGTTATAGAGTTTCACAACGAATACACACTCACAGTTTTTCAAATAAATTTTGTTAGTTACTGATCAGTCGCCTGTTTTTACGGCACGTTTTCTTTATGCGCGCAGCTCTTCCTTCTGTCATCAGACACTTCTTGTTTGCAGTAGTGATCACTGTCCAATTTCTCCTTTAACAATACATTGTCCAGTATATAGGTTATGAGAATTAAGCAAATGATCAATCATAAAGATTGAATTGTCTTTGATATATCTGAGCAAAATCTCCCAACTACAACTAGAAGTTAAGTATGGAGACTAACAAGGAGAATTCAATCACAGGGAGTTACACGTTTCAACCCTTATGGGTTTCTGCTAGTAGTTTTTTTTGTTTAATTATTTTAAAAGAATTTATGGAAAAATGTTTGAGGAATATGTGACATGACATTAACACAAGCCCTAATATAGGCGGACACCACGCTGTAACATTAGCCCTGTGTCAGGACAGAAAACCATTGAACTCCGTTTGACGTAATGTTTCTGCCAATTTTACAATAAAACCTTGATGCCGGGCTTGATGGGGAGTCTGGGAAGCATCGTCCTCTCTTGAATAACTTTAACCGGTGCTACAAGCACCTGGAGTATCAAATACAGCGGGCAAGCTCGGGTCGTCGTCTAGTGCCCGTAATAGCAAGAGTCCGTAATAGCGGGGTGTGAGAAAAAAAAAAGTGTCATTAAAATGCGCTAAACAATATAGACTATGGCGAGGTTATCGACAGTAAATGAGGGCTTAATCTCTCCTAAAGAGTGTGGAAGCTAAGGCACACAGGGCGCAAGCTGACGTGAAAAAAAGCCACTGAAGTCTGTTGTACAGCTACTGAATAAATTATTGCAAAAAAGGAATATTCCAGAACTCTTTTGAAGTGCGTTTTATCAAATAACGAACAACAGACTACAATTTTATGTAATTCAGTATGTTACATGCGAAGTTCATGATGTCCGCTTTATCCTGTCTAAACAATGAAACGTTATTTTAGTACCAGGAAAGTGTCCATAATTATGTCGTAAGTCATTTTCCAGTAAAACCTCTATAGCTTTAGCTATAGATTTGACACGACCGCCCCTAGAAACGAGTGCCTGGGAGGCTACTGTAGGTTTGGCCAGGAATCTGGAATTTGTCTAATCTCCTTTGCAGACGCTGCCAAGGAGCACCTGGAGCAAGAGGCCGTAATAGCGAGTGTCCTTTATAGCGGGATATCCACTGCCTTCCATCATCTCAACGGACATCTCATTGTTATTGTGACTGACAATGTTCAGCGAAAAAATTACAATGCATTTAACTAGCTTTATATCATAGGTTTTGTAGAGTTTGCGTGTTGCTGAAAATCTAAGTGCAGTAAACAATGCCTCGCGATGAGTATTGCGCAAATGATACTGCTATGAACAAAATGCTTTTCATATGCGGTTGTCTAACACATAACAGCCAAAACGTGGCTTAGGCCATTGCCCGAATGCATAACTTTAATGGGAGGACGTACGGGTTGGGGGGGGGGGGGGGGGGGGGATGGCGGGAAGCGGGATTCCTATGGTGGTAGGAGCCGGGACAAATTGAGAAAAATATTGCAACATTTCGTAATATTTTGCAATGGAAATGGGACAAAGAGTAGGGAACCACTGCGGAAAGGGGTGGAAACCTGAAATAAAAGGTACGGGAAGCGCGAGGCTCGGACCCCCCTGTCCTCCCTCCCCCGTCTTTGCTAAAGCGGCTGATTCTGCAAGGCGCTGTTGAGAAAGCATAGCGAAGGTAAATAGAGTTGCTCAGATTGAATTAAAACATACTTATAAGTCAAGGTTAAAACTGTTTAATTGTAGAGCACATTAAAAATCATAGTGCGCTTAGCTGTTACACATTTATCTCCTCTCCAAGGCTTTCAAAATGTAATAGAGCATCACTGCGCGATTTATTATAAACACCTGACCAGAATTATCTTCCACTAATCTATCATTTACGGCAGCATGATACTATTTACTAGATTTGTTCCCAATATAATTTTGGTATATATTACTATATAGGGAATTGTGACGTCATACAATTCGAGGCCAAAAAATGCAGAATATTGTCATTGAAGAGACCGCGCATTTTAAAACAGAGCTATACAGACTACAAATAATGACAAATGAAACATCTACTTCAATGTGTATACTTTGTTAGCTTTCCAGCTAGTCACGAGAATGCGTCCATCTGGTGCTGTTGCTATTCCAACAGGAAGTGGTAAATGAGTGAGAGTTTTGCCTGTAAACTGTGTAAAGCGACCGTCTAACGTAAATTGCTGAACTCGGTTATTGTCACTATCACATACCAGAAGGTTACTGAAACTGTCTACAAGCATACCATGCGGCCACTTAAATTGTCCGTCTTGTTTCCCTGGTGTTCCAAACTTGTATAAGAAAGTTCCTGACTGATCGTAAACTTTAACGCAATGATTGTTTCCATCGGATACGAGAAACATGTTTTTGTAAGGAATGCAGCTAGTTGGACGATTGACTTTCTCTGAGCCGCTGTCTCCAAATATGGAAATAGGTTCTCCTCTCTTTGACAACACATGTGTCCTATGATTGCTCCACTCGGTTACAACAATGCGTCCTTCATCATCCAAACAAACATCAAGTGGATTCTTAAACTCTCCTTTTCCTGCACCATATTTTCCAAAGCTTTTCACAACAGTTCCTGTCTGGATATTTATGTGTTGTATTCTATGATTACCTTGATCTGCAATTAATATCTCGTTGTCATTTAAAAACGAAACCCCAGCTGGGTAGTCAAATTGTCCAGAATTAGATCCTTGGTTGCCAATTTTCTTCAAACAGTTGCCTTCTTGATCGAAGAGATAAACACAATGTCCTTTGTTATCTATAATTACCATTTTGCCTTCCGCGTTGACAGCGATTCCAGAAAATCCTTTGGGCACGTCTCCTTGAAAGAATTTTAAGCCCAACTCACCAACTACAACAAGTTCACGTTCTTTCACCTGCATAGTAAAAGGACAGGTTGGAAGTTTATCGCCATTGATCTTTACTTCAATGCTGTAGGCGCGAGGTACTTTCGGAGTAAATTTCAGCTGAAGATTACCGTCTTCTTTCTCGCTAACCATCACATTTGTTACATCTTTAGCGGGTTCTATCAGAACTTCAACTTGATCTTTGAGATCAGCCTGGTTACTCAGCTCCCCTTCAGATGTTTTAGGGCATAACGTGAAAACTGCTTCTACACCAGCTTGGAGAGTTTGATCCATTCCTTCAAGCGTTGATCGGTTTGCGTTTGCCGTTGGAATTGTCTCAATGAAACCTAGTTTCAAGTCCGCTAAGGAAGCCGCGGTAAATTTGACAAATGTAGTCTCAGTTTGTTTAGGAGCTTCAACCGTACGAAGCTCTTCATATCGCTGCTTCAAAGTTTCCTTGTTCTGCATGACATCCGTGCTTGAGCTTCTCTGTGACAGATTGTTAGCAAACTCAACAGCTTGTTTCATTTGTTTGACCAGGGACTGCGCTTCCTGCATAGCCGAGTTCATTCTCTCGAGTCTCATCACGCGCGTAGTCTCGAGTGATACAATCGCCTCTCGCTCGCGGTCTCGAATCTCTGCGATCATTTGTTCAGCAGCCTGCGAAACTCCACGTTTAGCGGTTGCAACATTTCTTTCCAGCTCAGAAATCGTTTCTTTAAATTGTTCAATCACTTCACTAAGCTCGCTTATCTTTTCCTTGATCATTTCAGCGCCCGACATGATGTTAGGTTTCTCGTCGTGTGCTGCTTTGTCGAGCAAAACGATCTCGTGATTTCGGTGATCCGTGACTATGCAAATTTCGCAAACACAAGCTTGACACGAAGAGCAGAAGAGTCTCGTGATTTCTTTCTCGTGGAACTGCTGCGAGCAAAACGGCTGTCGCTTCAGCAAGGCTTCGTAATCTTCTGCTTTAAACTCCTTCACTGGTGTGACTTTGTGCCCTTCGAACGATGCCTTTAACATTTCGTGTGCGTTGTAACAGTCTGGGCACATAAATCGTCCGCAGTCAAAACAATAGTACATCTGGGAGTTGGTTTTCCTACATTGGGAACAAGTCATGTGACTTCCATCACCAGTTCGTCGAACGGCAAGGAGGCTCAACAAACTGTTGTGGAAGAAACTGCTCGGCAAACTTTTGAAGCTATTCCCTTCGGGTAAATCGATTTGAGCTTGGCACTCCGGACAGCGGAACTTTCCTTGTTTGTGGCTCGCTTCTGCACGATTCGACAGACACTCACAGCAGAATGTGTGAAGACATGATATGGTTTTGGGTTCGTTGTAGATATCTTGACAAATCGAGCAAGTAAGATGTTGCTTGAGGTTTTTCAAAAGGGACTCCATCGTTAGGCGTCGCTCTGTTAAGTTTGCGAAGAACAACTGCGTCAAGATATTTTAGTTTCTGTGAAAACCATATAAAAATGACGTTACAACTGTCTGCTTTGCCAAGACATGCCTGTCGCCAATCAAATTTCTTAAAAGGTTTTACTATTCTGAAGTTGTTCATCCGTTGCATGTTTATGAATGCATGTTTGTAGTCTGCTGCGAGACTATTTTTAAACTTGCGGGTTACGATTTAATTTAATCGTGTCACCGGCGTTAAGAACGGAGAGGGATTTTATATATAGTACGGTGTCGCCAAGTAACCGCAACCCTTTAGTTCCTTCAAGATATTTTTTTTACAGATTTCTAGCAAACAGAATTGTATTCTGCCGCAGCTATATGCTTGTAGCAAATCAAAACTCAATAACAAGTTTGGTCAAGCATTTCATGTTTAATAATGCAAGAATGTACCCTGCTGTGAGCTTTGTTTTTGGACAATTAAACTTTTTTTTTAACTTCGAGCTACGAAGTAATTAGTTTGAGCTTTTTCAAAGGAAGACTCCAGCGCTAAAATGTCACTTAGTGCCTTCAAAATCACAACACGACACGACCGCCTGAGGGTGTAGTTTAAGATTTCACGAAAACAAAGTCAGTTTCAGTCAGTAACGAAAAGAGAGACTGTTTTAAAATCATCAATCAGACCAAATAGCTTTGCTTTCCTCTCATGTGAGATAATGTTGCTCAATTCTTGCAAACAATAAATGTGGTATTGAATGAAGCGAAAAGGAAAGGACGAGAACTGACTGAAACTGACTAAGCACTTTCTCTCCCCAGTCCACCGTCTAGACTTTCTAGTCCTTTCTCTTTTCTTGCATTTTATCGGTTTCTCTAAAGTTTGACAGGAGAAACAGGATTACATTGATGAAAACAAATAAATATACAAATTAAACGAAGTCCAATAAAGTGAAATGCCCTTGGATTTGTAGTGTTCTTTCTTTTGATTGGTTACAAGAGTCACGTCACGCGCCAATAAGTGACAGTCTCCAAATGAACTACATGTGCGCATTGCCGCGTTCTTTGCTATGAGCTATCCAAAAATTTCGAAACAAATCTCGTTCCAGGGTTTTCTCCCTCACGTCCTATCAAGGTTGTTTCTACAACTGATGTTATATGGTCTGTTTTATTGTTTCGACACTTTTGTATGAATACACGTGCACTATTATAGTTTTAATACTAATATTTAAGTATTAAATATTGGTCGTTACTAAATAATTGGTTGACTGAGTAATTAATGTTCGTGCGTGGTACTATTTTAAAGAGAACTCTTGAACACTTTAAAGGCAACAGTGATCGAAATCTTTCTTCCTCTTATAGTGTTAATACATTACCAGCATACAGGTCATGAGAATTTAGCAAGTCATCACAAAGGACAAGTTACAAGCACTTTAAGCATAAGTTAGAGCATGAACTTAACTTGTTAGATTTTCCAGTAGCATTTCTCAGTAAGACACTACCTCTCTGGAACCTCTATTTTCATTTGCCCGCTGTAAACACTACCTCTATTGTTATTCAGGGCTAGGGGCATTGTTATGACCTGTTATCTATTGTTTTAAGAACAAAAGAAGTAACTAGTTCCGAGAGGTAGTGGGCGACCCGGATTTCTATCCGCCAAGGGGGCGAGAGACAAAAAGAGAGATCAGCTTGCCGAAAATTTGCCGATGCTTATTGACCAATCTAAAATAATACGAGCACTCCGACTTTTGTCGTCGGCATCAATATAATGATCATGACCTGCTCGGTGCATACTCGGAAATGAAAATCCGATTAAAAAACTGGCTTGTTCTACCAATCTCATAACAATACATCGCCATCAATTCAAAGTGCAGCGGACACCACGATGGAAAATTAGCCCTGCATCAAAAAGCTCTTGAACTTGACGCCATGTCTGTGCCAACTCTGGTGGAGGTTCTTGAACGTAACGAGTATTATTGCGCAAATAATACTGCTAGGAAAAAAAAAACGTTTTCACACGCGAGTTGTAAAAGACTTGATGTTACTTAGAGTCGAACACCGAAGATCAAACTGGAATAAGAGACTGGTTCTACAAGGTGTTGTGTTGCTGTTGTTGTTTTTTCTCTTCATTTTTTTAATGAGGGTAAATTGGTTGCGCAGTTTTTGTTGCTGGAATGTTGGCTCACTCTAATTCATTACTACCCTTTTCTAATTCCCATTCTTACTTAGAAGGAAAAAGATAGAACGTTTACAGTTTACGGACTAAAATCATTGGCAACAACAATCTCGTCACCAGGACTATCCGTGTGATGCCCCCGATCAAGGAAGTAGACACAACAGAATTCATTCAAAGCTCACTCACCCAACCCGTCCGCTTTCAAGTTTAATTACGAAACAAAACAGTTGAAAAATTAAGTTTGTGCAATATTAACCCTTTAAGCCCCAATATCCACATACAAATTCTCCTCACTGATCTCCACACATTTTCTTAAAGTATTACAATGGAGACTTTGTTAGAAGATTAAAGCAATTTCCCTTTGGTGATTTATTTTGCCAATTCTTGTAACCTTCTTTGTTGATTATGTGTTGATGCTGTGAGGAGAAATTAGATGTTGGTCACTCTTGGTTAAAACTGTTTTATTGAAGAGCTTTAAATTGTTTGTACACAAAAAATCATGTAGTACTGCTAAGCTGAACACATCATCTCTTCTCACAGACTTACAAAAAAACAATACTTGCTTCAGCCCACTACGACAAATAAAAAAAAACTAGATCTACTTTCCCGATTTTTCTCAAATTCTCCAGATTTATTACAAAAAACTTAAAACCAAAAAGTGATTTGCTAATCTATATATATTACCTATTAAACTTTCCCTCAACAAAAATGATGCTAAAATGCCGCGAACCGCACTTGAGATAAGCTAAATGCTCCGAACACCTTTAAAATAGCGCCTCTAGAGCCAAATATTGAAATTCCTAGCCAAGTAAATATAGTGGGGTTGAATTTACCGAAAGTGCAGTTGTCGTGCCAGTTTTAATGGATTAAGTAGACAATCTGATTCAAAACTTGTATAGCATAAGTCAAGAGAGCTTATTAATTTAAAGTTAAGAATAATATATAGATTTAGGCAGGCCTAAAAGCGGAGCTCCTATTTATTATTTTTTGCTTGAGTTTGCACTGTTTCCCAATTTATACGTAGCCACACTATTTCTAAGCGTATACGGTTGCCCATATAGGTAAATGTCGTTGCACTTGATTGGGTTCCTCATGCACGTACGCACGTAGGCGCACACATCAAATTTTAGTGTAAAGACTTTTCATAACTCTAAGGGTAATTCAATGTAAAAAGGACCTTGATGAATGCGAAGAAATTTGTTTTGATTTATTTCAAAACAGTCAAGGCAAAAAGATCAACTCAAGGCACTGAACAAAGTGAACTCGTGGCTAAACAAAATGAACTCACGCCAAAACAAAGAGAATCACAGCGGCAAAACTAACTCAGCAAATTCATTGGGAGCCGATTTAAGTCATTTTTAAGCAGTTTTTTGTGTAAGAATTGTGACAGTTTGTGATTTAGGAAGTGGTGCTCGCTGTCTAATAAGCTTACAATGTAGTTTTGAACCATCTTGGTTTGGTTGAATGATTACTACGCTGCATGTTTTATCGTACACATTGCTAAATACCCTAGAGAATTTATGCATAGAAGTGAATGAATTTCCTTCGTTTCTAACAGGCAAATGTGCATTAGGAAAAGTCTGAACTCACTCATCCAAGCACAGGCAACTCGCAATATAAAAAACCGGCGTAAATACTCGTTTACGAATCTAAAAATTCATCACGCGTACGAGATTTCAACACACTCACCAAAATGACAAAAATGCAAGCGAGTGAAATAGAGCAATTGGATGATAAATCGTTTAATCGTTGGTGTGAAGTATCGTTGCCGAAGGTTTACTCGTTTTTTGCTTTGATTTGTTTGCGGGATTTTTCTGTAAATGTAGCGCGAAATCATGTTTTTGTAGCTCAACAATTGAATATTCTTTTCAAAATCCAACGATGAACCTCACAGTTAACTCCACTAACTAAAAAACACAATATTTAAAACGAAACATTTAATGGCGAAAAGTGTACAAAGGTGATTAAAGCTAAGAGGTTTGAAAGCAGCCGTTTTAACGAAATTTAAGCGGTTTAATTAAGCTTATAATTGACGGGAAGATCTGAAAACCGACACAACATCGAATTCGCTCGTAAATGAAGTATAAACAGATTCTCATAACAAAATGTGTACATTTACGTTTGTTACCTCATATTTTAAGAAGACTAGTAAATTCTGCAGGGCAAAGCTTTCAAACCAGCCAAATAACATCGGAGACGAAGCAACGAAAACGGTAGTTTCGTCCAATGTTCGTAATAAACTCACACCACCGACATATGCATAATCTGAATTATCAGCGAAGATCAATATCTTTCTTCCTTTCGGTGTAGCTTTTAACAGTCTTTTATCCGTCACTTCAGTCAACTTGACCGGCTCTGAGCTCACTTTTATATTAGCTTAGACCTCAGTTAATTTTCCAGTCTTGGTCAGCCGCAGGAACCGACGACAGTGCTTCAACTCTCGCTGTTTTTGACTCGTACTTGGTCCGATATATCATGTTAAAGTCAACAATTATTTCGGATCTTCCCGTTAAGAGGTTATCCTAAATCACTTGGCATAAGTTTCCATGCTGCAGATAAGTAAATAAAGCGAAAAATTTTCACGAAGATCTATGTCCTCCAGCACGCTTTCTTGCCGTCTTTCAATTCAGCAGTAGCAGTAAACAACGTGCAAACCAGTTTGCCGCCTTTTCATACAATCGCTTCGTTTAAGTTGAAATGAAATGTCCAGATCGTTTTTTTAACAGAAAAAACTTTTTACTATAGATCTAGCCATGCCTAAAAGCTGAGCTCCTCAGTTATTAAGACGGAATCCGCCAGGACTTCGAGTAGTTGTTGGACAAAATTATGTACCAAAATTATTTACACCTTATTGCAAGCTTTTGTGTTACTGCTTCAAATATCTTATCAAAAGAAATCTTTTCTAACAACACCAAACATCGAAAACCAATCTCGAAGTTCCGCTGAATTCCACTAAATCGCTTAAAAGACGCGAGCTTTTGCCAATAGCTTGTGAACATTAAATTTCATTTTCTCAGGCTCTGATAAGAAATTGTTGTACCAAAATTATTTACACCTTATTGCAAACTTTTGTGTTACTGCTTCAAGTATCTTATCAAAAGAAATCTTTCCTAACAACACCAAACACCGAAAACAAATTTTGAATTTTCACTGAATTCCACTGAATCGCTTAAAGACGATTTTACAAAATGGCTGCACCGGAGAATTTCCCTATAGCTTGTGAACTTTGAAATTCATTTTCTAAGACTCTGAAAAGAAATTGTTGTTGGTGTTATCAGTGATAATTACTTACATCTTTACCTTTTATTTAGGGTAGAAAATAACGCAATAGGATTTAAATTATTCTGGTACTCGATTTTTGTCCAACTTAAATAAATATTACTCGACTTCCTGGTGGATTCCGTCTTAACTTTGCCCATTATTTAAATCTGAATTAACGCGATGATCAAAAAATTTGTAAAAAACTAGGACTTGAGCCCGCGATCAACTAGAAACCATCATCTGGTCAGCGGTTAACTTCACAAAAACACGTAACCTCGATGAGCTCCACATGTGAGCCCGCGATATGGCCACGTGATACTGGTCAGCGGATAGCTTGATTTGACAGCTGTCAATTGATCAAAGTTGTAAGCTCTGGTTACGTACGTAAGTAGGGATAAGTAGAGGTGGCATTTATCTGCTCCCCATCTCCCTCGGCGGCCTATTCTCCTCCGCCCACCCCCGGTCGGGATGCCTTAGGACTCCACTCCCCCTCCCCGAGAGTCTGTACGCGCGGGCGGACGGGCGGACGGCGTACGCAACCAAATTTTCTTGGCCTCATGGGTTTACCAAAAATTCTTACCCATGGTGCTCCGCTGGCGCGCTTCGCGCGCAGGAGCTCCGCTATAATACACTTCCTTTCTTAAAAAATTCAAACTACTCAAACCAAAATAAGTTACTACATTGCTTTCCGTGAAGCGGCACAACGATCACACTGTCTGATAACCAGACAAAATCTTTAGGATAATATCCTGTGTAGTTCACGTTTACATCTTGTTTTCAAATATTGGTGTAATCATTTACGATATCACGACATTATTACATCCATTTTGAAATCACTGGTGATCCTTGCAATCTGATTGGCTCTCAGTAGTGCGATTTATTCACGAATCGCACTATTTTTTACTCTAAATCGCATCTTTTTCCCAGCCAATGAGAAAGGAACACTAAAACAAAACAACCAATAAGATTTAAAGGCTTGTTCAAAGTTACCAATCAAATTGCAGGAAAATGAAAGACAAAGAAAGCCATTGTGGCGAATTTTGCAACTTTTCTTCCCAAAAGTTTGCTTTATTTAAAAAAAAAATGGCTAAATTTAATTACTTACAGTTTCCGAATGACCCTAATGAGCCTTCAGGCTGAAGACCTGCATTTAGGGGAGTTTCCAACGTTTAGTCTCTATTTTGAAGAATATTTTATTCAACATCTGCTCAAGATCCGTGTGATCCTGAGTCCAGCAAAACAGAAGCAAACGAAAACCACACAACAGCAAATCCAGAACCAGCACAAGAAGTAGATGTTTCCAGGTTTCCTGTAGTTTCAAGCGATACAATGCAAGAGCTTAAGTCTATTGCTGTGAATAAAAATACGTCCCGCTCCACAAAACAATGTATGAATGTCTTCACAAGCTGCTGCTGCAGTCCCGCCATCTTGAAAATGTCACTATTCAAACAATGGCGCCGGAAGAACGTGGCAAGGCCCTCAGTAAGTTCTCCGTCGAGGTCAAATAAAAGGACGGAGATGATTACCAGCCGGAATCCCTTAAAATCATGCAGAGTGCCACTGAACGGTACTAAAGGAGAAAACTATCCACTGAGCATCGTGCGATCGAGGGAGTTTCACAACTCACAAGAAATCCTCAATGCGAAGGCAATTTCTCAACCACAACCACAGAAGAAACGAAGGACTTGATGATTGAGTCAGATGACGACGGTGGAACTTTGAATTGCTGAATTTTGAACTGATTGAGCTTTGAATTAAATTGAATTGAATGAACTTTGTATCTGAACTGCTTGAATATTTCCTTGAATGAAACGTGTTTTTCCTTTGTTACGCTCGACTGAGTTTTTGACACATGAGATGTAAAAGCGTTTCCGGTTCCGCTTTCGTTTACAAACCGGCTACTGGATCATTAAAATGTTGGTGCTGACTAAAATCCTGCAGTCATGGGGCGATTAAATCGTGCGATTTCAAAATGGATGTAATAAAGTGGTAATTGAACTTCGTGTCGTGCAATTTTGGTCTGAAATCATACTTGTGATTTCAAATCGAACTCGAGCTACGCGCTCGTTCGATTTTGAAATCACGCGTATGATTTCAGACCAAATTGCACTCCACTCAGTTCAATTACCATTATTTATTTACTAGATTTTTTCATATTTTAATTTGGGAATATATTGCTATATGAAAATGTGACGTCATATATTCAACAGTCGAGACCAGAAAATTCAGAATATTGTCATTGCAGAGGCCGCGTATTTCAAAACAGATCTACAAACTACAAATACGGACCAATGAAATATCTACTTCAATATGTATACTTTGTTAGCTTTCCAGTTAGTCACGAGAATACGTCCATCTGGTGCTGTTGTGATTCCAGTAGGATGTGGTAAACGAGTGAGAGTTTTGCCTGTGAAGCGACCGTCTAACGTAAATTGCTGAACTCGGTTATTGCCCCTATCACATACCAGAAGGTTACTGTACCTGTCTACAAGCATACCACGCGGCAAGTTAAATTGTCCGTCTTGATTACCTTCTGTTCCAAATTTGTATAAGAAAGTTCTTGACTGATCGAAAACTTTAACGCAATGATTGTTTCCATCAGATACGAGAAACATGTTTTTGTAAGGAATGCACCTAGTTGGACGTTTCAGTTTCTCTGGGTCGCTGTCTCCAAATATGGAAATAGTTTCTCCTTCCTTTGACAACACATGTATCCTATTATTGCCGAACTCGGTTACAACAATGCGTCCTTCATCATCCAAACTAACATCAAGTGGATCCCAAAACTCTCCTTTTCCTTTACCCCATTTTCCAAAGCTTTTCACAACAGTTCCTGTCTGGATATCTATGTGTTGTATTCTGTGATTGCATTGATCTGCAATTAAAATCTCGTTGTCGTTTACAAACGAAACGCCAGCTGGGCAGTAAAATTGTCCAGAATTTGATCCTTGGCTGTCAATTGTCCTTAAACAATTACCATCTTGATTGAATACATAAACACAGTGTCCCTTGTAATCTGTCACAACTATCTTTTCTTCCGTGTTGACAGCGATTCCATGTAACCTTTGGGGCATGTCTCCTTGAAAGAATTTCAAGGCCAACTTACCGACTACAACAAGTTCACGTTCTTTCACCTGCATAGTGAAAGGACAGGTCGGAAGTTTATCGCCATTGATCTTTACTTCAATGCTGTAGGCGCCCGGAACTTTCGGAGTAAATTTCACCTGAAGATTACCGTCTTCTTTCTCGCTAACCACCACATTTGTTACATCTTTAGCCGGTTCTATCAGAACTTCAACTTGATCTTTGAGATCAGCTTTGTTACTCAGCTCCCCTTCAGATGTTTTGGGGCATAAGGTGAAAACTGCTTCTACACCAGCCTGGAGAGTTTGGTCAAGTCCTTCCAGAGTGGAATGAATTGCATTAGCTCCCTCGGTTGTGATGTCGCCCAGTCTCAAGCCCTCTACAGGAGCAGCGGCAAATTTGACAAATGTAGTCTCGTTTTGTTTAGGAGCTTCAACCGTACGCAGCTCTTCAAATCGCTGCTTCAAAGTTTCCTTGTTCCGCATGATATCTGAGCTTGAGCTTCTCTGTTCCAGATTTTTCGCAAATTCAACCGCTTGTTCCATTTGTTTGACCAGGGACTGCGCTTCCTGCATAGCCGAGTTCATTCTCTCGAATCTCGTCACGTGTGTAGTCTCGAGTGATACAATCGCTTCTTTCTCGCGTTCTCGAATCTCTGCGATCATTTGTTCAGCAGCTTGCGAGACTCCACGTTTGGCTGTTTCGACATTTCTTTCCAGCCTAGAAATAGTTTCTTTGAATTGTTGAATAACTTTGCTAAACTCACTTATCTTTTCCTTGATCATTTCAGCGCCCGACATGATGATGGGTTTCTCGTCATGAGCTGCCTTGTCAAGTAAAACGATCTCGTGCTTTCGGTGATCCGTGACTATGCAAATTTGACAAACACAAGCTTGACACGAAAAGCAGAAGAATCTCGTGATTTCTTTCTCGTGGAACTGCTGCGAGCAAAATGGCTGTCGTTTCAGCAACGCTTCGTAATCTTCCTCTTTAAATTCCTTCACTGGTGTGACTTTGTGTCCTTCGAACGATGCCTTTAACATTTCGTGTGCGTTGTAACAGTCTGAGCACATAAATTGTCCACAGTCAAAACAATAGTACATCTGGGAGTTGGTTTTCCTACATTGGGAACAAGTAATGTTACTTCCATCGCCACTCCGTCGAACAGCAAGGAGACTCAACAAACTGTTGTGGAAAAAACTGCTCGGCAAACTTTTGAAGCGATTTCCTTCGGGTAAATCGATTAGAGCTTGGCACTCCGGACAGCGGAACTTTCCTTGTCTGTGGCTCGCTCTTGCATGATTCGACAGACACTCACAGCAAAATGTGTGAAGACATGATATGGTTTTGGGTTCGTTGTAGATATCGAGACAAATTGAGCAAGTGAGATGTTGCTTGATGTTTTTCAAAAGGGACTCCATCGCTAGGCGTCGCTCGACAAAGCTTGCGAAACACAACGGCGTCAAGCTATTTTAGTTTCTGAGAAAACCGGATTAATTTACGTCACAGCTGTCTGCTTGTGGCCAATCAGATGCGATTAAAGTTCTTACGGTGCTCTTGAAGTTTAACCTGAGGTCGTTCAGCCGTTCCATATTTTCAATACCAGATAATCTGCTCATTTCTTTTTAAGGTAGTTTAGGTATTTAAAATTTGTGAGCTACGATTAAATGTTATCGTGCTGTGAATCTTTAATGTCCCTCAAAAGGAGCTTCATCCATAAACCGTTGTACCGTCGCTAGCTAATTCTCTTCCTAAACAGATAAACGCCTCAAGGTATTATCTCAGATTCCGAGAGAACATAAGTAATTAACGTCACGACTTGCTGTTTTTAATTTTGACAATCAAATTTCAAAAGGTTGGGCGACCCCTACTGAAACCTGTGATTGTTGTTCGTTTGCATATTATAAATGTGCATTCTACTGTTGTCTGTAGAAAGCGTTGTTTTGAAACGATTACTCATGACTGTGAGTTGTGAAGAACGAATATATGCTTCCTGTGCATGTAGCTGTTAAATTTTGAAACATAGGTACGCAAGGCTTACTAGGCTAGTTTGGGAGGCATAAAGGACCCCGTCGTGAGGCGTCCCTCAGTAAAGCTTACGAAACACAAATACCTCAAGAAATTAAGTTTCTGAGAAAGCAGAATGAATAACCGTCACGTACATGTCTTCTTGCGGCCAATCAGATGTCATTAAAGTTTTCACTTAGCTCTTGAGTTTAACCCTAGGTCGCTTAGGCGATTTTTGATGCAGAATCGTAGCCGGTCTGCTGTGATCTCTTTTAGATAATTTAACTATTTGAAGTTTGCTCGTTACTATTAAATGTAATTCTCAACAGGCCCACCAAAAAATAACTCCATTCGTGATCGCGTGCCGTACGGCGCTGACTAAAACTCTTGTGAAACAGACAACAGCCTCAAGGTATTTTTTCAGATTCCGAGAAACAGAACTAATTAACGTTACAACTGGCTGCTTTTTGCAATCAAATTTCACAAGGTTGGCTGGCTTCCATTGTATCCTAAGATTGTTATTTTGATGCATATAATAAATGTGCCATTGTTGTCTGCTTGAGCGCTGTTTTGATATGATCGAGCTGTTTTAATGCTACAAGAGGCTATTGAGGCTATCAAAGTTTGGAATCATAGGTACGCAAGTCGTGCAAAGGCTAGGGTGGGTGTCAAAAAATGACGTGTTGAGTATTGTGGCTCAATGCACATACAGTGGGAGGAGATTGATTGCTGTTACTAGACTAATAGAAAGCCTGTCATAGACAGTTTAAGATAGTTTACTCAGCTTCGTGAAATGAAGTAGTTATCTTTAACAAATCCGAAAGAAAATATATTTATTGGACACAAACTGAACCTGATTGCGCGCTTTCCAGTCCTAGAGCGCTTTCCATTTGTCAGAACTGGCCGGTCAGACAGGTATATTCGAGAACAGAATTCCGTTGTTGGTCAGATTTGTCCTGGCAGATCAGTCAATACCTACCTCTTACTTACCGAGCGCGAGGGCTGTACGGCTCGAGAAACCAAGCACTATATCCAGTCTCCGAGCATTGCGTGAGTCAAGGGTCTTCGTCGCCAACGTTGCTCAGCAACATGATGTACTGTCATCACACCATAATGGCGTGACTGTTTTTGCAGCACTCGTGAGTTCCCGTGGTAATCATGATTGGATAATTAAAATTGGGAACTTCTTAAGTGATTGAACGAAAATTTTCCATCAGCGGCTCTTAATTTCCCAACTGTAAATACAAGGAATAAGCTTTGTAATCGAGCAACCAATACCACTGGTTAGCTGTTGCGTGACAACATTCAACGTAATAGACGTGACATGAAAACACAAGTACTTCGAATTCGAACGCCGGTTCAGAATCCATTTTGCTTTAAGATTTGATGTGGAATCGCAATCCTTAAACCGAGAAAAAATACTCGCTTTGCTTTCCAACCACAAATAATAATAGGGGTTAGTTTCCCGCGTGCTCATGGCCGTATTTGACCCATGACATCATATGCGCTTTCCTTGAATGGACACTACGGATTTTTAATGTAACGCAATGGAGTCTGTGAGCGGCTAATCCTTCACGTAGCAGATTCGATATTAAAATGAGCGCTGCAGTATTTGTTTCGGCCTGAAGTTTGAAGTTGTTTTTTTAAGTTTTGCTGGGCTTTCGGTTTTTAGAAAATCCTAGTTTGGTTGTAAGGTTTGGGTAAATGTAGCTCGTTTGATAGCAAAAGAAACCATTAGAAATGTTGATAATCCGAGAAAACAATAGCATAGTCTTTGCATATATATAACATTTTTAAATACAAGAGTTTGTACGAAATCTCGAACTGAAAATTCTACTTGCCATAAATAAAATGAAATCACTGACTGACAAAACAATTTTATGTGACGCTTTCTATCACTCAATTGTATTTCTAAGCAATTTGTGTATTTTTTTAGTCAATATATTCTAGCGATGATGGATGAAAGGAAAATAGATCGAGTTCCAGCGTTTGACTTGCTCAGAAATTACTAAACAGTTTCCGCTTCCGTTCAACCTCGTGGCCCTCACATTATTATAGCCTATAACAGTGTTAACATGTTATGGAATCGCTCACATACCCTCTTTCAATACGGAATTACCAGCCTGGTAAATGGTATGACACTTCCACTTGCAGCCATTGAAACTTGAACGCATTTTAGGCCATGTGAGCGCAGTCAGCGCACTGGGCACTAGGGTACAAAAAGAAACCCAAAGAGAGAAGGGTACGGTATTTTTGCAGCGAACATTTGGCTCCATTTTATGGATAAAGAACATTTTTCCTTCGCAATTATTATTTTATGTTCGTAATATATCCTACCAATGGAAGGAAGGAAAGAATAAGGAAGAAAATTATAAGAATAAAGTAAAGCAAAATTGAGTTCATGAATCATGTTGTCAGAGAAATGCAGAGTGCTGCACTCGGTTACACCAATTAAAACAGATATCATGTTGGACCCGTTTGGTGGAAAAAAAAAAAGACAGAAACGGGAGTCTGCTTTCTCTATATACATGTAACGAGCCAATAATTTTCGACCATTGTTGCTCGCAATGATCTACATCGCCCCAGCTATTTGCTTTTACTTCTCAATTTTCTCGGTAAATATATATTATACTGTGTTTAATACTTTCAATGTTTTTTTTATATGATCAGTGACCCATAGTATCGCATCCGGCTGTGTGAGCCAGTTTAAAATGGGTGGGTTTAATTGTTTGACTCTCAAACATTTTAAAACAGCTTTCCCTCATTCTATGAACCGCGTCTATTGTTTCCGCTTTCTAATATAAATAAATCGATTTAAATAAAATAAATTGTGTTGCACATGAACGCATGCGTTTGTTAGATTCATAAAGCTTAGTTCCCACTAGCAACATAAGGATCATAAGCATAAGCATAATCATAAACATAAACATAAGCTTCTTATGTTCTAGTGGGAACGGCTGCACTAAAAACTCAAAGAACGTTATTCCAATGCGTGTCTCTGTTGAAATGAACCGACCCGAAAGAGCTGGACCAAGAATTTTATTGGCCAAAACACAATGACCCGGTTGCGTCATTATGTTTATGATTATGTCGTTATGATTTTCGCGTTCCCACTATAAAGAAAAGCAACATAGTCATAGTCATAGACATAATCATAATCATAAGAAAATGGTCGATCATTTTCTTATGATTATGATTATGTTGATCATAAGGGCGCTTATGATTATGTTTCTGGACGTTCCCACTAAGACATAAGCGACATAACAGCGTTATGTTTGTGCTTATGATTATGATTATGATCGTTATGTCGCTAGTGGGAGCTAGGCTTAACCCATTTTTACGTATTGCATGTTGCAAATACTAGTTCACATGGCTCCTTTTTCCCCTCTTCCTGCAAGCCCTCCTGTTACCAGTGCACTGTGCACACCCCTCATCGAGAGACCTTCCTACTGTACCTACAGATCTACCCAATTTACCTGACAGTGTTCCAGAGGTGAACAGTGCCGGTGGTGAAGACGTGTACTTTGATGACCTTACTAGAAGATGCCTGTGAGGATCTCAAAAAGAAGTAGTCTTGATACGTTGTAGAGTTTCACAGTGAATAATCATATACTTACAGCTTTTCAAATAATCTTTTTCAGTTATTGATCAATCAGCTTTTACTACGGCACGTCCCTTTTTGAAGTTCTTCGTTCCGTCATCAGGCAGTTGTTTTTTTACCACGTTTTAACCCCAAAATAACAGTACTGATATTATTTCTCCTTTTAGTATCAATACATTTTCAGTATTAATGTCATGAGAATTTAGAAATGATCATTCATTAGGATCAAATTGTCTTTGATATATCTGAGCAAAATCTCCTAACCAGGAATATAAGATATGCACTGAGCCCAGTAAGGAGAATTTGTATGTGAAATAGTTTACTGTGAGTTTGGAAGTTGTTTATGATCATATTACCGATAACTGCCAAGAGAAACAGATTTTTCTGCCTGGTGTAGATTAAAACAGACCACAGGAATGTCCTGTCCTAGTACCTTTATCAAGCCAATCATGTGAAATCAAACTGGAAATGACGTCATATAGATAAGGCATTTATAAATAGCCGAAGCTTGCAATAGAGAAACTCCCACCGTTAAATTAACATACCCAGCTAGAGAGATCGTACTGCTAGGAGAAATGCTTTTCATGTACAAATTGTCTGGGACATGACGTAAATGCGCGGCTGATTCTGCAAGAAGTTGTTTTAAAGAATGCAAAGTGAAGGTACCTTATTCTAACTTATTTTCGCGGGACTTAATTTTCGCGATTTCAACAAAAAAATCGCGAAATTAAAGACCCGCGAAAATTTATATGTGCTGCATTCTATCACTATTTCATCACGCTTTTTTGACCAAAAAAGTCTTGCGAAATATGCCCGTTTCATTTTCGCGAAATTAAGTTGCCGCGAAAATGAGTAACAATAAGGTAAATTTAGATGCTTTAATTTGATTATATTTAATTAATGATGCATGGCTCACCCTAGATCATTACTATCCTTTTATCTTTCTTAAGAACGTGCGCAGTTTAGGTTCTAAGAACACGGGACGCAAAGAGAACTGCGCAAATTAAACCGCTAAGAAAATAAACGTTTCACATATGCGAATTGTCCAAGACAATCACCGAAGAGAAAACTGTAATAAGCAACTAGTTCTACCAGTTGTTTTGTTTTGTTTTTTTAAGTGGAGCGAAGGTAAATTGACTGGGGAGTTACTTGGAGGTACATGTAATTAAGGCAGGGGTACACCTGAAGCCCGTTTTTCCACCGCTTAACTTGTGTTTATTGCGAATATCTCGCTCCAGTTTCAAGTATTCCCGAAACCCTTAGCTCATCTCACAAAGCTATGTTTAGCGGTGTTTTGTAATAGTTTTTCTCAAAGGGTTAGTAAAATTTGGAGAAATAAGAAATGTTAAAGATTTAATGTGGTTTTCAAATTAGAATTTGAAGTTAAAAATTAGTAGATGGACACCCAAACAGTCTCCTGACAACCTGGGGTGCTCTTGCGTGGGGGTCAACTGTCTAGTGGTTAGCCAAAAATTATTTTCTTTCTTCTATCGCTTCTTTAAACCTCTTAAAATTTCACTCATATTCACGTATACCCCCCCCCCCCCCCCCCCCACCTTAAATGATGTGTCGTTCGCTGTAAATCATTACTATCCTTTTCTCTTTCTTATATCTACTAAGCAGAAAAACGAGGGAAAAGTCGCAATTATTTATGGGCTAAAATCATAGAAAACAACAATCCCGTATGGCCCTGGGACTATCTGTGTGATGTCCCCGATCAAGGAAAGATGCAAAGCGGAGCTTGTTGAAAGCTCACTCACCTTAAGTGTTTGCTTTCATATTCCATTTAATATTGAACAAAACAGTGAAAAATTGAATTTGTGCAATTTTGAAACCGTTTTATTGGTGAACTCTAAAATATTTTAGCATTAAAAGTCAGATTGTACTAAGCTGTAACACATCATCTATTAATTCTCAAAGGCCTACAAATAATAATACTTTCTTCAGTCAGTCTCTGTTTGTTCAGTTCACTGCTACCATGGAAACAATCAACTATCTCCTACTCTACTCATTTTTATCAGTCATCCTGATTTATTACAAAAGTCTCAAAACTAATTAACGAAAATCTTTTGCTAATCTATTTTTTAGCGATCTATGAAACATATTACATTTATTACATTTTCTTCTCTAAACCAGAATAACTAAAAAATTATGCCACAATACAGGGAATTGCAATTGAGAGAATCTAAATTTAGAGTATTTCCCCGGGAAGCATCACCAGACACCTTTGCCAGTTTCCTTATTCGGACCTTGTCATAGCGTCTTCAGCTTACTCCCTATTTTCCATCCAATGAGGTACGCTTTGCTTTGCAATCTCTCTTTTTACTGAACATTCAGTTGTCGTTCCAATTTTATGGACAAAGTACACAATCAGATTCGAAACTCATCTGGTAAAAGGAACTCGTTGATTAAAAGTTAATAATGTATATTAGTATATACCACACAAGTGATTAGTGCTTTCCGCGCGCGCTGATTGGCTAACTCGGAGGTGATTAGCAAAGTACTATTCACCTCCGAGCAGCTCTTCCTTCAGTCATCAGGCAGTTGTTCTTTCCAAAAGAGAGTTAAACCCTAATCTCGGGTTAAATCGACTTAACCTTCGGTTAAATTTTAAGAAATTTAACATTGGGTTAAGGTCTAACTCAAGGTTAATTTAATCCTCTTTTAAACAGCCGGGACCTGATCAAGATTCGTTTTCTCTTTTTAGCATCAATACATTAATACAGCATTAATGTCATGAGAATTTAGCAAATGATCAATCGTAAAGATCGTATTGTGTTTGGCATATGAGCAAAGTCTCCCAACTAGGACGATAAGATATGTATGGAGTCCAGTAAGTGGAATTTGTATGCGGTGACTTTGGAAATTGCTTATGATTATTTTATTGATTGCAGTCAAGGAAACAGTTTTTCCGCCTGATACAGTTAAAAATGAACTGCAGAAATGCAGTAACTTCATGAAGCAAGCCATGTGAAATGAAACTTAAATTGACGTCAGAGCTAGATAAGGCATTTATAAAAGGCTGAAGTCTGGATATTAGAGCCTCTCACCCTTTAAAAGTAACACAAGGAACAGTATAATTATATTAAAATGTTTTATCTAAGGCCGAGGAGGTCATAAAAGGCATAGGTTTTCCGTCATAGTATAAATTTAGAGTTGTACCCCATTCAAACCAAAGCTTAAACATGTTTAAAGGCTGTTTACTTAAACACGGTTTAAAATTGCTTTCTTCAAAGAAATTGCTAACTGATGTTTGTCGACTTCAAATTTAGCACAAGTTAGTGCTTACTGGAATGTGGTGCAAAATTAAGTCTTTCAGTTTTCTGTTGCTGATTTTCATTTTATTAAACCTGGTTTAAATAAACACAAGTTTATTTTAACGGATCGATGAAAAAGACCAAACTAATGAGAAAGGTCATGTCCAAATGGTGTGATTAGTAGAGATCGATCTATCCCTTTCTCTTTCTTACTCAGCAGAAAAAATGGAAGAAAGTGCGAGGGTCGAGCTGTGAGATCATGATAAACAACAATCTCGTCACGGGCACTATCCGTGTCATGTCCCCGATCAAGGAAGCAAGTAGAACAGAAATCGTTCAAAGCTCACTCACTCATAGCTTTTGCTTTCAAAGGTGTTATTTAAAGGAACAGAATAGGCGAAAAATTAGATTTGTGCAATTTTATCACCGTTCTATTGAGGAGCTCTTAAACGTTTTCACATTTAAAATCAGACAGATTATACTTAGCTGAAACACGTCAACTCTTCTCGAAGGTTTACAAATAATAATAATTTCTTCAGTTCACTGCTATAAATAAAAGAAGCTAAATACGGCTCTCCAGATTTTTATTGAATTCTCCCGATTTATTATCCAAAAACTTGAAAACAAAGCGTTCTTTTGCTAATCTATGTTTAGCGATCCGTGAAACATATTGCATATTGCATATTGCATATTACACTTCTTCTGCTCTCAACCAGAAAAGCTCAAAAAATTATGTCGAAATGCAGAGAACTGCAGTTGAAAGAAGCTAAGTTAATTTGCAAAATTTCTGGGGAAGAATGACCCGGACACCCTTAGAAGAGCACACCTTAGATGCTTATGATAATGTCTCCAGCGCTAAATATTATTCCCTATTTTCAATCTGACGGCCTTCAGTTTACCGTGCCAGTTTTAATGAAGTAAGTAGACAATCAGATTCAAAACTCCTCCGGTAAAAGAGAACTCATTAATTTAAAATTAAGAAAATCAGATAAAATTTTGTTTCTCAAAGATATCCAACTACTCAAACCACAAGCAATTTGTGCTAGCCTTGAAGCGGCGCTACGACAACAATTAAAAATTAATCTTTTGGATCTGTGTTCTAGGAATGCGACTGTTATCTTCTTTTCAAATATAAAACCATTTACTACATCATGATACTATTTACTAGATTTGTTTGCATTGTAATTTGGGTATATATTGCTATATGGAAATGTGACGTCATATAATCATACAACAGTCGAGACCAGAAAATTCAGAATATTGTCATTGCAAAGACCGTGCATTTCAAAACAGAGCTACAAACTACAAATACTGACAAATGAAACATCTACTTCAATATGTATACTTTGTTAGTTCTTCCGCTAGTCACGAGAATACGACCATCTGGTGATGTTGCCATTCTAGTAGGATATGGTAAATGAGCGAGACTTTTGCCTGTGACGCGACCGTCTAACGTAAATTGCTGAACTCGGTGATTGTTCCTATCACATACCAGAATATTATTGGAGCTGTCTACAAGCATGCCCTGCGGTAAGTTAAATTGTCCGTCTTGATTCCCTTGTGTACCAAACTTGTATAAGAAAGTTCCTGACTGATCAAAAACTTTAATGCAGTTATTGCTTTCATCAGAGGCAAGAAACATGTTTTTGTAAGGAACACAGCTAGTTGGACCGTTGAGTTTCTCTGGGCCGCTGTCTCCAAATATGAAAATAGTTTTTCCTTCCTTTGACAACACAAGTACCCTATCATTTATGCACTCGGTTACAACAATGCGTTTTTCATCGTCCAAACAAACATCAACTGGATTATCAAACTCTCCATTTCGTGCACCACATTTTCCAAAGCTTTTCACAACAGTTCCCATCTGGACATTTATGTGTTGTATTCTATTATTTCCTTGATCTGCAATTAGAATCATTTTGTCGTCTAAAAACGTAACGCCAGCTGGGAAAAAATATTGTCCAGAACTTGATCCTTGGTTGCCAATTTTCCTTAAACAGTTCCCTCCTTGATTGAATACATAAGCACAGTGGCCAGCGAAATCTGTCACAACTATTGTGCCTTGCGTGTTAACAGCGATACCATTTAACTCTTTGGGCACGTCTCTTGCAAGGAATTCCAATTTCAACTCACCGACTACAACGAGTTCACGTTCTTTCACCTGCATAGTAAAAGGACAGGACAGAAGTTTATCTCCATTGATCTTTACTTCAATGGTGTAGGCGCCCGGTACTTTCGGAGTAAATTTCAGTTGAAGATTACCGTCTTTTTTCTTGCTAACCATGACATTTGTTACATCTTTAGCGGGCTCTATAAGAACTTCAACTTGATCTTTGAGATCAGCCTGATTACTCAGCTCCCCTTCAGATCTTTTGGGGCGTAACGTAAATTCTGCTTCTATACCTGCCTGGAGACTTTGATCCAGGCCTTCAAGCGTTGATCGATTGTAGTTTGCCTTTGGAATTGTCTCAATGAAACCTAGCTTCAAGTCCGCTACAAAAGTGGCGGTAAATTTCACAAATGTCGTCTCGCTTTGTTTCGGAGCTTCAACGGTACGCAGCTCTTCAAATCGCTGCTTCAAAGTTTCCTTGTTTCGCATGATATCCGTGCTGGAGCTTCTCTGTGCCAGATTATTAGCAAACTCAACCGCTTGCTTCATTTGTTGCACCAGGGACTGCACATCCTGCATAGCCGAGTTAATTCTCTCAAGTCGCGTCACGCGTGTAGTCTCCAGTGATACAATTGCCTCTTGCTCGCGCTCTCGAATCTCTGCGATCATTTGTTCAGCAGCTTGTAAGACTCCACTCCACTCTCTCCAGCTCAGAAATCGTTTCTTTAAATTGTTGAATTACTAGACTTAGCTCGCTTATCTTTTCCTTGATCATTTCAGCGCCCGACATGATGTTGGGTTTCTCGTCATGGGCTGCTTTGTCGAGTAAAACGATCTCGTGATTTCGGTGATCCTGCGTGACTATGCACATTTTACAAATACAAGCTTGACACGAAAAGCAGAAGAATCTCAGGATTTCTTTCTCGTGGAACTGTTGCGAGCAAAATGGCTGTCGCTTCAGGAAGGCTTCGTAATCTTCTGCTTTAAACTCCTTCACTAGCGTGACTTTGTGTCCTTCGAACGATGCCTTTAACATTTCATGTGAGTTGTAACAGTCTGGGCACATAAATTGTCCACAGTCAAAACAATAGAACGTCTGGGAGTTGGTCTTCCTACATTGGGAACAAGTAATGTTACTTTCATCGCCACTCCGTCGAACAGCAAGAAGACTCAACAAACTGTTGTGGAAGAAACTTGTCGGCAAACTTTCAAAGCGATTTCCTTCGGGTAAATCTATTTGAGCTTGACACTCCGGACAGCGGAACTTTCCTTCTACGAGGCTTGCTTTCGCATGATTGGACAGACACTCACGAGGCCCCATTAGGGGGGGTCTGAATATCCCGTATCCCATTAATTTTTGTCCCAAATATCCCATATCCATCCCATTCATTCCTGTAGTTTGTATCCCTATTATTCAATTGAATACTGATGACGTCACTGCATGTGATAAGTCCGATTACCAAATAATGTAAAACACATTTTCCGGTGCGGTTTCATACTTTAAAATAGAAATCGAGTGCAAATAAGGTTTGAAGGATGATAATTTACAATGTTTTTTTTGGTGGAATGTTTTTACGCAGTGTTGAGACCTTTATGACTTTAATGTTGTGACTTTATTAACGCACGAGAACTTTACACTTGGTAATTTTACGCCTTTTCGCGCGCGCGCTGATTTAGTATGTTGTTTTCATTGGTAACATTTAAGCGCGCGCATATTATTCAAATTTAAATTTTGTCACGCGTAAATGTTTGTGGCGTAAGCAATAAAGGAGGGATTTTGGATTTTGCATTGAATCGGTTGTTGGTTTTATTTGTGGACCATTTAATCGTTTTATTTCGGAATTTCGGAAAACGGATCGGACTTTTGTTGTGTGTTCGGAAATCGCCTGAACACGCAGCATCCTGTTTAAGGTGGGATTGTCTTCGAACTGAAGCAAGAATACAATTTTGTATTGTGTATCACTACAACTATTTCCCTGACCTGACAAGCTGGGTAGATGCACGGCGATCAAGTTTTTACGTCATGTACTTGTATTTATCTGTATTCTATTCAGAGGAGAGTAATGGATGCAGTTGCTGGGGGTTAACTATGTTCAGTGTTGTTATTTAGTCATAGAATAAGAAAGCTGTTTCCTTTGGGCGCCTTGACTTTCTCCCAGATCTTGTGGTTGAAGCCCTAGCTCCTTGCTGAATTTGTCCCTCTTCCATTTCTGAAGCCTCAATAGACAATTCTTCCGCAGTCTCCCTGGCAGTAAGTGGATCTCCATAATCCAAGCACTGAACCACATAATTGAAGTATTCCTCTTCATTGAATACGACGAGGTCATCTTCAAGAGTAGGACTCGAGACTTCTGCTAAAATTCCAGTCATATCTATTGTGTAAAGCACTTGCGAATCATGAAAATGGAAGGGTAACAATAATTCTTTCGTGTTAATAGCAACTTCAAACTGCCTTTACGAAGGAGATACGTTCTTTGTGCATCTACCCACGTAAAACGGGGCTTGGGGTAGAAACGTTGGCTGATAACCAGGCTTAATGATCACAAAGGATTGCTTCTTAAATAATGGAGGAACTGAAGAATCTGCCAGACTTTGTTGATTGGTTGTTTCTAATTGGGCAAAGTCTACAGGTCGAGACTGAGTTGGTTTTTCAACATAACAGTTGATTGGTAGGGTGCCGGGGTTATCCTTTGTTGACTTGTTTCTCATGGTAACTTGTCGTACACTCTGGCCAAATTCCTCCCACCATTTTCTCATCTCTGCCAGCTGCTGCGTGGTGACTGCACTGTTTGTTGATGGCTTGGGCATTGTAGGGAGCCTCGAAAAAGGAAGGAATCCCTTCTGTTTAGTGTAATACGACGAGGAGCTAGTGAAGTAATTGAAGCCACACTGGGTACTTCGCTTCAAATGTTCTCTCAAGGTTGAAGAAAGTCTGTGTGAGAACTGCAGAACCAACGGCATGTCATTTCCCTCTCGCATTTCAGCAAAAAGGTTCTCCACAACAAGGGTAGTAAGTGAAGACAAGTCAAGGACGTTAAGGAATGCTGGCGAAACGTTTTCGAGATGTGAAACGACATTCTCCACAGTCGTCAGGGTAAGGTCGAGGTCGTCGAGGTCACGCATTGTTTGCGGTGAACACACCGTCTGACCCTTGCAAAGTTCTTTGTAGATTTGTCAGCTGTCGCACCTCTCTCTCGCATTGCAGAAAGAAGTCATTCACTTCTTTCAATGTTTTAATGGCCTCTTGAGCTGGGGGACTTGCCTGCGTGACTCATCATGTCGGTGCACTCCAAATACCCTCAAAACCTTGTGTAACTCCTCCAGATACGCCAACAAACCAGTCGCCCTAGTAATCATCCTTATCATGCCAGTGGCCGAGTCGCAAACGAATATGGTATTTACTTCTGTGCAACATGCAGTTGGTTGACTAAAAGAAGCCGTGGCGCCATCAGACTGTCCATCAAGCCCAGAACCAGAAATAACTTTACAGTGGTAGAGGGTGGGGAGTTGGGAGTGGTAACATTGTCAATTTTTCATGGGAAAATACATTAATTCGCATTTTCAAGTACTTTTTTTTACTTTTTGCGTCTTTCATATTGATCAATTAACCCGTTTTATTCTGTCAAAAAAGAAAACGTTGACGTTCGATATCCCTCAATCTCTTTTCTAAATATCCCGTATCCCTATAATTTTTCCCCGCAATATCCCGTATCCCTATAATTTTTTTCGCAAATATCCCGTATCCCTAAAACCCCTAATGGGGCCTCACTCACAGCAAAATGTGTGAAGACATGATATAGTTTTAGGCTCGTTGTAGATATCTCGACAAATCGAGCAAGAAAGATGTTTCTTGAGGTTGTGCAAAAGGGACTCCATCGATAGAAGTCGCTCTGTTAAGGTTATTTCAATAAGAAACACAACTGCGTGATGATGTATTTACGTTTCTGAGAAATTCCTGTTGATTTAAGTCCCAACTGTCTGCTTGTGGCAACCAGAAGCTCTCGAGTTTAACCTTAGGTCGTTCAACCTTTCCATACTTTAAATGTTAGGTCGAAGACTGGTTTAATCTTTTGTCAAATCAATCTGTCTATTTGAAAATTGTGTGCCATGATTAAATGTGACCATGTTGCAAATTTGTAGCAGGCCTCAAAAATATTTTTTTCGTGATCTCCCGACGTCGCCCTTTAAAGCTCTTGCAAAACAGATAACCTCCTCAAGGTATTATTTATCTTAGATTCTGAGAAAACAGAAATGATTGACGTCACGACTGACTGTTTTTGGTAATCACATTTCAAAAGGTTGGCTGACCTCCTCTGAAATTTTTAAGATTGTTGTTCTGTTGCATATTGGAAATATATATGTCTCTGTTGTCTGTCAATTAGCGTTGTTTTAAAACGATTACTGTTTTGCGAGTTGTGAAGAACTGTCACGCTTGAAACATAGGTACGCAAGGCGTGCAAAGGCTAGTGTGGGATTCGAAATAGACTCCATCGGGAGGCGTCGCTCTGTTCCGGGTGGGGAGGCGGGGGATGTATACTCCCTTAAATTTACTACGGGGTTGTGCCGATGAGTCTTTGAGATTCTGACATGATGAAGACATAAATAGTTGAATTTGGACCCTGTTCCAGACAATAATTGTAAAAATAGGAACCTTTACCAGACAATAAGCAAATGTGAGACACAAAATTGTACCAGGACAGTGTAAGTAATTGTAACTCATTACGGAATAGAAATGTCTTGCCTAAAAAGAATTCACTTGGCTTTGTCTTTCGGTTCAGTGATAAAGCGACGAGGGGAAAGTAGTTTCGTAGCTGCACTTGCTCATGCTGTACTTGCTCGTAAATAACCAGGGATTTTGAGGGAAAATCAGGCCTTTTTGAGGGTAAAAACCTAAGTAAAATATACCCTTTTCCAGAGGGAAAGGCTGATTTTTTTACCCTGTTCAAAGGTCAGAGGGGCCAAAAACATACCCTGTTGAGCAGCACATATCTCATACCGTAAAATTCCGATTATAAGCCCTGGGCTTATACCACTTCGTAAGGGGTTTTGGGCGGGCTTATAAGCGGAGGGGCTTCTTTCCGGGGGGCTTGTAAGCGGAATAAAAAAAAATGTTTCGAAACGAGTCACGGCAGTGTTGATCGAAATACGTTTTAGGGTTAAAAAGTCAAAATGAAGCAGCATTTAGCCCTGTTCAGTACTGTCATCCAGGAGAGGGAAGCTTATATCCGGGGGGGCTTATAACCGGATGTATCTTTTTGTTTTTAGTTAGATGGGCCTATAACCGGGGAGGCTTATAAGCGGGGGGGGGGGGGGGGGGGGGGGGGGTCTTATAACCGGAATTTTACGGTATATGGGATTAATTATTAATGAAAGGCCCGCCGTAGAACAGTTTATGTTACTAAGATAAACTTTTAATAAGGTCCCAGGTCTCATTCAGACTTGCCAACAAAACCAAAAAGAAAAAGAAAAATGAATACACAGAAATTTAAGGGACTCAAGCTGGACCTGATTTCGCGCTTTACACTACCACTTCATGCGTCCGGCTTTTTGTTCGTATTTCATTTAGGTGCAGGGAGTAGTTTAGGAATCAAATGTTGCAGTTGCGGAAATTACCTGTAGAAATCTCGTTCTGACGCAGGGAAACAGATTTGCATTTGTTTATATTTAATCTTGTTAAAAACATGAAAAATTAAATCATCGAAACTCTACGTACGACCTCCAAAAGTACGTCATAATTTACCCGTGATCGCCTGTCGCTCCTAACTAATGCTCTTGCGAAAGAAGTAGCCCGCAGCCTGATGATATTTTTTCAGTTTCGGAGAAACAGAACTGATTAACGTCAAGTTTAGCTGTTTTTGGCAATCAAATTTCAAAAGGTTGGCTGACCTCCATTGTAACCTAAGATATTGTTGCTGTGTTGCCCAAAATGTAAATGTGCTATTGTTGTCTGCATCGAGACGTTACGTTGATTGATACTGTATTGCCAGGTATGAAGTTGAAGTAAAGCCAGCAGGCGATATACAGCTATTTCAATTAACGTTGTCGGATCGAAGCTCAAAGCTTAAAGACAAGACCGAAAGGTAGTATGGGCGAAGAAAGAGTGTTCCACGCGTGCTGAATACTAATGAGATACAGCGATATAGCAAACGAGACGTTTTTCGTTTCCTTTCTCTTCAGACATGTGTAGAAAAGATCCTTTTTCGCCTCATTTCATTTAAAAAGAATAATCCAAACCACATAACGGCGAAAGAAAAGATACAAGAAAGGTTTCACGGAAAGAAAAACAAAATATTCCACGTGCAAAAATACAAACTTGTAGATTTCCTCAATGGTGATATGCAAATTGCAGTAAATACCCATGGCACCATTCGGTCTTGACTTGTAGGTTTAAAGATTTAATCCGACAACGTTAATTGAAATAGCTGTATATTGAGACTGTCAACTTGAGACTGGTAACGTAGGTACGCAAGGCGTGTAAAGGCTACAGTAGGCTACAGTGGGTAACGGAAATGATGAACGCTTTTGGAAATGTTGTTAAAGATTTTTTTCTGACGAACGCAAACAAGTCAAACACGCTTGTATTTATTTGCATTTGTTCGTGGTTCATAATAATGGCGAATACCTGCGAATTAACTGCTGGTGGTAACCCTGCCATGAACTAGCATCCCATCCACGGGGAGTAGAAATACTCCTAGTCGCTTCATGCTACGGAAACCGGGAGAAGCTTCACCCTAATGGGCCCCTAGGCTCTTATACAGACTTAAATGAGCGTCGAATCTATGTTCTCGTACAGTACGCCATAAACTCCAGAGTTTTCCAGTCTTTGTCTGTCAAGCGAATGAAAAAGAATATGAAACGACGACAGCTTTGTAGAGGAAAGGCAGTTCCAGTGTTTCAAATTTGTAACGCCAGAAAATACACTCCTACTCAATTTGCTGGTTGCTTAGAATTCAGGCGCTAAATCCCATGCATCTCTAATCATTAACTGAGCCCATGGTACAACTGGTAAAATTTGTGTGACAAACCTAACGTGACAGATGCGTAAGGAACAGTCAGGTATTTCTTTTTTGATTCAAAACTCATTCTTCCCTTCAGCCTTGATGTGAAATCACGATCCCTACGAAACCCAGAGAAATTAAGTTGTCGCTTTGCCTTCCAGTCACAGATAGTAAGAGAAGTTCATGACCATATTTGGCGCATGACATCATTTGCGCTTTTCTTAAACGGACACTGTGAATTTTGAATGTAAACCAATGGAGCCTGACCCATGTTTTAACCCTCTACCCCAAATAGCAGCACTGATGTGGCTTAAACCAGACTTACGAAAACTTTTTAAATGCAAAATCAAACTGGAGATGAAAACATCGCTAGATAAACATTTTTATTTTATAAATAACCTAAGCCTGATTTAAAGAACCTCCTATATCAATGAAAGTAAGACAAGCAAAAATAGCCCAAAAAGTTTGTTTTCCATGTCTGCTTAATTCAATTTACTGTTATGCAGGCTTTGCTCTTTTTTGTTTTATATTTTCTTCTTGTGCACTTTACATATAATAATCCAGGGCGGTAGCCAGACTTCAGAACAAGAGGAGGCAAGTTTCGAGCACCGAACGGGGATCTGGGGGAATGCCAGCCCAGAAAATTTTGAAATCTAGAGGCTCAGTCAGAAATGCTCTTTTAAGAATTTTCCATGGCATTTTTTTCAATTTTTTTTTCTGAGATTATTTCCTAAATTATACGTTTCTTAAAAAAGGCCAAAATCAAGACGAGGCAAGTGCCTCGTGTGGCTCATGCTAGATACGGCCCTGAAAATGAGAAATATTGTCACTGCAGAGAAGCTGCAATTTAAAACAGAGCTACAAACTACAAATACTGACAAATGAAACATCTACTTCAATATGTATACTTTGTTAGCCGTAAAGCTAGTCACGAGAATACGTCCATCTGGTGCTGTTGCTATTCCAAAAGGATCTGGTAAATGAGTGAGAGTTTTGCCTGTGAAGCGACCGTCTAACGTAAATTGCTGAACTCGGTTATTGTTGCCATCACAAACCAGAAGGTTACTGGACCTGTCTATAAGCAAATCACGAGGCCAGTTAAATTGTCCGTCCTGACTCCCTTGTGTTCCAAACTTGTATAAGAAAGTTCCTGACTGATCGAAAACTTTAATGCAGCTATTGCCTCCATCAGTTACGAGAGACGTGTTTTTGTAAGGAATGCAGCTAGCTGGATGATTGAGTCTCTCTGGGCCGCTGTCTCCAAATATGGAAATAGTTTTTCCTTCCTTTGACAACATATGTATCCTATAATTGCTGTACTCGGTTACAACAATGCGTCCTTCATCATCCAAACAAACATCAACTGGCACATTAAACTCTCCTTTTCCTGCACCAAATTTTCCAAAGCATTTCACAGCAGTTCCTGTCTGGATATTTTTGTGTTGTATTTTATGATTGGATTCATCTGCAATTAGAATCTCGTTGTCGTTTAAAAACGAAACGCCAGCTGGGTGGAAAAATTGTCCAGAATTTGATCCTTGGTTGCCAATTTTCCTTAAACAGTTGCCTTCTTGATTGAATACAAAAACACAGTTTCGACCGTAATCTGTCACAACTATCTTACCTTCTGTGTTAACAGCGATTCCACGAAACGCTTCGGGCACGTCTCCTTGAAAGAATTTTAAGTCCAACTCACCGACTACAACAAGTTCACGTTCTTTCTCCTGCATAGTAAAAGGACAGGTCGCAAGTTAATCGCCATTGATCTTCACTTCAATGCTGTAGGCGCCTGGTACTTTCGGAGCAAATTTCAGCTGAAGATTACCGTCTTCTTTCTCGTTAATCATCACATTTGTTACATCTTTAGCGGATTCTATCAGAACTTCAACTTGATCTTTGAGATCAGCCTGGTTACTAGGCCATCCTTCAGATGTTTTGGGGCATAACGTAAACTCTACGTCAACACCAGCCTGTAGAGTTTGATCCAGTCCTTCAAGTGTTGATTGGTTTGCGTCAGCCTTCTTTTCTGCGGTCTCAATAAAACCCAATTTCAAGTCCTTTACAGAAGCCGAGGTAAATAGGACAATGTAGTCTCAGTTTCTTTAGGAGCTTCAACCGTACGCAGCTCTTCAAATCGCTGCTTCAAAGTTTCCTTGTTCCGCATGATATCCGAGCTTGAGCTTCTCTGTGACAGATTATTAGCAAACTCAACCGCTTGTTGCATTTGTTTGACCAGGGACTGCGCTTCCTGCATAGCCGAGTTCATTCTCTGGAGCCTAGTCAAGCGGGTAGTCTCGAGTGATACAATCCCCTCTAGCTCGCGCTCTCGAATCTCAGTAATCATTTGTTCAGAAGCTTGCGAGACTCCACGTTTAGCAGTTGCGACATTTCTTTCCAGCTCAAAAATCGTTTCTTTAAATCGTTGAATCACTTCACTAAGCTCGCTTATCTTTTCCTTGATCATTTCAGCGCCTGACATGATGTTGGGTTTCTCGTCATGGGCGGCTTTGTCGAGTAAAACGATCTCGTGATTTCGGTGATCCGTGACTATGCAAATTTGGCAAACACAAGCCTGGCACGAAAAGCAGAAGAATCTCGTGTCTTCTTTCTCGTGGAACTGCTGCGAGCAAAACGGCTGTCGCTTCAGCAAGGCTTCGTAATCTTCTGCTTTAAACTCCTTCACTGGTGTGACTTTGTGCCCTTCGAACGATGCCTTTAACATTTCGTGTGCGGTGTTACAGTCTGGACACATAAATTGTCCACAGTCAAAGCAATAGTACATCTGGGAGTTGGTTTTCCTACATTGGGAACAAGTAATGTTACTTCCATCGCCACTCCGTCGAACAGCAAGGAGACTCAACAAACTGTTGTGGAAGAAACTGCTCGGCAAACTTTTGAAGCGATTTCCTTCGGACAAATCGATTAAAGCTTGGCACTCTGGACAGCGGAACTTTCCTTGTCTGTGGCTCGCTCTTGCATGATTCGACAGACACTCGCAGCAAAATGTGTGAAGACATGATATAGTTTTGGGCTCGTTGTAGATATCGAGACAAATCGAGCAAGAAAGGTGTTGCTTGAGGTTTTTCAGAAGGGACTCCATTGCTACCGTTCGCTGTGTTTAGCTTGGGTAGCACAACTGCGTCAATATATTTTAGTTTCTGAGAAAATCGAATTAATTAACGTCACTCCTGTCTGTCTGCAGAAATAAAGTTTTTACTAAGCTGTTTAGGTCGCTCAGCACACCGTTTTATATTTTCATTGCAAGATCGTATGTATTCTGCATCGATATTTTATCAAAATAATTCAGCTATTTGAAAATTGTCTGCCATTATTAAATTTGAATTTGTTGCGAATTTGTAGCAGGCTTGAAAATGATGTTTGTCCGCGATCGCCGCCAACGTCGCTAACTAAACACCTGCCCCGTTGTTTTCAAATGTTTACAAACATTGGTATGCAAGGCGTGCAAAGTCCAGCATGGGGTTAATTTCAAAAGTGTTCCCATCGTTAGGTGTCGCTCTGTTGAGCTTGCGAATCAGAAATGCTTTCTCGTTGTTATATTTACTTAGCAGAAAAAACAAGAGAAAAGTCGCAGTTATTTACGGGCTAAAATGATAATGTAATGTAATGTAAATGTTGTTTATAGTGGTCATGCACTTAGCTTCGAGATAGCTAGTTTGCAGGCATGCCACTGAAACATAGGAAACAAATAACTTTAAATGAACATAACATGGTTAAAAATCCCAACTGGCTGGAGGCAGACCAGTTGGCTATATACAAAGCGTGACCGAGGATTTGAACTCGGGACGACCGTGAAACAAATCCAGCTAGTGGCAGGGTGGAGGGCTTGAACCCGGGACCTCCGGATTACAAGTCCAGCGCCCTAAACCACTCGGCCACGCTGCCTCCTGTAAAATGACACCACTATCTGAATGACACCACTATCTGAATGACACTACTATCGTATGACACCACTATCTGAATGACGTCCTCGATCAAGAAAAGGTGCAGAGCGGAGCTTGTTCAAAGCTCACTCGACCAAAGTGTTTGCTTTCATGTTCCATTTAATATTGAACGAAATAGTGAAAAATTGAATTTGTGCAATTTTGAAACCGTTTTATTGGTGAACTCTAAAATATTTTAACATTAAAAATCAGATTGTACTAAGCTGTAACACATCATCTCTTAATTCTCAAAGGCTTACAAACAATAATAATTTTTTCAGTCAGTCCCTGTTTGTTCAGTTCACTGCTACCATGAAAACAATCAACTATCTCCTACTCTACTGATTTTTATCAAAGTCATCCTGATTTATTACAAAAGTCTCAAAACCTAGCGAAAATCGTTTGCTAATCTATTTTCAGCGATCTGTAAAACATATTATAATACTGGTACACTTACTCCTCTTAACCAGAATAACTCAAAAATTATCCCACAATACAGCAAACTGCAATTGAGAGAATCGAAATTTACAATATTTCCCCGGGAAGCATCACCCGGACACCCTTGCAAGCTCACACCTTCGGACCTTGTCATAGCGTCTTCACCTTACTCTCTTTTTTCCATCTAGTGGGGTAAGAATCTTTGCTTTTACTGACCATTCAGTAGCCTGCGATACAGCCGCTCTGCCAAACTGGCCGGGAACGATGATCAGGCGGCTGTATTCGCAGGCTAACCATTCAGCTGTCGTGCCAATTTTATGGAAAGAGTAGACAATCAAATTCGAAATTCCTCTGGTAAAAGGAACTCGTTCATTAAAAGTTAAAATTATACAATAGTCAGTTTCTCCAAAAATATACCACGAGAAATTTCCATATCGCTTTCCCTGAATCGGCGCAAGGATAACAACAACTAAAAATTAGTCTTTTGGATATGTATGTTACACGATTGTATCTTTTTCAAATATAAAATCATTATCAACATCATGATACTTTTTACTAGATTTGTTCACATTATAATTTGCGTGTATACTGCCAATTATATGGAATGTGACGTCACAAAACTCGAGACCAGAAATAGCAGAATATTGTCATTGCAGAGACCGCGCATTTCAAAACAGAGCTACAAACTACAAATACTGACAAATGAAACATCTACTTCAATATGTATACTTTGTTAGCTGTCCGGCTAGCCACGAGAATACGCCCATCTGGTGCTGTTGCTATTCCAACAGGACATGGTAAACGAGTGAGAGTTTTGCCTGTGAAGCGACCGTCTAACATAAATTGCTGAACTCGGTCATTGTTCTTATCACATACTAGAAGGTTACTACGCTTGTCTGCAAGCATACCATACGGACTGTTAAATTGTCCGTCTTGTTTCCCTTCTGTTCCAAACTTGTATAAGAAAGTTCCTGACTGATCAAAAACTTTAATGCAGCTATTGCCTACATCAGATACGAGAAACATGTTTTTGTAAGGAATGCAGCTGGTTGGACGGTTGAGTTTCTCTGGGCCGCTGTCTCCAAATATGGAAATAGTTTCTCCTTTCTTTGACAACACATTTATCCTCTGATTGCCGATCTCGGTTACAACAATGCGTCCTTCATCATCCAAGCAGACATCAATTGGATCCAGAAACTCTCCTTTTCCTGCACCACGTTTTCCAAAGCTTTTCACAACAGTTCCTGTCTGGAAATTTATGTGTTGTATTCTATTATTCCATTGATCTGCAATTAAAATCTCGTTGTCGTTAAAAAACGAAACGCCAGCTGGGTGGAAAAATTGTCCAGAATTTGATCCTTGGTTGCCAATTTTCCTTAAACAGTTGCCTTCTTTTTCAAACGCATAAGCACAGTGTTCATTGTAATCTGTCACAACTACCTTGCCTTCCATGTTAACAGCGATTCCACGAAACGCTTCGGGCATGTCTCCTTGAAAGAATTTTAAGTCCAACTCACCGACTACAAAAAGTTCACGTTCTTTCACCTGCATAGTTAAAGGACAGGTCGGAAGTTTATCGCCATTGATCTTCACTTCAATGCTGTAGGCGCCCGGTACTTTCGGAGTAAATTTCAGCTGAAGATTACCGTCTTCTTTCCCGCTGACCATCACATTTGTTACATCTTTAGCGGGTTCTATCAGAACTTCAACTTGATCTATGAGATCAGCCTGGTTACTCAGCTCCCCATCAGATGTTTTGGGGCATAACGTGAAAACTGCTTCTACACCAGCCTGGAGTGTTTGGTCAAGTCCATCCAGAGTGGAATGAATTGTATTAGCTGCCTCGGTTGTGATATCGCCTAGTGTCAAGCCCTCTACAGTAGCAGCGGTAAATTTGACAAATGTAGTCTCGTTTTGTTTAGGAGCTTCGACTGTACGCAGCTCTTCAAATCGCTCCTTCAAAGTTTCCTTGTTCCGCATGATATCCGAGCTTGAGCTTCTCTGTGCCAGATTATTCGCAAACTCAACCGCTTGTTTCATTTGTTTCACCAGGGACTGCGCTTCCTGCATAGCCGAGTTCATTCTCTCGAGTCTCGTCACGCGTGTAGTTTCGAGTGATACAATTGCCTCTCGCTCGCGCTCTCGAATCTCTGCGATCATTTGTTCAGCAGCTTGCGAAACTCCACGTTTAGCGGTTGCGACGTTTCTTTCCAGCTCAGAAATCGTTTCTTTAAATTGATCAATCACTTCACTAAGCTCGCTTATCTTTTCCTTGATCATTTCAGCGCCCGACATGATGTTAGGTTTCTCGTCGTGGGCTGCTTTGTCGAGTAAAACGATCTCGTGATTTCGATGATCCGTGACTATGCAAATTTGACAAACACAAGCTTGACAGGAAAAACAGAAGAATCTCGTGATTTCTTTCTCGTGGAACTGCTGCGAGCAAAACGGTTGTCGCTTCAGCAAGGCTTCGTAATCTTCTGCTTTAAACTCCTTCACTGGTGTGACTTTGTGCCCTTCGAACGATGCCTTTAACATTTCGTGTGCGTTGTAACAGTCTGGACACATGAATCGTCCACAGTCAAAACAGTAGTACATCTGGGAGTTGGTTTTCCTACATTGGGAACAAGAAATATTACTTCCATCGCCACTCCGTCGAACAGCAAGGAGACTCAACAAACTGTTGTGGAAGAAACTGCTCGGCAAACTTTTGAAGCGATTTCCTTCTGGTAAATCGACTTGGGCTTGACATTCCGGACAGCGGAACTTTCCTTGTTTGTGGCTCGCTCTTGCATGATTCGACAGACATTCACAGCAAAATGTGTGAAGACATGATATAGTTTTGGGCTCGTTGTAGATATCGAGACAAATCGAGCAAGTAAGATGTTGCTTGAGGTTTTTCAAAAGGGACTCCATCGCTAGGCGTCGCTCGACAAAGTTTGCGAAACACAAAAGCCTCAAGCAAGTTTAGTTTCTGAGAAAACTGTATTGTGATTACTGTCTGCTTGTGACCAATCAGATGTCGTTGACGTTCGTACTGAGCTCTCGAGTTTAACCTAAGGTCGTTCAGCAATGCTTGATCGTAGTCTGCTCAGACATGTCTTTCATCAAAATAATTCAGCTATTTGAAAATTGTAAGCTACGTTTAAATGTGATCGTGTTGCGAATTTGTAGCAGGCCTCAAAAGGAACTTTGTTTGTGATCACGTGCTGTTGCTGACTGAAGCTGTTGCAAAACAGATAACCACCTCAAGGTTTTATTTCAGATTCCGAGAAAACAGAGCTGATTAACGTCACGAGACTACTCACGCGACACGAGATGCTGTTTTTGGCAATCGAATTTCAAAAGATTGTCTGACCTCCATTGCAACCTAAGATTGTTGTTTCATTGCATTTAATAACTCATTGTTGTCTGGTTGGAGTGTTGTTTTGATATGATTTCTTGCTGTATTTTGGAAACATAAGTCCGCAAGGCGTGCAAAGGCTAGCGCGCGTTTGCAAAAAAAAAATGATGTAAATGACGTACTTGATTTCTGTTGAGTATTGCGGCTAAATACATATACAGTGGAAGGTGATACAATGCATATTTTTGTTGCTAGAGCCTACGGCGCCTCACTCGTAATAAGAAATAATAAGAAATTGTGTTGAATCTTATGTAATAAATATTTGTTTGTATTATTTTAAGAAGAAGCAAAGAAAAAAAAAACAAACAAACAGAAATAAATACAAAGAAATTTAAAGGGTCAACTCTTAACCTAATTTCGCTCTTTGCACTCCTGCCTCATGCGTCATGGGATTCCTAAGAGGACTTTCGCTTCAGAAAATAATTATATTAGCAGTATTTGGAATAATAAAGAAATACGAATAAATAATAAGCCACTTTATTAAAAAAACTACCTTGCTTCGAGAATTATTAATTAATACGATCGTCCATTTGATCTAAGCCGATAGCCGACTCGTTTAGTTAGTACTCGAACAAGATTAATATAACCAACTTTCTTTAATGACAAGGCCTTCTGCCACTGTATACCTTCACATTTAAAAACTAACAAAGGAACTGTATCTACCGAATCCCCTTCTTTTTAAATGGAAAACAATATCTTTGATGTTAAAAAAGGTCAAAGGATTATTACTCTCTACGATTTTAAGAAAAAGAAAAAACACCAAATATAATCTTTAAATTGTGGAGTGACGTCAACTTTTCAACTGACCAAATCAAACAAATGTTTGCATAACTGCGTTTCTAAGTCGCATTTGAATCGTATGTGAAAGCCTAACAATACAAAGTAATAAATTCTTAACAACAACACCAAATTATTCAAAATTGGCTACAAAATGGACGATCTGTGTACTTTCTGCAACGCTGAACTTAAAAAATTTGTCGCATCTTTCATACGATCGTCGTCCTCGCTCCAAGCAGTTTTGGATTGACTTTGAATTCTATTGGTGCCTTTTATCGAATCAACAAATTTCCTTTTCTATGCGAAACGTTTTATTTGGGATCAAAGGATTTCAATCAAAAATTACAAATAAGTAAAAAAAAAATGAAAGAAAAATCAGTGAGAAAGACTTCTTCAAGAATAATGGTTGCTTGTCCCTATATAATTAATTCATTTGATATAATTATTAATAAATTAGAAAACCTTGTAAATATGTAGTACAGCGTAATTAATTATCATTCTATTTATCTTGTAAATCATTTTCTGTACGTCATGCTTGTAATTGTAGCTGTACATAATTATGTTCAGGTGCAGTCAGATTTGTAGAGCCGGATAGTCCTGAGAACTAATTACAGGAATAAACGTCAGTAGAAATCAACTCAACAAGAAATTGTCGGGTAGAACTCGAAGCAAAATACTCCCGGGCAGTAAGGAAGGACTAATTCAAAGTATAAATGAAAGAGACAAATAGTAATTGATAGGTTCTATTAGATTTAGTAAACAGAAATCTTTGCATTCTTTCAAAACAAAAGGGCCGGTGTGAACAATTTCGAGACCGCGTTTGACCTTGTATCGTATATCGTATGTCACGCTACAAGGTAACGCAACTTTTCTAGATCTAGAACAATCGTTCAACTCGGAATTTGTCAGCTACTTTTATTTAGGTTAATTTTTTGACAATTTTCCTGAAAATTGTTAAAGACCCCCTGTGAAATTACATCGCTTCTGCATGCATTGCGTGCCGTTTATTTGGTTTGTTTTCTTCTCCTTTTCTTTAAGTGTATTGTGATTTTGTTTGAATGAAGATATTGAAAAAAAATGTTGTGTAACATATAATATTAAATGTTCTATTATTGCTTTTGCTCTAAGTGTCGTTTTGATACTAGCAAGCTAAATTTAATACTGTATTACGAGTTTTGGAAGCATAGACACGCAAGGCGTGCAAAGACTAGTGTGAGTGATATAATGTACAGTTTAAGATATTTTACCGACATATGCAAACAGCTTTGAATATGTTTATGTTTTTCCTTTGTTCAAAATGGCGAATGAAATCATTGAATCTATGTTCTTAACAAGTCCAGGCAAAGTCCTTGTCTGTCATACGAGTGGAAAAGATCAAAGAACATGCCACGTGAAAAGTATGGCAAATGGACGGCAGTGTTACAATCTTATAACGCCAAAAAAACAGACTCCAACTCAGCTTCCTGGTTGCTTGGTTACTAAGTGCTACATTACGTCTCCGAGTATTCATCGGAGTCCATGGTCTTCATCTCCAACGCCAACGTTGCCAACGTTGCTATGCAACATGACGTATTGTCATCGCGTCTTAATGGCGTGACTGTTTTTGGAGCACTTGTGAGTTCTTGTGATAGCTTTTTTGAATAGATTAAAAAAGCGAGAAATTCTTGAGTGATTCCACAAAGATTTTTCATCTGTGGTCTTAATCTCCCAACTGTAAATAAATGGAATAAGCTTTGTAATCGAGCAACGAATACCACTGGTAAGCTGTTGCGTGACAATATTCAACGTGACAAACCTGACATGAAAACACAGGCATTTCGATCGCCGGATTGAGAATCCATTCTGCTTTAAGATTTGATGTGGGATCGCAATTCCTGAACCAAGAAAAAGTACTCGCTTTGCTTTCCAACCACAAATAATATTAGCGGTGAATTTCCCGCGTGCTCATGGCCGTGTTTGGCGCATGACATCATATGCTCTTTCCTTGAATCGACACTATGAATTTTTAATGTAACGCAATGGAGCCTGTAGGCGACTAATCCTTCAGGTAGCGGAAGTCGACATTAAAATGAGCGCTGTCAAGTAATGCAAAAAAGCACAATTCTGCTATATTCTTTACATCATGGTGAAATCGCTTAATGGAGAAGCCGATGTTATTGATGGCCCACCGTAGGACATAAAAAGGTCGTGTCGCAGCAGTGCCGTCTCCCTGCTCTATGCCTATAAGGGGCCAAGTACTTTCAACCATTGTTGCTCGTAATGATCTACATCGTGCCAGCAATTCATTGCTTTTACTTCTCAGTTTTCTCGGCTTTTTATCATTTGATTATTATTATTCTGCGTTTAATCGTATTGAAAATTTTCTTGCTTGGTGATCCAATTCCGTTGCTCCACAATGGCGTATTTATGATTTCATGATCAAGTTTTAAAATGATTTCCTTTCATTTTGTGAAAACATTTTTTTTTCTTCAATATATCTTTATATCCTTTTACGTGTGTTTAAGCCTGCAGCATTCTGGGTACATGCTAATACAGTCAATACAGAAATGCCGTCGGGTTTAAAGCGTCAAAACTTACTTTGCTTACGGGACGATTCCAAATGGAAGTCTGGGTAATAAAGAGATATTTTACGGTTGAAGTAATTTTGTTTCGGCCCTGAAGATGTCTAAAGCTTTAAAGATTGTTTTTCAGTTTTGCTGGGCTTTCGATTTCTGGAAAATTCTAAGTTGGCTGCAAGCATGGCAAGGTTGGGTATATAAAGCCCGTTTAATATATTCAAAATAAAACATTAGAAATTCAACTATAGAAAACAATAGAATTACTTTGCATATTAATACCATTTTTAAATACAAGAGTGTATATGAAATCTCGAACTGAAAAGCTCTTCTTGCTATAAATAAAACGAAATCACTGATTGACGAAACAATATTGTGTCACTTTTTATCACTTAATTGTGTTTCTAAGCAATTTGTGTGCATTTTTTGTCAATATATTCTAGCATTGGAAGAAAGGAGAATAGATCGAGTTCAAGCGCGTTCGACTCTCTTCGAATATTTGCACAAAAACAGATTCCGCTTACATTTTCGACCATTCTACCACACCGTCACCATAGTATGCTAGTATAACAGTGTCTTTGCGAAATAAAATCGCACATACCTCGTTTCTATGCGGAATTACCAGCCTGACAAAACAGTATGACACCTTGACTTGCCGCCATCAATCCTTCGACCCATTTTAGGTCGTGTGAGTGTGGTCAGCGCACTGGGCACTAGGATACAGAAAAGACCCAAACGGGGGAATAGACGCTATTTTTGTACCAAACATTTGGCTTCAACTTTTGGGTTTAGATCATTTTCCTTTCGCTGTTATTATTTTTATATATCATACCAATGGAAGAAAGGAAAGAATAAGGAAGAAAATCATAAGAATAAAGAAACGCAAAATTAAGCTCAATCATGCTGTTAATTTTCAGGGAAATGCACAGTGCTGTGCTTGGTTACAACAATTTAAACAGATATCATGCTGGACACGTGTGATGTGAAAGACAGAAAAGGTTCACAATACTGACAAAGGAACACTGGCCACGGGGGTCTCCCTGCTCTATGCCTGTAAGGCGCCAAGTATTTTTGGCCTTTGTTGCTCGCAATGGCCTATACCGCGCCCACTTTTCCCTTTTTTTCCTCAATTTTTTCTCGGCTTTTTATCAGGTGAATATTAGTTGTTGTGTTTAATCGTATTAATTTTTTTTTTCAAGACCTGTGATCCATAGTATCGCTTCGCACCATTCGAGCTAGTTTGAGATGAACGCGTTTAGTAGTTTGACTCTCAATCATTTCAAAACAGTTTTTCTTCTTCACTCTATGAACCGCGTTCATTGTGTGCGCTTTCTAATATTAATAGATCCGTTTGAATAAAATTGTGTTGTACGTGTGTGTCTTTTATTCACAACCCAACATTTACGACTATTTTGCAGAATAGTATAGCAATGTAGCATAGCAGTTGGTGTTGGTTTCTTTGTCCCTCCATCGGCTTCGATTCCTGTTAAACAATTAATCTATGGATTAAGCTTGGATTAAACGCGTTTTCCCCTACCTCCCCTTTCAGATTCGAAGAGACCTTTGGTTATGTATTGCTTGTTGTAAACACTACTTCACATGGCTCCTTTTTCCCTTTTCCTGCAAGTCCTCATGTTTCCAGTGCACTGTGCACACCCTTCATCAAGGGACCTTTGTGCTGTACCAACAGATCTACCCAATTTACCTGACAGTGTTCCAGGTGGGAACAGTGCTGGTGGTGAAGATGTGGACTTTGATGACCTTACTAGAAGATTTGAGGATCTCAAAAAGAAGAAGTAGCCTTGATACGTTGGAGAGTTTCACAATGAATATACTCACAGTTTTTTCAAATAAATTTTGTTAGTTACTGATCAGTCGGCTTTTTTACGGCATGTTCCTTTATGCAGCTCTTCCTTCTGTCATCAGACACTTCTTGTTTGCAGTAGTGATCACTGTCCAATTTCTCCTTTAACAATACATTGTCCAGTATATAGGTTATGAGAATTAAGCAAATGATCAGTCATAAAGATTGAATTGCCTTTGATATATCTGAGCAAAATCTCCCAACTACAACTAGAAGATAAGTATAGAGACTGACAAAGAGAATTCAATCACAGGGAGTTACACGTTTCAACCCTTATGGGTTTCTGCTAGTACTTTTTATGTGTTTAATTATTTTAAAAGAATTTATGGAAAAATGTTTGAGGAATATGTGACATGACATTAACACAAGCCCTAATATAGGCGGACACCACGCTGGAACATAAGCCCTGTGTCAGAACAGAAAACCATTGAACTCCGTTTGACGTAATGTTTCTGCCAATTTTACAATAAAACCTTGATGCCGGGCTTGATGGGGAGTCTGGGAAGCATCGTTCTCTCTTGAATAACTTTAGCCGGTGCTACAAGCACAGGAGTATCAAATACAGCGGACAAGCTCGGGACGTCGTCTGGTGCCCGTAATAGCAAGAGTCCGTAATAGCGCGGTGCGAGAAAAAAAGCGTCATTAAAATGTGCTAAACAATATAGACTATGGCGAGGTTATCGACAGTGGATGAGGGCTTGATCTCTCCTAAAGAGTCTGGAAGCTAAGGCGCACAGGGCGCAGGATGAAGTGAAAAAAAGCCACTGAAGTCTGTTGTACAGCTACTAAAGGAATTTATGCAAAAAAAGGAATATTCCAGAACTCTTTTGAAGTGCGTTTTATCAAATAACGAACAACAGACTGCAATTTTATGTAATTCAGTATGCTACATGAGAAATTCATGATGTCCGCTTTATCGTTTGGCTAAACAATAAAACGTTATTTTGGTACCAAGAAAGTGTCCATAGCTTGTCGTAAGTCATTTTCAGTCAAACTTTTATAGCTTTAGCTTTAGTTTTCACTCGATCGCCCCTAAAAACGACTGCCTGGGAGGCTACGGTAGCTTTCGCCAGGAATTTTGGAACTTGTCTAATCTCCTTTGCAGACGCTGCCAAGGAGCACCTGGAGCAAGAGGCCGTAATAGCGAGTGTCCTTTATAGCGGTATCCGCTGCCTTCCATCATCTCAACGGACATCTCATTGTTATTGTGACTGACAACATCGAAAAAATCGCAATGCATTTAACTAGCTTTATATCATAGGTTTTGTAGAGTTCGCGTGTTGCTGAAAATCTAAGTGCAGTAAACAATGCCGCCTCACGATGAGTATTGCGCAAATGATACTGCTATGAACAAAATGCTTTTCATATGCGAGTTGTCTAACACATAACAGCCAAAACGTAGCTTAGAGCCATTCACCGAAGGCATAAATTTAATAGGGGACGGGGTTGGGGGGGGGGGGGGGGAGGATGGCGGGAAGCGGGGTTCCTAAGGTGGTAGGAACCGGGACAAATTGAGAAAAATATCACAACATTTCGTAATATTTTGCAATGGAAATGGAACAAAGAGGAGGGAACCACTACGGAAAGGGGTGGGAACCGGAAGTAAAAGGTACGGGAAGCGCCAGGTTCAGATCCCCCTGTCCCCCTCCCCCCTCTTTCCTAAAGCGGCTGATTCTGCAAGGAGTTGTTTAGAAAGCATAGTGAAGGTAAATCGGTCTAAACCTCAGATTGAATTAAAACATACTTATAAGTCAAGGTTAAAACTGTTTAATTGCAAAGCTCTAAAATGATTTAACATTTAATAATCAGGTTGCACTAAGCTGTAACACATCTATCTCTTCTGAAAGGCTTTCAAGTAGTAATACTTTTAAAGTTTACTGCGCGATTTATTATAAACACCTGACTAGAATTATCATCCGCTAATCTACTTTAAGCGATCTGTGAAACATGTTACATTACACTTGTAATAGCGTCTTTGGCTTACTCCCTTTTTCCATCTAATTGGGTTGGAATCTTTCCTTTTACTGAAAAATTTATTTGACTGTCTGGACTAAGTAGAAAATCAGATTCGAAACTCCTCTGGTGAGAAAGGACTTATTAATTGTATACTTGCTTTCTCACAAAAAATATCCAACTACTCAAACAAACAGAAATATCTATAACGCTTTCCGTGAAGCGGCGCATTGAAAAAAACAACTAAAACTTAATCTTTTAGATATGCATGCTAAATAATTTTATCTTTTTTATAAATTTTAAGTCACTTACGACATCATGATAAATATTTACTAGATTTGTTCACAATATAATTTGCGTATATACTGCTATAGGAAAATATGACGTCATACAACTCGAGACCACAAAAATGCAGAATGTTGTCATTGCAGATACCGCGCATTTCAAAACAAAGCTACAAACTAAAATTACTGACAAATAAAACATCTACTTCAATATGTATACTTTGTTAGCTGTAATGTCAGTCACGAGAATACGTCCATCTGGTGCTGTTGCTATTCCAGTAGGATCTGGTAAATGAATGAGAGTTTTGCCTGTGAAGCGACCGTCTAACGCAAATTGCTGAACTCGATGATTGTTGCTATCACATACCAGAAGGTTGCTGGACCTGTCTACAAGCATACTCCACGGCAAGTTAAATTGTCCGTCTTGATTCCCTTTCGTTCCAAACTTGTATAAGAAAGTTCCTGACTGATCGTAAACTTTAATGCAGTTATTGCCTCTATCAGATATGAGAAACATGTTTTTGTAAGGAATGCAGCTAGTTGGACGGTTGAGTTTCTCTGGGCCGCTGTCTCCAAATATGGAAATAGTTTCTCCTTCCTTTGACAACACATGTATCCTATTATTGCCCCACTCGGTTACAACAATGCGTCCTTCATCATCCAAACAAACATCAACTGGATTATTAAACTCTACTTTTCCTGCACCATATTTTCCAAAGCTTTTCACAACAGTTCCTGTCTGAATATTTATGTGTTGTATTCTATGATTCCCTTGATCAGCAACCAGAATCTCGTTGTCATTTAAAAACGAAACGCCAATTGGGCCTTTAAATTGTCCAGGATTTGATCCTTGGCTGCCAATTTTCCTTAAACAGTTGCCTTCTTTTTCAAATGCATAAGCACAGTGTCCCATGTAATCTGTTCCAACTATCTTGCCTTCCATGTTAACAGCGATTCCACGAAACGCTTGGGGCACGTCTCCTTGAAAGAATTTTAAGTCCAACTCACCGACTACAACAAGTTCACGTTCTTTCACCTGCATAGTAAAAGGACAGGTTGGAAGTTTATCGCCATTGATCTTCACTTCAATGCAGTAGGCGTCCGGTACTTTCGGAGTAATTTTCACCTGGAGATTACCGTCTTCTTCCTCGCTAACCATCACGTTTGTTACATCTTTAGTGGGTTCTATCAGAACTTCAACTTGATCTGTGAGATAAGCCTGGTTACTCAGCTCACCCGCAGATGTTTTGGGGTATAACGTAAACTCTGCTTCTACACCAGCCTGTAGAGTTTGATCAAGTCCTTCAAGCGTTGATTGGTTTGCGTCAGCCTTCTTTTCTACGGTCTCAATAAAACCCAATTTCAAGTCCTCTACAGAAGCCGCGGTAAATTTGACAAATGTAGTCTCAGTTTGTTTAGGAGCTACAACCGTACGAAGCTCTTCAAATCGCTGCTTCAAAGTTTCCTTGTTCCGCATGATATCCGAGCTTGAGCTTCTCTGTGACAGATTATTCGCAAATTCGACCGCTTGTTTCATTTGCTTGACCAGGGACTGCGCTTCCTGTATAGCCGAGTTCATTCTCTCGAGCCTAGTCAAGCGTGTAGTCTCGAGTGATACAATCGCTTCTCGCTCGCGCCCTCGAATCCTTGCGATCATTTGTTCAGCAGCTTGCGAGACTCCACGTTTAGCGGTTGCGACATTTCGTTCCAGCTTAGAAATCGTTTCTTTAAATCGTTGAATCACTTCACTAAGCTCGCTTATCTTTTCCTTGATCATTTCAGCGCCTGACATGATATTGGGTTTCTCGTCGTGGGCTGCTTTGTCGAGTAAAACGATCTCGTGATTTCGATGATCCGTGACTATGCAAATTTGACAAACACAAGCCTGACACGTAAAGCAGAAGAATCTCGTTATTTCCTTCTCGTGGAACTGCTGTGAGCAAAATGGTTGTCGCTTCAGCAAGGCTTCGTAATCTTCTGCTTTAAACTCCTTCACTGGTGTGACTTTGTGCCCTTCAAACGATGCCTTTAACATTTCGTGTGCGTTGTAACAGTCTGGGCACATAAATTGTCCACAGTCAAAACAATAGTACATCTGGGAGTTGGTTTTCCTACATTGAGAACAAGTAATGTTACTTCCATCGCCACTCCGTCGAACAGCAAGGAGACTCAACAAACTGTTGTGGAAGAAACTGCTCGGCAAACTTTTGAAGCGATTTCCTTCGGGTAAATCGATTAGGCCTTGACACTCCGGACAGCGGAACTTTCCTTGTTTGTGGCTCGCTCTTGCATGATTCGACAGACACTCACAGCAAAATGTGTGAAGACATGATATAGTTTTGGGCTCGTTGTAGATATCGAGACAAATCGAGCAAGTGAGATGTTGCTTGAGGTTTTTCAAAAGGGATTCCATCGCTAGGCGTCGCTCGATAAAGCTTGCGCAAACACAACTGTGTCAATCATGAATACAATTTTATTTGCATTCCCATTTACATAGATGGTATTGCATTTTAAGTAACATAGAAAAGAAAGAAAAGAAAAAAAAATGAATGAATAATAATAATAATTACATTGATAGTAGGATGATAAAGTAAATTTGTAGAATAATTAACTTAATCGCGATCATTGTTTTCTTTTCTGGAATGCTTCAAAAGTGAAGTATCCTAATTTCTTACAAATAAAAGGATCTATGTTATTAAAAAGAAATAGTACTTTATCAGAGTTATTTAAGGTACTAAAGTTGGGATATCTCAAACTTACATCGTCGAGGAACTTTTTTCGTATATCTTGATATAAGTTACAGGAGAAGAGGAAGTGAGATTCATTTTCTACCTCATTGCCTGAACAGAATTTACATATTCTTAGGTGTTCAGGAACTTTTGGTATACAATGTCTCCCAGTTTCAATTCTTAAATCATGATTACCTGACCTTAATTTTGCTACTAACTGTCTATGTTGCATATTTTTAATTAATTCTAATTGATGAGAGCTGCTTCGGTCAGTTTTGAAGGAAGAATAGAATTGTAGTTTCCTGTTAGATTTTATCATGTCAAATTGATGCATTTGTAAGCTATTGATAATATTTTGTTTTATTTTGGGTAAGTTAGTTTTTAATTTCTCAGCACTGTAGTTTACAGGTGAATTTATGTTTTGTTCTTCTACGTGATAAATACTACCATATAATTTAAGAATTTCATTAACTGATAGCATAAAGGAGGTCTTTTTATTTTGTGCTAACTGAGTTGACATTTGGAGGCATTGTTTAGCAATACTATTTTCAGGGAGGTCTTCAAGATGGATCCGGAAATTAAGAATTTTTATAAAGATGGTCGATTTAAGAGAAAGTCTTCCCATTTCATTACGTGAAGCAACGTTCGGGGTTCTTCTGTTTAAGCCGAGGTAATGTTTGTAAAATTGAGAATGAAGTCTTTCAATGGGGTCCTTTTCCCATTTCTTAGGATCCATATTGTCATAAGCGCCCCAAACCTCAGAGCTGTATAATCGTATTGGAAGGAAAAGAGAATCGAAAAGTTTATTGCACATTGATATCGGGAGTTTATTAAAGTCCAGATATCTCCAACATGCAAAAATCGATCTCCTTGCCTTTTCTACTAATCTCTGTTTTGAAATTGAAAATTTACCATTTGAATAAAAGGTTGTGCTCAAATAAGTGTAATCTGCTACATTATCAATTTCCTTTCCATTTAGTAGGAAGAAATATTTTTCCCGTGTTGATTTTCGATTCTGTTTTTGAAAAATTAAGGTTTTTGTTTTCTTTAAGTTGATGGTTAAAAGCCATTTCTCACAGTATTGTTGAAGAATATTAATTTGTTTTTGAAGACCTGCAGCACTTGTAGATATTAACACCAGGTCATCTGCATAAAACAAACAATTAAGAGCTACACCATTTGGCAATTTGACTGGGTCAGTATCATGGGATTCTAAAAGGTGTGGAAATTCATTGAGGTATAAGTTAAATAAAAGCGGAGAAAGAATACATCCCTGCCTAACTCCTCTGTTAAATTCAAAGAAATTGGATCTTTGATTACCGTATTTGATAGCGCATTGTGATTTCAGATACATGTCTGATATAAGGTGATAAAATAGACCCCCTATTTTGTTGTGAATTAATTTCAGAAGTAATCCTTCGTGCCATACAGAGTCAAAAGCTTTTTGAAAGTCAACGAAGCAACAAAAAAATTTACCTTTGTTCTCATTGATAACATACTTGTCAATAAGTGTTCTTAAACTAAAAATGTGGTCTGTTGTTCGATATCCTTTTAGGAAGCCTATTTGGGAATGATGTAGCACGTTATTTTCATGAAAGTAATTGCTCAATCTTGTATTTAAAAGAGACGAGAACAGTTTGCCTAGGCAACTTGTGACACAAATTCCTCTGTAATTATTAGGGTCTGACTTACTTCCTGATTTAAAGATTGGGCTTATTAGTCCCTTAGACCAAACGTCTGGAAATGATCCTTTCGTAATAATAAAATTGAAAAGCTTTACCAGGGAAGAGATCAGGTGATTGACGCCACTTTTCAACATTTCATTACGAATGCGGTCAAGGCCCGCTGCCTTTTTGGTTTTTAGTGATTTGACGGCTTTCCGGACTTCTGTTTCAGTGACGGGTTCATCTAATTCGCCTTGTGGTTTTTTTGGTGTATCTTGTTCTTTGAGACGTTTTACCAAATGCTCCTGTTCAACAGAATATCGTTCGGATTCAGGTTTTGAATGCAAGCGTTGAAAATGACAGTCTAATTTGTCAACTGGAACAGATGTGTCGCGGGAAGGGAGATTTGCCGACATATCCTTAAGTTTTGACCAGAATTGGTTCGAGTTATTCGTGTTGATGAGTTCTTCCATTTGAGTGTTTTGGTGGTTTCGCTTTTTCCGTCGTAACAAACTTTTGTACTCTTTATTCAGAAGATGATAAGCTTCTCTTGTCTTTTCATCTGAGGGATTGTTATGTTTACGATTTGATACGTGTTTGAGTCTCTTTTTAAGCTTATGACATTCGCTATCATACCAGATCTGGAATTTTCTTGATCTTTTCTTCTTAATGTTAATCTATTTTAGTTTCTGAGAAAACCTTTATTGTGATTACTGTCTGCTTGTGGCTAATCAGATGTCGCTGAGGTTCGTTTTGAGCTCTCGAGTTTAACCTTAAGTCGTTTAGCAATGCTTGATCGTAGTGTGCTCAGACATGTCTTTCATTATAAGCAACGTTTAAATGTGATCGTGTTCCGAATTTGTAGCAGGCGTCAAAAGGAGCTTTATCCGTGATCGCGTGCTGTTGCTGACTGAAGCTCTTGCAAAACAGATAACCACCTCAAGGTTTTATTTCAGATTCCGAGAAAACAGGGCTGATACTTCTCTCGCGACACGAGATGCTGTTTCTGTCAATCGAATTTCAAAAGATTGGCTGACCTCCATTGTAATCTAAGATTGTTGTTTCATTGCATATAACAAATCATTGTTGTCTGCTTGGAGCGTTGTTTTGATATGATTACTTTATTTTAGAAACATAGGTACGCAAGGCGTACAAAGGCTAATGCGGGTTTGTTTGTAAAAAAAAAGATGACGTAAATCACGTACTTGATTTCTCTTGAGTATTGTGGCTAAATGCATATACAGTGGAAGGTGATTCAATGCGTATTCTTGCTACTAGAGTAATAGCTAAATAAGAAATTTTGTTGAGCCTCATGTAATAAATATATGTTTGTATATAAATACAAAGAAATTTAAGGGACTCAACTCTTAAACTGATTTCGCTCTTTCCATTCCTGCGTTGAGATTTATTGCAGACCCGGCCTCCATAGTAGAGTAAGATTATTGTTCTGTTGTGTGGATGTGGTCAGAATTCCGTGAAAATTTCGTTTCAGAAAGTGATTATCGAGACATTATTTGGTATAATGAGGAAATACAAATTAATAATAAGCCAGTTTATTTAAAGAACTAACTTGAGTCAGAAATCATTAATGTGCATGATCTTTCATTTGATCTAAAGATAGGGCCGATTCGCACTAGCGGACAAGTTTTAAATGTCATAATTAACATTTTTGACAAAAACAAATTGTCGCGACAAGTCAGGGCCAATTCGCACTAGCGGAAAAAATTGTAACAATTGGTAGATTTCATCACTTGTGTGTCACTTGTTACAGAAAACAAGTGCGAATACGTTTTTTGAAACCTAGAACTTGTCCAACAATGCAGGAAAACAAAGAAGCAGTTGTCTTATGATTGGTCCGCGTTGCACGCGCGATACATTTTGTCAAACAATCGCAAAAACAAGTGCGAACGACTTGTTGGACAAGTGCAAATTTTTGTCAACACGGACAAATCTTCAAAGGGGCCGATGTCCTGCCTCAAGGCAGGACAAGTCATGACAAGTCGCATTCCAACGCCCCTCGTAATGCCAGATAACAATACGTTGTTGATTGGCTATTGTGTTTGGTCTGGATTGTACTAAAAAACAACACGCGAAATTTTTCCGCGATAGGCGGCAAAACATGTTTGTGTGCCGAGGTGAGGTCGTGGAAGGATGGTAATACCGGGGTTGGAACAAATGAATGCGGAGGGAACCAGTTTGTACCGATAAATGGAGGGGGAAAGAAATAGTTTACTTGCGACATTATCCCCGCACGAGCACAAAAACATCACAAGACGCGCACTTAAAAAAAAAAAAGGTTTTAAAATTTTTCACCACGTGGACCTGCCTGATTATTTGATGTTTGCACAAGACGACCGTGCCGAGAAATGTACCAGGATGACAGAAGCACGTGCAGAGCTATTGTAATAATAATTACACCTTTTGTTTTCTTCAAAATGTCTCTGACTTGTCGCGACAATTTTTTTGTTGTCAAAAATGTCATGACATTTAAAACTTGTCCGCTAGTGCGATTTGGCCCTCAGAGACATTTTGAAGAAAACAAAAGGTGTAATTATTATCACAATAGCTCTGCACGTGTTTCTGGCATCCTAGTACATTTCTCGGCAAGGTCGTCTTGTGCAAACATCAAATAATCAGGCAGGTCCACGTGGTGAAAAATTTTAAGACGATTTGCATTTGAAGTGCGCGTGTAGTGATGTTTTTGTGCTCGTGCGGGGAAAATGTGGCAAGTAAACTATTTCTTTTCCCCTCCATTTATCAGCACAAACTGGTTCCCTCCGCATTCATTGGTTCCAAACCCGGTATTACCATCCTTCCACGACCTCACCTCGGCACACAAACATGTTTTACCGCCTATCGCGCAAAAGTTTCGCGTGTTGTTTTTTTAGTACAGTCCAGACCAACTGACAATAGCCAATCAACAACTTATTGTTATCTGGCATTACGAGGGGCGTTGGAATGCGACTTGTCATGACTTGTCGTGCCTTGAGGCAGGACATCGGCCCCTTTGAAGATTTGTCCGTTTTGACAAAATTTGCACTTGTCCAACAAGTCGTTCGCACTTGTTTTTGCGATTGTTTGACAAAATGTATCGCGCGTGCAACGCGGACCAATCACAAGACAACTGCTTCTTTGTTTTCCTGAATTGTTTGACAAGTTCTAGGTCTCAAAAAACGTATTCGCACTTGTTTTCTGTAACAAGTGACACATTAATGATGAAATCTACCAATTGTTACCAAATTTGTCCGCTAGTGCGAATTGGCCCATAGCTTAATTCTTAATCCGGGGGGGGGGGGGGGGGGGGGGCACTTCCTATAAATGGGCTAATGGGGATGTGCCGCTGGATGGGGTCGCATTTTCACGACTGGACTGACTATAATGGAGTCGCCTTTTCAAGCACTTTTTATAGGGTGACTAGAATGGGGTCACACTTTTCTGGGATTTTGAGAGTAAGAAAATTCTGGCAAGTTGTGATTGATAAACGGAAAGATTCGCCGAAAAGAAAAAGTTACCATATATTCATTGCTGTTGTTTAATATTTGACAAACGGCTCCCATTAAGTAACTAAGTTGGGGTCATGAAAAGTGACTAAGATGGGGTCTATAATTGGCTATAGAATATGACTATAATGGGGTAGGGGTTCTGAGAGGCCAGCGGCACATACCCAGCAAAGATTGGCCCAAGTAACCCCCCTACTTCTTGAACAAGATTAATATAACCAACTATCTCCATGGAAAGGCCTCCGCCAGTCTATGTCTTTACATTTATAAACTAACAATGTAACTTTATCTACTGAATCCCTTTCTTTTTCTTTGACGTTAAAAATGGCGCTATCCATTTTTGAATGGATAAAAAAGAGGAAACTTCTTGGGTGACTCCACTAAAATTTTTTGATCACGGCTCTCAATCTCGCGACTGTAAGAGAAATATTTTTGTAATGGAACAACTAATACCACTGGTCAGCTGTTGCGTGACCATCTCAACGTGACAGACGTGAAATGAAAACACTGGTATTTCTACCGCCGGATTCGATTCAGAACCCATTTTGCTTTAGGATTTGATGTGGAATCGTAATTCCTGAACCAAGAAAAAGTACTCGCCTTGCTTACCAACCAGAATTTATAACAGGAGTTAATTTCGCGCGTGCTCATGGCCGTGTTTGGCGCATGACATCATATGCGCTTCCTTTGAATGGACACTATGAATTTTTAATGTAACGCAATGGAGCCTGTAGGCGGCTGATCCTTTGCGTAGCAGAAGTCGATATTAAAATGAGCGCTCTAAAGTAATGCAAAAAAGCGCATGAAGCCGATGTTATAGATGGCCCATCGTAGGACATAAAAAGGCCGGGCCTGGAGAAGTTTAATGTGTCGCAGTAGTGCTGTCTCCCTGCTCTATGCCTGTAAGGGGCCAAGTATTTTCGACCATTGTTGGTGGCAATGATCTACATCGTGCCAGCCATTTGCTTTTACTTCAGGTTTTCACGGCTTTTTATCATTTAAATATTGATTATTATACTGTGTTTAATCGTACTGGTAATTTTCCTGTTCGGTGATACAAAGCCGTTGCTCCGAAACGACGTGTTTATGATTTGATCAGGATCAAGTTTTAAAACAGTTTCCTTCCAATTTATCTCAGCGTTGTCTTTTTCATGATTTTATCTCTATATCCATGCAATTAATTATCAGAAAACAAAGTAGTGAACTTGTGTTTAAGTCTGCAGCATTTTCGGCGCATGCTAATACAGAAATTTCGTCCTACTTACGGGATGAGTCCGAATCAGGATAGTGTTGGTAACAAGGAGACATTTTAGACGTGAAATATTTGTTTCGGCCCTGAAACCCGGGGGGGGGGGGGGGGGGGGGTACTCCCCTAAATTTCGGATAGGGGTGTGCCGCGAACGTTCTCAAACCCTGACCCTATTTAAGGATAAAGAAAACGAAAATTAATACCCTTTCTAAGGCCCAAACCTGAAAATTGACACCCTATTCAAGGGGAAGAGAAGCATTGCGTGACGACTCAAATAACGGCTAACCGCACACGGCAAAGCTCAAATCTTTCAAAATCGCTTCAGTTTTAACAGACCATTTTTTTTTCGTTTAGCTGGGCGTTTATTCGAGCTGATAGAATTTAGGTACCCTATCTAAGGATCACACCGGGAACACAATGCCAAAAGGAACAAAAGTGATACCTTATTTAAGGACCGAGAACCTCAAAAAACATACCCTATCCCGCGGCACATACCTATATAGCCCATATATGGGAGTACCCCCCCGGGCCCTGAAAAGATCTTTCGGTCTTTTCTAGCCTTTCGGCTTTTGGAAAATCCTGGGTTGGTTGCAAGGTTGTGTAAATGAAGGGCGTTTAATATCAAAAGAAAACATTAGAACTGTTTTTTTTTTTTACATTGTTTTTATTAAGGTAACACTTACAACACTTACAATACTATTGCGAAATACCATGCAAAACTTAAAATTACAGTGTTCGGATACATTTTCAAAAACTTACGCATAGTGGTTACAATACGATACAAAACACTACACTAACAACAACAAAAAATAAATAATAATAAATAGATAACTCAATAAATACAGGATTTGGGTTAAAGACAAACGCTTGTCGTACGTCTTCCTTCCGAGACTTTTACTTTAACAGAATAACTTTGATATGGAACAGTTTACCTAAAAATATTAAAGATTCCGACACTATTAGCTCTTTTAAAAGTAAACTTAAGTCATTTTATTTTACTAGACTTTTAAATGTTTTTGATGGTGACAATTTTCGTTCTTTTAAATTAATTTGTCCTAAGTGTCGCCGTGTTAATATTTTCTCTGTCTGTACTTGTTAAGTTGATTAGTATATTTCAGATTGTATTTGTGTTATTTAGATTTATTTGATTAGTAGTTTAGTCGAATCAGGGAAGGGTTTTTTTCGGGATATTTTTTAGGGGGCTGGGTGTGGGTGTTTTAACCAAGTAGGGGACCTACGTCCTATTGTTAAGCACCTGTACTTTGTACGAATCCTTAAATAAATAAATAAATAAATAAATAAATAAATAAATAAATAAATAAATAAATAAATAAATAAATAAATAAATAAATAAATAAAATGTGTCTGATCAGCGCTTTTTAGTACATCACGAAAGAGGCGAATTGTTTAGTACTTAGAAATCACAATTAACGAGTAAAAACACAAAACAAAACGAATAAGAATTAAACTAAAGAATTTTACCCCATACAGACAAAAACTGATGCAGTTTATTTTTGGCTATGAGGCTTTGTTTTAGTATTCCCAGCTTGTTCTGGAGGCGGAGAAGAAAGCTTTTAAAACATAACTTGCCGTTACATGAGCTTGTGGAAAAGATGTGGTATTTGGCGATAAGGAGAGTGACATTAAGTGCCTGCTTGTTTTGTATGTTGTTGTGCCATCCGTAATGGACGGTGCATTCTGTTAAAGAAATGACTTGCTTAAATTTTAGATACCACCAGCTGGTGAATTCAGGACAGTGGAAGAGCAAGTGGTTTATTGTCTGCTTTTCGGATTTGCAAAAAGTGCATGCAGCACTTTCAGTGATTCCAGCTCGGAAGAGGCTTGATTTAGTTGGTAAGAAATGGTGGATAAATATTATACTGAAAGGCAATTAGTTTGGAATCTTTGGTTATCGTGAACGGTAAAGTATACACTTTGTGTATATTTTCTATGTTGAAACCGTAATTTAAAATTCTATTTTCTGATGTTGGTGGACTCACTTGGTTGCTTAGAAGAGTAGAGTAGGCGGTTCGGGTTAACGGGTGGTCCTGGGAGGGAAGTGGGGTTGGGTTAATAGTTTGGGGTGAGTTGAGTTGATTCCTTAATAGCTTCTTCCATTTTGTTGGAATGGCCGTAATGATGCCGTAGTACAGTGTGAAAGGAATGTTAATATTTCATTTGCGTGTAATTTTGTCCAGTGAGAGAAAAGTTTGATTATCTTTAAGAAGGTGTTTAACTCGAAAGATCTGAGCTTGGAACATGGTTTTATAGAATATCGGTTGACCGTTAACTAGGATACAGCTATTATTCCAGATGATTTTGTTTTGGATGAGGCAGTCGTCAGAAAACTTGTCGGTGTTATATTCTTGCCAATATTTGAGTAGGGTGTGGTAAAATGGTGGCAGGTTATCTAGGCGTAGGTACTTGATGTCATATTGGCATTCTGTTAGAAAGGAAAGACCACCATAATGCGCAGTTGCGAATTATGGGTTATTTTCCAGGCTGCGTTGGTGTTTTCAGTGATTCGCTTAATCCAAGCAATTTTGAGTGCTTTGTTCATAATATCAAAATCCATCATCTTTAGACCTCCTTGATTTATGCTACTTATATTGGTCTTTCTTTTTATTTTTGCTGGTTTACCTTCCCATATGAAATTGAACGTTAGTTTGTTAATTTCTTTCACATAGGGCTCAGGAATTTCTAGTGCAGAGGTGTTGTAAATCAGCTTCGACAAACCTAGAGTCTTAACTATTTTTATTCTACCATGTAAAGTAAGTTTTCTTCTTTTCCAACCATTTAGCGTTTTTCCTAATTTACGAATTTTCTCTCCGAAGTTCAGGTTATTTGCTGCCATAGGCGTACGGGCACTTTCGGTCCCGGGGGAGGGGGGGGGGGGGGGGGGGGGAAGGGGGAGACCTTTTTGACCGAAAAAATGGCATGGGTTGACAGACGAAAAAAGAGGCATATAAAATAGAAAATAAGACGCGCATTGAAATAGTTGTGTACAAACCTCGCCTGCTTGCTTTAAGTTCTATAATTACAAGCAGGTAGGGTAACCCTAGTGCTAAGGTTACCCTACATGAGGGTTACCCTAGCGCCTGGGTAACCCTAAAGCCCTGGAAACGCTCTGCTAGGGATAACTCGCCTACCCGGGACAACTTTATTTTGGCTCCGAGAAGCTAAATATGTTTAAAATACCGACAAAAACAGCGAATTGTAACCAGGAAATATCGTGGTCATTTACAATTCTCTCTGCATTGATAAATTACGTTGATTTGATACAATCAGGCTATTTCAATACTGTATTGCGAAGTATGAAGTTCAAGTAAAGCCAACACTGAGGCTGTCAGAGTTTGTTAACGTAGGTACGCAAGGCGTGCAAAGGCTGGAGTGGGTGGCAGAAATGATGAACACTTAAGAAAATTTTGTTCAAGGTATTTTTTGCCGCACGTAAACACGCTTGTATTTATATGCATTAGTTTCTGCTTCATAAAAATAGCGAATTAAATGAGCCATAAACTGTGTCCATAGTTGTCCAGTCCTTTTTCTGTCAAGCGAATGAAAAAGAATATATGCCACGAGAACAGCTTTGCAGAGGAAAGGCAATTCCAATTTTTCATATATTTGTAACGCCAGAAAATACGCTGCTACTCAATTTTCTGATTTCTTAGTAATGAGGCGCTCAGTCCTGTCTCTAATCATTAACTGAGCCCATGGTACAACTAATAAAATTTGTGTGACAAACCTAACGTGACAGACGCGGAAGGTACAGCTATATCTTTTTCGAATCAAGACTCATTCTTGCCTTCGGTATTGATGTGAAATCGCGATCCCTAAACACAGAGAATTTAGTTGTCGCTTTGCTTTCCATTCACAAATAGTAATAGGAGTTCATGACCATATTTGGCGCATTTTGATTTTTTAATTATCACGTAAAATCAATTAAAATCAAACTGGAGATGAAAACATAGCTGGATGAACATTTTTATTTTATAAATAGCCCAAGCGTGAATGAAAGTAACACAAACAAAAATAGCCGTAACAGTTGATTTTCCCATCGTCGAAGACCCAGGGGCAGTTAGTCGGGGTGAATCGAAGACCGGGCAGAAATCGTAGCGACAAAAGTTTTCAAGAAAAGTGGAAAGAGCCCCTGGGAAACGAGTCTCTCCAGACGATTTCTAAACGGCTCTGCGAATGCTGGCTCCTGATTGAGCAAAGAAAATCCTTTGTGTTATTCTGCCCAATCAACGAACAGTAACTTCAGAGTCGCCTTCGTGTGTTCTTACACGGTAGTTTATTTCAATTTACATTAGAGAGCCAAAGAAGTCAACCATTCCGGATGTTTCAACTTTGTATAAAACCACGATGGGGACCCTGGTAAGTGTATTGTCTATAATGCACTAAGTCCTTTATCTTATCCTCTCTTGGATACCTTAAACTTGTTTAACAGGTATAACCATTTTAATAGTTAAACCTGATTTAAAAATCCTTTCATATAATTTCATATAATTATCAAGTGAACGCGTGATCGAGTAAAACAAATGTCTTGCAACGAGAATTGTGTGTTACGTAGCCTGCGAACGCAGACGTATTTCTGCGTTCGCAGGCTATGTATTACGTGGCTCAAACTGAGTTACACCAAAGGGAAAACTATAATCGGCGGCTGGTTCTACAAGAAGATTTTTTGTTTTATTTTTGTTTTTGTTTCTTTTTTCGTTTTGTTTTTGTTTGTTTGTTTGTGTTTTTTTATGCAAAGCGTAGGTAATTAATTGATTGTTGAGTTGCTTGGATGTACATGTGATTAAATTGTGCATTGTTTCGCGCTAAATCACTAATTACTTTCTTTTTCCTCTCTTACTGAGCAGAAAAGCGAAAGAAAATGTTAAGGATAGGCTAATTTTCTTTTTTCTTCTTCACCTCCCGCCTCGGAAAGCTGCACTAATTGCGGGAATTGCTAAACTTCAGTGTGAAAAAATTTTGTTGTTGTTGTTGTTGTTGTTGTTGTTGTTGTTGTTGCTTAGACAACGGGAAGCAAAAATCTCATCGCCAGGACTATCAGTGTGATGCCCCCGATCAAGAACACATGCACAGGGGAAGTCGTTCAAAGCTTAATCACCCATAGCGTTTGCTTTCAATGAGGGAACACAATAGCTGAAAAATTAAGTTTGTGCAATTTTAACCCTTTAAGCCCCAATATCACATACAAATTCTCCTCACTGATCTCCATACATTTTCTTAAAGTTTGGAGAATTTGTTAGAAGATCAAAGCAATTTAAATTCCCTTAGGTGATTATTTTGTCAATTCTCCCAACCTTCTTTGTTGATTATGTATTGATATTGTGAGGCGAAATTTGATGTTGGTCACTCTTGGTTGAAACTGTTTTATTGAAGAGCTCTGAAATGTTTTAACAACAAAAATAAGGATGTACAAAGCTGCAACAAATGTATCTCTTCTCAAAGGCTAGCAAATAATAATACTTTCTTCCGTTCATTGCTACAAATAGATTGAAAACTAAATGCTAACCTACTGATTTTTACAAAAATGTAAAAACTAAGAAATCTTTTGCTAATCTATTTATTCCGATCTGTGGAAAATACTACATATTGAACTTCCTTTCTCAACAAGAATAACTCAAAAATGATGCCAAAATGGAGGGAATGGCACTTGAGAGAATCTTAATTGGAAACATTTTCCTGGCGAAGTATACCCCACCCCTAGAAACTTCCACCTTCGGTGCGCACTTGTGACAGCTTCTTCACTCCCTATTTTCCATCTTATGGGATTGGAATCTCGGCTTTTACTGAAACATTCAAGAAATTTCTATATCGCTTTCAGGGAAGCGGCGTTAAGGTAACAACAACTAAGAATTAATCTTCTGAATATGTCTTCTACACGATTTTATCGATTGTATTTCAAATATAAAATCATTTATGATATCATGATACTCACAGTATAATTTGCGTATATATTGTTATATGCGTGGTAATGTGACGTCATACAACTCGGGACAAAACTGCAGAATATTGTCAATGCAGGGACTGCTCATTATAAAACAGACCTACAAACTACAATTACTGACAAATGAAACATCTACTTCAATATGTATACTTTGTTATCTCTTCCGCTAGTCACGAGAATACGTCCATCTTGTGCTGCTGCTATTCGAGCAGGATCTTCTAAATGAGTGATAGTTTTGCCTGTGAAGCGACCGTCAACAGAAAATTGCTGAACACGGTTATTGTTGCTATCACATACCAGAAGGTTACTGGACTTGTCTACAAGCATACCACGCGGCCAGTTAAATTGTCCGTCTAGATTCCCTTGTGTTCCAAACTTGTATAAGAAAGTTCCTGACTGATCGAAAACTTTAACGCAATGATTTTGTCCATCGGATACGAGAAACATGTTCTTGTAAGGAATGGAGCTAGTTGGACTGTTGAGTTTCTCTGGGCCGCTGTCTCCAAATATCGAAATAGTTTCTCCTTCCTTTGACAACACAAGTATCCTATCATTAATAACCTCGGTTACAACAATGCGTCCTTCATCATCCAAAGTAACATCAATTGGATTATCAAACTGTCCATTTCGTGCACCACATTTTCCAAAGCTTTTCTCAACGGTTCCTATCTGGACATTTATGTGTTGTATTCTATGATTACCTTTATCTGCAATTAGAATCTTGCTGTCGTCTAAAAACGTAACGCCAGCTGGGTGTTCAAATTGTCCGGAACTTGATCCTTTGTTGCCAATTTTCCTTAAACAGTTGCCTTCTTGATTAAATACATAAGCACAGTGTCCACTGTGATCTGTTACAACTATCTTGCCTTCTGTGTTAACAGCGATGCCATTTAACTCTTTGGGCACGTCTTTTCCAAGGAATTTTAATTCCAACTCACCGATTACAGCAAGTTCACGTTCTTTTACCTGCATAGTAAAAGGACAGGTCGAAAGTTTAAAGTTTACTTCAATGCTGTAGGCGCCCTGTACTGTCGGAGTAAATTTCAGCTGATGATTACCGTCTTCTTTCTCGCTAACCATCACATTTGTTACATCTTTAGCGGGTTCTATCAGAAATTCAACTTGATCTTTGAGCTCAGCCTGGTTACTAAGCTTCCCTTCAGATGTTTTGGGAAATAAAGTAAACTCTGCTTCTACACCAGCCTGGAGACTTTGATCCAGTCCTTCAAGCATTGATCGTTTTGCATCTGCTATGTCCGTTGTCTTAATAAAACCTAATTTCAACCCTGCTACAGAAGCAGCGGTAAATTTGACAAATGGAGTCTCGTCTAATTTAGGAGCCTCAACCGTACGCAGCTTTTCAAATCGCTGTTTCAAAGTTTCCTTGCTCAGCATGATATCCGAGGTTGATCTTCTATGCGCCAGATTATTAGCAAACTCAACTGCTTGTTTCATTTGTTTGACAAGGGACTGCGCTTCCTGCATAGCCGAGTTCATTCTTTCGAGTCTCGTCACGCGTGTAGTCTCGAGTGAAACAATCGCTTCTCGCTCACGCTTTCGAATCTCAGTGATCATTTGTTCAGCAGCCTGCGAGACTTCACGTTTTGCAATTTCGACATTTCTTTCCAGCTCAGAAATCGTTTCTTTAAATTGTTGAATCACTTCACTAAACTCGCTTATCTTTTCCTTGATCATTTCAGCGCCCGACATAATGTTGGGTTTCTCTTCATGGGCTGCTTTGTCGAGTAAATCGATCTCGTGATTTCGGTGATCCGGCGTGAATATGCACATTTGGCAAACACAAGCTTGACACGAAAAGCAGAAGAATCTCGTGATTTCTTTCTCGTGGAACTGCTGTGAGCAAAATGGCTGTCGCTTCAGCAAGGCTTCGTAATCTTCTGCCTTAAATTCCTTCACTAGCGTGACCTTGTGCCCTTCGAACGATGCCTTTAACATTTCGTGTGCGTTGTAACAGTCTGGACACATAAATCGTCCACAGTCAAAACAATAGCACATATGGGAGTTGGTTTTCCTACATTGGGAACAAGTAATGTTAATTCCATCGCCATTCGGTCGAACAGCAAGCAGACTCAACAAACTGTTGTGGAAAAGACTGCTCGGCAAACTTTTGAAGCTATCTTCTTCGGGTAAATCGATTTGAAATTGACACTCCGGACAGCGGAACTTTCCTTCTCCGAGGCTTGCTTTCGCATGATTCGACAGACACTCACAGCAAAATGTGTGAAGACATGATATAGTCTTGGGCTCTTTGTAGATATCGCGACAAATCGAGCAAGTAAGATGTTGCTTGAGGTTTTGCAAAAGGGACCCCATCGCGAGGCGTCGTTCTGTTTAATTTATGAAACACAACTACCTTAAGATGATTTAAGTTTCTGAGAAAACCGTGTTGATTAACGTCGCATCTGTCTGCTTGTGCCCAATCAGAAGCTCTCGAGTTTCGACAGTTTAACCTTAGGTCGCTCAGACTATCTATATTTCAAATGTTTTATCCATCGTAGCCTGGTTAAACCTTTTGTCAAAATTATTCATCTATTTTAAATTTTTTCGTGATCGCGTGCGCGACGTCGCTAACTAAAGGTCTTGCAAAAAAGACAACTGTCTCAAGATATTATCTTAGATTCCGAGAAAACAGAAACGATTAACGTCACTACTCGCCCTTTTGGCAATTCAATTTCAAAAGGTTCGCCGACCTCCACTGAAATTTAAGATTGCTGTTCTGTTGCATATTAGTAATGATGTGTATTCCTCTGTTGTCTGTTGTTAGCGTTGTTTTAAAACGATAACTGTTTTGCGTGTTGTGAAGAACTAACAGGCTTGAAGCATAGGTACGCAAGGCGTGCAAAGGCTATTGTAGGTTTCAAAAGGGACTCTATCGGTAGGCGTCGCTCTGTCACTACGGGGGGGGGGGGGGGGGGGGGGTTGTCGCTGAGTCTGACATGTTGGAGACATAAACAGATGAATTTGCACCCTGTTACAGACAATAATTGTAAAAATAGGTACCCTGTTCCAGGCAATAAGCATAAGTGAGACGCGAGATTGTACCAGGACAATGTACGTAACTCATTATGAAACGAAAATGGCTTGCGTGAATAGAATTCACTTGACTTCGTCTGTGGCCGGCTCAGTGATAAAGCGACGGGGGACACGTAGTTTCGTAGCGGTACTTGCTCGTGAATGATCAGGGACTATGAGGGAAAATCAGCCCTTTTCCAGAATCAAACCTTAGTACAATATACCCTGTTCCGGAGAGAAAGGGTGACTCTTATACCCTGGTCAAGAGTCAGTGAGGTAAAAAGCATGCCCTGTTGAGAACCACATATCTGTATAGCCCGTATATGGATTAATAACTAATTGGAAGCCCGTCTTACAACAGTTTATTATACTATAATGGCTTCGTGCAATAAATAGCTGATTGTATTATTTTAAACACGGAGCGATCCTATATAACGAGGCAGAACTGTTCACCCTGCCAATCCCTGCCAATCACAAATTCCAATGAGACGATTTCATTGTCTGGTAAATGGCACTTATCTCGTTTTCAAAACTAACTACAAGAAACAACATCGAGATTCTCGTGTATAAAATTCTCAGTTGTTGTTTGGGTGCAAACAATCGAAAGCGAGGTTTAGAAATAGCGAAAGGTACCTGTAGCTATTAGGCATTGTTTTGCGAAATCACGGAATTTCCAAGCGCCCTGAGCTTAGCACCGATACTGAATTACATTGGATAAATGCGTTGCAAGTAAGCAAATAAATATTGTGGCCTTTCTAAGAAATAAATTCATTTCTGAGGTCTTAATCCGCTTATTGCTGAAGAATAAGGTTTTAGTCAAAGATATGCCACATAAAATCTAGCCAGAGAGCAAACGAAACTTGTAGTTTTTAATTTTGTCCCTTCAAAATTAAATTTGGTGATTGTTCCCGTTTCACGATAGTATAACAAGAACGTTTGTAAAGAGCGTAGCTCCTGGTTTGCCTAATTTCGAAATATAGAGATGTGTTCCAAAGCATTAATTCGTTATCCTTTTTGTTTGAATTTTCGACTGAAACAATTGTCATTTGTGTGTTCGGCATTATCTGTTTGAGTCGTTTGAGCTTTCATGTCGTAACAGTGTGCGTGGCCGACATCAATTTTGAATTTTCAGGATTAATCCAAAAATTCTGTTTAAATTTTCTTTTAGCTTGTATGGAAAGAATTATTGGTAGTATATATTCTATATGAGCTTGTTAATTGCACATAAATGAACTGGGAACGCATTTAAAAAGCAAAATTTGCGGAGCTCTTCTCTTTCACGACCGTTACTCTGACACGACTTTTTAAGAATTGAAGCCAACAAAGTGCTAGACGGGGCCTTTTTATAGGCTCGCTCCGTGTTTAACAAGAACCAAGATCTCTGATAAACCTCTTGCCAAAGATGAAACATTCAGACCAGCCATGAAAACCAAAAAAAAATAATAATAATAATAAATCATACAGAAATTTAACAGAATCAAGCTGGACCTGATTACACGTTTTCCACTACCACTTCATGATGTTTCATGCGTCAGGCTTTTTGCTGGTATTTTAATTTAGGTGCAGAGAGTAGTATAGAAATCAAATCTTGCAACTGCGGAATTAACATGTAGACATCATGTACTGACACATGCTAACACCTTTTTATTTGTTTATATTTGAACTTGTTAAAAACATGAAAAATATATTAAATCGTCGAAACTCTACGTTCTCAAGAAGTGCGTCATAATATACTTCATCCATGATCGCGTGTCCCTCTTAACTAATGCTCTTGCGAATTAAACAGGCAACCGCCGGCCTGAAGATATTATTTTCAGATTCCGAGAAACAGAACTGGTTAACATCACGTCTTGTTGTTTTTGGCAATCAAATTTCAAAAGGTTAGCTGACCTCCATTGTAACGTAAGATTGTTGCTCTGTTACCCAAGTGCAAATGTGCTAATAGAGAGGTTAAGCATGACGTTTACGGCAAACGGCAAACGGCAAAAATCGAACTTTTGGGGTCTGATTTTAGCCGTTTGTACAATTTAGGGAAATTGTTTGCATTTACTGTGATTAAGGGATTTTTTTCCTATTTTTCGACTGGCTTTATTTAAGTGCTAAAGAACAAGTGAGCAAAATCAGAATTATTTTTGCCGTTTGCCGTTTGCCGTTTGCCGTAAACGTCATGCTTAACCTCTCTATTGTTGTCTCCATCGAGACGTTACGTTGTTTTGATACGATCATATGGATTTTTGCGGTAGAAATTCGAGTTGCAACGATTGAAATGTACATTTTTTCCGGTAGAAATTCGAGTTGCAAACTTTGAAATGTACACAACTCTGATTTTGCTGCTGGAAACCTAGCCTCGGGAGAGAGGGAAAGCGATCGACCTCGGACGTCTGAGAATCAGGCTACTGGAAACCAAGTTGCAAATTGAAATTCTAAAAAAACATATATGAGCCACTGTATTGCGATCAAGCTATTTTAATACTGTATTGCGAGGTATGAAGTTGAAGTAGAGCCAACAGCCTATATTTATATATATTGAGGCTGTCAGAGTTTGTTAACGTAGGTACGTTATATTGATAATTGCGCAATATAAGTCAATTATATTATTATTATTATTATTATTATTATTATTATTATTATTATTATTACGCAAGGCTTGCAAAGGCCAGTAAATTTTAAGACATTTTTTCTGACGAACGCAAACAAAGGCAGTTGCAATGTTTCAAATTTGTAACGTCAGAAAATACACTCCTACTCAATTTTCTGGTTGTTTAGTAATCAGGCGCTAGATCCCGTCTCTAATCATTGACTGAGCCCATGGTACAACTGGTAACATTTGTGTGACAAACCTGACGTGACAGACGCGGAAGGCACAGCATTTCTGTTTCGATTCAAAACTCATTCCTGCCTTCAGCCTTAATGTGAAATCGTGATCCCTGAACCCACAGAAATTAAGTTGTCGCTTTGCCTACCAGTCACAAATAGTAATAGGAGTACATAACTGTATTTGGCGCATGACATCGTTTGCGCTTTTCCTAAATGGAATATGAATAGGAATTAAAGAATAAAGGAACTGGCAACCGTGCTATACATAGCTACCTTTGCATAATAAGCACTTTTAAGTCATTAAAATGACTGGCTCCGAGGGGAACAGGGAGTTTTGTTTCCCCGAGTCCCTCGATGTTCCCCGAGGCGGAGCCGAGGGGAGCATCGAGGGTCGAGGGGAAACTTGGAAGTACATTTACATCTGACCAATTTTTGATGATCTGCGAATCATATTACATATTTGAACTTCTTCTGTCAACAAGAAAAACTCAAAAATAATGCCAGAATGGATCCCGGAGGGAATAGCACATGAGAAAAACCTAATTTGAACAACTTTCTTGGAGAAACATGTCTCAGAGACCCTTAGAAGCTTCCGCCTTCGGCCCTTGCCATAGCGTTTTCACCTTACTCCTATTTTCCATCTAGTGGGGTTGGAATCTCTGCTTATACTAGCTTTTTACTGAAAAATTCAGTTATCGTCGGTGCCAGCTTTAATGAACTTAATAGACAATCAGATTCGAAATTACTTAGTTACACATTGAAATTTGAGTATATATTGCTATATGGAATGTGACGTCATACAACTCGAGAATACAAAATGCAGAGACCGCGCATTTCAGACCAGAGCTACACACTACAAATACTGACAAGTGAAACATCTACTTCAATAAATACACTTTGTTAGCACTATAGCTAATCACGAGAATACGTCCATCTGGTGCTGTTGCAATTCGAAAAGGATCTGGTAAATGAGTGAGAGTTTTGCCTGTGAAGCGACCGTCTAACGTAAATTGCTGAACTCGGTTATTGTTGCAATCACATACCAGAACATTATTGGACTTGTCTACAAGCATACCCCACGGCAAGTTAAATTGTCCGTCTCGATTTCCTTGTGTTCCAAACTTGTATAAGAAAGTTCCTGAATGATCAAGAACTTTAACGCAGTGATTGCTTCCTTCTGATACGAGGAACATGTTATTGTAAGGAATGCAGCTATTTGGACAGCTGAGTTTCTCTGGACCGCTGTCTCCAAATATGGAAATAGTTTCTCCTTCCTTTGACAACACATGTATTCTATGATTGCCATACTCGATTACAACAATGCGTCCTTCATTATCCAAACAAACATCAACTGGATGATCAAACTCTACGTTTCCTTCAACACCTTTACCAAAACTTTTCACAACAGTTCCTATCTGGATGTTTATGTGTTGTATTCTGTGGTTCAGCTGATCTGCAATTAGAATCTCGTTGTCGTTTAAAAATGAAACGCCAGTTGGGTACTTAAATTGTCCAGAATTTGATCCTTGGCTGCCAATTTTCCTTAAACAGTTGCCATCTTGATCAAATACATAAGCACAGTGACCAGTAAAATCTGTCACAATTATCTTGCCTTCCGTGTTAACAGCGATTCCATATAACGCTTCGGGCGCGTCTCCTTGAAAGAATTCTAAGTCCACCTCGCCGACTACAACAAGTTCACGTTCTTTCACCTGCATAGTAAAAGGACAGGTCGGACGTTTATCGCCATTGATCTTCACTTCAATGCTGTAGGGGCCCGGTACTGTCGGAGTAAATTTCAGCTGAAGATTACCGTCTTCCTTCTCGCTAACCATCACATTTGCTACATCTTTAGCCGGTTCTATCAGAAATTCAACTTGATCTTTAAGATCAGCCTGGTTACTCAGCTCCCCTTCAGATGCTTTGGGGCATAACGTGAACTCTGCTTCCACGCCAGCCTGGAGAGTTTGATCCAGTCCTTTAAGCGTTGATCGATTTGCGTCTGCCTTTGCAACTGTCCTAATGAAACCCAGCCTCAAGTCCGCCACAGGTGCCGCGGTAAATTCGATAAATGAAGACTCGTTTTGTTCACGAACTTGAACCGCACGCAGCTCTTCAAATCGCTGCTTCAAAGTTTCCTTGTTCCACATGATATCCGAGCTTGAGCTTCTCTGTGCCAGATTATTAGCAAACTCCACCGCTTGTTTCATTTGCTTGACCAGGGACTGTGCTTCCTGCATAGCAGAGTTAATTATCTCGAGTCTCGACACGCGTGTAGTCTCGAGTGATGCAATCGCCTCTCGCTCGCGCTCTCGAATATCTGCGATCATTTGTTCAGCAGCTTGCGTGACTCCACGTTTAGCAGTTTCGACATTTCTTTCCAGCCTAGAAATGGTTTCTTCAAATTGTTCAATCACTTCATTAAGCTCGCTCATCTTCTTCTCGATCATTTCAGCGTCTGACATGATGTTGGGTTTCTCGTCTTCGGCTGCTTTGTCGATGAAAACGATCTCGTGATTTCGGTGATTCGTTGCTACACAAATATAACAAACACAAGCTCGACACGAAAAGCAGAAGAATCTCGTGATTTCTTTCTCATGGAACTGCTGCGAGCAAAATGGCTCTCTCTTCAGCAAGGCTTCGTAATCTTCTGCTTTAAACTCCTTCACTGGCGTGACTTTGTGCCCTTCGAACGATGCCTTTAACATTTCGTGTGCGTTGTAACAGTCTGGGCACATAAACTGTCCACAGTCAAAACAATAGTACATCTGGGAGTTGGTTTTCCTACATTGGGAACAAGTAATGTTACTTCCATCGCCACTCCGTCGAACAGCAAGGAGACTCAACAAACTGTTGTGGAAGAAACTGCTCGGCAAACTTTTGAAGCGATTTCCTTCGGGTAAATCGATTTGAGCTTGACACTCCGGACAGCCGAACTTTCCTTGTTTGTGGCTCGCTCTTGCATGATTCGACAGACACTCACAGCAAAATGTGTGAAGACATGATAAAGTCTTGGGCTCGTTGTAGATATCGAGACAAATCGAGCAAGTAAGATGTTGCTTGAGGTTTTTCAAAAGGGACTCCATCGCTAGGCGTCGCTCGATAAAGTTTGCGAAACACAAATGCCTCAAGCTATCATTTAGTTTCTGAGAAAACTGTATTGTGATTACTGTCTGCTTGTGGCCAATCAGATGTCGTTTAGGTTCGTTCTGAGCTCTCCGAGTTTAACCTTAGGTCGTTCAGCAATGCTTGATCGTAGACTGCTCAGACATGTCTTTCATCAAAATAATTTAGCTATTTGAAAAATCCAACCTACGATTAAATGTGCCCGTGTTGCAGGCCTCAAAAGGAGCTTTATCCGTGATCGCGTGCTGTTGCTGCCAGAAGCTCTTGCAAAACAGATAACCACCTCAAGGTATTATTTCAGATTCCGAGAAAACAGGGCTGATTAACGTCACGAGACTACTCACGCGACACGAGATGCTGTTTCTGTCAATCGAATTTCGAAAGATTGGCCGACCTCCATTGTAATCTAAGATTGTTGTTTCATTGCATATAATAAATCATTGTTGTCTGCTTGGAGCGTTGTTTTGATATGACTGCTTTGTTTTTGAATCATAGGTACGCAAGGCGTGCAAATGCTAATGCGGGTTTGTTTGCAAAAAAAAAAAAAAATGAAGTAAATCACGTACTTGATTTCTCTTGAGTATTGTGGCTAAATGCATATACAGTGGAAGGTGATTCAATGCGTATTCTTGCTACTAGAGTAATAGATACCGAGCCTCACTCACCTAAATAAGAAATTCTGTTGAGCCTCATGTAATAAATATCTGTTTGTATTATTTTAACAAGAAGCAATAAATGTATATGCAAAGAAATTTAAGCGACTCAACTCTTAACCGGATTTCGCTCTTTCCACTGCTGCCTCTTGTGTCAAGATATTTTGCAGATCCGGCCTCCATAGTAGAGTAAAGTTATTGTTCTGTTATGTGGTCGAAATTCCGTGAGACTTTTGCTTCAGAAAATGATTATCAAAACATCATTTGGAATATTGAAGAAATACAAATTAATAATAAGCAAGTTTTAAGAAAACTACAGAAACTACCTTGCGTCAGAAATCATTAATGTGCATGATCTTTCATTTGATCTAAATATAACTGAATTCTTATGGCGGGGGTTCACCTGAAGCCCGTTTTTACACCGCTTAACTTGGGTTTAATGCGAATATCTCGCTCCCGTTTCAAGCATTCCTAAAACCCTCCGCTCATCCCACAAAGCTATGTTTAGCGGTGTTTTGTAAATTTTTGGGGATTTTTTGGGATGTTTGGGAAGAGATAGTTTTTCTCAAAGGATTAGTAAAATTTGGAGAAATAAGAAATATTCAAGATTTAATGTGATTTGAAAATATGATTTGAAGTTAAAAATTAGTAGATGGACACTCAAACAGTCCTCTGACAATCTGGGGTGCTCTTGTGTGGGGGTCAACTGTCTGGTGGTGTTCCAAAAATAATTTTCTTTGTTCTATCCCTTCTTTAAACCTCTTAAAATTTCACTCAAATTCACCTTTACCCCCACCTTAGGCTACTTCTCGAACAAGATTAATATAACCAACTTTCTTCATGGAAAGGCCTCCGCCATTCTATACCTTCACATTTATTAACTAACAATGTAACTTTATCTACCGAATCCCCTTCTTTTTCTTTGAGGTTAAAAAGGCGGTACATCCCGCGGCCGTCTCCGAGTATTGACTGAGCCCACTGTCTCATCTCCGACGCCAACGTTGCTAAGTAACATGAAGTAGTACAGTGGCATCGCGCCTTACTGACCTGACTGTTTTCGGAGCACTTGTGAGTTCTCGTGTTAGTTTTTTGAATGAATAAAAAAGCGGAAACGTCTTGATTGATTCAAAGAGGATTTTCTATCTACAGCTCTTAATCTCGCGACTGTAAATAAAGGGAATATTTTAGTAATCGAACAGCTAATACCACTGGTTAGCTGTTGCGTGACTATCTCAAAGTGACAGACGTGACATGAAAACACAGGTAGTTAGATCGCCGGATTCAGAATCCATTTTGCTTTAAGATTTGATGTGGACTCGTAATCCCTGGACCAAGGAAAAGGACCCGCTTTGCTTTCCAACCACAAATAATAATAGGAGTTAATTTCCCGCGTGCTCATGGCAGTATTTGGCGCACGACATTATACGCGCTTTCCTTGAATGGACATGTTGAATTTTTAATGTAACGCAATTGAGCCTGTAGGCCGCTAATCCTTCGCGTAGCAGAAGTCGATATTAAAATGAGCACTGTAAAGTAATGCAAAAAAGCACAATTCTACGATATTATTTTCTTGGTGAAATCGTTTAATGGAGAAGCCGATGTTATAGATGGCCCACCGTAGGACATAAAAAGGCCGGGCCCGGAGAGGTTTAATGTGTCGCAGTATATAGTAGTGCCGTCTCCCTGCTCTGCCTGTAAGGGACCAAGCATTTTCCCCCATTGTTGCTCGCAATGATCATCATCGTGCCAGCCATTTGCTTTTACTTCTCGAGTTTTCTTTTCTTTTATCATTTAAATATTGTTTATTATTATGATAATTATTCTGTGTTTAATCGTACTGGTAATTTTTCTACTCGGTGATACAAAGCCGTTGCTCGGGAAAGACGTGTTTATGATTTGATCAGGATCAAGTTTTAAAACAGTTTTCTTTTGATTTATCTCAGCGTTGTTTTTTTTCATCAATATATCTCTATATCCTTGTATTTATCAGAAAACCAGAGTTGTGAACGTGTGTTTAGTCTGTAGTATTTTCGTCACATGCTAATGCAGAAATGCCGTCGGAATTAAAATAAAGCATTAGAAATCCATGCTCCGGGTGTTGTTAATCTCTAGAAAGAAACAAAAGCACAACTTTGCATATTAATAAAATTTTTGAATACAAGAGTTTATACGTTATATCGAACTGAAAAGTTCTTCTTGCTATAAATAAAATGAAATCACTGATTGACGAAACAATATTATGCGACTCTTTCTATCACTTTAAATTGTGTTTCTAAGCAATTTGTATGCTTTTATTTGGTCAATATATTCTAGCATTGGAAGAAAGGAGAATAGATCGAGTTCCGGCGCTCGACTCGTTTCGAATATTTGCACAAAACAGCTTCCGCTTACCTTCAACCTCGCCGTCACCATAGTATGCTAGTATAATAATGCTGATATGTAATAAAATCGCACATACCTCGTTTCTATACGGAATTACCAGCTTGACAAAATAGCATGACACTTCGACTTGCCGCCATTGATCCTTGAACGCATTTTAGTCCATGTGAGCGCTGTCAGCGCATTGGGCACTAGGGTACAGGAAAGACCCAAACGGGAGAGGGTACGTTTTTTTTTTTTGTACCGGACATTTGGCTTCACCTTTTGGGTTTAGATAATTTTCCCTTCGCTGTTATTATTTTTATTTAGTCTAATTTCCACAGGTGAATATAAGGATGGGACATTCTGATTGGTCGAAAAGCTCTGGTTTATGACGCTATATTCACCTCGCTAGGAGGTGAATATAGCATTCGAGGGCCTGGTTAGTCAGCCACGCCTTCTTTGCCATCCAGGCAAGTACACATGGCGGCATTAACTGAATGAAATTTTCGTTCATTCAAAAAGAAATCACTCCAAGTCCGGAGTATTCAACACAGTTAGAATTTTGAAAACTGTCTACCAAGGTTTTTGGACCGATAATATTTTCAAAATGTGTTGTTAAAGGAAAAATTGGACAGTGATCGCGACTGTTATTTTATGTTTAAGGGACAAAAATGTGGAGAAGAGGAATATTGCCTGATGGCCTTACCGCTCAAAAACTGTATCATATAGACTCTTGGTTTTACACCATCGTAACTTGATTAAAAACATGAAACAAACAGCGGTAATAAACATTGTGGAAAATCGTATTTTTTACAATGCCTGAAATCCTGTGTATCCAACTTCTATTCTTTCGTCAACCTCAAGATCATCTTTCAGAACACACGCCGCATCAAATCCTTCTTTCCGTACAAAGACCGCCTCAATCGTTCTCAGCGATCTAAGGTCATTTACAAAGCTGGCTGCTGGGACTGCAATGATGTTTATATTGGTAAAACAAAACGACGACTTCATGACAGGAAAACTGAACATTTCAAGGCCCTCACCTAAAGCGATCATCTATCAATGATCATATCATTACCACGGGCCATAACATCAAATGGGATCATTTTGACATTCTGGCGTCCGGCAAAACTGACCTCCATTGTAAAACTAAAGAGAACTTATTCATTCAAGAGCTACAACCCTCCTTAAATGCCAACGTTGGCAGTGAGAGGTTCAGTGCTCTGTGAAGCTAAGCGATAACATTAAGTTACTGCTGTAGATCAATTGTCTTAGTCTAGGTTCCAGACCCTTTTCATAACAATATATAATAAACGCCGTAAATTACTTACAGAAACTAAAGAAATTCGTGTGTGTATTCAAGTGATGCTTATTGACCAATCAGAGATACCTATGAGCGCTCCTCTATAATGACCATGACCTGCTCGCCGAATCCGATAAAAAAAGACGGACTTGCATAATCACAAACATTTATCACTAACACGTTAGCCCTGCGTCAGAACGAAAAGCCATTGAACTCCGTTTGACGCAAAGCACCTGCCCATGTTACAATTAAGTCTCTCTCTATAAGCAGTGGAACTTCAACTCACTGGAGTCGCGCTATATCGCCCCCAAAACCACATAGGAGAAAGACCAACAGAAAACGACTTCAGGTAAGGATTTTTTATTGAAAACTCGTGCGCATTTTTAAATTGAAGTAAGAATCGTTTTTTCCATAAAAATACTTATAATTTCGCTGTTACTTAACGACCGCCGTGATGCTCAATTAACACTCAAACAACTGAACAAACGTCACACGGTCTCAGTAACGCACTACCTCTCTGGAACCTCTATTTTCATTCGCCCGCTGTAAACACTACCTCTATTGTTATTCAGGGCTAGGGGCATTGTTATGACCTGCTATCTATTGTTTTAGGAACCAATGATGTCACTCATTCCGAGAGGTAGTGGGCGACCCCACGGTCTGTACGTAATTCAGTCTATAGTCTCACAGAGCTTGGGGAACCTGTGTCTGCTACCGTAGCTTTCGCCAGGAATCTGGAATTTGTCTAACCTCCTTCGCAGACGCTTCTAAGGAGGCTAGATTTTGTTCGTAATAGCAAGTGTCCTTAATAGCGGGGTGTACGCTGTCTTCAATCATCTGAACGGACATCTCTTTGTCTTTATGATTGACAGCAGCTAAAACACGCAATGCGTTTAACAAGGTTTTGTAGAGTTCGTGTTTTGCTGAAAATCTAAGTGCAATAAACAAATGCCTCGCGACGAGTATTGAGTATTGTTCAAATACTGCAACGAGCAAATTCTTTTCATATGCGAAGTGACTAACACATGACGTGGCTTTAGTATAGAGCCGTTCATCGAAGACAAAAATTTAATGAGGGTAGGGGAGGGAAGCGGGACTCCTAAGGTGGCGTGAATGGGGAGAAATTGCAGCAATTCATAATATTTAGCAAAAGAAAAGGACAAAAAGGCGGAAACCACTACGGAAAGGGGAGTGAACGAACTGGAAGTATAAAAGGTCGGGAAGCGTGAGGTTGAGACACCCCCCTGTCCCCCTCCCCCCTCTTTAATAAGCGGCTGACACGGCATGAAGCTGTTGTTTAGAAAGCTATATGAAGGTAAATTTACTCGCTGAGATTAATTTAAATCATGCATGTCAGTTAAGGTTAAAACTGTTTTATTGCAGAGTTCTAATTAAAAATGATTTAAGAATAAAAAATATTCAGGTTGCACTAAGCTGTAACATCTATCTCTTCTCAAAGGCTTTCAAATAGTTATACATTATTTCACTGCTATTCCATGCTCTCCCGATTTATAATAAAAATCTTTCTAGGAATATCTTCCGCTAATCTGCATTTAGCGATCAGTGAAACATGTTACATATTTTTAACTTTTTTTTTTTCTAAAAAGGTATTGTAAAATGCTACAACCAAAAATTAATCTTTTGGCATTTTTCTGCACTTGTGATAGCGACTTTGGCTTACTTTCTATTTTCCATCTGAGTGCCAGCACGCTTTTCATCGTCTTTACGTGATTCGGTTGACAGTAAGCTTAGTAATGATCTTATGGTTTCCTAGCAATTAAGTGATGTTTCTACCACGCCTTAGGGTAATTTCGAACGAACCTCTTTTAAGCGGCCACTTACCATTTCTACAAAGATGGCCGCTCAACTGCTGGGATCGACTGTATCGCCATATGGAAATTTTACGTCATACAACTAAAGACCTGAAAATTCACAATATTGTCATTTCAGAGACCACACATTTCAAAACAGAGCTATAAACTGCAAAAACTGAAGATTGAAACATCTACTTCAATATGTATACTTTGTTAGCTCTTACGCTAGTCACGAGAATACGTCCATCTGGTGCTGTTGCTATTCCAACAGGATCTGGTAAATGAGTGAGAGTTTTGCCTGTGAAGCGACCGTCTAACGTAAATTGCTGTACTCGGTTATTGTTCCAATCACATACCAGAAGGTTACTGGACCTGTCTACAAGCATGCTCCACGACAAGTTAAATTGTCCGTCTTGATTCCCTTGTGTTCCAAACTTGTATAAGAAAGTTCCTGATTGATCATAAACTTTAATGCAGTTATTGACTGTATCAGATACGAGAAAAATGTTTTTATGAGAAATGCAGCTTCTTGGGCAGTTGAGTTTCTCTGGGCCGCTGTCTCCAAATATGAAAATAGGTTTTCCTTCCTTTGACAACACATGTATCCTACGATTGCTCCACTCGGTTACAACAATGCGTCCTTCATTATCCATATAAACATCAACTGGTTTATCAAACTGTCCTTTTCCTGCACCATGTCTTCCAAAGCTTTTGACAACAGTTCCTGTCTGGATATTTATGTGTTGTATTCTATTATTCAATTGATCTGCAATTAGAATCTCGTTGTCGTTTAAAAATGAAACACCAGCTGGGTACATCAATTGTACAGAACTTGATCCTTGGTGGCCAATTTTCCTTAAACAGTTGCCATCTTCATCGAATACATAAACGCACTGTCCTTTGTTATCTATAACCACCATCTTGCCTTCCGCGTTGACAGCGATTCCATGTAATCCTTGGAGGACGTGTTCTTGGAGGAATTTTAAGTCTAACTCACCGACTACAAGAATTTCACGTTCTTTCACCTGCATAGTAAAAGGACAGGTCGCAAGTTTATCGCCATTGATCTTTACTTCAATGCTGTAGGCGCCCGGTACTTTCGGAGTAAATTTCAGCTGAAGATTACCGTCTTCTTTCTCACTAACCATCAAATTTGTTACATATTTAGCGGGTTCTATCAGAAATTCAACTTGATCTTTCAAATCAGCCTGGTAACTCATCTGCCCTTCAGATGTTTTGGGGCGTAACGTTAATTGTGCTTCTACGCCAGCTTGAAAAATTTGAACCAGTCCTTCAAGCGTTGATCGATTTGCGTCTGCCATGGTCTCGATAAAACCAAATTTCAAGGCATCTACGGAAGCCGCTCTAAATTTAATGACTGGGGGACAGTTTTGTTTAGGAGCTTCAACCGTGCGAAGCTCTTCGAATCGATGCTTCAACGTTTCCTTGTTCCGCATGATATTCGAGCTTGAGCTTCTCTGTGCCAGATTATTCGCAAACTCAACCGCTTGTTTCATTTGTTTGACTAGGGACTGCGCTTCTTGCATAGCCGAGTTCATTTTTTCGAGTCTCGTCACGCGTGTAGTCTCAAGTGATACAGTCGCTTCTCGCTCGCGCTTTCGAATCTCGGTAATCATCTGTTCAGCAGCTTGCGAGACTCCAAGTTTAGCAATTTCAACATTTCTTTCCAGCTCAGATATCGTTTCTTTAAATTGTTGAATGACTTCACTAAACTCGCTTATCTTTTCCTTCATCATTATCAGCGCCCGACATGATGTTGGGTTTCTCGTCATGGGCTGCTTTGTCGAGTAAATCGATCTCGTGATTTCGGTGATCCGGCGTGAATATGCACATTTGGCAAACACAAGCTTGACACGAAAAGCAGAAAAATCTCGTGATTTCTTTCTCGTGGAACTGCTGTGAGCAAAACGGCTGTCGCTTCAGCAAGGCTTCGTAATCTTCTGCCTTTAACTCCTTTACTGGTGTGACTTTGTGCCCTTCGAACGATGCCTTTAACATTTCGTGTGCGTTGTAACAGTCTGGACACATAAATCGTCCACAGTCAAAACAATAGCACATCTGGGAGTTGGTTTTCCTACATTGGGAACAAGTAATGTTAATTCCTTCGTCATTCGGTCGAACAGCAAGCAGACTCGACAAACTGTTGTGGAAAAAACTTCTTGGCAAACTTTTGAAGCTATCTTCTTCGGGTAAATCGATTTGAAATTGACACTCCGGACAGCGGAACTTTCATTCTCCGAGGCTTGCTTTCGCATGATTCGACAGACACTCACAGCAAAATGTGTGAAGACATGATATAGTCTTAGGCTCGCTGTAGATATCGCGACAAATCGAGCAAGTGAGGTGTTGCTTGAGGTTTTTCAAAAGGGACTCCATCGCGAGGCGTCGTTCTGTTAAATTAATGAAACACAACTACCTTAAGATGTATTTAAGTTTCTGAGAAAACCGTGTTGATTAACGTCGCATCTGTCTGCTTGTGCCCAATCAGAAGCTCTCGAGTTTAACCTCAGGTCTCTCAGACTATCTATATTTCAAATGTTATATTCATCGTAGCGTGGTTAAACCTTTTGTCAACTGAATTATTTATCTATTTGAAATCTTTTTCGTGATCGCGCGCGCGACGTCGGCCGGCAATCGCCGGCCTGAAGATATTATTTTCAGATTCCGAGAAACAGAACTGGTTAACATCACGTCTAGTTGTTTTTGGCAATCAAATTTCAGAAGGTTAGCTGACCTCCATTGTAACATAAGACTGTTAATGCTCTGTTGCCCAAATCCAAATGTGCTATTGTTGTCTGCATCGAGACGTTACGTTGTTTTGATACGATCATACGGATTTTTGCGGTAGAAATTCGAGTTTGAAATGTACACAACTCTGATTTTGCTTCTGGAAACCAAGTTGCAGAAAAAAAAACATATTGATGTCCTATGAGCCACTGTATTACGATTGAGCTATTTTAATACTGTATTGCGAGGCATGAAGTTGAAGTAAAGCCAACAGCCTATATTTTTATTTATTATATGACTAGCTAGGTGAGCAGTCAAGATGAAGCGAATCTCGTGCTCTGATTGGCTACCCGAGCGGTCAAGATGGAGCCATCTTGACCGCTCGGGATCGCCCGCTGTGTTCCTGCAAGCGAAACAACTTTTTAAACCGTCGCTAGTCAGGGGCACCCAACCACCGAATCTTTCCAAAGACGTCAGAAGTGTCGTAAATGGATTTCTCTATGTTCTAGAATGCTTTTTAGTTAATTCTAGGGTCCTTTTTTGAGTCATCCGAAAGTTTTAGCTATCCTGATGGATCTTGTCGAAAGTTCGAGGACACTGAGAGACCATATTTTCACTAGAAAATTTTAGGGGAAGTTTTTCGTTATACGTGTGCCTATCGAAATTTCGCGAAAATACTTAGCTCTTATTAACCGAGCAGGAGGTCTGTATCATTCCCATACAGACCGACTAAGCTCGGTTAATAAGATGTTTATTATATGGCCAAACTAGACAACTTTTCAGCTGAAAAATTCGCTTCGGTTCGCCATACTCGCTAACATGTTGCTAGCGAACGGCGATCGCGGAAAAATTAGAACAAGAGAAGGTCGATATCACCGGCAGATATGTTTTCAACTTCTCTAGCCTCTTTAATCGACTGACAGAATATTCTTACGGGTATTTTAGTTGCTTTTAATCGTGTTTATTGCTTTTAACTTCCCACCTTGCAATTACTTCGCATATTCGTTTCTAGTTGGTGTTTTGTTTTCGTGCCTGTGAACTGAACGAAAATTTGCCAAAGTTTGCTCGTTCTTGTTAACCTTTTTTCGCGTCAATAATCGACAGTGCCTTCCCTAAAACCACACAAATACCACAAAAATGCCATAGTTGACTCAACTATGTAAAACTGAAGGGATTGATGCGAAATGTTTAATTAAAAATACTTGTCCAGAGCGACCGGACGAAGAAGAAAAACAGCAAATAATTTACGGGAGGACCAGAAAGCTGACACAATTCCATTCAGTGCTCGACGTAAAATTAGGTTCAGCACTTCAGTTAAGTTTGTTACCTTTCAATCTATCTTGATCTTGTCCTTTTATACTTCAATACACTTCATCGAATCTGAGTGCAATTTCGTTTCAGCATAATATAATGTAGTAGTCTTGATGACAGCCGTGGAGCCATAAACAAGGACAATATGTAAACACTTGCTTCACTTGTCTTGCACAAGGCGTATAATTTCCAGAAAAGCTATTGCTTTAGATCTTCCCGTAAACCTTAATTGTTGTCACAATTTTCCAGGATGAAAAGACGATTTAGGAGGAGATTGCCCGAGGAAAATCTTCAGAAGAAAACTCTCTCGCTTGCTTTCCTCGCGTGTTTCATTCAACTCAAGAAGTGAACACCGCGCCACAAATTTTTCCCGCTTCCTCATACTATCACTTCGTTTACATCAAAATGAAATGTCCAGTTGATTTATGACCATTTATACTAAAGAAGAATTTTTTTTAGCAGAAAAAAGTCCACGTTTTTGCATTTTTTTTTTTGTAAACTTCTCAACGTAAGTGCAACCGCCTCCAACCGGTCTAGATGCCGGTCTAGATGGGAAAATCTAGACCGCGGTCAATATCGATTTTAGCCAATCAAATTCGCGAATTTGGTAGTTCCCAGTCTTTGTGAGACACGGCCATATAATAATTAACAATTAGATTATGAGCTCGAGATTTCTATGAGGTGATAGTTGATGAGGCCGCAGGCCGAATCAACTATCACCTCATAGAAATTGAGAGCGAATAATCTAATTGTTTTAGTAGAATTCTAACTGAAATAAACGCAAATAATGGTTTCTAATTATTTTTCTACGCATTATCGAACTATTAAACGCTTTAACAAAATCGCACGCATTGAATTGTCCTTGGTAAATTTGCAGTTGTTTACGCGCGTGCACCCGTTTTTCAATAATTTCAAGTTTTTAAAGTCAAGAAACCGCTAATGTCCTTCTTTTAGTCTTCTCGGGAATTTTTTTACCCATTTACATCTAAACTTCCTTCCAAAACTTCGGAAAAACGATAAAAACGTCGCATTTTGTGGACGACCTTCGGCAACTGCACACTAATGGCTGATAGTGTTCAATAGCTCAGCCAATCACATTGCAGCATTTGCATTAGTGTACTAGTAGAATTCTACTAATAGGCATTAGTATAATTTCCACAGGTGAATTCAATTCTGATTGGTCGAGAAGCTCGCACTATGACGTTTTAGTAGAATTCTACCAGTACACTAATGCAAATGCTGCAATGTGATTGGCTGAGCTATTGCACACTATCAGCCATTAGTGTGCAGTTGCCGAAGGTCGTCCACAAAATGCGACGTTTTTATCGTTTTTCCGAAGTTTTGGAAGGAAGTTTAAATGTAAATGGATTAAAAATTCCCGAGAAGACTAAAAGAAGGACATTAGCGGTTTCTTGACTTTAAAAACTTGAAATTATTGAAAAACGGGTGCACGCGCGTAAACAACTGCAAATTTACCAAGGACAATTCAATGCGTGCGATTTTGTTAAAACGTTAAGTTCGATAATGCGTAGGAAAATAATTAGAAACCATTATTTGCGTTTATTTCAGTCAGAATTCTACTAAAACAATTAGATTATTCGCTCTCAATTTCTATGAGGTGATAGTTGATTCGGCCTGCGGCCTCATCAACTATCACCTCATAGAAATCTCGAGCTCATAATCTAATTGTTAAATATTCACCGCGCTAGGCGGTGAATATAGCATCTTAAGGCTTGGCTACTAAGCCATGCCACGTTTGCCATCCAGGCCAGTGAACATGGCGGCATTTGCTGAATGAAAATTTCTCTCATTTAAAAGAAATCACTCCAAGTCCTGGATATTTAAAATATTGGGAATTTTTCAAATTAACTACCAAGGCTTTTGGACCGGAAATATTTTCAAGAGATGGTTTTCAAGGCATTCGAATTGATCGTAAACATGGTGGTTTTGGAGATTGCACGCGGCCGTGTACTCAGTCAGATCGACTGGCAAAACATTATTTAGTTCTCTTCTCACTGGAGCTAGTAATTTCGAGAGGATTCACACAATTGTTCAGAAGTCACCAACGATTAAACAAAGGTACCAGATGTATCTATCTTTTTCGTAGTGTTTGTTTTGTTCCGTTTTATTGCTAAAACCTGAGTGAAAATTACGATTTCAATCGAAGAATTAAACTGGTTTACACGTATGCAAGCGAGCACTTGTGTTTGTTGTTTTCGTGTTTTCTATTATTATTTTTCAGTTTTTGATATTCACCTGTGAAAATTATACTAAAACAATTATTCGCCTCAGGCTCAGTGATTATTTATGGGTTAGAGACTGTTGTGAGTGTTTTGTTTACAAATACACGCACGCACTGGCCGCACAATGAACGAGAAATTTTCAATACTGCACGAGGCGTAGCCGAGTGCAGTATTGAAAATTTCTCGTTCATTGTGCTGCCAGCAAGTGCGTGTATTTGTAAACAAAACACGAACTAACAGCCTCTAACCCTTTTAATATACAATCTGAGTACACTGCACGCAATACACAATTTCGCGAACTTTGAACAAGAATTTTTAATAAATAGAATAAGAATTCAGTTCTATCTAAGTAGCACAAAATTATACTAGCGTAGTTTAAGAATATAGAAATCACAAAAAGCCGTAGATTAATTAAATATAAGTGAGGCTTAAAATCATTCACAAAATCGTTCATAAGTTCATATTTGTTCTTTCACTATTTCTGCAAATCTGTCAGCTGAAGCCATTGTCAATAATGCACGATTTTTATGCGTTATTGTCAATAACGCACTGTCGGAGTTTGCTGACGACAGGTAAAGTAAAATCACGTGCTCGATTTTAACCAATTGCGCACGTGGATTTTGGACAGTGAACGAAGATTGTATATTAATGTTGAATAATCCCCTCGACTTCGTCTCGGGGATTATTCAACAATAATCACTTCGCCTTCGGCGAATAATTGTTAAATATAAATGTTTATCCGAATATTATAGGCGTTAAACCTATTCATCCGAAAACGTTATATTTCCGTTTTGATCTCACATTTGGTGACGAAACACCGCATATACTGTACAAGGACAAACACCTTTTCTTGTAGGTTTACGAGCGTTTCTGAACCGATCAAGGGATTGTTGTTGGCGTAGGAATCTTTTTACGGTCAAAACCGAATAATTTGATCGTTTTACATGCTCTGACCACAAAAATAACTTCTCCAATAATCTGATAAGTAGGCTAATGCCGAGCTCAATCACCTCAATTGCCTTTATCTTTCATTAGGTTCACGTACATTCCTGATTACCTCTAATGCTCACCGAAACTTTTAGCAGCTTTTGGAATAATTAAGCTAAACGAAAATTTTAGAGAACAAACAAAACCGTCCGAAAATTATGGGACATGATAAAAGTGAGCACATCAATTCCTAAAATTCTAGGGAAACTTTATGGTTTTCCGAAAAAGTCTAGAGCGTCGCTGGGAAAAAATTTCGAAATTCTTAGGCGACCTTCCAACCGAACAGATATTTTACCGAAATATTCCGTTGGGTGCCCTTGGCTAGTTGATCATGAAAAAGCTGTTCGTCGTAAATTTTCGCTATGAAACTATTTTCCGAAATAACACAAAGATTTCCTGTCTATTTCTAGCGAAAGGAAGTCCGACAACAAGGAAATAGGTCTTGAAGCGAATGAGAGCAAACAAATTAAATTACAAATGTTAAATAACGAGTTTCGTGAATTTTATTCGCCGCAAAAACCGGCTAATACAAAAGTTAAAACGCAAAGCGACTTGAAGATATTGTATTAGTTTTGTTTGGCGGAAACGGAGAGACTGAAGTCAGTGACATACCTGAAGAATAAAGTACTCTGCAAACTTGTCGTTTGTGTAACATCTTCAAAAATGGAAGAAAGCGGACGGCACGGCGCACCTAACATCTTTTCACCGAAGCCTCTAGTTCACGTGGAGTAAGGGTGGGTCGAGCATGTAGAATGATGTAGAAAAGTTCAAGCTTCCCCCGTGAAGTGGTTAAGTCCCAAACGCTTTCAACAGTCACAATTTCAATATTCAGCTCGTATGTCACGGCAGGTTTGCAGCACTAAAGCGCCAGAAGCGAGCAAATACTCTGCAAAACGTCTGTTAAGAATCGAATAATTGTGTAAAATTGTAATAATTTGAGGAAATTAATATTTAACTCGTTGACTTGGAGATTACCGCTTAAGTGTATCGCGGGCGCATTTTCACACGTGAGAAATCGGAAGACATGTTGGATTTGTAAGATTTCGTGAGACCTCGTGGTTAGTTGTGACGGAATTAAATGGTGAAAATCTACGTTGTGTGTGTGAGAAACCTTCGAACCATTGACAGTTCTACCGTTTGAGAACATTTGTGGACCTTTTGAGCCGGATAATTTGGACTAACTGACAACAGAACGTGGAATTTTACCGAGCAGACGAATAAACAGTGATGGCGGCCACGAGCGGACAAGGGGAAGATTTGACGACCGCAGGACAAGACCCACCGCCTTCGACAAAAAATAAAAACCCTGAAGACGTTGAAATCGACAAGGAAAGCGTAAGCGAAAAGGATGGGAGCGCAGTGAGTACCGTTAGTACTAAAATTCAAACGTTACGTAACAAGAAAAAATCGGCTAAGTCTAGACTAACGAAAGCAAAGAATCAGTTGACGGAATTACTCGAGAGCAGCACAGTAAAAGAAACTTTGCCCAGTAAAAACGCTGTAAGGAGGGCAATGAACAAAATTAAAACGGAATTGAGTGTAATTGAGAAAATCGTTGCCAGTCTTAAAGAAGTTTATGCACTGAGCGAAATTGCAGATGCAGACTCAACCATTGAAGCATTGGATAATGAGGTGGATGAAATAGTGGCGTCAGTCGATGGAATTATTGAAACTGGAGAAAGACATGTACAGGAAAGACTTGAGAAGGGAGAGGAAGAATCAGTTGCCCTTTCAAATAAATCCCTGCATATTATTGATGAAGACAAAGTATCAATGACATCTTCATATGTTAAACAAAAGCAACTAGAGGCAAAACAGGCCAATGAACGCCTTCTACAAGTAGAAGAAGAGCATAGACAGAAAGAACTAGAACTAGAAAAAATCACTGCTGAACTTCAACTGTCGAAACAGCGGGCTGAGGAAGCACGAAAGGTGGCTGCTCTGAATCAACAGAGAGCAGATGCAGCAGAGCGCCAGTCTGGTCTGAACAATAAGGATACCATTTCACTGGGCATCTCCCATTCCCCTGATTTACCGTACGGGAACAATCGAAATGTGCCTAACCAATACAATGGAAGACCTGTATCAAGAACCTTGCCCATCAAATTGAAAGGTGTGGATCTCCCTAAGTTTTCCGGAGAAGACAAAGCTGACTACGAGCCTTGGAAGGCAGCATTTATGTCTATTGTTGATCTAATGGATATTCCAGTTGGTGAGAAAGTATTACGACTTCAAAGCAGTCTGTCCGGAAAGGCCCTGGCATTGGTTAAAGACCTTGGTTACTCTGTGAATGCTTACGAAAGAGCAAAGGAGAAGCTGGAGAGGAAGTATGGGGGAGAAAGACGCTTGCAGATTAAACACCTGACTGCTCTGCGTGGCTGGCAGAAAGTTCGACCCCGAAATCTGGAGGATATGGAGAACTTTCAAGGTGTACTCGAGAGAGTTTTGATAGCATTGAAAGACTGCGGACCGGGGCAAGAGCTTCAAGGACATAATCTTACCCTCACCGCAAAAGAGAAGCTTCCAGAAGAAGATGTGCAGGCATATAAGCATTGGCTTATTGACCATTCCCTTGAAGACAGCTTCGAGTCACTTGTAGACTGGGTGGAGCTCCGTGTTCAGGTCATGGAAGAAACAAAGGAAGAAACAAGTGGCTACGGGAAGAGTAAACCTGATGGATCAGAAGGACGAAGAAGTAGTTTTAGAAGCGACCGAGTAATACGTGGAAGAAGTTTTACCACTAGATCAAAGTCAAGAAGCTGCATTGTTGACGCATGTAAGCAGAACCATCCACCTTGGGTTTGTAAAGCCTTCAAAGAGCTTTCTGTTCAGAAAAGAAAGGAGCTGATAGGAAACACCAATCGTTGTTACCGATGCCTAGCCGCTGGTCATCACAGTAAGGAATGCCCTAATGCTAAGCGATGTGGAGTTGATGGATGTTTAAGTACCAGCCATAGCAGCTATCTTCATGAGAGCACTCCCCATCGTGTGACGGACAGCTCACAAAACCACCTTCGAGCAGACGCCTCATCCTTCCGACCACCAGAACAGGAACCGAGGACCCTGCAGGCTACGGGAGCAAGCACCAATGCACCAACACCGGTAAACCTTCACCCTCGAGAGCAGACATACAAGACCAGCCATGTTGAACACGTTTCACTGATGATTCTTCCAGCTCTGATCAGTAATGGAGATAAACAACTGACAGTGAATGTTATGCTTGACCCATGTTCCACAAGTTCCTACATTTCAGATGATGCTGCCGAAGAACTTGAATTGAAGGGACAAGAGTTAGATCTAACCATTGCGGGAACAGGAGGAACTGAAGTTAAGACACACTCGCGCAGGGTGGAACTGACTGTGGCAAACCTAGACAGCACATTTTCAAGTCCTTTACAAGCTCATGTCCTCAATGATATTGCTGGCGACACTCCAGCTATCCGCTGGTCAGAATTAAAGCAAAAGTGGCCTCACCTATGCCATGTGCCATTTGAGAGTGTATCAAAGCGACGTCAGATTGACATCATGATTGGCAGTGATCATCCCGTCTTTCATCACGTGCTAAAAGAAGCTTGCGGTGACCAACCAAATGACCCCGTTGCACGGTTGACGAATTTGGGCTGGGTGTGCTTTGGTCCCACATTGGTTGAAGAGTTTCGACTTAACACTCATTCTCACTTCACGCGTACATACCGCAGTAGTCAAGTCAACAAGTCCCCGCCACCTGATGACATTCTGCGTGCATTTTGGGAACTTGAATCCCTCGGGATTACAGACCAGGCTGAGCAACAAATGACAGCCGAAGAGAAAGCAGCAGTTGCTCAAGTAGCTGAGACATTGGAATTCGAGAGTGGACGATACAAAATTGGCATCCCCTGGAAAGAGGGTGAACCGAAGTTAGCGAACAATTATGAAGTAGCTCTTGTAAGACTCAAAAGCCAGGAGAAGTCTCTGAAAAGAAAAGGTCCAGAGGTCATGAAAGCCTACAGCAAGATCTTCAAAGATTATGAGAAGAAGGGTTACATACAGAAGGTACCCAAATCTGAAGTTGAAAAACAGTGGTTTCTACCCCATTTTCCAGTCATCAAAGAAGACAGAGTTACAACAAAAGTTCGTGCAGTTTTTGATGCTGCCGTGAAACACGAAGGGAAGAGCTTGAACGATGCAATATGGCCGGGGCCAAAGCTTCAGAGAGATTTGGTCGATGTTCTGACACGTTTTCGGCGGGCACCTGTAGCCCTGTCTGCTGACATTTCTGAAATGTTCCTCCAGGTTGAACTGCAAAACAAAGACCGACCCTACCACCGGTTTCTGTGGCGTGACTTTGACACTTCAAGAGAGCCTGAAACATATGAATTCCAGCGCCTACTGTTTGGGAATACCGCCTCGCCATTTTGCTCACAGTACGTTCTTCAAACCCATGCAAAGACCCATGCTTTGGACTTTCCTGAAGCAGCAAACACCGTTGATGACTCCATGTATGTTGATGACGTACTGGACTCATGTGAGACAGTTGAAGACGCTCAACACCTGCGACGCCAGCTATCTGATCTTTTGGCCATGGCGGGCTTCAGGTTAAGAAAGTGGTCCTCCAGTTAACCAGCGGTGATCGAAGACATTCCTGAAGAAGATCGACTTCCTACCTTGGCGATAAACAAAGATGACTTGCCCAAGACCAAGACCCTTGGAGTCATGTGGGAAGCCCAAAGGGATGTCTTCACCTTTCAAGTGGAACAGCCACTCCTTGACAGCAAGAAGCCCACCAAGCGGAACGTATTGAGTGCTATTGCAAGCCTGTTTGACCCGCTGCAGCTCTTGGCACCGTTCACAGTGAGAGCCAAGATACTGATGCAAGAAATATGGATGGCTGGTATCGATTGGGATGACGTGTTACCCGAAAACTTAAAAGTCAAGTGGGAGAAGTGGGTTGCAGAACTCCCACAACTGTCAAATGTTGCTGTCCCTCGTTGTCTGCGTCAAGCGAACCCAGCGAACGCTGAACTACATCTGTTTTCAGATGCTTCCAATGATGCCTTCGCATCTGTGGCCTATTTGGTCTGTCGATACCTGGACAGCGATCCATCCTCACGCCTTATTGCGTCAAAGTGCCGTGTGTCCCCAGTAAAGGCGATGACTATTCCACGGCTAGAGCTAATGGGAGCAGTCCTTTCAAGTCGTCTGGCACAAAACATCCAGAAAGTGATTACTGTGGACAGAACCATCTTCTGGACTGACTCAGAGAATGTGTGGTACTGGGTCCGCAATCAAAGCCGCGAGTTCAAACCGTTTGTTGCCAACCGAGTTGGCGAAATTCAAAGAACGACAAGTCCGGAGCAGTGGCGGCATGTACCAGGAACCATCAACCCTGCTGACCTTCCAACAAGAGGACTTTCTGCTGCAGCCTTAGCCGAAAGTAAAGTCTGGTTAGAGGGACCAGCCTTTCTTAAAGATAAAGAGTCAACCTGGCCAGCAGCACCACCCCCCAGAGACAACACCAAGAAGACTGAAGACTGTGAAAGGCGAACCGTGACCAGAACGCACATGACCAAGAGCCATGTCAGTGAAATCATCGACCTAAACAAGTTCTCAAGCCTCAAGCGTCTGGTTCGTGTGACAGGATGGTTTCATCGGTTCCTGACCAACTGCAGACTTTCGTTGAATTCACGCAGAAAGGACAGAATCCTCCTGCCAATTGAGATATCTAAAGCAGAGACCATGTGGATCAAGCAAGCCCAAACCCAAGCCTTTCCTGGTGGAGAAAGTGAAGAGTCGCTGACACGGTTGAACCCTAAGTGTGACGGTGAAGGATTACTTCGAATGGATGGACGCTTGCGTTTTGCTGATCACCTTCCCTATGACACAAGACACCCTATCCTTCTACCTAAGGACCATGCTGTGACAAGACTAGTCATTGTAGATGCCCACGAAAGACTCGGCCATGGAACAGGAGTGGAACATGTTCTGACTGAGTTGCGAAGTCGTTTCTGGATTGTGAAAGGAAGGCGTATGGTGCGAAACGTTATCGAGTCCTGTACAGAATGTCGACGCCGGTTCTCCACGAAGATAGGCAACCAGATGATGGCCCCACTACCCAAGTCAAGACTACAATCTTCGCTGAGGGCATTTGAGAAAGTTGGCGTTGATTATGGTGGTCCGTTCTTAACGAAACAAGGGCGTGGTAAGGCAAGAGCCAAGCGTTACCTGTGCCTTTTTACCTGTCTTACAACCCGAGCTGTGCATTTGGAAATGTCTTACTCCTTAGACACTGACTCGTTTATCAACGCATTTACCCGGATGACATCAAGGAGGGGGACACCAATCTATGTGATCTCTGACAACGGTACCAACTTTGTGGGAGCAGAGCGTGAACTGCGGGAGTTGGTGGAGTCCCTTGACCCAGACAGGATTGCGCAAGAAACCACTACGTATCAGCCCATTGACTGGAAGTTTAATCCACCGTCCGCCCCCCATTTTGGTGGAGTATTTGAGGCAATGATCAAGAGTGCGAAGAAAGCAATCAAAGCCATCCTTGGAGACGCAGATGTTACTGATGAAGAGCTTCACTCAGCAATTTGCGGTGCGGAACGATTGTTAAATTCCCGACCATTAACCTATGTGAGCTCAGACCCCCATGACCTTTCGCCGCTCACCCCTAGCCACTTCCTAGTTGGAGAATTGGGAAGATCGTTTGCCCCAGAAGCACTTGACCACGAACAAGCCTACAACCCCAAGAAACGGTGGCACCGCGTGCAGCAACTTCTAGGACAGTTCTGGAAGCGGTGGAGAAAGGAGTTTCTGCCCAGCCTTAACGCCAGAAAGAAATGGTTTCACCCTAGGCACAACTTGAAGGAAGGGGACGTGGTGCTGATTGTGGAGCCTAACGCCCGCAGAGGAGAGTGGCCTCTTGGCCGTGTGATTGAGGCGTACCCTGGTGCTGATGGACTGGTTCGAGTCGTCAAAGTCAAGGCAAAGGACAAGGAATACTTGCGTCCTGTCCATCGCCTGTGTCCTCTGGAGTATGTTGCAGAAAGTGCTGAGAGCCATTAAAAAGATTGACTGTGGTGCTGAAATTGCACACTATCCGAAAGTGACATTTGTTGATGTTTTGTTACCGAAACTGTGATAGGAACATTGATTAGAATATATGATATGATTTTTTGAACTTTGCTTAAAAACAGTGAGTGACAGTTGAAATGCTCCCCCATGGACATTCGATTTTTATGCATGTCATAAGTCTGCGAATGCAATTGCATTCGGGAGGGGGATGTTAAGAATCGAATAATTGTGTAAAATTGTAATAATTTGAGGAAATTAATATTTAACTCGTTGACTTGGAGATTACCGCTTAAGTGTATCGCGGGCGCATTTTCACACGTGAGAAATCGGAAGACATGTTGGATTTGTAAGATTTCGTGAGACCTCGTGGTTAGTTGTGACGGAATTAAATGGTGAAAATCTACGTTGTGTGTGTGAGAAACCTTCGAACCATTGACAGTTCTACCGTTTGAGAACAACGTCCAATAATCAAATGCTGGCGGCGGGATGGAATGGACAGTCTTCTTTTTACGCTTCAAACTCAACGTTGATTCGCAAATTTAAGCCATTTCAATATCCTTTTTAGGGCTAAAGTGAGGTGAATTTCGCTGTTGTCGCATTGTTTTACTTCGTCTCGATTCATTCAAGAATTTGACAGTCACTCATTAAACTTTTAAACCAATGAAATGATTTAGCGTGCGCCATTGATTGTACATGCAACTGGCTTTCTTTTCAGTGCTCGAAAAAAGTCATATAATAAATCCTTTATTGACCAAGCTTGTTCGGTCAAGATGGCAGGATATTGGCCTCGTTCTTTTTTTGCGTGTTTATCGACCTCGACTTCGTCTCGGTCCATAAACACGCAAAAAAAGAACGAGGCCAATATCCCGCCATCTTGACCTCACGCTTGGTCAATAACCCATATATATTGAGGCTGTCAGAGTTCGTTAACGTAGGTACGCAAGACGTGCAAAGTCCAGTAAATTTTAAGACATTTTTTTCTGACGAACGCAAACAAAGGCAGTTGCAATGTTTCAAATTTGTAACGTGTAACGATAAGTTTTAAGGCTGTTGGATGCTTATTTGCCTGTACTTGGGAACTCGGCAAATATCTCGGTTAACAGCTTAAGCTCTTCACGGGCGGACGAACAAAATGGTTTGGCAAACAATGCGATTCGTTGCGAAGCGGGGAAATAACTCGGTAGAGCCATGGGCTTAGCAGCCAGCACTCGTTACAGCATGCCAGAGGTACAGGGATCTTGTTCCTCCGCTTAACTTCGCGATAACGCAGCAGAAAACCAGGAAACGTTGTTAGAACTCAGCAAAATCTTCTTTATTGTAGATGATACTTTACACTAACGCATAGTACAAACTGCTAAAGGTAATCCCTAAGGTCATCATCAGCATAATCATCGAGGTAATCGTCAAGACAATCGATTTGCAATAGTCTACGCGTTACTTATATAGTAACCTAGGTAAATACAGTTGTCTTTCACTAGTGAATTCTGATACAAAAGAGATCTATTATACATGAACGAAAGTTAGTTTTTCATGCCGAAGATTGATGTATTTTCCAGAATATAGTATTTCTCATTGGCTAAGTTATAATTAAAAATCCAGATTAACTTTTGAACGTTAACCTTGAGGAATACAATGCAAGAATAAAAGGTTTCTTTTAAAATGCAAAATCTATTACGTTTATGAATAGATTGACCTTTTAGTCTATTTGCAAAGCATAGGCATATGTTCTTTTCAATTCTTTTCCTAATATAAACTTCTGTAACTGTATCTATTGTATCTTCTGTAGAAGTATTGTTATAATCAGTATCTTTAGTTTTTTCCTACGCAAATTCAAGGTATTTTCTGGTTCTGAGGTATTTTCTGAGTTCGTTTCGTTATACTTCAGTAGGAGTCTTATTCTTCTCATGACAAACGCCAGAAAATACACTCCTACTCAATTTTCTGGTTGTTTAGTAATCAGGCGCTAAATCCCGTCTCTAATCATTGACTGAGCCCATGGTACAACTGGTAACATTTGTGTGACAAACCTGACGTTAATAGACGCGGAAGGCACAGTATTTCTGGTTCGATTCAAAACTCATTCCTGTCTTTAGCCTTAATGTGAAATCGTGATCCCTGAACCTAGAGAAATTAAGTTGTCGCTTTGCCTACCAGTCACAAATAGTAATAGGAGTACATGACTGTATTTGACGCATGACATCGTTTGCGCTTTTCCTAAATGGACACTATGAATTTTTAATGTAACGCAATGGAGCCTGTCCCATGTTTTAGCAATAACAGCACTGTTGTGGCTTAAACCGGACTTTAGGTAGCTTTAAAAATGTACAATCAAAATGGAGATAAAAACATCGCTAGATAAGCATTTTTATTTTATAAATAACCTAAGCCTGATTTAAAGAACCTCCTTTATCAATAAAGGTAACGCAATCAAAAATAGCCTAAAAAGTTGGTTTTCCATATCTGCCTAATTCAATTTACTGTTATTTTACTGCCCTACCACTTTTTTGCTTGGGTTAAATTTTTTAGAGCTCCAGATGGCTGGATATTTTATGACTTTTACCACTTGAAAGCAACAAACCGCGTCTACTCTTGCATATACACGAAGTCAAAGGCTCAGCAAAGCTGCGCGGCGACAGTATTTTTCGCAGGCGTTCTCACCGTACCTACCGTACTGCCAAAGATCACTTTAGAAGGGTGTCTCTCTTCTCTCGCTGTTGGGGGCGGGGAGAGAGAGACCCTGGGAACGAAGTTGTGTATTATGAGGCCTTTGATCTTATCGTCAGTGTTGTTGACAAGCGCTTTAACCAGGAAAGCTTCAACTCCTTCGCCCAGTTGGAGACTCTCTTGGTTAAAGCTGCTAATAGTAACGACTATGAGTCAGAGTTCAACTTCCGGAAGCATCGTACTGCCAAGATGTTGATACTGGGACGCTACCCGGGCAGCTAAGTGTTTTGGAAGCTTAGTGAAAGATATCGTGTTTCGACGACATCCTGTCGGCGGTGACGAAGGTTCCAGAACCAGAGAAGAAGCTCGTTTAGGAAGTCCGAACTATCTGCTGACTGCTTGCTGTAAATCCTGCTACCAACGCTGCTGGCGCCTTCCCGCCTTCCCAAGACCCCCTCAATTTCCCTTCGCTCGCTTCGCTCGCCCTTCCCCGCTTTTCGCCTTACTGACTGTTCGAGAGCCTCGAACAGGCTATAGCAGCCTAGCCGTGTCGAATGACGGCAAGCAGAGAACAGAGACCAATGGGGCCTCAACAGACAGTGATTGTTATAGCCGACGTCGCACAAGAGTTTATTTCTCGCAACGAGAGTCGTGCAAGAGAAGTTTTTGCAACTTCAAAACACAAGGAGCTTAGGTAGTTTTATTTGACATATTTACTGTATTGGGGTTGTATAAATGATGGCATACAAATGCATGATAAATGGCGGCACAATGGCCCCTAGTGCTTGTTTATCTTGGCCAAATATTGTTGAAAATTGTTTGTCTCGCCGGCCAGATTTTTAGCCCTACCACTTTGAAATGGTCTCCGCGGTCCCTGACATGAGCAATCCGACTGTTGTTGCCAGCCAAAATATAATGGTCGTGTTATGCTCAGTGTACTCGGAGACGAATCCGATTAAAAAACGGACTCGTTCTTCATATAGCAATAAACATACAGTCATTTATCATCATTAATTAACTTTCAGCGGACAAAACGATGGAACACTAGCCCTGCATCAGAACAAGAAGCTATTGTTTGACATGTTTGTGCCAATGTTAAAATTTTGTATGAGGCCTTGATTGGAGTCTGGTAAGTGTATTGTCTATAATGCACTAAGTCCTAAAGCTTATCCTCTCTTCATACCTTTAACTTGTGTAACAGGCATAAACACTTTAATATTCAAACCTGATTTAAAAATCCTTTCATATAATGATCAAGTGAACTCATGATCGAATAAAACAAATGCCTTGTAACGAGAATTGTGTATTACGTGGCTTCGACTAAGTTGATCACCAAAGCCGGAAAACTGTAATAACAGGCTGCTTCTACAACAAGTTTTTTTTTTCATACAAAGCGTAGGTAAATTGACTGCGGAGTTGCTTGAATGTATATGTAATTAATTGGTGAATTTTTTTTTTCGTCCTTAATCGTTAATTACTTTCTTTTTTATCTCGTACTAAGCAAAACAATGAAAGAAAATGTGTAGGTTAGGTTAATTTTCTTTTTTCCTCTTCACCTACCGCCTCGAAAAGCTACGCTGATTGCGGGACTGATGAAAAACACTGTAAAAATTCGGTGTGAAGTAAAGTTCACCGCGGTCAAACTTCTGAGGCTGTTTTTGTTTTCTTATTTCGAGAGAAATCATTCGCGTTGACGTGGAAACATCGGTAAGGATATATAAAATAGCTGCCGAGGGTAAATATATTTTTCAGTTCCCTCCTGCGGGATTCTTTACTTTTAAAATGCTCCGCACCCGAACAAAATTGCTTTGACAATGGCGCCGACAGTCGGCATTTCGCCATTTTCAAACACTTTAATAGAACTTTTTTAGTAAAGTTCCAAACAATTTAGTAAACCAGGAGAATACTTGTTAAGTATCGAACTTTGAACAGTGAAAATGAAAACCTTATCTTTGAAGTAGTTTTCTTATTTTTTACGTTTTACTGCGGTGAAGAAGTAAAGTTTCGTCTTGTTGCTGTTGCTAAGATAATGGGAAACAAAATTCTGGATACCAGGACTATCAGTTTGATGCCCCCGATCAAGGACGTATGCACAACGGAACTCGTTCAAAGCTTACCCGCCCATAGCAGCTGCTTTCAATGAGGGACACAATAGTTGAAAAATTAAGTTTGTGCAATTTCAACCCTTTAAGCCGCAATATTCACACAAAAAAATTATCGTCGCTGATCTCCATACAGTTTCTTAAAGTATTAGTTAGGAGAAGTTTTTAGAAGATTAAAGCAATTTCCCTTTGGTTATTATTTTGTCAATTCTTGTAATTTTCTTTCTTGATTATGTATTGATACTGTGAGGATAAATTAGATGCTTGCGCTGGTCACTCCTGTGACTTAACTGGTGAAAACTGTTTTATTGGAGAGCTCTTAACACATAGCTGTAACACATCTTTTTCTTCTTAAAGGCTCACTCATGTCCAATACACCCGCACTGTAACGATCCGTTAAAAGCAAATTCAGTTCGTTCGATCCGTACGGATCGTTGAAGACCCTTGCGGTTCGTAGAGAAGAGTTTCAGTTCGTCCGATTGGTACGGATCGTTAAGTGCCCTTGCGGCCCGTAGAGTAGAATTTACGGATCGTATATTGCATCTCATTAAATCAAAGAGGCCATGTGTGTTACGGATCGTTCGATTCGCAATTCGTGCATCTCATTAAATCAAATCAAAGAGGCCATGTGAGTTAACGGATCGTTCGATTCGCAGTTCGTGCATCTCATTAAATGAACAATCCTTGCTCGAAAGGGAATATTGATCGTAGCAAGAGTGCGCTAGTAGAACAGACAAGATATAAGTGTATATTCTTCGTTCTAAACGTGGAAAACACCAGAAATGCTTTCTATAAAACGCGCACGATTCGTAATCCTTGCACGAAAGGGAATATTGATCGTAGCTGCTAGAGTGCGGTAGTAGAACAGACAAGATGCAAGTGTATATTCTTCGTTCTAAACGTGGAAAACACCAGAAATGCTTTCTATAAAACGCGCACGGTTCGTAATCCTTGCACGAAAGGGAATATTGATCGTAGCAAGAGTGCGCTAGTAGAACAGACAAGAGGCAAGTGTATATTCTTCGTTCTAAACGTGGAAAACACCAGAAATGCTTTCTATAAAACGCCCGTGGCTTAAAATTCTGGTTCGCAATTCTTCCTCGAAAGGAAATATTGGTCGTAGCAAGTGCGCTAGTAGACAACATTTAAGTGTATATTCTTTGTTGTAAATGTGGAAAAACACCAAAATTGTTTTCTTATAAAACGCGTGCGAGCAGTCTCTCTTTTGCTGCGAAAATCGACGAACGGTAAGCGGCAAATCTCTCATCCCGGCCTCGCCGCTTACCGTTCGTCGATTTTCGTAGCAAAAGTGCGCCAGTAGAAACAGACAAGATATATATAATAAAATCTTATTTTATTTAAAGGAAGCACTTTACTGTTACGATTGCATGTCTGTATTAATTTTGTCATTATAAAGATGTAATAAACATATGCAGAAGACCGTTTCTTCAAAAATGTGGTCTCCTTTCTAGCGTCGAGGATTTTAAAAATGAACATTTAAAATTACTGCTTGTTACTATTATGTTCCTTAGTGGTGTGACATGCTCTTATAATTCTACCCCAAAAGCCTGTTTATTTATTTTATAACTGTTTCTAATTGTTTTATAGAGGTTATATGATCATTCTAATAACTGGTTCGCTAAAAATTACTTTCAGTGGCAGATCCAGACCTTCAGCTAAGGAGGGGCCTGCTTGACTATGAATCTTGAATTCTGCGAAGATAATTTAATTGTGGCTCTTAATTCAAAGAAAATGTGCTATTTCCAAAAAAAAATAAGGTGGGGTCTCGAGCCCTTCGGGACCCTCCCCTGGATCTGCCAATGACTTTTATTTATCAGAGGAACTGAACTCTGAAAATGTTTGACACTCCTTTGCAATTGATCATGAGATGCTTCTATATATCCTACAATGGAAGAATTAAAAAATGAACATTCAAAAAGATCCGCCACTGATTTTATCAGAGGAAACTCTTAAAATGTTTAACACTCCTTTGCAACTGGTCATGGTGTGTTTTTTTATATATATATCTTACAATGGAAGAATATAAAAATGAACATTTTAAACCATGCACTGTACATGTATCAATGATGTAAAAAGTGAATATTTCAATTGCAAGCTATATATGCTGTGTTGTTGTTGATATTGTGCTGTTGTATAAAATAATCATGCCTACATCAAGAGTCAGGTGATTTGAAATTTCTACATGAGGGAGCGTCTAGAGTATAAATTTCTAAAGGAAGCTTGGAGCTTAATTGTAATTTAGGGGATGGAAACGGGGGGGGGGGGGGGGGGGGGGGGTACCAGTATGGAAATTTTGTGGAGCTGCACATTTCCTTAAAATAATGGAGGGTCTTAAAAATTCACTTTGCAAATTACAAAGGATTATTTGATATAGGTAACATTTATTAATAACAATGTGTTTCCAGAAATTATCGATACCATGCCCACAAAGAGATTTTTCTGAGGGACCCCCCCCCCCCCCCCCACCCCTCCTGACATTCCAATTAACATAAATACATTTCCCTACATTTTTTGGCCTTTCAGATCACCTCCATCCCCAGGTTTAAAAGATTGCCTTTCTATTTATATCTTCATTGTGGTTGTCCACATCATATAACACATGGCGTTACCAATCGATGAAGTTGATGATCGATTAAAATCGATATCAATTGATGGCAATCGATATCAATTAATTGGCCATGTTCTAAATGAGCAGGGGACTGGGTAAGAACATATTTTTTCTTGGTACGAACGTTCAATATCGATTGAATTGAAAATGGGGCACGTCATCTGAAAGAGCATCCAAAAATTAGTAAATTCACCAAATTTGATGGTTATTGGTTTAAACGCAAAGGCATGGCACACTTTTAAAATAATAGAGCTTAGTATGGATTGGAGGACGCTTGTCCCTCCAATCCATACTAAGTGTACCATGCCTTTGGGTTTAAACCAATAACCGTCAAATTTAGTGAATCTACTAATTTTTGGATGCTCTTTCAGATGACATGTCCCATTTTTCAATTCAATCGATATTGAATGTTTGTACCGAGGAGAAAATATGTTCGTACCCAGTCCCCTGCTCGTTTAGAACATGGCTAATTGATTGATATTGATAATCGATGGCCAATCGATGACAAAGGTTTTTGTGACCTTATCGATTGGCATCGATTATTATCGATCAGCATTGATTATTATCGATTGGCATCGATTATTATCGATTGTCATTGATTGCTATTGATTGTAATTGATTGTTATTGATTATCCCAATACAGTTTTTGTACTCTCTAAATTATCTTAAGCCCAGTTTATGATTCAGTGTTCTTTCCAAAATACAAGAAGGAGATTACTTTGCCCGATTCAACAATTTTACAAATTATAAAGATCGCATTTATATATTATCTAATGTTTCTGGATTGTCCTTTCCCTGTCTTGGCATCTCCATCTCCCCTTTCCGACCCTCTTGATCCACCACGGTAGCTCCTATCACACCCAGGTGTCCCGGTACTAGCGGATGAGCATGCTACAATTTAATTCAAATTTGAATTTGTTTTGTATTGTTAGATTCACATGTTTGGTTGACTTTCACTGGGTTGCCTAATGCTTACAAAACTCAAATGCATACTTAAATTGACTGATGTTGAATACATCCATTTCAGTTTTATGTGCACATCAGCTATCTTTCAAACAACATACATCAGAAATAAATTCAATGCATAAGTGATTTACTCTCCACAGAGGTTTTTTCCAATTTATTCTAGCTTCTAAACTCAAGTGAAATTGAGTTGCAAAGTGGTGAAACACGAGACATACACGAGGCGGCAAAAACTCACCGCTACGCGACTTGTTTGTCCTCGCTTCGTGGCTCAATTTCACTTGGAACTTCAATCGATGCCAATTGATGAAATTTTTGTGACTATCGATTGGTCATCGATTTGCCGATACCAATCAATATCAATTAGCTAATTTTATCGATTGATATCAATTTATTGATTGAATTTCTGATCATCCATTTCATCGATTGGTAACGCCATCGATTCATATGTTTTGTTATATACAACAAAACTTTGACAGCCAAGAGAATAACTTCAGTGTTGACATCCTGTAATTAAAATGGAAGAAAATTGGTATTAATTCTTTATTTTGACAATGGTTGGTCTTAACATTTGCCTTTGGATTCAAGGGTTGTCTGCTCAGTGTATGCTACAATTTAATTCAAATTTGAATTTGTTTTGTATTGTTAGATTCACATGTTTAGTTGACTTTCACTGGGTTGCCTGATGCTTACAAAACTCAAATGCATACTTAAATTGACTGATGTTGAATACATCCATTTCAGTTTTATGTGCACATCAGCTATCTTTCAAATCATTTGACATTCACTTTTAAAAAACCTTTTGCCCATGCTGTCTAAATAGGTTAATCACAAAAGTTTTATTTCAGGGTCTGTTTCATGGCAGATCTATGTACTAAATGATCATGAAAATTAATGTTCCGTTCATTTTATTGATACTGATGGAATTTTCTACTAAATATAACTTTTTTCTTCACTAATCTTGAAACTTGTTATTCGTTTTCATCTTAGGAATCAGGTGAAGTATTAAAATAGTACCTTCACAGTTGTGTTCACATACTTCATCAGTATCATATTTAATGTAATTGAATAACTTATTGGATAGAAATTGCAGTTACCTGCAGTTTATTGCTTTTGTGTGGATTGCAATTTGCCTTGCACCATCCATCCATGTGGTTCTGAAAGTGGAACTAATCCACCACCATCTCCATTGCTGCCATGCGCTTGGATGTTGCTGTGATGGTACTTCGCACTGGATTTTTTGAAAACTTTTTCAAGTGACAAGCATCGTCATAACAAAATGCTTTCTGGAATAGAGGATACATAAATTAATGTGAATAATTGAACTCAGGTTATATATTCAATATGTATTGCAGTGCAACTACAGTTGAATCCCGATAACTCGAACCCTCAATAACTGGAACCACCCATTAACTCGAACCTTTTCCAATTCCCGTCCAGGTAATTTTCTTCCTAATTTTACCCTCGATAACTCGAACCCCCTGATAACTCAAACCTTATTCGATTTCCCTTGAAGGTTCAAGTTATCGGGATTCAACTGTACTATATGTGGACCCACCCACACAATTTTAAGGTTTACGGGCTTTGAGAGGTCCATGTCTGCCAAACTTGGCACAATTATATTATTACTTTATTTTTTCTTCCGTATTATTCAATGTACCAGTAATTTCTGAAATATAAATTGTGTAATGAATTGTTTGTGTAATCTTAATTACCTGGGTTCATTTAGCTAAGTTGTCTCGGTGGTGTCCCTGAAAATAGTCTTGCTGTTAAAATCTTTGTGGAGGGGAGGGTATCAATATCTTTTGTAGGGCCTCCTAATCACTAATAGGAGGAAACTAAATTTGCAAATTTGAAATACTTTGCACTCATTTAAGATAGCAGGTTTACATGGTGTAACATTAAAGGGCATTTGGCATTACTTTTGAGGTAGTATAGTATTGAATTACACTTAATTAATTTGAGTTCTAAACATACCTATGCTCCCAGGGGAGGGGTACTCAGGATTTCAAGTGACAGGGATGATAGAAGGATTTTTTTAGGGTTTGAGATTTTCAATTCTGGGATTTTTTTGGGTAGGAAAATTTGGCAAGCATATTTTTGGTGCGCTTGATTTAAGTAGGGATTTTTTTGGGTGTTACTGACCTAGGCAAAGTGCTCTTGGATGTCCCTAGTGTTGTTAAACCAGATGAAGGAAAGATTATTCAGATGATATGATGAGTAAACAAACACAAACAGTCATTCAATTTCTAATGTTTTTAATGTTTAAATTTTTTTCAGAAATTCGGCATGGGATTTTTTAGGGGTTAATTCTTGGTCCAGGGATTTTTTTGGGTTTTGTTGGAAGCCCTAGGGATTTTTTGGGTCTTGATTTTTGCTCTCATTCGATCATCCCCGTGTTTACATTTACAAAGTATATTTGTAATCATGGTAACTACCCAGTCATCTTTCTGTCTCATTATCAGTGAATGGAAATAGAACTTCTAAATTTGTTAATGTATGTTTCATATAACATGAAACCTAATTGGGTGTACAGTCGACTCTCTCTAAGACGGACACCGTCGGGACCGGCCCAAACTGTCCGTCTTATAGAAAGTCTCCGTAACGTGACAGCAGTAATTCTGAGATAATAATATACTGAACCTCTTCACAATGAATATGCCTCTGTTCTAAGTTACTTTATATAAAGTTATTTACCTAAACAAAACCTACAAACCAGAACAAAAATAATATTATAAAACTGACTCTTTTGTCTACAGTATTACACATACAGGGGGTTTACTGACTCTTTACTGTACTCCGAACAATGAAGCAGTCATCTTCCTATAAACTGAAACACGTCTCTCACCTCAGTGTTTAAGCAAATATGCATTGTCAATTTGTATTTGAAGGGAACTTCCTAGCTGTGAAGTGGCTAAGCTGGTGACCACATTGCGAAATAAATAATCTTATAGTTGAGACAGCAAGAGGAAGCAGCAAGGAAATTACAGTGGCAAAAGCTGTAGTTCAGCTAAGAAAGCAATCTCAAAATAACTGTTCTAGGTTAACAGTACATTGTACTGTATTCTGTTTTCTTTTCCAAGTAATGTTTTGAATGCAACCATGACTGATTTACATTCTAACTTGCAACCGACTAGATAAGTGCCAGAGCTGCCAATTAAAATTCTGGTTTTAAACAAAGAGTCATGTACCATAAACACCCGCAGATAAGCCGCACCCTGAATTTGGCAACTCAAATTCAGTTGGGCTTCAAACTTCAGAGTTCGCATGTTATTGATAGGTATTTTAATTAGAGGAAGTGTATACTTTCACACCTGTTTGCGCACAATTAATTATGCAAATTACCATCATGTGTCAAGCCAATGAAGCGTAATTTTTACAACTTTGTGACATTTAACTGATAGAAGAACGGTCATCACAACGAATAGAGTGCACAATCATGATAATTTGCTGTAGAATTAATTGATCTTTGCTCCACATAGCATGTATTTTGTGCAGTAAATAAATTTTATTGTCTTTATTCAATGAATTAATTTCGGGCTACCACCTCAGAGCTTAAGGCTAGTAAAATGGAATAACAGCTTGCCCTTCGTCTCACCCTGCAGAGGTGAACACATTTCCATGTTGAAATTCTTATATCATTATATTGCCTCTGTTGAAAATTGCACAAATGGTTAACAGCAAAAATGTGTGCCTGGAGAGTAAGTGAAAAGGTTAAAAGCAAATTATGTGTTATTACTCAATTTGTTGAAATTTACTACTTCCTTTCCAGTTAGACTACTTGGAAAGGAGATAAAACAAAATTTGAAGTAACCTAGTTTCCAAAAATTAAGTTCTTTAGTGTTTCTCAACAAAACAAACTAACAATTGGCTTAGAGTTCAATCACTAACGTAATAACAGCACAAAAGTTGAAATAATCCATGTTTCTAAAATGTTCTACACATAGCAAACTAATGATTGGCTTAGAGTTCAATCGCTAACATAATAACAGCACAAAAGGTGAAATAATCCATGTTTCTAAAATGTTCTACACATAGCAAACTAATGATTGGCTTAGAGTTCAATCGCTAAAATAATAACAGCACAAAAGGTGAAATAATCCATGTTTCTAAAATGTTCTACACATAGCAAACTAATGATTGGCTTAGAGTTCAATCGCTAACATAATAACAGCACAAAAGGTGAAATAATCCATGTTTCTAAAATGTTCTACACATAGCAAACTAATGATTGCCTTAGAGTTCAATCGCTAGCATAATTAATAACAGCACAAAAGGTGAAATAATCTGAGTTTCAAAAAAGTTCTAAAACATAACAAACTAACATTTGGCTTAAAGTCCAATCGCTAACATTAAATAACAGCACAAAAGTTGAAATAATCAGAGTTTCCATAATGTTCTTCAACAGTCAGAACAAACTAACAATTGGCTTAGAGTACAATCGCTAACATAATAACAGCACAAAAGTTGAAATAATCTGAGTTTCAAAAATGTTCTTCAACATTAATGGTATGAAGAATTAAGTACAGAATAACAATAAAACCCAAAAGAGGAAGAGGCTTTCCTATGTGTGAATAAAATCATCGCAACAACGCTGTTAACAGATTGTATACAGTATTACATTATTGTCACTAATAGTGATACACTTCTAAAAAGAGCAAGTCGGGTAGAGTACGGTAGAATAGAGTAGGGTTTTGGGGGTCTTGTCTAGAATAGGGTTCCAAAATCGGCTGAAGGTGGTCTGGTATGCGGTAAGACTTTCAAAGTCCCAGTGGCGCATACCCACTCAAAAATATACTGAGTACCTCCCCTGGGATGTGAACCAATTGGACATACTATGCAGAATAATTACCACACAAATTTACACAAGGAAATGATAGTACACTAATTTAATATGTTATAGCCTGATGTTTGTACTATATAAAATAAAATGTTGAAATTGAAAATTAAAACAAAACTATTGATATAAAACAATCAATAGAATTCTATTAAATAATCTAAACAGCAAATAAGCCCAACATTTTAAAGTAAACTTTAGCCATGTTTATAACAGCATAGGAAAATTTAGGCAGAAAATAACCCGGCATGATCAATCGATGAAACCGATAATCAATAACAATCGATGGCAATAGATATCAATCGATAACAATTAATCGATTGATATCGGAAATCGATGACCAATCAATGGCCAAAAAATTTGTGTTTTTTAATTGCCATCGATTGTCATCGATTATCATCACTTGTCATCGATTATCATCGACTGTCAGCGATTGTCATTGATTATCATCAATAAAAATTATTGTCATTGACTATCATCTTTTGTCATTGATTTCCATATTTTTGGGGAGGTAATAAAGAAATGCTTCAAAACAGAAGAAATATGGTGACATGGAGCTATATAATTTCATTATAACAGTTGTTAAAATCTCAGGGCAGGGATCTACACCCAAGCTATCAGCTGCCAGACGAAATTAAGAATGCAGTTTATGCTACTCTGAGCCTGAATTTGTTTACGCCGCCAGAAGAGGACATGGGATAGGAAAGTGACGTTGCCATTCGTTTTTCCTAAGTAAAATGAAGTATTTTTAAAGAGGGTTGATGTTATAAGTCCCGGGTATAAAAACATATAGTGTTAAACATTATTATTAAACCTATTTCCCGTGCAAAAGTCGTAGCAATAGACCCGAGCAACAGAACACGACCACATGCAGAGCTAACAGGGGTGGTATTGCAGGAATTACTGATAGATGATTGATTGAAGACAATCTACTTGAAAGCAAAAGATAGCCAATGATAATCATTGGCAATCGATGGCAATCAATGACATTTGAGAACTCAAGCTTGTGATTGGTCATCGATTGGCCAATAGCAATCAATAACAATTAACTAATTGACATCGATTGCTATCGATTGTCATCGATTGATCACGCCAGGAAAATAATCATGTTGCCCTTTTGGGACCTCCAAAGGTTTAATCACGACTCACAAGAGAAACTGGAAATAATATTAACTGAAATTGAATATTAAGTTTTCGATTCTTATGTTCTTATTCCTCCTTGACAATCACTTGAATGGAATCATAAAAAACAAGGCGGTTCTTCATTACAAACCTCTCACCTATATCCAAAATTGAGTTTCTTATAATTTAAGCTTTATTCGAAAATCAAGATTTTAATTCAAGGTTTTTTTTTTTTTTCATAAACAAGATTTCGTGCATATGAAGATGTGCTTCGACATTTTTAATGATTTTCAAGACCAAAATATATTAATTCAAGAAAGGGAATCCAGATAACTTTTCCTCTAATTACAATAAACACATATACAAAATTAACCTACCTCAGA